>OU343059.1:14378004-15578004 GCA_910593695.2 Ocypus olens | reverse complement strand
GTTGTGAATGTAAAAATTAGTTTGTACTGAACATTGAGAACCTTTTTTAAAGGTTAATTTTACGCGATTCTTCGAAACTGCATGCTAGATATGACCTAGAAACCAAAACGTACTGCAAAAACTATCAGGAAATAGTTTCCTCGAAACATCTACACTAGAAATAACTTCATTCCAAGAATTTTGTTTGAACCATGGAATATCAGAGATACGTAGGAATACGCAGGATTTTTATTATTCAAGAATTATACGTTCTATACGTTAATAATTACAATTATAAACAGGGTCGCTACAAAGTATGGAAACACGGCTCTCACGTGAAAACGGCTAAGAACAGAACCACCAAAATTGGGATTTCTGAATGGGGTAATTTCTCGAAAAATTTGGCGTGAAAAAATCAAAAATTATTTTCCCACACGGACGCCATCTTGAATTTTTTTAAATGGAATTCAAAATTTTTTATTTAACTACTTTTATATACCTTATAATTCTGATTACAACCATATACTTTTTTTTAAAATACTTGCCTTTTTATCGACAAACCGGACTGAAAAAGTATAGAAACAGCGAAATATTTTGAGAACGGTTATCAGTATATCCTGAAAAGGGTTTAGGGTACGTTAAGGCCTTCTACTTGCATTTTTTTAATATTCATTTGTTTTTTAAATACAAGGGTAACTTGATTTTTTTAATGGCACGATAGGTTGAGTGTTGGATTTTTAAAAAGAGTATTCTTCTATGAATGCTGCAATATAACACATGCATATTCAATTTTTGGTTGAAACTTAAGAAGCTATGCCGAAGCTGCTAATATTTTCAGCGTAAATCATCCACCTATTTCCAGGTCAGTTGCATTTAAAACATGGAATAGGTTTAATGAAACTGGAACTGTTAAAAATCGTCCAAAAGTTGGACGACCAAAAACTGTTACAAATGAAGAAAATTCACTTAATCTTATGATAGATGTAGTTTAAAATTCAAAAACTTCTGTGCAGCAATTGGCTAGCAACAACATGAGCAGGACATCAGTTAAAAAAATAATGAAAATTGAAAAGTATCATCCCTAAAAATTCAGTTGCTGCAAGAATTGAATGAAGATGACTTTGATCGCAGAATTGAATTTTTCGAAACAATAATGGACCAGGACGCCAATTTTATTAACCGTGTGCTCTTTTCCGATTAATCAACTTTCTGCTTAACCGCCATAAATGTAGATACTTGTCAGACAGATATCCTCATTGGATGGAGCAGATTCATACGCAGCGTCCACAAAAAAATAATATTTGGTGTGGTATAATTGGACAGCATATTATCGGTTATTTTGTAAATAATGGCAATTTGACATCTGAAACATATCTACAGCTTTTACAACAACAGGTTGTTCCCAGACAAATATTCACAAATTATAAAATTCAGGCTATTCCTGCTGAAAACATATGGTTTCAGCAAGACGGAGCACCAGCTCATTTCGGACTAATAGTACGTGAATATTCAGACGTAACTTTTCCCGGCAAATGGATAGGGAGGAGAGAACCTATTAATTTTTTCCTGTGGGGACATTTGAAAAATCGAGTTTATAACAACAGTCCACACAATATACAAGAATTAGAAGAACGCATAAGAACCGAAATTGCAAGTATTCGTCCTAATATTTTAACTAGTTCATTGCAAAACTTTGTCCAGCGTTTTCATTACTGCCAAGAAGGTAATAGAAAGCACTTTGAACATATGTTGCAAAATAAAAAATGAGCTGGCCACATGGACATGCATCCCAGGCCAAAAAAAAATCGTTTGTTGTTTAATATTTAATTTTTTTCATTAGAGTGTTTAATATTTTTTTAAGTTTCGTTTAAAAACAGAACATGCATATGCGATATTGCAGCACTTACAAAAAGTACTCGTTTAGCTGTTTCCATACTTTTCAAAGTCCGGTTTATCGATTAAAAAAGTATTTAAAAAAAAATGTATATGGTTGTAATCAAAATTATAAGGTCTGTAAAAGTTATAAAAAATCGAATTCCATTAAAAAAAATTCAAGATGGCGTCCGTGTGGGAAACTCCTGGAAATAATTTCTGATTTTTTTAAGCAATTTTTTTCGAAAAATTATCCAATTGAAATATCCAAATTTTGGTGGTTCTGCTCTTAGCCGTTTTCACGTGAGAACCGTGCTTCCATACTTTGTAGCGACCCTGTATATCGAGTAATCATTTTTACGAACTAGAACCAAATTTTTTAATTCCTCATACCCATACAGGGTCCCGTCTTCTATAGCTCATTTACTAATTAAGTTGGAACTTTGATATTTTGCAGAATAAATTTGCATCCTAGAATGCATTTCGGGAAAATATTTTTGATTATACAGGGTGTCCCAAAAAAGCGTGACGTCATGATGATATATTTTTTTAAATTACATGCTATGTATTTTATTGCTTATTTGGGTACCTTTTATGGTTGCCTACATACTCCTATAATTTTATTGGAATCGATTCAGGGATATCGGCAAAAAAAATTAAAACTAAAAAAAAATCAGTTTTGCGCTATTGTTTTAAAAAATGAATAAAAAATAAAAATAGTGCCTTGTTAATAAAATCATACAAGGTACTTATTAAATAAGGTCTGATAGTCCCGTTAATCAAGTTTGATCGATATGAATTATACAGGGTGTCCAAAATTTTGTGTCAAACATTTCAAACTTTAAAGCACTTTATTTATCTTATTTTAAATTGGAGCCCCTGTATATTTTTATGCCATTCCATGTAGAATTAAAAAACAAACATTTTTCCTAATAACAACCCTGTCCCAATTCCTAACGCATTCAAAGTTATTTGCAAAAAGCTCATTTTATCAACCATTTCAATAGCCATTTACTAAATAAAAATCGAAGGTGGCTTTGAAAAACAATTTATTGACATTAAAATTTAACAAGGTGGCAAGAGACTGTTTTGACTTTAGTAATGTGAAAGTTTAAAGCATTCTTAACTTAAGCTCTTTGTACTCAAGAATTATTTTTTCCATAACTTATAACACCAGGAGTACAATTATATTACGTAATTTCCGAGACAATTTTCTTGGCGTAGGATGAATACTCGCATTGCCGAAGGCTGAAAGTAATTTATACTGCATTGCTATATTATTAACATATTTTCATGCTTCAAATTACAAATAACACACATCATATAAATTGAATTGAATTTAAAATGTTTATTGTACCAGTTGTCACTTGTATAGAATATTGTACATAAATACACTACAGGGTGTTGTGTGTTCTGTTCAATAAAAATGTTTTCAAGATTATACGACTTCCGGTTACACCGGAAGTCAACACCTACTTCCTTATCTTCTTATCTTCCATCTTAAATAGAATACTATATTTTTTTATTGCAAATTTGAATTCTATATAGAAAAAGTAATAAGAAAATAAGAGACATTTAGCCAGAAATCAGGTGTTCCGACACATTTGCCCAACCCTGTATAATTCATGCCCTTTGTTTCGCAAATAATTCACATTGTCAAAACAAATTTTCTAAAGATCCACAAAACCACTTGAAAATCGTTTTTTACATGAATTAGGAGAAAGTATGGTTTAGTGATTTTTTCGATTTAAAAATTTCAACGAAAATTTCCATTTTGAGGTCCCCCGAGAAGATTCGGACCTTTTTTGAAAAAAAACCTGTGGCTCTGTGTATCTATCTGTCTGTACTAATACAGATTTTCAAATTCTTAAAAATATTTTTTTGCGTAAAGTAGGAGAAAGTATTCTTTGGTGATTTTTTTTCGAATTCGAAATTTCAATGAAAATATCAATTTTGAGGGCCCCGAGACGATTCAGAATATATTTTTTTAAATATCTGTAGATCTATCTGAGTATCTATCTGTCTGTACTAATACAGATTTTCAAATTCCTAAAAATATTTTTTGCGTTAAGTAGGAGAAAGTATTCTTTAGTGATTTTTTTTCCAATTCGAAATTTCAATGAAAATGTCAATTTTAAGGGACCCGAGACGATTCCGAACATTTTTTTTTAATGTCTGTGGATCTACACTCGGCGTCAAAAAAAAAGCGCCTCTCGAAAAATCGCGAAAAATCTCGATTTTTTAAACCGTCGTAACTTGGTTCAATTTGGTCGAAAATCGATGAATTTTTCAATTTGGGAAAGATTCAAGTTTTATCTTTAAGAATATGTAGTTGATTTTGACGCCAAGTCCAACCCACCTCCCCCCCCCCACGTAACAACGCGATGGAAAAAAAAAATGTTTTTTATGTAAAAAAATGTACGGTACACAAGCTGTACCGTGCGCAAAAAAAAATCGGCGGGAATTTTCAACACAATGGCAGAAAAATCTAATCAATTTCCTTCAAATGCTTTAAAAATTCAAATGGTTTCGATGTTTAGGAGCAAAGTTATGAATTTTTGAAAAAAAAAATGACATTGAAAATGAAAACAAGTTGTAAAAATTTAACATTTTTTGTCAATCCAAAATACTTTTTGTAGGGGTTTTCAGGGGGTCACGAAAGTTGAAAACTTCTTAGATCGCAAAATTCCATCGAGTTTCGTGCGAAATTCACCAAGTTATGGCCAAAAAGGCGCAAAATGTATTTTTTTCAAAACTGCATAACTTCGCGCCAAATCATCGCATCGACTTGAATTTTGGAGGAAATTGAAGGAAAATGATTGAACTTTATTGCCATGCTGACCGATTGAGTCCACGATTTTTTTTGCACACGGTACAAGAAACCAATTTTGCACATTTAAACTTCAAAAACATTTTTTTTCCTTTAGGGGGTGGCAGGGGGTGTAATCGTTTTAGCAACAAAACAATTGACATGAAGTTGAAGAGAAAATTTGAAACTGTTCAGACTGCAAAAGTTCATCGATTTTGGTGCAAAATTACTCAAGTTATGGCAAAAAAAGTGAAAAATGTCATTTTTTTGCGATTTTTCGAGTGGCGCTTTTTTTGATTTTTATAGTAATCAGTTTTACGAACTAGAACAAAATTCCTAAATTCATACCCATATAGAAGTTTAAGATTGACCAATTCTAAAAAAGAACCTTCAAGATTGATCATGACCAATCTGTCTGGTGACAAGGAATTTGGAAACTTATGTACCATTATCTCAATACAACCTTATTTTACTCTTGTTGCTCGATTGATTTACTACTTTATCATTTCTATATCAATAAAGAAATTAAAATTTTTTGATTTTTAAGAAAAAATTCAAAATTGAAAAATTTTGAATTATATTCTATAATTATGAAATGATGACCAGTGGCTATATAAAGCGGGGGTGACGACGTTATAACCCCCCTCTCCTCTTTTAAACAAATAACTAATAACTAATTTCGATCTTAAATGCACTCTCTTTTCAAATAGCTTTTTAAATATTCATATAAACAATTGATCAATATTACCCACGATGAATTTCAAGTTACGACGATAAAATAGCGATTATATTCCAATAAAACTCAAAAAAAAAATCAAACCGATAACAATACATACTTTAATAAATTTTAAATATTGCGTATTCTTATCTTGCAGAAAAGATATCTTATCATAGAAATTAACGACCTCTTTTAGCGTGACTTTGATTAATGGCGTTAACAGTTTCGCGAAAGTGGAACGCCTTCGCAACGAAGGTGATTAACGACTTGCGAAAACGTATCTCTTTTATATCAAAATCGGCCAGTTTCCATCAATTTTCCGTGCAATTGTTTATTTCGGGTTCAACAAACCGCTGAACTACAAAATTCTAAAGGTCCTCGCATTATTGCCTAATATGTCGTCCATGAACTTTGCACCGCTGGTCGGGAATTATCGGCGTGAATGGTCAATTATGAAAAATTATGCTCGTAATGAACGTCGTAATTCAAGTAGAGATTAATTATTTTGAAGGAATATGGCTTACAGGGTTGTCCTTGACGGTGGTATAAGGTCTGCGGCGCATTGCGAACTGTTCAAAAGCTCCATACCATATATGGGCAATCTCCGGCCCCCGGGCCGGATCCGACCCTCAATCCGGCCCGCGAGAGAAATTTCAAAAACCGCGCAAAAAAAATTAAAGATTTAGCACACATATATTGTTGCACTGCAAATCGAAATTACGCCCTCGGCTAAGCAAAGGTTGCCCATACCTGCTCTAAACCCTCCACACCCATCTCACAGCTCGAATGTTGAACTTTTTTTTTACAGTTACGTATTAGTACTTCGTATTATTAAGAATAACAAAATGAAAAATAATATATTGTGTCCAGGGGCCCATAAAACTTTGGCACTCCAATGTCACTTATACACAAAATGTGCGCCATTCATCCATTTAAAACCGGTCCCATTAAAAATATACCATATTCGTGTCTGAACTTAAAAAAGGCGAAGTCATCATTAAATTATTTCGTGCGTGTAATTATATACATTTAACAATAACCCTGAGACGACGATGTTATCTAATAAAACAATACAAGCGCGGCGTATATTGCACGAGGGAAATGCTTCACGTGATTACTGTATGCTACACGTTCATTACTTGCAACTGTTTCGTAAGATAATCCATTGATTATGTATACCTTAATGAATGTAAATTACGATGAGAATTTTAAAATAACGACTGTAATGTAAATTGAATTGGATATTAAAGCAAAACTTCGCGTTCTTAGATCTCCTCAAGGATCGATTCTAGGACCGGTGATTTTGATTATTTCTAAAACACTCACTTATCATTAAATAATTTAGTTCTGCGTTGTCATAAATAATAATTAAAATTGCGATACATTTTATAATCTACCACATGTGTCATTAAAATTATAAAAGATAACAATAAATAAAACAAATTATCATTACTTTCATGTTTAATGCGACCATGAATATTGAATTAAATTAGCGACGAGAAGTCAGCCACGGATTTTGACGCTATAAACAAGTAATTTTAAGTTACTTATTAATTTATGTTAAAAATAGATTTCGATTAAAAAATTAATTACTTCGTTATTTCTGAAGGGAACTATAAACAAACTGATTTAAGTTAGCTATTACGTGTTGGTCATTATATTTATGTCAAAAAATCAATTTTATGTAACGCAAAACGGCACCTATAATTTTTTTTAAATTTCAAACCTTGTGAATCCGCGGACAGAGATCGATTAAAACAATAATTACTTCCTTATTTCTGAAGGGCACTATAAACAAATTGCTTTAAGTTGCTTACTGCATGTTGGTCATTATATTCATGTCAGAAAATCAATTTTATGTAGCGCCAAACAGCACTTATAATTTTTTTTTTATTTCAAAAATTGTGAATCCGCGGGCAGAGATCGATTAAAAAATTAATTACTTCGTTATTTCTGAAGGGCACTATGAACAAATTGCTTTAAGTTGCTTACTGCATGTTGGTCATTATATTCATGTCAGAAAATCAATTTTATGTAGCGCCAAACAGCACTTATAATTTTTTTTTAATTTCAAAAATTGTGAATCCGCGGGCAGAGATCGATTAAAAAATTAATTACTTCGTTAATTCTGAAGGGTACTATAAACAAATTACTTTAAGTTGGCTACTATATGTTGGTCATTATATTTATGTCAAAAAATCAATTTTATGTAGCGCCAAACGGCACTTATATTTTTTTTAAATTTCAAACCTTGTGAATCCGCGGGCAGAGATCGATTAAAAAATTAATTGCTTCGTTATTTCTGAAGGGTACTATAAACAAATTACTTTAAGTTGGCTACTATATGTTGGTCATTATATTTATGTAAAAAAATCGATTTTATGTAGCGCCAAACGGCACTTATAATTTTTTTAAATTTCAAACCTTGTGAATCCGCGGGCAGAGATCGATTAAAAAATTAATTGCTTCGTTATTTCTGAAGGGTACTACAAACAAATTACTTTAAGTTGCCTACTGCATGTTGGTCATTATATTTATGTAAAAACATCGATTTTATGTAGCGCCAAACGGCACTTATAATTTTTTTAAATTTCAAACCTTGTGAATCCGCGGGCAGAGATCGATTAAAAAATTAATTGCTTCGTTATTTCTGAAGGGTACTACAAACAAATTACTTTAAGTTGCCTACTGCATGTTGGTCATTATATTTATGTAAAAACATCGATTTTATGTAGCGCCAAACGGCACTTATAATTTTTTTAAATTTCAAACCTTGTGAATCCGCGGGCAGAGATCGATTAAAAAATTAATTGCTTCGTTATTTCTGAAGGGTACTACAAACAAATTACTTTAAGTTGCCTACTGCATGTTGGTCATTATATTTATGTAAAAACATCGATTTTATGTAGCGCCAAACGGCACTTATAATTTTTTTAAATTTCAAACCTTGTGAATCCGCGGGCAGAGATCGATTAAAAAATTAATTGCTTCGTTATTTCTGAAGGGTACTACAAACAAATTACTTTAAGTTGGCTACTATATGTTGGTCATTATATTTATGTCAAAAAATCAATTTTATGTAGCGGCAAATGGCACTTATAATTTTTTTAAATTTCAAACCTTGTGAATCCGCGGGCAGAGATCGATTAAAAAATTAATTGCTTCGTTATTTCTGAAGGGTACTATAAACAAATTACTTTAAGTTGGCTACTATATGTTGGTCATTATATTTATGTAAAAAAATCGATTTTATGTAGCGCCAAACGGCACTTATATTTTTTTTAAATTTCAAACCTTGTGAATCCGCGGGCAGAGATCGATTAAAAAATTAATTGCTTCGTTATTTCTGAAGGGCACTATAAATAAATTGCTTTAAGTTACTTACAGCATGTTGGTCATTATATTCATGTCAGAAAATCAATTTTATGTAGCGCCAAACAGCACTTATAATTTTTTTTTAATTTCAAAAATTGTGAATCCGCGGGCAGAGATCGATTAAAAAATTAATTACTTCGTTATTTCTGAAGGGTACTATAAACAAATTACTTTAAGTTGCCTACTGCATGTTGGTCATTATATTTATGTAAAAAAATCGATTTTATGTAGCGCCAAACGGCACTTATAATTTTTTTAAATTTCAAACCTTGTGAATCCGCGGGCAGAGATCGATTAAAAAATTAATTACTTCGTTATTTCTGAAGGGCACTATAAACAAATTACTTTAAGTTGGCTACTATATGTTGGTCATTATATTTATGTCAAAAAATCAATTTTATGTAGCGGCAAACGGCACTTATAATTTTTTTAAATTTCAAACCTTGTGAATTCGCGGGCAGAGATCGATTAAAAAATTATTTACTTCGTTATTTCTGAAGGGTACTATAAACAAATTACTTTAAGTTGGCTAATATATGTTGGTCATTATATTTATGTCAAAAAATCGATTTTATGTAGCGGCAAACGGCACTTATAATTTTTTTAAATTTCAAACCTTGTGAATCCGCGGGCAGAGATCGATTAAAAAATTAATTACTTCGTTATTTCTGAAGGGCACTATAAACAAATTACTTTAAGTTGGCTACTATATGTTGGTCATTATATTTATGTAAAAAAATCAATTTTATGTAGCGCCAAACGGCACTTATAATTTTTTTAAATTTCAAACCTTGTGAATCCGCGGGCAGAGATCGATTAAAAAATTAATTGCTTCGTTATTTCTGAAGGGTACTATAAACAAATTACTTTAAGTTGGCTACTATATGTTGGTCATTATATTTATGTAAAAAAATCGATTTTATGTAGCGGCAAACGGCACTTTTTAAATTTTTTAAATTTCAAACCTTGTGAATCCGCGGGCAGAGATCGATTAAAAAATTAATTACTTCGTTATTTCTAAAGGGCAATGTAAACAAATTATTTTAAGTTGCCTACTACATATTTCTTATTATATTTATGTAAAAAATCGAATGTAAGTAGCGCCAAACGGCACTTTATTTTGATTTTTTTTTTCTCTCGTATTCGTGCACATTAATCGATTTAGAAAAAGAATTACTTGGTTGTTTTTAAAGGGCACTATAAATAAATTAGTTGACATTGCCTATTGATTGTTGCTTATTATTTTTTTGTGAAAAAATTGAAAGTAAGTTGCGGCAAATGGCAGTTATATTTTTTTTTATTGTGGTGTATAATTTTTGAACACAAGGTTTATTTTAAAAATGTATTCCCTAGTTTTGAAAAATTTTTTAGAAGATTTGTTTTTAGTAGTTAGTAGGAAATCCATTAATACGTTTGTGTAAAAATTTGGACTGGAGCTACACCCAAAGAGCTGTAATTAATATTTTATTGAGATCGGTCACAATTCGGGTGATTGTGGAGGCGCCAAAATCAGGGGCTAGCACTTCTCGTCACTAATTAAATTAAGTTAAAAATAGCAAAACTATCAAAATAACACAAGGCCGAATGTAATTGTCACACCACGCAGGGAGGTCTTATAAATACTACAATAAAATCGTATTCTGGATTACAAAGACGATCGTAATTTGTGTTATTAATTATCTACAAACAAGTACGGAAATTTTAAATTAATATGAATATTCATGCTATATTTTGCGTTTATTAATTTTAATTATGTCTTACTATTGCATTATAGTGTCATTATTACTAAGGTACGGTATGTAACACATAATGCCCTAGGGCAATTATTTAAATTACGCCACAATTCTAAATTCTCACTTAGAAATATGTCAAAAATGGCGGATGTAGCCTTTCCGTGCTTGTAAGACATTAAAGTTTGTACGCACCATGGGCATTACTTTGTACTGAAAGTGTGCAACAAGAAATCAATAAAACGTTACTTGTGTATCTTACATACGTAAGCTTGTCGCCCTCGTATGCGCATATAAAGATATAAAAATCTTCCTAATGCCCTTGGTACATAAATAATTATGAATGCATCTGAATTGGATAAATGTGTGTTTCATTTATCGCTAACCTGATGTTTCCATTATATTTTTTTGACTTGTTAATAACTAATATTATTATCTTGAGTAAAGCTAAAAAGTTTTTACGATTTGTTGTAAATTCAATTATCAAAATTCGCACGATAGTGATATTTACATTGGTTTCCGCAATCTTATCAATATAATGGTATCCCGATAAAAGGAGTAACGACGCCAGTTCGACGAAAATAATAGACATGGTCACTAAAAGTATCGCAGTAAAAATGCTATTTTGGCGCCTGTTAATGAAATTTCATAAATAAATTAAAATTCTAACCGTCTGAAATTTTTAAAATATGCATGTCAAAATCGAGAATACTGAAATCCCATTCAAGAGGTTCACTTACGCATTGCAGTAAACATTGTGTTTGTGTACAATTTTGGCGCCTGTTAATGAAAGTCATAAAGAAATTAAAACTGTTAAAACTATGAGATTTTGAAAATATGCGTGTTAAAATTGTTATCCCATTCAAGATAACAATAGTAGATATTTGATTTGAGTTTCAAATTTTGGAACGATTATTATATTTGCAACAAAACGAGAAAACTCTACAAGTGTAAAAGTAACTATAAGTTTCTTGTCTTAAATATATGATTAATTATTTGTTGCATCTGTTACGTCGCTCGTACTTTCAAACTTTTCTCTCGTAATGTAAAAACCTTCATAACGTTATTTGTATCGTAAATTATTATATTATTACATGTTTAGAAGTCTATTAAAAATAATAATTACAACATGTTTGCCAAATTAATTGAAACAAATACAACTATGAAATCAACTGTTGCAAACAATCCCCATTGTTTTATTATTATAATTATTTCATGGCTAACTATTATTTTTTTGAATAAAATGAAAAAATTATAATTATTTTTATAAATATGTATGTCAAGTGCTATATCGGATTAAAGAGAAAGAAAATGTCTTTCCGATCAAGACATAGAAATTTCGAAACATATAAGTTTGTGTTATATCTCAGAAACTAATATCTGATAAAAGTTTATTATTTAGCCTAAAATTATCTAAAACTTTGTTCTTTGTCGTTTTCTTATAAGAAAAAATTGAGTTAAAAAATGTTACATCTTTTAAACATCTAGTCACCATTGACTGTTTCTAAAATTATTTCATTCAGCTTATAAAACTGCAATTCTTTTCCCGTTTAACCGTCTCTCTATCTCAGCAAACATAAAAAAACTAACCCTGTATATTACATTGCATTTATGGTAAGTAAATGTTCGTTGGTAATTGCATCTGCATAATCGTGACCATAAATAATTCCTGCATGGAGAGATGGGTCGAAAGATTCATATATCAAAGTCTTAAAACCGGTGTGCCAACTTACTTGTGAAATCTTTGGCCCGAGCTTCAAGATTTATTTTGTTGAATTTATGTTCACCGGTCATTTCACTCTTTTAACTCTTTTTTTTAGCAACGAATCCATAATGCATGCACACATCAAAACAAATATGTTCATAGGGCATTCAATTTAAATCATATTTTAAATGTACATCGAACATTTTGTAGACTCGGATGAAACTGACGTTTAAAACGTCAAAATTATGAGAGATGGAAAAATTATACTTCAAATTCAAAAACTCAGTTTACCCAAAAACTAAAGAGATTTCGAAAAAGCTTATTGTTTATAAGTTGTTCATTTTGGCATTCTCTACAATTATTATTGACATAAATTTGCTGTAACTATTATTGTTTCATAATTATAAACCAAAAATGCAAAAAAAAATATTTTTTTTTTCTCGAATAACAATGATTTTATGAAAAATATTTTCAAACCAAAGATGTTCATTTCTTTATTGTCTTCACGATTTGTTCAAATGTTTTTGTGGTATTTTTCATATTTAAGAAAATATTGGAAGAAAACAAAAAACAGTTAAGGTAACCACCCACTTCCGGTGTACGAAATTTTACCAAAAGCTTTTCAATTCTTCGGATTATGAAATAAGACATATGTTCAAAGTTTCATGTCATACAGAAACATAGATACACAGACACACAGGCAGAGCCACACAGGCAGAGCCACACAGGCACACAGACGCACAGACGCACAGACGCACAGAAACACAGAGCACACAGCCATGCAGACACGCCGACACACAGACACACAGACACACAGACACACAGACACACAGACACACAGACACATAGCCACACAGCCACATAACCACATAGCCACACAGACGCATAGATATATTCGCATACAAAGCCACGCAGAGATACATTTTTCAAAAATGTTTGAAATCGTCTCGGAGAACTTCAAAATGAATATTTCTGCAAAACTTCGAATTTGAAAATTTTAAAGTCAACAAGTCGTTCCGGTTGTAGTTGCTTGTTGCATCACATCATCATTTTCAAATTTTCCCCGCGTGTAAAAAAAATTAAAACAAAAATTTCAATATAAAATGCGATGCTTTTCAACTACTCCAAAAAAAGCTTACACTTCGCTGCTTTACATCGTGAATATAATAATTAATGAGGAGTAAAAGGAACAGATAACAAGCAGCTGGAAAGGATAGATGTCAATGTATTGGCAGAATGCCAAGGCGCAAAAGTTAAGGTCAGTTTACAGTTTGAATGTCAATACATTTATTTACATACCATATAAAGAAAATAAATCATATCTAAACGGAAGTTTCCGACGCGTCGCCTCCTTTTAAAACAAAACTATTGGTTATGCAATAATTACTCTGAATAAGATTTAGTCCATAAAATTTGGGACAGCCAAAAAATTAAATGAAATATTTTTTTTGTCATTAACTGCAAAACGCGGGAACATGATTAACATGATTTTTCAATTTAATTTGTGTAAAACTATATACTGAGTGTAACTGAATTCTGGTAGACCCCAAATATCATTTGCATTCTTACATACAGGGTGTTTCAGAGCTCTGGGAACGGTCAATCACATGCTTATTTTTCAAAATTTCGAAAAATGTTTTAAACAAAAGTTGTGTATATTAGTGAGGTGCACGCCCTAAAAATATTAAAATTTATACAGGGTGTCTCATAACAAAGTTACAGACCAAACTTATGTTTTTTTTTAAATGGAACACCCTGTATTTTTTGTCATTTTTGAATTACATGGAGCAAATAAAGGTAAGTTACTTCAAAACTCCCTATACCTATTGTTTGCCGTTTTCGAAATATTTGAAGATTTGTTGAAATGCATCTTCTGGGTGAAATTTTATTTCTGCCCCAGTGATTGACATTGAATGATTAAAATCATTTCTATTATTTGGTTGAAGGTTCGAACTATAGAGCCAACCATTATTTCATACAAAAAATTATACAGTGTAAATATAACAAAGTGATGAAAAAAAAAACAAGAAGTCCTAAAGAAAATGTCATGAAAAAACTCCCGACAAAAGTTGTCCCAAAAATTTCTGACAAAAATATCCTGAGAAAAAGTACTGAAAAAGTTTCCTTCCAAAGTTTCAGAAAAAGCTCTAGAAAAGTTCTTTGAAAAAATCATGAAAAAACTCCCGGCAAAAATAGTCCCAAAAAATTCCAGACAAAAATATCCTAAGAAAAAGTACTGCAAAAAATCCTTCTAAAGGTTCCGAAACAACTCCAGGAAAGTTTCTTGAAACAAATCATGAAAAACTCCCGACGAAAATAGTCTCAAAAAATTTCTGACAAAAATATCCTGAGAAAAAGTACTGAAAAAAATCCTTCAAAAGGTTCCGAAACAACTCCAGAAAAGTTCCTTGAAACAAATCATGAAAAACTCCGGACGAAAATAGTCCCAAAAAATTTCTGACAAAAATATCCTGAGAAAAAGTACTGAAAAAAATCCTTCAAAAGGTTCTGAAACAACTCCAGAAAAGTTCCTTGAAACAAATCATGAAAAACTCCGGACGAAAATAGTCCCAAAAAATTTCTGACAAAAATATCCTGAGAAAAAGTACTGAAAAAAATCCTTCAAAAGGTTCCGAAACAACTCCAGAAAAGTTCCTTGAAATAAATCATGAAAAACTCCGGACGAAAATAGTCCCAAAAAATTTCTGACAAAAATATCCTGAGAAAAAGTACTGAAAAAATTCCTTCAAAATGTTCCGAAAAAACTCCAGAAAAGTTCTTTGAAAAAATATCCTAAAAAAAAACCGGAAAATGTCCCGAAAAAGTCTTGAAAAAGTTCTGACAAAAAGTCCCGAAAAAAAATTCTGAAAGAACAGTCCTCAAAATAAAGTCTTCAGAAAGTCTACTTGAAAAGAGATCCTTAAAAAATACCTGAAAAACCACTGAAAAAAATCGGAAAAAAACAGCCCTGATAATAAAGTACCGAAAAAAATCTTGAAAAGACCTCGCAAAAAGTTCCGAGGAAAAAATCCTGAAAAGATCTTGAAAAAGTCTTGAAATTTGCCCTAAAAAAGAACCTGACAAAAAAGAACCTTTGAAAAAGGTCTCGAAATAAAGTTTGGAAAATAAAGTCTTAAAAAATCTTAAAAAGATCTCAAAAAAGAAGTCCTTCAAAAAGTCCAGAAAACAATGTCCTGAAAGAGACTTTGAATAAATCCTGAGGAAAGAAGTCTTGAAAATAAAAAAAGATAAAATACTTGAAAAACCACTGAATAAAAATTTGAAAAAAGTCTTATAAACAGCCTTGAAAATAAAGTCCAGAAAAAAATCTTGAAAGGTCATGAAAAAAGTTTTAAAGAAAAATTACGAAAAGGTCTTGAAAAGTTTTGAAATTTGGCCTAAAAAAGAACCTGAAAAAAGTTTTGAAAATAAAATCTTAAAAAGATCTCAAAAAAGAAGTCCTTCAAAAAGTCCCGAAAACAATGTCCTGAAAGAGACTTTGAATAAATCCTGAGGAAAGAAGTCATGAAAATAAAAAAGATTCTTAAAAAATACCTGAAAAACCCCTTAAAAAAAATCAGAAAAAAATGTCCTATAAACAGCCCTGAAAAAAAAGTCCAGAAAAAAATCTTGAAAAGCCCTGAAAAAGTCCTGAGGAAATAATCCTGAAAAGGTCTTAGAAAGACTTGAAATGCCCTAAAAAAGAAGTCCTGAAGAAAGAAGTCTTGAAAAAAAAGTCTTGAAAAAATGCAATTAAAAAAATTAAAAAAAGTCTTCTAAGACATTCCATAAAACGGTCATAAAAAAGTTTTCTGAACAGAGTTGACTTTCCACAAAGAATGTTTGGTTTGATTTATGAAATTTTCTTTTTCAGAAATATTTTAAAATAGTTAAAAATTGAAGAAGAAGAAGAAGAAAAGTCATGAAAAAAGGCCTTGGATAAGATCTAAAAAAGAGCTAAAATCCTGAAAATTTCTTGAAAAAAGATCCTTAAAAATACCTGAAAACCCACTGAAAAAAAATCTAAAAAATAGTCCTAAGAACAGCTCTGAGAAAACAATCTTGAAAACCCCTTAAAAAGTTCTGAGGAAAAAATACTGAAAAGGCTTTGAAAAAGTCTTGAAATTTGCCCTAAAACAGAACCTGAAACAAGTTTTGAAAAAGGTCACGAAACAAAGTTTCGAGAATAAGGTCTTAAAAAATCTTAAAAAGATCTCAAAACAGAAGTCCTTCAAAAAGTCCCGAAAACAATGTTTTGAAAGAGACTTTAAATAAGTCCTGAGGAAAGAATCTTGAAAAAAAGTCTTAAATAAGTCCTGAGGAAAGAAGTCTTGAAACAAAAGTCTTAAAAAAGTACTGCAAAAATGCAATCAAAAAGTCTTGCAAGAAATTCCATAAAAAGGTCGTAAAAAAGTTTTCTGAACAGAGTTGACACAAAGAATGTTTGGTTTGATTTATGAAATTTTCTTTTTTAGAAGTATTTTAAAATAGCTAAAAATTGAAGAAGAAAAAGAAGAAGAAGAAAAGTCATGAAAAAAGGCCTTGGATAAGACCTAAAAAAAGGGCCCTTGGAAAGACCTGATAAAGGTGCTAAAATCCTAAAAATTTCTTGAAAAAAGATCCTTAAAAAATACCTGAAAACCCATTGAACAAAAATCTAAAAAAACTAGTCCTAAGAAGCTCTGAAAAAAACAATCTTGAAAAGCCATCAAAAAATTCTGAGGAAAAAATACTGAAAAGTCCTTGAGAAAGTCTTGAAATTTGCCTTAAAACAGAACCTGACCCAAGTTTTGAAAAAGGTCACGAAATAAAGTTTTGAGAATGAAGTCTTAAAAAATCTTAAAAAGATCTCAAAACAGAAGTCCTTCAAAAAGTTCCGAAAACAATGACCTGAAAGAGACTTTAAATAAGTCCTGAAGAAAGGACTTGAGAAAAAAGTCCTGAAAATAAAGTCTTAAAAAAGACCTGCAAAAATGCAATCAAAAAGTCTTGCAAGAAATTCCATAAAAAGGTCATAAAAAAGTTTTCAGAACAAAGAACAAAGTTTTCCACAAAGAATGTTTGGTTTAATTTATGAAATTTTCTTACGCTTACGAAGTACGAGAAAGTATTGTGATTGTGATTTTCTTTTCAAATTTTTTTTTACGGAAATATCCGTTTTTGGGTCCCTAGATGCCATTTCAACAATTTCTAGAAAAAAAAAATGTGTCTGTGTGTCTGGCTGTGCGCGCCGTATCTTAAAAGCATATGAAACTTTGAACATACGTTTTATTTCTTTATTTTTTTATTTTTGGTTTATAATTATGAAATGATAATAGTTACAGCAAATTTATGTATTACTATGTATGTATTTCTGAAATATCCGTTTTGGGGTCCCTAGATGCCATTTCAACAATTTCTGGAAAAAAATGTGTCTGTGTGTGTCTGTCTGTGCGCACTGTATCTCAAAAATGAATAGAGCAATTGATATGAAACTTTGAACATACGTCTTATTTGATAATCCGAAGAACTGAAAAGCTTTTGGTAAAATTTCGTACACCTGAAGTGGGTGTTTACCTTAACCGTTTTTTGTTTTCCTTCGATATTTTTTTAAATATGAAAAATACAATAAAAGCACTTAAACAACAAAGGAATTAGCATCTTTTGTTTGAAAATATTTTTTGTAAAATGTCTGGTTTTTGAAAAATAATGGTTATTAAATTAGTTATTTTTTTGTCATTTTTGGTTTATATTTATGAAACGATAATAGTTACAGCAAATTTATTTTAATAATAATTGAGGAGAATGCCGAAATGAAGAACTTATAAAGAATAAGTATTTTTAGAAAACTCTTTGGTTTTTAAGTAAATTTAAAAGTATAGTCATTTTCATCTTTCATAAATTTGACGTTTTTTAAACGTCAGTTCCATCCGATTCTACAAAACGCTGTATGTACATTTAAAACATGATTTAAATTGAAAATAAACCATGAAAGCGTAAATATAAATGATACCATCAAGTCGGAGAAAGTAACATGATGGCCACATACCGTTTTTTTTATAGTTGCCGTATGTATTTCTACGTGAATGTGTATTTCGCATTCTTTAAATTTTGTAATAATTACTGTGTATATGTATTGTGCATTACAAATTAGAACACACTGTATATTTATTGTTAAAAACCTTGCATGTGTGTATTTTGCTTATGTATATTTTTGCACAAATCATTACTGAGTATAATTGCACCAAATAGCTTGGACATTTATTGTTGTTATAAAACGTTTAATTTGTTCACACTTTTGCACAGATCCTCACTGTGTTTATTGTTACTTTGAATAATGTATACAATTAATTTAGCGATTAATTTATTACCCTTGTTGTCTGTGTGTGCGTGTGTATTTGTGTGTTTGTGCACATCACTTCTTCTTATGATTATAAACACGATTACTAACCAATTATTGTTACACATTGTATTGTATTGTATCAAAAGTACGAACCTTTTGCAAATGTCCGGCGCATTTCGTTTCCTAATATTGGCCCGTTTTCGCTCCCGGCCGACGAACATCCGGCGCCACAACTATTATTTACGATTTCTTCACTTTGCAATGTATAACCAGCGGCATTTTTTACACAGTACTCTTCTTCCGTATTTACACTACACGTTCACCTAATACACTCACGATTATATCCAAAAAATACTCGAAATTCATTGAAAATAGCGAGAGGCCACCGCGTTTCAAAATGAGGATGATGATTACGGTCGAGCGGCGCGGCGCAGGGCCAGCGATACGTTTTTGTTTTCTTCGCGTTGTCTCTCGCAACCGCAGGCGTGCATCTAGTCAGCGGCGGCCTGCCAGTCTTCAAAGCATTTGTTTATTTATCGATTAAATTGTAACGCTGGAGCAATAAATACGGGTGTTTATTATTGTAAATATATCGAGTGATTAACAGTGCAAGTAATGTTTGTGAATGTGGAACCGTGCTGATACTATAGACACAGAATTCACTGTTGGAAGCTGCATGTGGAAGTTTTAAGGTTGGTGGTGTTTTTTAATAATTCTCTTATTGTTGCAAATTGTTCTTGACGTGTTTCCATGTTTGTGCCGTACCAATTGACTGTATTATTGTATGATTAATGGTTACTTTTCGTACATTGGAAATAAATGATATTATTGTTACGATATCGCCGTTATATCTGGAATGAATTTATGTGATTAATTAATTTTAAAAATGTACGACTCGTTAGTTGTTCCTTATACATATTGTTGTGGTAAATTCTTTGATAAAATCGAAAAAAGTAACTCTTTTATTGCGGGAACTGGATGTATTACGCATACAATATTGTACTCTTATATGTATGCGGGGCACCAGTGACGGTTCGCGGGGTTTTTTCTGGTAGGACCGAGGTAACAGAGGTGGCAATACGGATAGGTAGCGTCGGTTGCAGAAACGGTTGGCTGCGTGACCGCACCTATCTGTCTTGGTCCTCGGCCGCACCAGAAAAAATCCCGCGAACCGTCACTGCGGGGCACAGATAAACATATAAGCGTGCAGGGACGGACCGTGAACTTTGGGGGCCCTGGGCTAACCAAAATAACCAATCCGGCGATATTTTCTCAAAAAAAAAAACTGCGAAATGGTTTTAATAGAAAAAATGTCCACTTAACTTTCACCGATTCCATGCTTTTAAAATAATTTTTATATCGTTTTTTTTCAAAACTAAAAGGATCTCGGAAAAGTTGTTCATTTTCGCATTTTCTATTATTCTTGTTCATACAGGATGTTGAATTGTAACACGGGCCACAGGGATTTACATTCCATTTTTTTTTTGGTAATTATTTGCCTATGGGGAGCACCTTCTAAGGACCTTCTAAATAGGCTCATTCGACGCGTTTTTGCAAGACAAACAACTTTTTCCTTTGGCAAAATCAGCGCTCATTGTTTGTTATAAAGTTATTAACAAAACAAGTTTTACCTGTTTTTTCACTGATCTTCAAAAATTATGATTTTAGAGAGAAATTATTCAGACAAAAACCGAAGCTCCCGAAAAGCTATATCAAACCTAACCAAACCAAACAAAACCTAACCCAACCTAACCCAACCTAGCCCAACCTAACCCAACCCAACCTAACCTAACCTAACCCAACCCAACTTAACCTAACCTAACCTAATGTGACCTAACCTAACCTAACCTGACCCAACCTAACCCAACCTAACCTAACCTAACCCAATCTAATCTATTCTAACCTAGCATAACCTAACCTAGCCTAACATAACTTAACCTAACCTAACCTAACCTAACCTAACCTAACCCAACCTAACCTAAGCTAACCCAACCTAACCTAACCCAACCTAACCTAACCCAACCTAACCTAACCTAACCTAACCTAACCTTACCTAACCTAACCTAACCTAACCTAACCTAACCTAACCCAACCCAACCCAACCCAACCCAACCCAACCCAACCCAACCCAACCCAACCCAACCCAACCCAACCCAACCTAACCTAACCTAACCTAATTTATTTTTATTGATTTATCAATTGATCATTTGATGAAACATTATTTAATATTTAAAAAATGGTGATGTGGCCATCATGTTACTTTCTCCGACTTTATATTTACGTTTTCATGGGTTTATTTTCAATTGAAATCATATTTTAAATGTACATCGAGCGTTGCGTAAACTCGGATGAAACTGACGTTTAAAACGTCAAAATCATGAAAGATGGAAAAAATATACATCAAATTCAAAAACTCGGTTTACTCAAAAAATAACGAGATTTCGAAAAAAACTTATTCTTTTAAAGTTGTTAATTTTGGCAATGTCTACAATTATTAGTCATATAAATTTGCTGTAACTATTATCGTTTCATAATTATAAACCAAAAATTAAAAAAAAATAATAAATTTTTTTCTCGAATAGCAATGATTTTATGAAAAATATTTTCAAACAAAAGATGTTCATTTCTTTGTTGTCTTCGATGTTTGTTAAAATGTTTTTGTGATATTTTTTATATTTAAGAAAATATTGGCAAAAAACAAAAAACAGTTAAGGTAAACACCCACTTCCGGTGTACGAAATTTTACCAAAAGCTTTTCAGTTCTTCAGATTATCAAATAAGACGTATGTGCAAAGTTTCATATTAATCGCTCTATTAGTTTTTGAGATACAGCGCACACAGACAGACACACACACACACACACACACACACAGACACACACACAGACACACACACACACACACAGACACAAATTTTTTTTTTCCAGAAATTGTTGAAATGGCATCTAGGGACTCCAAAACAGATATTTCCGTAAAAAAAATTTTTGAAAAAAAAATCACGATCACAATACTTTCTCGTACTTCGTAACGGAGAAAGTAAAAACGATTAAATTTACGAAAAATCACGTGATATGTTTCACTTGTTAAATTATTTGTTCCGACTAGTTTCGGCACATTGCTTGAAAATGGCTTGCAGCTGAAACTAGTCGGAATAAATAATTTAATAAGTGAAACATACCAAGTGATTTTTCTTAAATTTAATCGTTTTTTAAATAACCTAATCTAGCCTAACCTAACTAAACCTAGGTTAGGTTAGGTTTTTGTCTGAAACAATTTTTGGAAAATAAACTTTTCGAACTGTAGCATTTCGAAAACACTTGTTAAAAAGTTCACTTTTCGTAATTGAGTTTCTCGAAAGTAAATTCTTTGAAAAAAAGTAAATTCTTCTAAAGCGCGATTTAGAATGTAAATTCTTCGAATTGCAGTTTTTTTAAAGTACATTCTTCGAAATTAAACTTTTCAAAAACACATTTTCAAAAGTATATTTTTCGAAAACCAATTGAGTTTCTCGAAAGTAAATTCTTTGAAAAAAAGTGAATTCTTCTAAAGCACAATTTAGGAAGTAAATTCCTCGAATTGCAGTTTTTTGAAAGTAGATTCTTCGAAATTATATTTTTCAAAAACACATTTTCAAAAGTATATTTTTCGAAAACCAATTCGTCGCATGGCCAATTCTTGGAAAAAAAGTTTTTCGAATTTTAATTATACAAGGTGTTACAACACTCTGGGAAGGGTCAATCACGTGCTTACCCATCAAACTATTTTTAACAAATGTTTTTCGAAAGTAAATTCTTCGAAATGCAGTATTTCGAAAAAAAAAACATTCACGAAGAAAATTCTTAGAAATGGAATTTTTCGAATGTGCATTTTCGGAAACAAATGTTTTTCGAAAGTAAATTCTTCGAAATGCAGTATTTCGAAATAAAACATTCGCCAAGAAAATTCTTAGAAATGGAGTTTTTCGTATGTGCATTTTCGGAAACAAATGTTTTTCGAAAATAAATTCTTCGAGATGCAGTATTTCGAAAAAAAAAACATTCGCCAAGAAAATTCTTAGAAATGGAGTTTTTCGAATGTGCATTTTCGGAAACAAATGTTTTTCGAAAGTAAATTCTTCGAAATGCAGTATTTCGAAAACACAATTTAGAAAGTCAATTCTTCGAAATGGACTTTTTCGAAAGTGAATACTTCAAAATTAAGTTTAAAGTAAAATGTTTTTAACAAAAAAAAATTACCTGTTTTTACTTTCTCCGTTACGAACTACGAGAAAGTATTGTGATCGTGAAAATTTTTTCAGATTTTTTGTTACGGAAATACCCGTTTTGGGGTCCCTAAATGCCATTTCAGCAATTTCTGGAAAAACAAATTTTGTGTCTGTGTGTGTGTATGTGTATGTGTCTGTGTGTGTGTGTGTGTGTATGTGTGTGTGTCTATATGTGTGTGCTGTGTGTGTGTCTGTGTGTGTGTCTATGTGTGTGTCTGTGCGCGCGGTATCTCAAAAACTAATAAAGCAATTGTTATGAAACATTGAACATAAGTTTTATTTGATAATAGAAAAAAAATGCTGTCAGCCGTGGCAGTTAAAATAAATAATGGAACCTCGCCGCGAGAGAAATGATTACTTCTGTCCCTAGGTAGAGAAATGTTAATTCTCTCACGCTTTCGACAGCTGAGAAATCGACTTTCTCTCCCGTAAAATAACTCCCTAGGAAGAGAAATGTTATTTCTCTCACGATTTCGACAGCTGAGAAATCGACTATCTCTCCCGTTTGTGAAAAAATGTTATTTTACGGGAGAGAAAGTCGATTTCTCAGCTGTCGAAATCGTGAGAGAATTAACATAATAGAAAAAAAAATCGTGAAAGAAATAACATTTCTCTTCCTATGGAGAGAAGTAATAAATTCTCTCGCTACGAGTTTCCATTATTAATTTTAACTGTCAGGGTTCACAGAGTTTTCTTCTAGGTAGGGTTTTAGGAACGAACTTTTTACTCTAAAAATATTCCGTTTGTGAAAAAAAAATAGGGAGAGAACGCTATTTTTCCCTCGTTGCATCTCAGGAAAAATCACGCATTTCTCTCCCTTGATATAGTCTACTATTCTCTCACGATTTGGACAGCTGAGAAATCGACTTTCTCTCCCATTTGTGAAAAAATGTTATTTCTTCTACGATTTCGACAGCTGAGAACTCGACTTTCTCTCCCGTTTGTGAAAAAATGTTATTTCTTCTACGATTTCGACAGCTGAAAACTCGAATTTCTCTCCCGTTTGTGAAAAAACATGTTATTATGTTGCATAAGGAAATTTTCTCCAAACGTATTAGACGATATCAATAATTCAAAAATGGCACATCACTTCAAAAAAATACTAAGACAATCAGTAGAAAGTGCCAAAAACTTGGGATGGCCGCATTAACCTCAAAAATATATGTACGTCACAAATTTGAGTTTTAGGCAGTAGTAGATTATATATTAAGGAAGAGAAGTGCGTGATTTTTTCTGAGGTGCAAATTTGTATCCCGAGGGCGAAAACCCGAGGGATACAACGCACCGAGAGAAAAATAGCATTCTCTCCCGAGATGTATATACTATTTTTTTCACACACGGAATATTTTAAGAGTAAAACGTTCGTTCCTAAGACCCAACCAAGAAAAAATGCTGTCAACCGTGACTGTTAAATAAAATAATGGAACCACGTAAGGAGAGAAATGATTGTTTCTCTCACCAGGGAGAGAAATGATTACTTGTCTCCCTTGGGAGAGAAATTTCATTTCTCTTCCGAGAAATATATACTATTTTTTTCACACACGGAATATTTTAAGAGCAAAACGTTCGTTCCTAAAACCTAACCTAGAAAAAATGCTGTTAGCCGTGACAGTTAAAAAGAATAACGGAACCTCGTAGGGAGAAAAATGATTGTTTCTCTCCCTAGGGAGAGGAATGATTACTTATCTCTCTAGGGAGAAAAATGTTATTTCTCTCATGATTCCGGCAGCTGAGAAATCGACTTTCTCTCCCGTTTGTGAAAAAATTTAATTTTAAAACAATTTTGATAATTTTGAAGCTAAAATTATCCTAAATTTAGAATCAAAATAGTATAGATTCTATATACATTTTCACTGTTATTTTATTAAATATTGAAACTAAATTTTTATTACATCAATGTATTCATCGTAATAAAGTATATTTTCTCTCCATCATATTTTATACATTAATTTCTAACTGGTATGACTTTATATTATGATTTTATTTATATATTACATTATACAGGGTGTATTTGAAATAACGAACAGGCTCGCAACCACAAAGAGATTATATTATTTTTAAACAATATTCGCAATTATTTTGTTTATAACTGTAACAAAAAGCCCGCAATTAATTATTAAAGTTAATGAGTGAAAATACGCAACATGTTTGGGGGCAGTGGTAATGTGACCTAATTTTTAAACGGCATCGGCTTAAGATATCGAATTACAACAAGCGCGTAGGAAATATCTGAGTGCTCTTTAAGCGTCAACGAACTTGAGGGCTGTTTATCTTTTACAAAAAAAAAAACGTTGCTGTAACACTTCAAATTTCGGAGGCAAGAAATCGGATCTCGCGTTTTAAATAAACAAACACACATTCCATGCAGACCTAATTAAATGAGAAAAGCACCGGTGTTTAAAAAACCTCGAAAAATTAGGAAAATTCAAAAATTTTTTTCGAATAAATTTTGACGGAAATGGGTTCACAAATATTTTGTGTATGTGCCCTTAAATGCCTATTATTTCAAATACACTCTGTATACAAAAGGTGTGGATATAATTTAAATTTTTTGGTATAAAATTGGCACTAATGAGTAAAAATCGTAGTCAATAAAATGATTGGAAATTATGATGCGTGGAAATAGAAATATGGGATATATGTATTCAAAATGTCACGATTCCAAAAACTGTGCAACTTGTTATAAAATTATTAAATCATTCACAAATTTTTGCGAAAATTGAGAAATTATGTTAAGCTATTTCTATTATCTACGAAAAATGTTTACTCACTTTTATCACTAATAACAACTCATGCATGATTAAACATGCTAGTCACTTTAATTAGTAATGTGCACTTTAGACAAATTAAATTGCCAGAATGTAAATTTGCACCTACACAATCGTTTTGATATCAAATCAACAATCAACCGATAAATATTTATGTTATTTCACCGCGAACTATTTTGCTTAGGTCATACCCACTGCGATTACAAAATTTCAAGTGTTGCGAATTCAATACACATAATTCCGGTACACCATTCTACCGCTGATGACCGGATTTTATCTCCGGGACGCACATGACAACATACCTGTATATGTTCCCGTTCAAAATAAACGTGCTGCCAGCAGTAGTCCTCGGTGCCAACTTTTCTCCTGTGTGGATTTTGATTTTTCCACCGTGCGTCCAGTTACGAACAAAAAAAAAAACTGTCGGGCAAGAACTGTCGTGAGGTTAAAACGAACCGACGCCGCCTTGAACTCGTCCACTACATACTATGTTACGCGATACCGGTTCCAAACATATATACGCACCGCACACTCTGATGAACGGACGGATCGAACAAGCGCGCGCACTTGCACCGCCGCTTTAATTTTTCTATTTCGTCCTTTTTCCAGATTTTAATGATTCGAAGTGGCGGGGCCGGAACGCCTCGCTAATTTTTGCCGATTTTATTTTACGGTGCACTACTTCCAAGTGGAGCAATCGATGTCTGAGGACTCCTGGCCTGTCGAATGTAAAATCGGCTATGGGCATTCATAATCAATACCAATGAATCACAGGTTTATTTTTCACGCCAGGGTTGCGCGAAAACTTGAACTTACTGTATTTTTAAGTCAACGTTGGTAGTTATAAATTTATGAATGAATCATGTGTTTAAGAGATATTGTGCAACATTGGAGGTTGCATAACACTGGTTGGGGTAAATGATCGTAAACAATATTTATGATAAATGAAGGGTACAGGGAATCAGTGGCGGTTCGTGGAAAATTTTGATGGTAGAGCCACTTAGCATAAACAATATATCTCACCGCCTCCTTTTTGAGGAAAGAAAAATCGGCCATTAAAAACGTTTACTTGTCGCAGAAGCGCTAAAAGAATTAAATAAAGACGAAAAATAGCCCGCATTTAATATGTAAATCAATTAAACGACGAATTGTAACATTACCTCATTTTTAAGTGCCAAACAAGACATTTTCAAGTGCCAAAGGTGACAATCACATTTTCCAACTGCCAAAAATTATCATTTTCGAATGGTTCAAAATATTACCATTAACTGCGAAAAACGACAATTTTCAGGTATCAAAAATGAAAAAATTAAATTTCCAAATTTCGCAATTTTCAACTGTTAAAAAATGTAATTACCAACAGTCTAAAATGAACATTTTTAAGTGCTAAAAAAACAACTACAAACTGACCATTTTCAAGTGCCAAAGAAGACATTTTCAAGTACCAAAATTGACAATTTTCAAATGCAAAAATGACATTTTCTAACTGCCAAAAACGATAATTCCAACTGTCAAAAATGATCATTTTCGAGTGACAATTTTCAAGTTATAAACATGACCATTCTCAACTGCCAAAAACGACAATTTTTAAGTGCCGAAAATGACAATTTTTAAGTGCCAAAATGCCCATTTTCAAATGTCAAAAAAACAGTTTTCAATTGTCAAAAATGACCATTTTCAACTGTGCAAAATAACCATTTTCATGTGCAAAAAAAGTCAAAATTAACAATTTTCAAGCCCCATTTTCCAAGTGTCAAACACGATAGTTGTCAACTGTCAAAAATTCTTATTTTTGAGTGCTATAAATGACAATTTTCAAGGTTCAAAAATGACTATTTTTCAGCTGTTAAAAAAGACATTTTTCAAGTGTCAAAAATTAAAATTGCAAAGTACCGAAAAAGACATTTTCAAAAGATCAAACTTAACAATCATTAAGTGCCAAAAAAGACATTTTAGAGTGCCAAAATTGACGACATTTTCCAACTGCCAAAAATTATCATTTTCGAATGACAATTTTCAAGTTTTAAAAAAGACCATTCTCAACTGCCAAAAACGACAATTTTCAAGTGCCGAAAATGACAATTTTTAACTGCCAAAAATGCCCATTTTCAAATGTCAAAAAAAACAGTTTTCAATTGTCAAAAATGACCATTTCCAACTGTGCAAAATAACCATTTTCATGTGCAAAAATACTCAAAATTAACAATTTTCAAGCCCCAAAAATGCCATTTTCCAAGTGTCAAAAACGATAGTTGCCAACTGTCAAAAATTATTATTTTTGAGTGCTATAAATGACAATTTTCAAGGTTCAAAAATGACTATTTTTCAGCTGTTAAAAAAGACATGTTTCAAGTGTCAAAAATTAAAATTGCAAAGTGCCGAAAAAGACATTTTCAAAAGACCAAACTTAAAAATCATCAAGTGCCAAAAAAGACATTTTAGAGTGCCAAAATTGACGACATTTTCCAACTGACCATTTTCAAGTGCCAAAAAAAAATACATTTTCAAGTACCAAAATTGACAATTTTCAAGTGCAAATAATGACATTTTCCAACTGTCAAAAACGATCATTTCAACTTTCAAAAATAATCATTTTCGAGTGCCAAAAATTCACATTTTTAAGTTTCAAAAACAACCATTTTTAATTATGCATTTATAACCATTTTCATGTGCAAAAAAGTCAAAATTCACAATTTTCAAGAGCCAAAAATTACATTTTCCAAGCGTAAAGAACGATAGTTTTAAACTGTCAAAAATTATCATTTACGAGTGCCATAAATGACAATTTTCAAGGTTCAAAAATGACCATTTTCAACAGTCATAAAAGACTTTCAAGTGTTAAGAACGACAATTTTCAACTGTACAAAGTGCCAAAAAATACATTTTCAAGCGCCAAACTTGACAATACTGAAGTGCAAAAAAATACATTTTCAAGTGCCAAAATTGAGAATCTTCAAGTGCCCAAAAATGACATTTTATAACTGTCAAAATTTATCATTTTCAAATGCCATAAATGGTTAAAAATTACCATTGTCAGCTGCCAAAAACGACAATTTTCAAGTGCCAAAAATGAAAAATTTAATGTCGCAATTTTCAACTGTTACAAAAGGCAATTACCAAAAGTGTAAAATGGACATTTTTAAGTGTCAAAAAGTCAATTTTCAGTTGTGCAAACTGATCATTTTCAAGTGCCGAAAAAGACATTTTCAAGTACCAAAATTTTAAGTGCACAAAAAAACATTTTCAACTGTCAAAAACGATCATTTCAACTGTCAAAAATGATCATTTTCAAGTGCCATAAATTAAAATTTTCAAGTTTGAAAAATGACCATTCTCAACTGCCAAAAATGCCAATTTTTAACTGCCAAAAAATCGCAATTTTCAGCTGCCAACAAATACAATTACCATCTATCAAAAATGCCCATTTTCAAGTGTCAAAAAAAAACGGTTTTCAAAAGTCAAAAATTAGCATTTACAACTGTGCAAAATAACCATTTTCATGTGCAGAAAAATATGTTTTCCAAGTGTCAAAAACGAGTTTTTAACTATCGAAAATTATCATTTTCGAGTGCCATAAATGACTATTCTCAATGTTCAAAAATGACCATTTTCAACTGTCGTAAAAGACAACTTTCAAGTGTCAAAAATGACAATTTTCAACTATGCAAAGTGTCGAAAAAGACATTTTCAAGTGCTAAAATTGACAATCTTCAAGTGCCCTTCAAGTTATGGCCAAAAAAGTGAAAAATGTAATTTTTTTCAAAAATTCATAACTTTGCTCGAAATCATCGAAACGACTCGAATTTTTAAGGCATTTGAAGGAAATTGATTAAATTTTTCTGCCATTGTGGTGAAATTTCCCGCCGATTTTGTTTGCGCACGGTACAGCTTGTCAAAGTTGGACAATTTTTTACATAAAAAACATTTTTTTTCCTTTCGGGGATTGCAGGGGGTGGAATCGTTTTAGCAACAAAACAATTCACATGTCGTTGAAGAGAAAATTTGAAACTGTTCAAACTGCAAAAGTTCATCGATTTTGGTGCAAAATTACTCAAGTTATGGCAAAAAAAGTGAAAAATGTAATTTTTTTTCAAAAATTCATAACTTTGCTCCAAATCATCGAAACGACTCGAATTTTTAAGGCATTTGAAGGAAATTGATTAAATTTTTCTGCCATTGTGGTGAAATTTCCCGCCGATTTTTTTTTGCGTACGGTGCAGCTAGTCAAAGTTGAACAATTTTTTACATAAAAAACTTTTTTTTCCTTTCGGGGGTGGCAGGGGGTGGATTCGTTTTAGCAACAAAACAATTCACATGGCGTTGAAGAGAAAATTTTAAACTGTTCAGACTGCAAAAGTTTATCGATTTTGGTGCGAAATTACTCAAGTTATGCCCAAAAAAGTGAAAAATGTCATTTTTTTTTCAAAAATTCATAACTTTGCTCCAAATTATCGAAACGACTCGAATTTTTAAGGCATTTGAAGGTAATTGATTAAATTTTTCTGCCATTGTAGTGAAATTTCCCGCCGATTTTTTTTTGTGCACGGTATAGCTTGTCAAAGTTGGACAAATTTTTACATAAAAAACATTTTTTTTTCATCGCGTTGTTACGGGGGGTGGGTTGGACTTGGGGTCGAAATCAACTACACATTCTTAAAGATAAAACTTTATTCTTTCCCAAACTGAAAGATTCATCGATTTTCGACCAAATTGAAACAAGTTACGACGGTTTTTCGCGATTTTTCGAATGGCGCTTTTTTACGCCGTGTGTACAAAAAAATCCGAGTCTTGAAAAAAAATATAAAAACAATTGATATTTACTTGAAACTTCACAAATTTATTCAAAACACATTTTGGATTACAATTCCATTAAAATTTGTAAATACTCCATCCTTAAATTCTGTATTTTGATAAATAAACATCTGTCCGAGGAATATTTTAAGTAAGCAATTATTTAATAAATCCGTACTTTATACAATACCTTAATTAATAGATAAATTGTATATATTATTGTAAGGCATAACACTATATTGACTATAACATTCTGTACTATCTGTAAAGTGGCTATCGAACTAATGGTCACTCCACTCATTTGTTATTTGCGTTGAGAGATATTAAACTGAATTGAAAAATGCATTCAATAAAATTAAACCAATTTCATTTAATCACTTACCTTAACAGTCCATCTTCATAACTGATAATTAAAATCGATTTTCGTTCCAATTTGCCACAATCTGCACACTAAAACACCTTAACACTCACTCGCTGGAAGATAAACTGCCCGACTTTCAATGAAAACAGGTGTATTGCATCTTTGTCTATCTTGTGTGCAGATTGAAATTATTATTTTTTTTTAATCGGTGCTGCGTAAATAAGCACTGATAACAGGTGAAGAAAGAATGCGGTCTCGCGATATCACCGCCGGACGTGAATTGCCCCCGAGGCAAAATTCTGATGATAAGACTGTTAGCACTTGACGAAATTTTCCAGTTCCGTGCGCGAGTTCGGTGTTAAAAGAGTTTAATAATGTGGCGGAGTGTTGTTTTTGGATTATCAAGGATGGATGAGGGACTGTTGTCGTCTTATAGACATTATTGAAGGTTAGTGCACGGAGCTGAGTAATTGGAAATCTTCTCAAACAATTAATAATCGAACAATGCGTTTGGCAATTTTAAAAACGAATTTAAAAAAATGCATTTTGTGTTGATTTCACGAGAAATCAGTTAAAAAAAATGAAAAACAGTCACGATCACGATACTTTCTCGTACTTCGTAACGGAGAAAGTAAAAAGGAAAAACGTGATATTAGTTGAATTGTAAATTGTTTGTTAAAACAAAATGTTAAGTTTTCGCAAATTATATTATAAAAATTTCTAGAAAAGAATTGCAATTCTTGAATCTTGGAGGCGTTCACTTCGTGGTACATTTTCAATTTCAATATAAAGAAAACACTTAACTTAAATAAATAGAAGTGGTATAAAAAAGTTAAGTGTTTTCTTTATATCGAAAAAGACTTTTAATATCTTGGTTTATCAGTTTTCAATTTACATTTTGATAACATCAGCACTAAAATCTATTGGCTAAATATCTGTTCTGCTTAGTAGTGGCGGCTCGTGAAACATGTTGATGGTAGAGCCACTTAGCATATAATATATCCCACCGCCTCCTTTTTGAGAAAACAAAAACGATAATTCAGTAAATTAAACAAAGAAGGAAGTAGCCTTTATATAGGGTATTTTTTTTTATCGTGGGCCATAGGATTTTACATGCTAAAAATTATACCTTGTGTTAATGTATATTTAATCATAAAATTTTGAAGGAAATTTTAGATAGTAATAAATCATTATTTTTCTACATGATGCGCTTAGTCAGAATAACTTAAACATGTTTTATTCCATTAAAAAATGAAATTATTTAATATAAATAACTGAGCAAAAATAATTTCTGAAATGTCAGATTGATTAGTGAATTAATTTCATTTTTTAATGGAATAAAACATGTTTAAGTTAATCTAATTAAGCGTATCATGTAGAAAAGTAACTTATTTATTACTAACTAAAATTATATGTTGAAATATACATTAACACAAGGTATAATTTTTAGCATGTAAAATCCTATGGCCCACGATAAAAAAAAACATACTGTATATCAACAACAACTGAAACACACTTGAAACTTTTCAAATTTACTCAAAATATATTAACCTTAATAATCCTCTCAAAAACTCAAAATAGCCAATCGCAGGTTTTCAAGATAATCGACCGAGAACTGCGCTTAAGATTTTTTTTAAGTTGCACTTCTTTGGAGTGAAAAAAATATATAAAGACAACTGCAAAACACTTAAAACTTTCAAAATTTACTCAAAATACATTAATCTTAATAATCCTCTAAACAACTCAAAATACCCGATCACTGGTTTTCAAGATAATTGGCCGATAACAGCGCTTAAGATTTTTTCAATTTGCACTTCTTCCGAGTGAAAAAAAAAATTATAAAAACAACTGCAACACACTTGAAATTTTCCCAATTACTCAAAATACATTAATCTTAATAATCCTTTAAAAAACTCAAAATACCCCATCACAGGTTTTCAAGATAATCGGCTTATAACAGCGCTTAAACTTTTTTTTTTAATTTGCACTTCTTTCGAGTGAAAAAAAAATATAAAAACAACTGCAACATACTTGAAATTTTCCAAATTTACTCAAAATACATTGATCTTGATAATCCTCCAAAAAACTCAGAATACCCCATCACTGGTTTTCAAAATAACCGACCGATAACAGCGCTTGATTTTTTTTTAGTTTCACTTCTTTCGAGTGAAAAAAAATTTATAAAAACAACTGCAACACACTTGAAATTTTCCAAATTTACTCAAAATACATTGATCTTGATAATCCTCCAAAAAAACTCAGAATACCCCATCACTGGTTTTCAAAATAACCGACCGATAACAGCGCTTGATTTTTTTTAGTTTCACTTCTTTCGAGTGAAAAAAAAATTATAAAAACAACTGCAACACACTTGAAATTTTTAAAATTTACTCAAAATGCGTTAATCTTAATAATCCTCAAAAAACCCAAAATACCTTATCTCTGGTTTTCAAAATAACAACACAACACACAATTCTGGAAGAATTTTTCAAATCTGCTATTTTGTTGAAGAGTTATCTTCTCAAATAAATGCATTACTATTTTTATCTTCTCATGAAACTTTCGCAGACATCGTTTTAATATTAAAAATGACGAATCAGTGTTTTCAGAATTAATAAAAAAAATCTTGCTTCCTTTGAAATTAGAGGTGGTGCCATGGCTCCTTGGCTCTACATGACGAGCCACCCCTGCTGCTTAGAAATCTAAGTTTTCTCTGATTCAACTGACTTGAATATGTAGTACCTGCTTTAATTTTTAAGTTTTCTAAATAAAAAATTCAAGCAGCAAAAAAGAACTACTTTTTATTTGTTGTATTCGTAACAGGCAAACTATTTTTGTAAAATTCAATATTCGGTATTGCATTCTCCAGGAAAATACTTATTTCAATAAATAATTTGTTTCCGTAAGGTAGTCTTTAAAGATAACGAAACGTATTGCTTTTTTAAATTATTATGAAAAAACCGATATACCGGGTGACCCAGCCCCATAACTTATTTGCTATTTGAGATATCGACTTCTAGTTTTCTTGAACTGGTACCTACACTTATTCTACATATTTTAAAAATATGTATGTTTTTGTACAGGGTGTCCCAATATACATAACAGAACAAAGTTATGTTTTTTTAAATGGAACACCCTATATTTTATACTTTATTCTCAACCCTCTTGAGAAGCTAATAAAAATAGTATGAGATAGTATAGGTCTATTATAGACGGTTGGTTAGTTATGGGCAAATTTGTGGCAAAAACATGTACACCTTGAAAACATTGCAGAAGCGTTCCTAGCAAAGATAGCATCATTATTTATACACTACAAAATTTCCCACATCATAAAGAATAATACACATTGGCTTTGGTTCTCTCTTATTCATAGTGCTATACAGGGTGTCAACATACGCAAAACAATGGATAACTATTTTTTTTCAAATGGAACACCCTATATAAGTTGCCACAAATCTATGGCATTTTTAATAAGCTTTCTAATGATATACAGTTTATATAACAAAATATTAAGGATTCTTGAGATTTATCAATAAAAACATATTTCTTTTGCCACCTTCTGCTGATTTTTGGATTTTCAGCCAAAACTATGCATTTTCAGGAAAAATTATAAGAGACCAAAGTTGTAGAACGAAAAATTTCCGATCGATATAGGTCTTTCAACTTTTAAGATAATGCGTGCATTGCCCGCCAGAGCGCGCAAAATCGTGACCGTATATGCATTTTAGCGTTTTCTTTTCAATTTTTTTATTAATAAATTGCACTATACTTTATTTTCCGCACCCTCTAGCGGAAAAACGGGAAATTAAAATGGCCCATATCGATTGAAAATGTTTCGCTCTACAACTCTTAAAAGAAGCAATTTTTGCCAAAAATGCATAGTTTTCCCTAAAAATGCAAATTGAAAATGTATGTATCAATTTTTGCGTTTTTCAATGGTTTTTTGCATTTTGGGCAAAAATTGCTTCTTTTAAGAGTTGTAGAGCGGAATATTTTCAATCGATTTAGGTCATTTGAATAATTCTATAATTACCCGTTTGCTTTACTGCTAGAGGACGTGGAAAATAAGTATAGTGCAATTAATTAACAAAAAAAATGAGAGAAACGCTAAAATGCATATACGGTCACTATTTTGCGCACTTTGGCGGGCAATGCACGCATTACTGGATGTAATGTTGTAATGTTACAACTTTGTTTTCTTATTATTTTTTCAGAAAATGCATAGTTTTGGCTGAAAATCCAAAAATGAGCAGGAGGTGACAAAAGAAAAATGTTTTTATGGATAAATCTCGAGAATCCTTAATATTTCATTATACAAATTGTACATCATTGGAAAGCCATGCATTGGTGGCAAGATATATAGGGTGTTCTATTTGAAAAAAATAGTTATCCAAAATTTTGCGTATGTTGACATCCTGTATAGCAGTATGAACAAAAGAGAACCAAAGCCGATTTGTATTATTCTTCATGATGTGGAAAATAAATTCTTTAGTGTATAAAAAATGACGCTAGCTTTGCTACGAGCGCTTCTGCAATTTTTTCAATGTGTCCTTGTTTTTGCCACAAATTTGCCCATAACTAACCAACCATCCACAATAGACCCATACTATCTGATACTATTTTTATCAGCTTCTCAAGAGGGTTGAAAATAAAGTATAAAATATAGGGTGTTCTTTTTAAAAAAAACGTAACTTTGTTCTGTTATGTATATTAGGACACCCTGTACAAAAACATACAAATTTTTAAAATATGTAGAATAAGTGTGGGTACCAGTTCAAGAAAACTAGAAGTCGATATCTCAAATAGCAAATAAGTTATGGGGCTTTTACAGATCCCTGGCTCACCCGGTATATTTTCAAATTAACGTTCTCCGTATTATTGATAAGTGTGAACGCGTAATAGCTGCTCAAATATGATGGTTTTAATCTTTTTGTTTTGTAAACTGGTTATTAATTATAATTTCTAATGCTAATAAATTCTTGAACGTAAAATCAATTATTTAAAAAATTCTGGTTGTGAATTCAACAGATGTTCTCAATAAATATTGAATTAACGAATGTCAAGGTAACTCAAATTAATAGTTAAGGTGTATTACACGTGTCTATTTAAGTATTACTTTTATGAATAGCCTCAACGTGTTACTAGATTCAGGCAACTCATTTAGAAAATATAATAGATGTCAAGATTTTTTTTTCCTTAGATAATGTTAATTAATTAATTTAAAAGGTTTACCTTAACCCTCTATTGCATGATTTATTAAAATATAAAAATATAAGTTGGTTTAGTACTGACTTAATTTTATCAGTATTTTTGGCAGCAACACAATTATGAAAGAAATGTAGAAAGCGTTTGAGATCTTCAAACTTGTTTAGAGGCATAACATCCGTAATTTGAACCATTCTGTTTTTAGTAGTCCAAAGTTGTTTGATGAGAGATATCCATATCAATATTCCTATGAATTTTTCCACTTACTTCGAGTTACTTGTAATTGATTTGTTTAGTTTTTTTTCTGTGCGCTGTACGAACATGTTTGCTCTACCAGTTGAGAAATAAAGAAAACAATAGTCTTCTAAAAGATTTCCTCAAAAATAAATTTCAAATCTATTTTATTTACTTTAGTAACAATTTATTTCGTAAGATAGCACCACTTTGTCTAACAAAAATTATGTTCCCATTTGGAAATTTTCTTGTTTTAACCCGCCATTGGCGAGGCAAATTTAATGGTGGCGCCGGTCTCACACACCGGGGTTTTCAACTGAATATTTTCCGAAACGTGTTACTAATATTTCATTTTTTTTTAATTTATGCTCTTTGACAATAAAACAAAGATTTTTAATCAATTTAATCTCTGCAATGCGGCAGCTACAGGAAATTGCAACAAAAAACAATAACGGAGAATAAAGTTATTCGACACACACGGTCTCATAGACGTGGATTAAGATATTTATTATTTATTTAAATTTAATTATTTAGTTTAATATTACATGAATTGAAACGAGTTGCTACAGTTGAATTTTTATAACGATTCAAAACTGTTGAGAGACAATTGTGCGGCCACGCTGTAACCGACCACACCTATCTGTATTGCCACCTCTGCTACCTCGGCCGTACCACGAGTCACCCCGTGAGCGGTGACTGTAAGAAACGCGGAAATAATAATATTTGTTGACGTAAAATACTTTTTAACATGAATACATTAAATATACAATTTCAGTGAAGGTATTCTATATGACATGTATCACATATTTCTAAGTTGACTAAATTAAATTAAACAAATTAGAAACAACTTTACTTGTTGCAGAAAGCATTAGATAAATACAAGAAAACGAAATGTAGCCTGAATATATGAATATTCAACCTGTTCGTTAATCTGCAAGCAAAAAATTAAGTCTTACTAAGACTATAAACAAATAACTTATTGAAACAACTACTTCCCTGGCTAGTGCCACGCCTGATATTGAATGATACAAAAGAAATTTGCATGTTATTACTAGTACTACTAGCGAAATAACATTGGTTTAAATTAAATTAAATCGATTGTGGGTAAAAAATAATAATATTCTAATAATATGGTTAGCAAAAGCTGGCAGAAAGAGGAATACTTTGTACAACAAAATTAAACATTATATTATTATAAACAATATCAAAGAAACAAAACGATCATTACGCAAAAGTCTATAAACCAATATTGATGCACATACGGTAAAACCTTATGGAAATTAAGTACTTAGGGGACGTGAAGAAACCAAGACACCAAAAGAAGAAGCGGAAGAAGCTGAAACAACTAAAATGGTTCGGCCACATAGCAACGATGGATGAAAAGAAACAGACAAAAAAACCTATGGCATTTAGCTCCTTCCTTGTGGATGCATTTTTCTTTCTGTCTCTTCTTTTGGTGTCTTGATGTCTTCCCGTCACCTAAGTACTTAATTTCCATTGCTAAGAAAATCGTGAAATCGTAAATATTTAAGGATGAAGGACTGACCGATTTTTATAGACTTGTTCCCACTGAAGGATTACCTCTGAAAATGTAGAACTGCCGAATTGTCATAAGCAAAGATTTGGGTTGATTCTTTGGAAATGTAGAGGCGGAATGTTTGGAATTTTTGTAGTATCATAAAATAGAAGCTATTTTGCCTAAATTTGGAAATTTTCATTATTGTATCAAATGTTTTAAATTTTTTTTATTGCCTCTGAAAATGTGAAACTGGCTAATCAACATAAGCAAAGATTTGAGTTGATTGTTTAGAAATTTAGGAATGGAATGTTTGGGATTTTTGTAGGATCATAAAATAGAAGCTATTTTGAGTAAATTTGGAAATTTTCATTATTGTATCAATTGTTTTTATATTTTTTGTTGCCTCTGAAAATGTGGAACTGCCGAATCGTCATAAGCGAAGATTTAAGTTGATTGTTTCGAAATTTAGGGGTGGAATGTTTGGATTTTTTATACTATCATAAAATATATGCTGTTTTGAGTAAATTTGGAAATTTTCATTATTGTATCAATTGTTTTTATATTTTTTATTGCCTCTGAAAATGTGTACCTGCCGAATCGTCATCAGCGAAGATTTGAGTTGATTGTTTATAAATTTAGGGATAGATTGTTAGGGATTTTTATGGCATCATAAAAAAGAAGCTATTTTGAGTAAATTTGGAAATTTTTATTATTATATCAATTATTTTTATATTTTTTTATTGCCTCTGAAAATGTGTAACTACCGAATCGTCATAAGCGAAGATTTGTGTTGATTGTTTGAAAATTTAGGGGTGGAATGTTTGTTTTTTTTGTACTATCATAAAATAGAAGCTATTTTGAGTAAATTTGGAAATTTTTATTATTGTATCAATTGTTTTTATATTTTTTATTGCCTCTGAAAATGTGGAACTGCCGAATCATCATAAGCGAAGATTTGAGTTGATTGTTTATAAATTTAGGGGTGGATTGTTAGGGATTTTTATGGTATCATAAAATAGAAGCTATTTTGAGTAAATTTGGAAATTTTTATTATTGTATCAATTATTTTTATATTTTTTATTGCCTCTGAAAATGTGGAACTGCCGAATCATCATAAGCGAAGATTTGAGTTGATTGTTTATAAATTTAGGGGTGGAATGTTAGGGATTTTTATAGGATCATAAAATAGAAGCTATTTTGAGTAAATTTTGGAATTTTCATTATTGTATCAATTGTTTTTAAATTTTTTATTGCCTCTGAAAATGTGGAATTATCGAATCGTCATAAGCGAAGATTTGAGTTGATTTTTTGGAAATTTAGGGGTGGAATGTTTGGGATTTTTATGGTATCATAAAATAGAAGTTATTTTGAGTAAATTTGGAAATTTTCATTATTGTATCAATTGTTTTTATATTTTTTATTGCCTCTGAAAATGTGGAACTGCCGAATCATCATAAGCGAAGATTTGAGTTGATTGTTTATAAATTTAGGGGTGAATTGTTAGGGATTTTTATGGTATCATAAAATAGAAGCTATTTTGAGTAAATTTGGAAATTTTTATTATTGTATCAATTGTTTTTATATTTTGTATTGCTTCTGAAAATGTGGAACTACCGAATCGTCATAAGCAAAGATTTGAGTTGATTGCTTGGAAATTTAGGGGTGGAATGTTAGGGATTTTTATGGTATCATAAAATAGAAACTATTTTGAGTAAATTTGAAAATTTCCATTATTGTATCAATTGTTTTTAAATTTTTTATTGCCCCTGAAAATGTGGAACTACCGAATCGTCATAAGCGAAGATTTGAGTTGATTGTTTGGAAATTTAGGGGTGGAATGTTTGAGATTTTTGTACTATCATAACATATATACTGTTTTGAGTAAATTTGGAAATTTTCATTATTGTATCAATTGTTTTTATATTTTTTATTGCCTCTGCAAATGTGTAACCACCGAATCGTCATAAGCGAAGATTTGAGTTGATTGTTTGGAAATTTAGGGGTGGATTGTTAGGGATTTTTATCGTATCGTAAAATAGAAGCTATTTTGAATAAATTTGGAAATTTTCATTATTGCATCAATTGTTTTTATGTTTGTTTATAGCCTCTGAAAATGTAAAACTCTCGAATCAACATAAACTAAGATTTACGTTCATTGTTTTTAAATTTCGGGGTGAAATGTTTGGTATTTTTATGGTATCATAAAATAGAAGCTATTTTGAGTAAATTTGGAAATTTTCATTATTGAATCAATTGTTTTTATATTTTTTATTGCCTCTGAAAATGTGGAACTACCGAATCGTCATAAGCGAAGATTTGAGTTAATTGTTGGGAAATTTAGGGCTGGAATGTTTGGGATTTTTATACTATCATAAACTATATGCTGTTTTGGGTAAATTTGGAAATTTTCATTATTGTATCAATTGTTTTTAAATTTTTTATTGCCTCTGAAAATGTGTAACTACCGAATCATCATAAGCGAAGATTTGAGTGTATTGTTTGGAAATTTAAGGGTGGAATGTTTAGGATTTTTGCACTATCATAAAATAGCTATTTTGAGTAAATTTGAAAATTTTCATTATTGCATCAATTGTTTTTATGTTTGTTTATTGCCTCTGAAAATGTGAAAATCTCTAATATTTACGTTCATTGCTTTTAAATTTCGGGGTGAAAAATTTAGGATTATAGTTGTATCATAAAATAGAAGTTGTTTTGAGTAAATTAGGAAATTTTCATTATTGTATCAATTGTTTTTATATTTTTTTATTGTCTATGTACTTGTACGAGCACACAAGCGAAAATTTGGGTTGATTGTTTGAAAATTTCGGGGTGAAATCTTTGGGGTTTTTGTAGAATCATAAAATCGTTCACGTGATAGAAGTAAAACACAGATTTACCGTATTGTTATGTTTCCACTGGATCTAATCATCCCCGCTCTTTTTGGTTGGGGAGCTCAGCTGATGTTCTGCTACTCTGAGGAGGGCCTGGCTTTCCACTTTAGACTTGTTCCGGTGCTTGTCTGCCGTGCTGTCTGGTCCCTTCCTCCTCAGCATCACCTTGCTGAACTCCGCCAATGCGTGCCATCTGACGGCCGATCCCAGCACTGTGTTATCTGTGTTCTACCTCCAGCGGCTACCCCTTAGTGTCCATCAAGTTCGCTCATTCCTGCACCTTGTGTGCCGCATTGCAGTAGGGGGTGGGAGGGTTTGCAGCCTTGCCGATCCTGAACCAGCGGCGGCTCGTGGATGTTCGGCGGTGAGGCAATGGAAGAAAATTTGACCGAAAAAGCAACGTAATATTTTCTTCCTCTATTAGAGTAAGTATAGTCTGCTCGCTGGAATCTGGCGGCTGAGGTCGTAAAACGATCGCTCCGCCCTGAGGACCGTCGCATGAAAAGGTATTGGTGGTTCGTCTAATTGCATCCGAAACATTTATTACTGTCCTTCACTCCTTTTGGTATAAGCACTTCTACACCAGTACTTCTTACCTTCCTTGAGACACTGATTTATGCAGGACAACTGGCTTATTCCACCTTGTCCTGCTCCTGTATAGAGTTCATCCTCGTTGGGTAAAGTGTCCTCGGGGGTATCTCGCACAGTGGTCACATCAAAACATTTCCCCCCAATATCAACATTATCTAAACACTAAATATCAACTTAATCTAAAAATAAATCTCTCCAAACAGACATATTTGCAACTTATATAACACGATCGAAAACGAAAAATTAATAAAAATAAATAAATAACTTCTCCTTCCAAAGCAATACGATATTTATAATCAACTACTCTTACACCAGCAACAAAATTTGAAACACATATTCATACCATAATCTCATTCTCAATATAAGTTTCCAAATCCCTAAACAATTCCTTCTCTAATTCATCGTAATTATCCAAACAAAAACCGGTGAACGAAACCACGCCTCTGGCGGCAGAATTTGCAAATTCCAAGAAATTCTTTACATTATCCATCATCGGTATCCCAGCGTATTCGATGAGCTGATCCTCGGTGAAGGCCTCCGCGTATAATTTGAAACATTTCACAAAACCGTACATCGAGCGGAAACACGACTGCAATGGGACAATCCGCCTGACTTCGGCGTAATCAATACACAGCACCTAAAAAATAAAAATTGTTAATTACAGATACGAGTAATGCAAATCAATAAGAAAATGGTTTGCCTGCTGAGTAGAAAATAGGAACACGAGGACTATCGCAAACAGTTTCATTTTTCACACTGAAATTGCAATAATACATTTGTGGTTCTACAGGTAAATTTTTGTATAGATAAAGTTGTTTAAATATTTTAAATGTAAATTGTATACCCAATTATGACGAGATAATTGTTATCTTTCCCATTTGAAATGTTTTAAATTATACCTATTGCAAGCTATTATTAGGATTTCATATTTGTAAATATTTATAAATAATACTTTCTGTTCACGGTATTTATCTATAATGAATTCAGTGACGTTGATGTGTTCAAAAAGTTTATCAGTTTCGATTTTTAAATTATACATACATATTAATTTGAAGAAAAAAATAATGCATAATAATGAAGGCGTCTCATGGCATGATTCATGGTGGTCCAGCGGAAGAAGAGATTGGCGAGGACTGAACTGAATTTTTGTAAGATTCTATTTTTAATTTTTTGCACTCGAGCATTAAAAATTAATTTTCAAAAATTCATAACTCGGCTGAAAATTGCTGCACATTCAAAAACCAAAATTATTTTGATTATTAGACGTCTTGTAAAGTGTACTGAATTTTTGTAGGATTCCATCCGCGCGTTTTATATTAATTTTTAATTTTTTGCTCTCCAGAAAAAAATGCATTTTCAAAAATTCATAACACGACTGAAAATTGCTGCACATTCAAAAACCAAAATTATTTTGATTATTAGACGTCTTGTAAAGTGTACTGAATTTTTGTAGGATTCTATCCGCGCGTTTTATATTATTTTTTAATTTTTTGCACTCGAGCATTAAAAATTAATTTTCAAAAATTCATAACTCGGCTAAAAATTGCTGCACATTCAAAAACCAAAATTATTTTGATTATTAGACGTCTTGTGAAGTGAACTGAATTTTTGTAGAACTCCATCCGCGCGTTTTATATTAATTTTTAATTTTTTGCTCTCGAGAAAAAAATACATTTTCAAAAATTCATAACTCGGCTGAAAATTGCTGCACATTCAAAAACCAAAATCATTTTGATTATTACACGTCTTGTGAAGTGAACTGAATTTTTGTAGAACTCCATCCGCGCGTTTTATATTAATTTTTAATTTTTTGCTCTCGAGAAAAAAATGCATTTTCAAAAATTCATAACTCGATTGAAAATTGCTGTACAATCGAAAACCAAAATTATTTCGAAAATTACACGTCTTGTGAAGTGAACCGAATTTTTGTAGAACTCCATCCGCGCGCTTTATATTAATTTTTAATTTTTTGCTCTCGAGAAAAAAATACATTTTCAAAAATTCATAACTCGATTGAAAATTGCTGCACAATCGAAAACCAAAATTATTTTGAAAATTAGACGTCTTGTGAAGTGCACTGAATTTTTGTAGAACTCCATCCGCGCGTTTTATATTAATTTTTAATTTTTTGCTCTCGAGAAAAAAATACATTTTCAAAAATTCATAACTCGATTGAAAATTGCTGCACAATCGAAAACCAAAATTATTTTGAAAATTAGACGTCTTGTGAAGTGCACTGAATTTTTGTAAGATTCTATCCGCGCGTTTTATATTAATTTTCAATGTTTTGCACTCGAGCGTTGAAAATTAATTTTTAAAAATTCATAACTCGGTTGAAAATTGCTGCACATTTAAAAATCAAAATTATTTTGAAAATTAGACGTCTTGTGAAGTGAACTGAATTTTTGTAAGATTCTATCCGCGCGTTTTATATTAATTTTCAATTTTTTGCACTCGAGCGTTGAAAATTAATTTTTTTAAATTCATAACTCGGCTGAAAATTGCCAAAATTATTTTGATTATTAGACGTCTTGTGAAGTGAACTGAATTTTTGTAAGATTCTATCCTCACGTTTTATATTAATTTTTAATTTTTTGCACTCGAGCATTAAAAAATAATTTTCAAAAATTCATAACTCAGCTGAAAATTGCTGCACATTCAAAAACCAAAATTATTTTGATTACTAGACGTCTTGTGAAGTGAACTGAATTTTTGTAGGATTCTATCTGGGCGTTTTATATGAATTTTTAATTTTTTGCACTCGAGCATTAAAAATTAATTTTCAAAAATTCATAACTCGGCTGAAAATTGCTGCACATTCAAAAACCAAAATTATTTTGATTATTACACGTCTTGTGAAGTGAACTGAATTTTTGTAGGATTCTATCCGCGCGTTTTATATTAATTTTTAATTTTTTGCACTCGAGCGTTAAAAATTAATTTTTAAAAATTCATAACTCGGCTGAAAATTGCTGCACATTTAAAAACAAAAATTATTTTGATTATTAAACGTCTTGTGAAGTGAACTGAATTTTTGTATGATTCTATCTGGGCGTTTTATATGAATTTTTAATTTTTTGCACTCGAGCATTAAAAATTAATTTTCAAAAATTCATAACTCGGCTGAAAATTGCTGCACATTCAAAAACCAAAATTATTTTGATTATTACACGTCTTGTGAAGTGAACTGAATTTTTGTAGGATTCTATCCGCGCGTTTTATATTAATTTTTAATTTTTTGCACTCGAGCGTTAAAAATTAATTTTTAAAAATTCATAACTCGGCTGAAAATTGCTGCACATTCAAAAACCAAAATTATTTTGATTATTACACGTCTTGTGAAGTGAACTGAATTTTTGTAGGATTCTATCCGCGCATTTTATATGAATTTTTAATTTTTTGCACTCGAGCGTTAAAAATTAATTTTTAAAAATTCATAACTCGGCTGAAAATTGCTGCACATTTAAAAACAAAAATTATTTTGATTATTAGACGTCTTGTGAAGTGAACTGAATTTTTGTAGAACTTCATCCGCGCGTTTTATATTAATTTTTAATTTTTTGCTCTCGAGAAAAAAATGCATTTTCAAAAATTCATAACTCGACTAAAAATTGCTGCACATTCAAAAACCAAAATTATTTTGAAAATTAGGCATCTTGTGAAGTGAACTGAATTTTTGTAGAACTCCATCCGCGCGCTTTACTTTAATTTTTAATTTTTTGCTCCCGAGAAAAAAATTCATAACTCGACTGAAAATTGCTGCACATTCAAAAACTAAAATTATTTCGAAAATTAGACGTCTCGTGAAGTGAACTGAATTTTTGTAGGATTCTATTCTCGCGTTTTATATTAATTTTTAATTTTTTGCTCTCGAGAAAAAAATATATTTTCAAAAATTCATAACTCGGCTGAAAATTGCTGCACGTTCAAAAACCAAAATTATTTTGAAAATTAGACGTCTTGTGAGGTGAACTGAATTTTTGTAGAACTCCATCCTCGCGTTTTATATTAATCTTTAAGTTTTTGCTCTCGAGAAAAAAATACATTTTCAAAAATTCATAATGACGTTTAAATATCACTGTCACATTTGATATTTAAAGACGAACAGACGAATACAGAGGAACTCGGCGGACGTTAATTGTAAATGGCTAATAAGTAGGTATATAATATAGCCAGGTACATAACAGTGACGGTTCGCGGGTTTTTTTCTGGTACGGCCGAGGAGCAAGAGGTGATAATACAGATAGGTAGGATCAGTTGCAGAGACGGCTGGCTGCGTGACCGCACCTATCTGTATCACCACCTCTGCTACCTCGGCCGTACCAGAAAAAAACCCGCCAACCGTCACTGGTACATAAGTGGTAATAGTAGAAGTTACACATTTATGTAGAACATTTAACATTCATATATGCTCTATATATTCGTAATGGGTCACTTACGATTGGTTAAAGCAGTTCGGTAATTCATCAATTACAAAGTGGGAGTAGGTAAAACATGCAGCCCATCATGTAGAAAAATAATTGATTTATTACTAACTAAAATTTCCTTCAACATTTTATGATAAAATATACATTAACATAAGGTATAATTTTTAGCATGTAGAATCCTATGGCCCACGATAAAAAAATATACTGTGTAGCAGTGCTAAATAAAGTTATTATTATTATTATTATTCCACTTTATGCAAAGAAATATAAAGTACTGTAAATGAGGTTGCACATCAGCTACCTACAAATATCTAAATCTTCACTCTTAAAAATATAAAATAAGCATCCAAAATAGCAATTTTCTAATTAAAGAATGATACAATTTAGGTAATTAATAATAAGACGATGTATTTCTAAGATAAATTCTACATTATTAATTATATAACCATGCCTGGCTACACAAGTTTTACCAGTACATGTGTTCCATACATAACCTATTAATTCTTTTGAGACGCATTGCGATTTGTAAACAAGGTAAACAAGCGAAGATCTGGTACCAGACTGTACCACGATCCATATTATTCCATCTCATCACCTCATTTTGCTCCAAGTTTAACTTGTCCTTACAACAGGGCTTGTATTTTCCAGTTTCTGTTTTCCTCGGAAAATCTACCATATCAGTCCATGTGAACAACTGTGAAATCGTGTTAATTAAATTCAATTGAGTCGACAGTGTTAATTATTAATTATTTACTGTGTTGTCAACAGGGCATACAAGCCGAGGCTATTAATTACATTAGAAGAGGAAGATCCGATACTACGAGCCGTTGGATTTAATGCACAGTACGAGTAAGTTTTTCGCTACGTTTTCTTTTTAATCTATACATTTCTCAATTTCATATTGTTAATAATTCATTTCGTGCATGTTTAGTAAACACGTTTTTCGCATCTTATTAAATAATATAAACGTTGCTGAATCAGTTTTGATTGAGAAAGTTGTTCATTACTCGGCACTCCACAGGTGACATCCAATCAAATAATAGTAATTTCATTGCCCAACAGTTTAGTTGTTGTTATGGTTGCCATTTGTTTTTATAAACAAGTATTCATAAACATCAAAATGTCTCCAGTGGAGTGCTCAACAGATTAGTGTTTTAGATACGTTCACATATACACTCTTTCGCGGGTTATTGAATATCGCTCTAACCGTGCGTTACTTACGCAGGCCGTACTGGACAAATTCTAGAAAACTAATTCTAGAAACTAAAAAGTTTCAAGGATCTAATCCCGTGCGAGACGGACGGAGACAAAAAGTGTGTGTTTTTATATTGTGCGATGTTCTTGCATTTACACGTACGTTCCTTCGCCCCGGGGGATTGGAAAGGGCCAGTCCAATCGTGCGAGATTGCGCGTACGTTTGCGTGCCGCTTTTAAGTAGTAGCCTATGCTCCACCATATTTGTTTTGTTACTACGGTTACCATTGAAAACATGAATTCATAAACATCCTAATTTTGTCAGCGGAATGCCACAATTTCCTAATATGAGAATAATTCTTTGTATAATTGAATATTACCAGAAAAATCTTTAGGTAATTATTTAATATAATGTGAAAAAGTATAGTATTAAACTCGTGAGCAAGTTGGCCATTGCCACGAGGGTCGCCTACGGCTCGTGTTGCAATTCACCCGAGTATTTCTCACTCGTTTAATAATATACTATTTTATATGTCCTCCAAATAAACCAGCAGATGCGCAAATCTGTATTTACATTCATCAACACCTCCTATTTTCATTCATTAATGAACAAATTAATGATAATATTAAATAACAAATTATCTGTGATTAATATTATTCTGTCTGGATTAATATCAAAACACATTATCCCTATAATCATTGCCAACAGGGCCTAGCCAGAACAAAAGCTCAAAACTTCAAACCCAACAATGGAAGACCCTTCGAAGAAACGCAAAAGGAAAAAAAGGAAGACCTTTCTTTCAAACGCGAGAAAATACGGTAAGAGAGGATATTACGGACGAGGAACTCAATTAAGTGAAGACAATTATCAGTACTTTATTCGGATCATGGAAGCGTATAAAGAGGGTTTTCCCAGCGATGAAGAAAAATGTAAGTACTGAATAATAATTTTTAAATTCTTTTAACTTTGTTTTGTATAACTTATATATTTATTTTTGTGACTTAAGTTTCGGTAATACAATTACCATTTTCAAACAACAAACACTTCTCGTTTGAAAATGGTAATTGTATTGCCGAAACTTAAGTCACAAAAATAAATATATAAGTTATACAAAACAAAGTTAAAAGTGTTTTATTATAATATTTAAAATGTATAACGAAGTAGAAGCCTCCAGCATAAACAATTTTTAAATTATCATTGGGGCGCTCCGTGGCGGAGTGGTTACACTCCCGCTTTCGGTGCGAGGCATCGTGGGTTCGAATCCCACGCTCTGGCGGTAGCTTTTATTAACGAAAAGTTATCGTTCGGGTCCATGGTTGTTTAGTGTTTGTCCCATTCATTATGAAAATTAATTCTCAAATATTAAAAATGAACTTTAGTGGCCGAATAGCAAATCGCTTATGCCAATTCCCTCATAGTTATTCACTCTCCTTAACGCCCAATTCCATCAAACATCCTTCCTTTTTATTAAAAAAAAAAAAATTATCATTGTCAATATTTAAGTTGGGGCCGCGGTGGCCTAGTAAGCAGAGCTCCTGCTCATTGCCTCGTGGTCGTGGGTTTGAATCCTATCCGGGCGGTCACTTTTTCGGAATGAAGAAGTGGCCGTTTGGGTCCATGGATGTCCAGTGTACTACCGTGGACAAAAAAAATGTCACCCCTAATTTGTCATGTGTCTATTATTTCTTATTTTTTAGTGTTGTGAATTTGACTTATGTAACCTTAATATTTGACAGTGACAGTAATAATTAGCTTAATAAGTTTGTGGAGATAGAATTCTTTGAATCGTGCATTTCGTGGCCGATATACTTTCGTTCTTCCATTATAGGATGATTGAAACGTTTTTTTATCTGAAAATATCACTTTACTCCAAAACTCTTCTTGCCTCGGAAGATATTCCAGTGCAAAACCAATTCTGCTGTCCTTATTAATTTGAGTCAATAGAGGTTTTCTGGCTGCGGCATGACAAGATAACGCACTTAACTTTAGACGTCTGCAAGCTGTTCGGGAACTTCTAGGAAAATTTGTAATGAATGCGTCATTTGTAGCATTTTCAAACAGATTTTCTATTAAATAGTTTATAACAGCATCATTTTCTTCATTATTTGAAACTTTTTGGCGGCCCAAACCTGTAATCTGCTCTAATCGCCTTTCATTCCTCCACATTTTTGAATTTTTTTTTCACTGTACGTCTACTTACATTCAATTCAGCTGCTACATCATTGATATATTTGCCATATTTGACCTGCATAGCAATTTGTGATTTCTGTGCGTTACTTAAGTATGGCATATTCAATTTATGTTCATATATCTATATGAGTAACACATATCTGACAAGATTGACGATTGCCAGTTTGTCAAATGAAAAGTCATATTTACATTAATAAAATTAGGGGTGTCATTTTTTTGTCCACGGTAGTATGTCCCCCATTCATTATATATAATAAACAATGATAATATATATACAGGGTGACTCAGAGGAGATTTCAGTTTTTAAACGTTATAATAACAGCATAAAAAGTGTTGGAATAATTTTAATATTAAATTAAGAAAGTACAGAGATGCGGATTTCATTTTTTAAACACAATGTTGTCCAAATGTCGACCATCCTTCTCATAGTACTCCTCCAATGCTGCTCTTAAATATTTAAATACCCGCCGACACATTTCAATAGGAATGTTGTTAATGGCCTCTCGAATGTTGTCTTTTAACTGGTCCGTAGTGGCTGGAGGATCGTTGTGGACGATACTCTTTAAATATCCCCACAAAAAGTTGTCAAGGGGAGTAAGATCTGGTGATCTTGGCGGGCAAGAGATATCCCCAAATCTCGAAATAACAGTTCCTGGAAACAATTCACATACAGTGTCCATTGATTCTGCTGCTGTGTGTGCCGTCGCCCCATCCTGTTGAAACCAGGTCCAGTTTGGGTCATAACCAGGAACGTTTTGAAGAGCTGGTGTCAAAAATTGGTGGAGCATTGCAGTGTACCGTTGCACAGTGGTTCAGAATCCGAAAAAGCTGGCCAAAAGTCTAAATCTTGATAAATTTTGACATAAATGGGTACTAATCGCAGATTATGAATTTGATGTCAAAATATAAAATTCAAAATGGCGGATCCAATATGGCGGACATAAGTGATAAAATTATTATTGTCCGCACTGGAGAAATCCAATATTTTAGAATTACAATGATCTCAGCTGTCCGGTGATTATTTTATAATTAAGTCAGGGTGTGTAGAAGATCTTTTTATACCGTAAAATGGTTCAAATTTCGAGTCGGTAGCAATTGTTTTAATATTTTTTAGGCAGCACTGAAGTAATGCGCAATCTCAGTATTACAATTAACTCAGTTTTCGGGTGACTATTTTAAAATTTAGTAAAGATGTGTTTAAGATTATTTTTAAACCATAAAGAAGAATCAATTTTTACTTAATTCTGAAAATTTTAAGTTTGAATTTATTTGGCTATACTGGAGAAATTGGCAACTTCAGTATAACAATCGGTTATCACATGATTATTTCCAAAGTTAGTGAAGGGACTTTTTTTGAAGATTTTTTTTTAAATCATAAAGCAGAATCAATTTTGAGCACATTTAAAAAATTTCATGTTGGTCACAATTGTTTTTACATTTATTTGGCCACACTGAAAACATTCGCAACAATAAATGATTGTTTTCAAAATTATTAAAAAATTGGCTTCGAGTCGGTGAGCACTCTCCATCCTCGGGCCAAAACCATAACTTATACAAATTGACGGGATACCATTGTGATCCTAAAAAATTTCCAAACATTTCTTTTTGCGGAAATATGCATTTCGTCGATTCCGACAATTTTCGTAAAAAAACTAAGTGTCTGCCTTTGTGCCTGTCTGCCTGTCATATTGATTTTTACTTTCTCCGTATAAACTACGGGAAAGTGTTCTGATTGTAAAAAAAAATACAAACATTTTTTTTGCGGAAATATTCGATTTCGACAATTTTTGTTAAAAAAATGTATGTCTGTCTGTCAAATTGATTTTTTACTTTCTCCGTACAAACCAAGGGAAAGTATTGTAATTGTAAATAAATTCAAAATATTTTTTTGCGGAAATATTAATTTCTTCGATTCCGACAATTTTTGTAAAAAAATATGTATGTCTACCTTCGTGTCTCTCTGTCCGTCATATTTAGTTTCTAGTTTCTCCGTACAAACTACAGGAAAATATTGTGATCGTAAAAAAATTCCAACAGCCGTTTCGTTGATTCCGACAATTTTTGTGAAAAAGAAAGTGTCTGTGTGTCCGCCTTTGTGTCTGTCTATCTGTCATATTTATTTTTTATTTTCTCCTTACAAACTAAGGCAAAATATTGTGATCACAACAAATTTCTAAATATTTTTTTTGCGGAAATATCCATTTCGTTAATAAATAGCCATTTCGTCAATTTCAACCATTTTTGTGAAAAAAATGTGTCTGTGTGTCTGCCTTTGTGTCTGTCTGTCATATTTATTTTTACTTTCTCCTTACAAACTAAGGGAAAATATTGTGATCGTAAAAAGTTTCCAAATATTTTTTTTGCGAAAATAACCATTTCGTCGATTCAGAAAATTTTTGTAAAAAAATGTGTGTCTACCTTTGTATCTGTCTGTCTATCATATTTATTTTTTACTTTCTCCATACTAACTACGGGAAACTGTTGTGATCGTAATAAAAATCCAAACTTTTTTTTGTGGCAAAATCCATTTCCGTCGATTCCGATAATTTTTGTTAAAAATGTGTGTCTGCCTTTATGTCAGCCTGTCTGTTATATTTATTTTTTACTTTCATCGTGCAAACTACAAGAAAGTATGCGGAAATATCCATTTCGTCGCTTTCGACAATTTTTGTTAAAAAAAGTCTATGTGAGTCTGCCTTTTTGTCTATCTGTCTGTCTTTTTTATGTTTTACTTCCTCCGTACAAACTTCTTTCAAATTCCTTCTTTCTTCTTTTTTTACTAATTTGTGTAGGAGGAGATCTTTCCTCTACAATCATCAGGGAAGATAATATTCCAATATAAAAAAAAAATTAACATTGAAAATCCTTTCCATTTTGTTCATCTACACCTTGTATACATATATACATCATAAATACAAGATATTCAATAAAATATAAAATCGAATTTTTCAACGATATTGCACATCAGCAATAAAAATAATCCTACACTGAGGAATGCAAGTGTTCACAATGCTGAAGACAATCTATTTATCCATCATGGTCTTTATATTCGATGACGCCTCACTTGTTTAATAAATCGATGCCCCGGTGATTTTTTTTGCAAGCCTAATTAAAAAAATTCTTGCAGCCATGTTTGTAAACAACGTATTCGAGCAAACAATTGACACGGAAATAGACATGGCGTGTAATCAATTCGGTTGCCGGGTTATCGAAACACTCATCCCTTTCGCAAACGACGACGCTCTCGAACGTTTTATGACCAAATTAGGAGAGGAGCTCCGACCACTATCCAGCGACAGATTTGCAAGCCATGTAATCGAAGCGCTATTAAAGGAATCAAGCACAAGGTCTCAAAAACCAGAAAATGGAGAAAAATACAAAGAATTCGTAATCAAAGTTGGAAGGTTTCTACTAAACAACCTTGAAGATTACATGTGGGAAACGTACGGGAATCACACCCTCAGATCAGTCCTATGCTGTTTATCGGGGGTTTCTAGAGATGAAGAAAAGAAGAAAGGTGTTGTAAACAAGGTCAAGGAGGAAAGTAAAGACATTCCAGATTATTACCAAGACATCATTAACGATTACGGAAAACGTTTGATCACGTGGCCGCAATTCAAAGAATTACCCTTATCCGATTTAACCTCGGGTTTCCTGCAAATATTACTGAAGGTATTGGCGAAAGCCGAACCCAAACTTTTGAAAGAATACATCAAGAAATTATTAGAGGAATCTTTCACGAGCCAAGTTGAAGGCGAACATGATGACAAGAAATTAGCAGACGTTTTCATGTCCAAATCGAACATTATGTTATTAGAAACGGTTTTACAAGTAGCCCCGCGGAAACTCTACACGAAAATTTATGCACAATGCTTTTGCGGGCGGTTGGTGAAGCTGTCGACGGCTCGCAACACGAATTTTTCCGTGCAGAGGTTGTTCGATTACTGCAAGGAAAAAGTTGAGGTTGGTATTTCAACTATATTTCATGGTAGAGTTGTTGTATTGTTTGTGTTGTAGTTTGATGCGATGTTTGAGGAGATCGAGAGTAATTTCAAGGATGTTATTGACTCCGGGCATTCAGGAATTTTGTTGGCCGTTGCTGAAGGTTGTAAGCGGTTGTCTACGAAGCAAGGGAGTTTCGTGCAGGTATGTTAATTACTTTTTGTGAAAGAATTGTTATGATTATCAAGGCCATCTTAATAGTATATAGTGTATCAAGGGACGAAAATAGGCTTTAGCAACACGAGCGAGTGAAGCGAACGAGGGTTGCTAAAGCATTTCGGCATGAGTTACACTCGATATTTTTTCGCCTGCCTTAAGTAAAAACTGTGTTTCGGGAAATTTTATATCGCGCACCATTGAATTGTCACTGTCAGATTTTTGCATAGCCTACTCATATTCCGCGGAAGGTTGTCTAGATTATGCATATTATTTTTTCGGCCTTAGATACGCTAAATCGTAGTTACGACCCGATTTTTATGGCCAAAATAAATGGTTTCGGTAGAGGCAGGCGTAAAAACATTTTTTAGCACAGAGTGTTTGGGCTGAAAATATCGTAGGATTGGCGTAGTTGAAAAATTTCAGTCATTCAGCAGCTTAACCTCTGAGCACTATCAAAGTGGACCAAAAAAAGAAATAAATTTTGTTTTAAAGAAATTCTCCATTACTTAAGCTTTACTTTATTAAACTGAGTCCTCTGCCCATGCCCATGTTCATCCATCTAAATAAGTCTCGACTGCAGCCCATTTAGCCCGATAGACAAGGTGGCTCTGATGATCATCATTTATTTTTTCTCGTATGAAAATTGGATATTTTTTTTTTCAGAACCTTATGAAAGCGTTGGATTGTTTCGAACCAAACGAGAGGCAAGATGCTATCATTTTATGTGCATCGAAACTTGCTCCCTATAACACTGTAATGAATGACAAGGCAAATCTCGATAAACAAAAATTGAATCTGCACGGTACACTCTTGATTGAAATTATGCTAACTTTCAATAAACCAATTAAATTGGTAAACAGCATTTTGAACATGGACCAAAATGATCTGAAAGGGTTGTTCAGTAACAGCATGGGAAGTCACATTGTTGATGCATTCGTCAAGAGCGAATACATTGGAGAGAAGAGCAGAGAAAAACTTGGATACAAAATGAAGGTTAGTCCATTCATGATATTTTTTTAACAGTATGTTATGTTAGGGTGGCAATTTTGTTGATAAGTGTGTAACATAATTGGAACAATTTCGGAACGATTTCTTTACTTTTTGTTACTTTCGGGACGATTTTTCGTATAAATGTAGGCGACCTTGACAAAAACATCAACTTCACATTTAATTATGACAGCGCTTGTCATATAACATTCGTGTGCGTTTTTGCTTTTTTAACATAGAAAATGGCTGCCGAAAAAATATTGTACGTAACATGTTCCAAAAGTGATTTTACGGGACTCGCCTACAGCTCGTCCTGCTCATCCCGTAAAATATCACTTTGGGAACTTGTCACGTAAATTACTATAGTCCGGCCGCTGAGAGCTGCCTGTGACTCATCGCTTAAAATCGCATGAATCAAGATTTAAGTAAACGTATGTCCGTAAGAAAATTTGGTGCCGCGCTGATTTTCATTGGCGGGATATTTAAAAATTCTCGCGAACTATTTTATATATTAAACACGTTAATCAACATATGTTGAGACTGACTTTTTAGCGATTTATTTCTGAACATGATAAATTAATTAAGTATTAACTCGATCGAAATGAAATCTAAAGCGCAATACAAACAAACTTTTTACGGTTATGTTATTTGACGTTTCGCGCTCGCGTGTTTTGTGTGTTTATATGAAGCGTGCCAATGCGATGCAAGAGTTATGCGTGAGCTTAGACCTACGTTTACGCTGCCCTATTCTTTAACACGCAGACACACGTTTCGTGTTTTATCTCATACTGTTTCGTACATGATAGAAAAAGATAGATATAACATGCAAAGCAATTCTTAGTACGAAAATACATGAGTCACCGTCAGCTCTCAACGGATGAACTATAATATCTTAAATTTTTGGTATTAATGTTGGTCATCTACCACTACCGGCCCTATTAGTGCATCTGGCACTGAAAAGTATAGCCTGTTTAAAAAAGTCTTGAAAGTAAGTAACAGGTGCTGGTGATGTTCTGTAATGATAACTGAGCAAAGCATAAGTGAAGTGCGATTATAAAAAAATAATTTTGGCAACTTTATCAATATCCTTGTCTATCAAAATTCAAACAAAATACAGCTTTTAGAAATAAAATCACTTCCAACTCTCTGTAAATGGAGTTGTGCAATAATAAAGAATTCCAACGTGCCGTATAAATCTCGTTTACTATTTATTTTAAAGCTGTAGGTGCTGAAATTTGTTTTTTTTTTCTTATTAGGGCACTTATCAAGAACTGGCCGCATCGAAGTTTGGGTCGAGGAGTTTCGAGGCAATTTGGAATTCGGCGAACATGAAGATGAAAACCAAGATCTTGGATGAGATGCTGTACAAGGAGGCTCTGTGGTCCAACACGGAATTTGGAAAGATAATAGCTTCCAAGGTAGATTTAAACCTTTACAAGAGGAATCCGGAGGAGTGGAAGGGTGGCATAAATAAAGCGGCTAAAGCTTCTTTAGTCGAAGATATTTTGAAATCTCCGACGTCAGTTTTATAATAAAATACTATAATCGAGTAATTAAATTTTTAACTTTTTGTTATTTGAACTACATATAGTGAATTATTTAAACACACAATACTTCCTCACAACCACTTTTTAAGTTATTGGTGTGTTCTCTACTCTCATATTTGATTTATGTAATTGGCAACGGTGAACACGTTTAGAAAACAAGCTAAATCGAAGACGAATTAAACCACAAAAGGTACATATCAAGGAATCATGGGACCAGTGGACTCAAGAAAGAAGAACGGGCGACTTGGACTTCACAAAACCCCAAATACGGAGAAGTGAAAGCGGCCAGGGACCATCAAGGTCACACGTCTTCGAGAAAAAATAGACTCCATCGATAGAAGAGCACCAAATGGCCCAATCCTAACAGGGCTTACCACATATAGAAAAAAAATACAAATCCTACAAAATTGAACAAACCTAAAAGAAGCTAAAGTATATATCCAAGAAGATTACACCAGGGAAACGATGGAGCTGTTACTCTTAGAAGCCAAAAATTAAGGAAAAGCAGCTCACATACAATAGATGGGAGAATCAACAGGGAAGACAAGTCAGGAAAGAGTCAAGCAGAACCAGCAAGGAAGTCACAAGAACCACCCAAGAACCAAGAAGCTGAAGATTTCAAGTCACAAGGAGAAGAAACAACAGATAAAGAAGGTGAAAAAATAACATACATAAAGAAGAGAGCAAGAAGCTTACTAATATATGGAAGAATCTACAGGGAAGACAAGTCCGGAAAGGCTCTAGCAGACCCAAGATAGAAGTCACAAGAACCAAGAAGCTGAAGGAGAAGAAACAGATAAAGCAAGTGGAAAAATAACACGCATAACGAAGAGAGCAAGAAGCTTACTAATGTATGGGAGAATCTACAGGGAAAACAAGTCAGGAAGGAGTCAAGCAGAACCAAGAAAGAAGTCACAAGAACAAAGAAGCTGCGTATGAAACTCCAGAGGAAGATTTCAAGTCACAAGGAGAAGAAACAGATAAAGAAGGTGGAAAAATAACACACATAAAGAAGAGAGCAAGAAGCTTACTAATATTTGGGAGAATCTACAGGGAAGAAAAGTCAGGAAAGAGTCAATCAGAACCAGGAAAGAAGTCACAAGAACTACTCAAGAACCAAGAAGCTGCGTATGAAACTCCTGAGGAAGATTTCAAGTCACAAGGAGAAGAAACAAATAAAGAAATTGGAAAAATAACACACATAACGAAGAGAGCAAGAATCTTACTAATGTATGGGAGAATCTACATCAATGGCAAGTCAGGAAAGAGTCAAGCAAAACCAGGAAGGAAGTCACAAGAACCACCTAAGAACCAAGAAGCTGCTTATGAAACTCCAGAGGAAGATTTCAAGTCACAAGGAGAATAAACAGATAAAGAAGGTGGAAAAATAACACGCATAAAGAAGAGAGCAAGAAGCTTACTAATATATGGGAGAATCTACAGGGAAGAGTCAAGCAGAACCAAGAAAGAAGTCACAAGAACCACACAAGAACCAAGAAGCTGCTTATGAAACTCCAGAAGAAGATTTCAAGTCACAAGGAGAAGAAACATAAAGAAGGTGGAAAAATAACAGACATAACGAAGAGAGCAGGAAGCTTACTAATATATGGGAGAATTAACAGGGAAGACAAGTCGGGAAAGAGTCAAGCAGAACCAAGAAAGAAGTCACAAGAACCAAGAAGCTGCGTATGAAACTCCAGAGGAAGATTTCAAGTCACAAGGAGAAGAAACAGATAAAGAAGTTGGAAAAATAACACACATAACGAAGAGAGCAAGAAGCTTACTAATATATGGGAGAATCTACAGGGAAGACAAGTCAGGAAAGAGTCACGCATAACCAGAAAAGAAGTCACAAGAATCACACAAGAACTAAGAAGCTGCGTATGAAACTCCAGAGGAAGATTTCAAGTCAGAAGGAGAAGAAATAAATAAAGAAGTTGGAAAAATAACACACATAACGAAGAGAGCAAGAAGCTTACTAATATATGGGAGAATCTACAGGGAAGACAAGTCTGGAAAGAGTCACGCATAACCAGAAAAGAAGTCACAAGAATCACCCAAGAACCAAGAAGCTGCGTATGAAACTCCAGAGGAAGATTTCAAGTTACAAGGAGAAGAAACAGATAAAGAAGATGGAAAAATAACAAACATAGCGAAGAGAGCAAGAAGCTTACTAATATAAAGAAGAATCTACAGGGAAGACAAGTCAGGAAAGAGTCAAGCAGAACCAAGAAAGAAGTCACAAGAACCAAGAAGCTGCGTATGAAACTCCAGAGGAAGATTTCAAGTCACAAGGAGAAGAAACAGATAAAGAAGTTGGAAAAATAACACATGTAAAGAACAGAGCAAGAAGCTTACTAATATATGAGAGAATCTACAGGGAAGACAAGTCCGGAAAGGCTCAAGCAGAACCTGGAAGGAAGTCGCAAGAACCACCCAAGAACCAAGAAGCTGCGTATGAAACTCTAGAGGAAGATTTCAAGTCACAAGGAGAAGAAACAGATAAAGAATGTGGAAAAATAACACACATAAAGAAGAGAGCAAGAAGCTTACTAATATATGGGAGAATCTACAAGAAAGACAAGTCAGGGAAGAGCCAAGCAGAATCAAGAAAGAAGTCACAAGAACCACCCAAGAACCAAGAAGCTGCTTATGAAACTCCAGAAGAAGATTTCAAGTCACAAGGAGAAGAAACATAAAGAAGGTGGAAAAATAACACACATAACGAAGAGAGCAGGAAGCTTACTAATATATGGGAGAATTAACAGGGAAGACAAGTCGGGAAAGAGTCAAGCAGAACCAAGAAAGAAGTCACAAGAACCAAGAAGCTGCGTATGAAACTCCAGAGGAAGATTTCAAGTCACAAGGAGAAGAAACAGATAAAGAAGATGGAAAAATAACACACATAACGAAGAGAGCAAGAAGCTTACTAATATATGGGAGAATCTACAGGGAAGACAAGTCAGGAAAGAGTCAAGCAGAACCAGGCAGGAAGTCGCAAGAACCACCCAAGAAACAAGAAACTGCGTATGAAACTCCAGAGGAAGATTTCAAGTCACAAGGAGAAGAAACAGATAAAGAAGATGGAAAAATAACACACATAAAGAAGAGAGCAAGAAGCTCACTAATATATGGGAGAATCAACAGGGAAGATAAGTCAGGAAAGAGTCAAGCAGAAAAATAAAGGAAATAACTGGATTTTACTGCGAGCAATTCAATGTGCAACACGTTCATCAAGCAAGTGCGACATCATCAATGGCTGGCCACGAGTTGTCACCACAATTACAACGGCATTAAGAGAATTAACCACACCATCGGGAAGGAATGCTACAACAGCGAGGACCGGTGCAGCAAAGGTAGGTCCTCTTTTCTTATTCTTCAGCGAATATGGAAGCACAAATAATCAAACAATAATGTGCAGCAGCGGATCTTCGTAGTTAAGGCAAAGACAAAGATGCCACTTGTGTTGCACTACTTACTCTTATAGAGGAAGTAAATATTTCTTATTTTATCTTTTTTTGACGCAAATGTAGTGCCTCGTCTTATGTTCATATTTGTGTGTGTATGAACATAATTAATACACAGTAAAATATATACCCAAGGTATCGTTAAAATCTTTTCGTCATACTATAAATATTGTTATGTACTGAATAACATGTCCCTTTTGACAAACGTTAAGCTATTCATATTTCCCTGGCATCGAAAACGCGGGCTGTTAAGAGCTCTTAGTTCTTGTTCTTTTGTCCGGAAAAGCTATATTCAGATTTGAACCCGAGATTACGAATTGTATTATTTGTAGTGTGCAATTTATCTACAGGGTGTTACAAATTCTATGCATTAGCATTACTATCTCGGTAACTACAGGGTGGCCCAAAAGTCACGCACAATAGGTAGATTATAGTATGTGTTCAATGTGAGAACCATTTAACTCAAAACATGTCTGTAAACGGTCGCCCATGTTCCGTATAACACTGGACACGAAGATTGGTGTAATGGAACGGCACTCTGCTACAATTCGCTCTCGAAGGTGGTTTGCATCCCTGATCTTCTTCTCATACACTTTTGCCTTCAGGTATCCCCATATCGCAAAATCCATTGGATTTAAATCGGGTGATCGTGATGCCCACTCCACTGGTCCTCTACGACCAATCCACTGCGGAAAATTGTCGTCAAGCCAAGTCCGTACTTGAATAGCGTAATGTGGTGGTGCACCATCCTGCATAAACTAATGATATCCAAATCGGGCAATAATGAATGCCAGGTAAGTTTTACTCTTGACATTTCCGTCAAAGTACGGGCCAATGATACGGTCTTTCCACACACCACACCAAACCATTACGCGGGTAGCTCCTTGTTCTTTGCTGCTACTGGACCAATGTGGATTACTATCGGACCAGTAACGTAAATTTTGTCTGTTCACTTCGCCTTACATAAAAATTGTCTTCATCTGAAAACATTACGGTTGATAAAAACTGTGCATTATCTTCCATTTTGGTTCGAAACCAGTAACACATTTCCATACGGCGATCTGGATCATCTTCTGACATATTGTGTAATAACTGCAACTTGTATGGGTGATGTTTGTGCCTTTTCAAGACACGCTGGATTGTTGTTCGAGGAACACCAAGTTCATTAATTTATATTTTAACCTGTATACTTGCTGTAATTTTATTATATTTATCCTTTTTATGCAATGGTCTCCGTTAATAAAGATATTATTATTATTATATTATTACTTGTTTGGCGAGTTGATGCTATTTTCGCCAAAATCATTTCTTCCGTTTCTTGTGAAGTGCTTGGGCGCCCACATCGGGAAGCATCTTTCACACTTCCAGTACGCTTGAGTTTATCAAGCAGTCTCCCAACTGTGCTGTGCGACAGTGGCTCTCGTTCAGGGTGTCTCCGATTAAATTCAGCTGCAACATCTCTTTGTGAATATCCTTCTCTTCCACAAAGGACGATAACTTCCACACGCTCTTCACATGTCAACATTGTTTATCTGAAAAAAAATAAAAAATAAATTATATTCCTATGGTGCGTGACTTTTGGGCCACCCTGTATAAGAGATAGAGAATTTAATGCTAAATAATATCTAAAAGTAATTTAAAATTTCCGGAGATATCCGATAAAAATTGAAAAAGTCAATTTAGGTTTATATTTTTTTACGTGTTATTTTGAAAAACCAAGAGCACTTCCTCGAAACACTTTTGTAAGGTCTTCCAGAAAATAATTTTATTTTTCAAATATGTACGTCAGAGGTCGCCAAAGTGGTCTATATAAACCCCCAGGGGTCTATTTAACAAAAGTAGGGGTCGATCTAAGCCAGGGGGTCTAATGGGGGTCGATCCGAATCGGAGGGTCGATTGGGGGACGAAGGAAAAACAAGTGTAAAAAAATTGAAAAAAGGAGATATAAACCTCAATATTCATATTTTCCGCTAGTGAACATGAAACCTTTTTTAATGGAAAGGTTTTATTTAAAGGAAATGTATGAATACATATTTGGAATCCCGCGTTTAGAAAAAATTATTAAACTATTTTAGGTCATCGTCATTTATGTCTTTATGTATAATTTTTTTTAACGAATATCATTATTACAGGAAATACAAGCCATAAATATCAATCATTCTTTTTACAGTCCCAAAGTAGTCAATACACATATTTTTTACACCAGTGGATAGGCTTTTAAATTTAGTACATTTACGAAATTACGCTATCAAGATTTGTTCAGAAGTTATAGCCAAAAGATAAAAATATGGCTGATTTTTGAGGGGCGAGTTCACAAAAAAATACTTTTGTGGGGGTCGATGGAGATTTTGAAAAATTATATAGGGGTCGATGATCAAAAAAGTTTGGCGACCCCTGATGTACGTTGTTTTGTTATTTAGATTCTTGCATCAACTTAATTTTTTTAATACGGACCTGAATTTTTTATTTAGTTTCGGAGTAGCTTTTCACTTCCCAAAAGTAATGATGTGTCACACTTGTCACAAAATTGTTTGCTAAAGGAGTTTTTCAAAAAGACACATTTGGAGATCACGGGGGAAGAACGGTTTATGTTCATTTCCCATCAAAATTGCAATTTGAATGCCATCCGTTGCATTTTTAGGATTACTAAACATTGACTCACAATTAAAGGGGAAAATCATTCCTCCCCGAGAGTTATTAAACTGTGACGATGGGCCGTTTTAAATGAATTTTTCTACGGCCATGTTATAATTCATTCATAACGATTCAGAAATTTGAATCATTATGACCATCATAATGATTCAAATTTTCATAATGCAACGAGAAATAATTGCGAAAATTAAATAGCATTGTGTCAGCATTGGTCGGTCAGTTGTCACTTTTGACATAATACTTGTAACCAGTCAAAATAATTTCCTGTATAATTATAAAATAAGTGAGTCACAGCGACAGTGAGATTTACTATTCGCACCACCTGATATACTGGAAAAGGCAAAAGAAGCCTGCGATAATTTACTACCAACAAAATCCAGGAAGTACTATGAAAAAGCATATAAATTATTGACGGATTGGCAATATAAAACAATTTGTACAATTGTACAGGAATTACTATCATTAATATTGTTAATCCTGAAAAGAAAATTTCTATTTAATTGTCTATTTATGGTACTATTGCCAATCCTTGTTAATTGATTATCTTTTTAATAAACTAGTTTATACATTTTCATAAAAATATATTCTCTTGCATTTTTTTACGATTTACCCCAAGAACAGAAAAAATAAATATATATGGCCGTAGAAAAAGTAATATATGCAACTCCCACATTATGACTTATTAATGCATTTGTACGAATTATAACACTCGCAACCTCGCTCGAATTGTAAACATCGTACTCATGCATTAATAAGTGTCATAATGTGGTCGTTGCATAATATATTATTAGAGGTACGCTCCAGGAGTCTTAAGACAGACGAGCTGTTTTAAAAATTTCATTGCGCAATAATGCTGCAACTTGACAAGTCGTTTTTTATTACCATGGTAATGAGATTTTTCTGATTCCTAGAAAATAACTTACCCCTAGTAGATGACAAAACTTTTACCACATACCAATCTTGTAAATTTTACATATTTATGATAAAATAAAATAAAACATTTATTTTCTGATATTTATTGTGCTGAGAAAGAATTTAATAATAATAATAATTTACAAAGTCTCCTAAACGGAAAAAATAAAACAAAACGTAACAATGAAAATAAAATATAACATACACTAAATAACATATTGCAAATATACATAGCTACGAATGCCTAACGTTCACACCACATCCCTTCTGTACGGGTAAATAATAAATAGTGTACTCTCTCTGAGATACAAATGGAATGTAGTATTATTGCTGAACATGTAGAAGAGATTGTGCTAGATATAAACGATTCATCAAATAAATAACATTTAAACACCTATTCATTCGTGATTACAGTGGTTTAGTCTTTGGTTTCGGTTTATCTTGTCGAGGAACAAACGGTTAATATTGTTAAGCATGCTGGGATAGATGAGGAGAAATTCGAGAAAATATATGTAGAGGATTATTTTCTAAGTCTTCGTTGCCTTCTCGCGGGTCACTTCTTGAATTTCGGCTGGTCTGTTTGGCTCGGCGTCGTCCCGGTGGCGGCGCTCGGGGTCGTGGAGCGGAGGGGCCGCAGTTTTTCTTTGGAACAGACCTGATGGTGGTTCTCCCAGTCCTTGTGCTGGCAGAACGGGCCGCAGTAACGGGCCAGGCTGCAGCCCGAGCAGGTTTCGTGCGCCTTCCGGCCGCAGTTCCAGCACGACTGAAAATAATGGTAACTGCTAATATGCATATAGTGCAAATCAGTGACGGTTCGCGGGGTTTTTTCTGGTACGGCCGAGGAACAAGAGGTGGTAATACAGATAGGTGCGGTCACGCAGCAAGGCGTCTCTGCAACTGACCCTAGCTATCTGTATTACCACCTCTTGTTCCTCGGCCGTACCAGAAAAAAACCCGAGAACCGTCACTGGTGCATATATAAGTTTGTTGTTGGTACAATCACAAAACAGTCTTAATAAGTTTGTGAAAACTGATGTGGAGTCTATGGGTGAATTAGGGCGAATTTTGAAGAATTACTATTTTTTAAGGCTGTTCCTCCCGCAACGAATAGTTTCTCCTGCGGGGCAATTAAGAAGGGAGGTAATGGGAGGACCTGACAAAACATATACTCTTAAAAATCCTATCGCAGATAAATAAATAATTTTCTGCAGATGGCGACACTTTACGCCAACTAAAATATCTCGCGGAAAGGTCAGCTCATACGTAATTTCTTCCTTATACATACATACATAAAGTATGTACATTAAAAAAAACCTCAAGTGTGCCATGATTTTTTATTTTTACCAATTTAAGTTGGTAACACATTGAGGTTATGTTACTTGTGCATTGTTGCCAAGTCAGCGGAAAATCTGCTAGATCTGGGGGATTTTGAATTCGAATTGCGGAATAATTTTCGTTTTAGCGGCTGGCGGATTTTCTAACGGAATTTTGTTGGATTGTTGAGAAAACTAGCGTAATTTAAAAAATCAAATTTAAACTTTATCTTTGAAATATATATTTTACAAGAGAAGAAACAAAAACTTAAAATATTTAAAAAAAAATCACAAAACACATTTTCGAAAATTAAAGTTAGTTTTAAAGGTAGATGTTCTTTGAATATTCTAAAATATTATCTCTTATCATATCAGAACTTATTTTCTTTTCGATTTTTGTTTTATTTAAGTGTTCACCAACTTATAATAATAATAATAATAATATTTATTTACGGCTAACGCCATTTGTACAATAATCTACAAAAAAAGATTGACGACATTCGGTCAATTTACAAATGCAAATATACAGTACCTACGAATACTATATATAAAAATAAAAATAACTTAAAGCATTAATTTTTAAAAATTCATAACTTGCAGAAAAAGTGACATTTTCAAAAATTTAGTTTTATTATAAAAGTCAGTTTTGAAGGAAGATACATTTGTTATTTATCCATGTTACCGTTTTCTTTCCGAACGTATCTTTTGCATATTTATAGTTGTTCTGCACCCTGTATGATTAAGTTTTTTTTTTATATCTGTTATCACTCATATTTTTACTTTCTCTTTTACTTAAGTACGAGAAAGTATTGTGATCGTGATTTTTTTCAAATTTTTTTTTACGGAAATATCCGTTTTGGGGTCCGTAGATGACATTTCAACAATTTCTGAAAAAAAAATTTTTGTGTGTGTCTGCCTGTGTGCGTCTGTCTGTGCGCGCTGTATCTCAAAAACTAATAGAGCAATTTGTATGAAACTTTGAACATACGTCTTATTTGATAATCTAAAGAACTGAAAAGCTTTTGGTAAAATTTCCTACACCGGAAGTGGGTGTTTACCTTAACTGTTTTTGGTTTTTTGCCAATATTTTCTTAAGTATGAAAAATATCACAAAAACATTTAAACAAAAATTGAAGACAACAAAAAAATGAACATATTTTGCTTGAAAACATTTTTCATAAAAAAATTCGTCGCCTCGGCTGTTGCATTTTTATTCGAGAAAAATAAATATATTTTTTTAAAAATTTTGCTTTATAATTATAAAACAATAATAGTTACAGCAAATTTATGTTAATAATAATTGTAGATAATGCTAAAATGAACAACTTATTTTTTTCGAAATCATTTTAGTTTTTGAGTAAACTGAGTGTTTGAATTTGAAGTATAATTTTTCAATCTTTCATAATTTTGACGTTTTAAACGTCAGTTTCATCCGAGTTTACACAATGCTCGATGTACATTTAAAATATGATTTCAATTGAAAATAAACAATGAAAACGTAAATATAAATGGCTATGATACCATCAAGTCGGAGAAAGTAACATGATGGCCACATCGCCATTTTTTCTCTACATAACTGTCTGTCCGCGCTGTATCTCAAAAACTAATACGGAAATGACCATGAAATTTTGAACATAAGAGTTATTTCAGAATCCGAAGAACTGGAAAGCTTTTGCTAAAATTTCGTATTTCAGAATATTTTCCTTAACAGTTTTTTGTTCTTTTAGCCTTTTTGGAACTTCAGGACAATGTTTTTAGTACTTTTTTTGCTTTGAGGATTCTTTTTTAGAACTTTTTAAGAAATTTTTTTCAAGACTTATTTTTTGGATATTCAGGACCTTTATTTTCAGGATTTCTTTTCAAAATTTTATTAACAGGATTTTTTTCTAGACGTTTTCGGGACTTTCTTAAGAACTCATTGTTCAGGATTAATTTTTGGGATTTTTTTTTCATGGCATTTTTAATTTTATTTTTAGCATTTTTCTTCAAGACTATTTTCAAAACTTTTTATTTCAGGATTTTTTGTTAGGGATTTATTTTAGGCCCTTTCGCAAGACTTTTTTCAACACTCTGGGATTGCCTTTTCAGGACAATTTCTTCAGATCTTTTTAAGGGCCATTTTAAGGTCTTCTTACAATGCTTTTTTCAGTTTTTTTGTTTGTTTATTTTGTTTATTTCAGTGTAATTTTCCAAGATTATTTTACAGGACAATTTTTTGTGATATTTCATTAGGACTCTTTGTCTGAACTTTCTTCAGGACTTTTTAGGACTCTATTTCGGAACATTTATTTCTGGTATTTTGTATGAAGACCATTTTTCAGGACTTTTTTCACAGCTTTTGTCAATAATCTTTCTCACGATTTTATTTCCAGGATTGTTCCCCCAGGACATTTTTTCGGGACTTTTTTTAGGAACCTCTAGTTCGGGATTCTTTTCAGAATTTTCTTCATTTTCAGAATTATTTTTTCGTGCATTTTTTTCCATTTCCTTCTTTTCCTACTTTTTTCAGTACTATATTTCAGGACATTTTTGAAAGTAATAATATTTTTAAGGACAATTTCTTCAGAAGTTTTTCATTAGTGATCCTTTTACAGGGGTTTTTTCAAAAATGTTTTTTTAAGGATGTTTTTACGATGTTATTCTCATAACTTTTTTTCAAGACTGTTATTACAGGATATTTTATTAGCACTCTCTTTCTGGGACTTACTTCGGGAGTGTTTTCAGGACTTATTTTAGGACTCTCCTTTGGGACTCCTTTTCGGACTTCTTTCGGGATTTTTTTAAGGACATTTATTTCTGGTGTTTTATATGAAGACTTAATTTTTCGGGACTCTTTTTGAAGTACTTTTTCAGGAATTTTTTCACAACTTCTTTTCACAACTTTTTAATAGTACTCTATTTCAAGACATTATTTCCTAAACTTTTTAACAGGTCTCTTTTTCAAGACTTTATTTCCAAAACTGTTTTTTCAGGACTTTTTATTAGGATCTTTTTGAGTTAGAACTCTTTTTCAGGTCTTTCTTTTAGGACTGGATTTCTGGTCTTTATGAAGGAACTGTTTTTCAACACATTTTTTTGTCAGGACTTTTTTCAAGATTTGTTCAGGACTTTTATTAGGTTTTTTATGACTTTTTAATCAGGACTATCTTTAGACATCATTTTCAAGACTTTCTTGTTCAGGATTTTTATTAGATTCTTTTAAGACTATTAATCAGCACTATTTTTATAAATATTTTTCAGGACTTTTTTTAACTTTTTTTTTTTCAGTAAAGATTATTAGAATTTGAAAAATAATTCGTCATTTTTACTTTTCATAATTTTGACGATTCAAACGTTATTACCATTCGATCATGTGAAACTCTCGATTTAAAATATGATTTAAATTGAAAATATTTAATGATAGTCGGAGAAAGTAACATGATGGCCACATCACCATTTTTTAACACTAAATTACACATTTTTAGAAATACTTATAAAAATTTGATTCTTAAAAAGCCAACATTCATCCTTTTAACCCTGTGTAAAATTTTATTTCATAATTTTTATCGATCACTCCACAATCAATTACGACCTTCATTTTTCGAACGGGTCGAACAGCCTTAAGATTGAAAGGGCCGAACAAATCACGAATTGATTGAATATTGAAAAATTGAAGAAAAAATGTACACTCACGTTTTGTTGTGAGGGCGCCGGTTGAGTATTAGCGGGTGGTGACTGGCTAGTTTCCCCGTCGGCGTGGTTCGGCGGATTTTCATCAGAATGTTTCCTGGCCTCTGGAAAAGAAAAACAAAAGTAAGCGCACGCCTCCCCTCTCCCCGCGTAATGCAAACGCAGATGATAAATTGTTACTTTGAAATGGATCAATCAAATATGGGACTAACCGGTAAGGATTTTTTCTATTTTCGCCCTTTCGGCGGCCACCAGTTCGTTGGCTTTGGTTTCCGCGACCGCCACGGCCTTCTGCAGCTCGATTACCGCCGCCCTCTTCACGTCGTTGACGGCGTCTTCGGCGCGTCTCTTCACTTCGGCGACGCGGTCTTCCGTTTGCCTGACGGCTTGTACCATTATCTCATTCGCGGCCTTCTTCAAATCAATGCCCACGTCTTGTTTCCTCAGCCTTAATTAAAATAAGTAAAACGTTTATTTCACAAACCGATTACAAACGTTTTAGGATGATGTAAAGTTGTTATGTTACAATGAAATTATTTTAACTTTAACCGTACGAAGTATTGTTTCGTGAACAGATTTTAATCCGAAATATTCAGGGGGGGTTATTTGAATAGCGAGAATTGGAAACGCGACATCCACGCCATCTCATAGTCATCTGGCCCAACGCAATGCAACGCTGCCAAATCTAAGTACAGTCAGAGAAAATACAAATGCGAAACTTGCTGAGCGAGGGAATGCTGCCGCATGTCGGTTCTTAGTTCAGTCGAAACTGGTCAGTCCCTGCTTAAAATAGAATTATTAGGTAATAAAATTTACACGCCTAGTTCCCTTCTCGCCCCTAAGTGATCGAGTGACGGATTTTTTTCATCTTCCAATTTTTGGTGCGTCATTTTGAAAAATTTGAATAACTAAAATTTTTACGTTATATTGATATTTTTTATATATTTATCAATTAAAGAGTAATTTTATTTAAAATTATTGGTAATATTTTGGTATTAATAATTTTATTTCAGTTTCGTGTAAATAATCCCATTTTTGTCAAGATATGACCTTGAAACCCTCGAAAAATAAGATTTTATTTTTTTAACTACTAAAAATTATTATAATAATCTGAAAAGTTCACATATATTTTTTTACCCAAATAAAAGGTTATTTAGGGTATTCATGTTTTTATTAGGTTTAACCATTTTTTTTCGCCCCGAACCGATCAAGTGACGGAAAATTTTATTTATATATATAGTCAATGTTCTTTCAATGTTTGGTGCGTCATCTTGAAAAATTTGAATAACTAATCTTTTTACGATATTTTGTATATATTTATCAACAATTGAGCAGCAAAATTTTATCAAATTAATAATAGAGTAACAGTATGTTTATGTTGAGTTTAGATTCTTTTTTTTTTATTTCAAATACCTTATATCTTTACCAGTGGCGGCTCGTGGAAGATGTTGATGGTAGAGCCACTTATATAATACCCCCCCCCCCCTTTTTTGGAGAAACAAAGAACCATTTATCTTCTTAGACCAATCGAATATTTTGGTCAAAATATTAAAAAATTGGAACAAAAAAGATCTAAAATATCGGCCGAAAAAATAAAAAATCCTGGTTTAAAAATAAAAATGCAGACCAAAAAATTGAAAATGCAAGCAAAAGAAAAATCATTTGCCATTTTCAGCCCCAAATATAACTCTTTTTAGCTTAAAATAAGTTCCAACGAGAAATTCGAAAATAATAGCAAAAATTAAAATTAAAAAAAAAATCGCACAATAAAATCAATAATTCAAGTTAAGAAAATCTAAAATATGGGACAAAAAAATAAAAAATCAAGACCTAAAATCTAAAATTCGTACCCAAAAACAAACGAATCGAAAATTTAAGTCGACTATAATTGAAACCAAAACAATTGAAAATACAAAATATAGGCCAAATAAGTAGGGCCTAAAAAGGTGAAAATTTAGACAAAACATCGAAAACTCGGGCGTATGCAGACAAAAAATCGAAAATTACTACAAACCAATCGAATATTTTGGTCAAAATAATGAAAAATAAAAAGAATTGGAACAAAAAAATCGAAAATACAAAAAATGTAAAATATGGGGAAAAAATCAAGAATCCTGATCTGAAAATAAAAAACGCAAACAAAAAATTAAAAATTTAGGTAGAAGCAAAATAATTTGCCAAAAATAAGTTTCTGATCAGAAATTCGAAAAGCCAAAAAAAAAAACAAATCACGGAATGAAATCAATAATCCAAGTTAAAAAATCTAAAATATTGGATAAAAAACAGACCTTAAATCTAAAATATTCGATACAAAATTTAGACCAAATATCTAAAATTCTGGTATAAAAATAAAAATGGTGGACCAAGGAAAGAAAAATGTTAACAGGCAAATAAAGAAAATTTTACGGTAAAAGATAAAAGAAAATAAAAATCTACAATGTTGGCCAAAAAGTCGAAAATTTAGACAAAACATCGAAAACTCGGACCTGAAGATAATAAACGCAGTTTAAACGAAAAATCAAAAATGCGGACCAAAAAATCGAAAATTTGACAATAAAATTGAGAAGTTAGTAAAGAAAAAATTAGGTCAAAAGATTAGAAAAATAATAATACAAATTTGTAATGTAGGCCAGAAAGTCGAAAATTTAGACATTGCATAGAAAATTCGGCCCTAAACATAACAAGTGCAGGCTAAAAAATCGAAAATTTCAACAAACAAAACTCGAAAATACCGCAAATATTAAAAAAATCTCGCATATAAATCAATAATTCAGGTTATAGATATTTTAATCAAAATCAAATCAAAAATTTGAAACTAGAATTAAAATTTCGGCCCGAAGAATAAAAGAAATGCGGACCAAAGAATCAAAAATTTGAACAATTAAATCGAAAATTTAGGTCAAAATAAAGAATATTTAGAATATGTAGAAAAAATAAAAAATACAAAGATAAAATATTTTGACCAAAAATCGAAAAAACAAGTCAAAAATTTAAAAATTAAAAATTCGTCTGGAAAAATAAAAAATGCGGACCAAACAGTCGAAAATTTTACCAATTAAATTTAGGCCAAAATAAATAATGTTTGGGCCTAATAATAAAAAATTTAGACAAAAAAATCGAATATACAGGTCAAAAATCTAAAAAAAAATCTATTTGCTGAGTACAATACTTTGTACTGATTCTGGATTCTAATCCAAGAATTTCATGAAAATTCTCCAATTTGAACCACGGTTTTAGATCTTAAACGCATAATTTGTGACCTAAAATTAAAAATTTGGGTTTTAATTTGATAATTATATGTAAAATCCGAAATTTGAAATATTCAATCCAAGTTTTTGGCCCCTAAACGCAGAATTTGAGACTTAAAATTCAAAATTTTGATTCTAATACAAGAATTTCAATAAACATCTCGAATTTGGACCATAGAATCCATGGTTTTTAAACGCAAACTTTGTGTTGAAAAATCCAAAGTTTGGATTTTAATTTGATAATTATATGTAAAATTTCTAATTTGAAACTTTAAATCCAAGTTTCTGGTCCCTAAACGCAGAACTTCAGACCCAAAATCCAATTGATCAATTGCATTTAAAATCTGGCATTTGGAACATAAAATCCAAGTTTTTGACTCTTAAACGCAGAATTTGAGTCCTAAAATCAAAAATTTTGATTATAATCTAGGAATGTCATGTAGAATCTCAAATTTGGACCATATAATTCATGGTTTTGGACCTTAAACACAAAATTTTTGCAATCAAATCCAAGATTTTGAATTTAATCGGATAATTTTATTAAAGGTTTTATTAAAATACAGGATGTTCCATTAAAAAAAAACACAACTTTGATATTTTAGGGCGTTTGGAACACCCTGTATAATATGTATAATTAATTTTAAAGAGTAACCATAATAGACCCCTATATATCCTAAAAGTCAAACTTTTTGAAAGCCACGTATTTTGGCCACACTATTCCGTGCCGTATAGCGTGAATAACCCTATATATTTCAATCTATCCTAAATTTATTTCAATTGTTGATAAATTTATAAAAATATAAAATGACCTTGAAAAATCTTATTTTGGGGCTTTCCGGGTCATGTCGGGGTTTTCTTGATATACAGCTTACGACTACTTTGGTTAAGGTCACAACTAATGATATTTTCATATTTATTTAAAAATCTGTGTCGGGTGGCATTTTGACCTAAAAGAGTGTGCAATGGGTAAATTAAGTACTCTTAAGGCACCTTTAAGCTCTTTATAAAGCAAGTGTCTGCGATTTCCACTTTTATTTGGATGCGTCGATGAGAACCAAAAAGTTCGAAACACAATTTTAAATTTCCCGCTGGCTCGATGTGTTTGGTCAGATGACTCGCAGACGGCGCTGATGGCGTTTCCAAAAGTTAACATTGAACTAATATTTGTTATGTAGGAAGCTTCTACTTCGTTATACATGCTTTTTTATATAGAATAAAACACTTTTTTACTTTGTTTGTATAACACTTATTTGCATTATACTTATAACTTATAACATTGAATTGTCCCTCTTTATCCTTAATGCTCTGTGGAAATATCCAATCTGAGCTCCCCGAGACAATTCGCAATTTGGCAAAAATTTCCTCTCCAGCAAGGTGTACCGCTTTGAAAACTATCCTGCCACGATATTTTCACCCCTGTTCCTACTCATTAATTTATTTACACTAACCATTCATTCGTTAAATCCTGATTGTTCCGTTGCTGGAGTATGGTAAGAGCCCTCTTCGTCTTCTCCACCATGGACAGTATACAGTTCAGCATCACGTGGATGTTCTTCCATTCTTCGTCGCCTCGGCTGTTGCACGAGCGCGATGGGTCCGATTCTTCGGAGCGATGCTGCGCGGAATAAGCGTGGTTATGTTGCGTGTAGTCGAAGAAGTGCGAGTTGGGGACGGCGCTCGTTATATTCGGCAATAGCAAGCTTTGGTGGGACAACAGGAAAGCGTTCTGGGAATTGAGGGGGCGTTTTAACGGCGGGAAATCCTGACCTTCTTGCTGGGACTGTCCGTTCTCGCATATGCTGGAAAATGAATTAGAACGTCAATAAAAATGCAAAGCGGTAAAGTTAAAGTGTATATCAATGTTTTTTTTATCGTTGCCGCAAACAAGATTCCGAATCCAATATCTTTGATTATTCAGGTCAAGGATTAATGAGTTCTGCACGTCCAGGATAAAGTAAAATCATAATAGAAACATGTTTGATTTCGCCAGATGCACATTTCGGACTCGAAGTAGCTAAAGCCGGGGCCCACACGATGCTACGAACGTTTGCCTCAAATGTTTGCTTCCAAGTGATAAGTCAAACGTTGGACGAACGTCTTGACACATGCGCTCCCACACGATAGACAAATGTTGGATCCATATGCAGTTGGTTTGTCTGAAGGAGGTTCACCCCCTTATTAGTTCTCAGAGTCACCGCTAGGGTGACAGTACATATAGTAGAGGTTATTATTCATTTATTTTATGATAGTTACTTAATTGTTTTTACTTTTTTTAATCATTTAATTAAGTATTAAACCCTTAAGTTCAGTTAATTTTGTATTCATTTTTTATAATTGTCATGATTTACTAATTAATAAAATATTATTGCCAGTGGCTGAACTTGTACCTACCTACTGCAATAAGCAATATTTATAAGCACGTAAAATAAATATTAAAAAGACGGTTACTTATGATACACGGTTGTCATTCGTACAAATGTTTGTGCATGTCGTGTGGGAATGTATCCGATGCCACCAAGTATGCCAACCAATGACAGAGAAAACCCTTTGAAGCAGACTAAAAGACCGGCAGCCGGCCGAACACCTTCCAACACGAACGTTTGACGTTGGAAGCTGGCCACTCGTAGTTCGTGGATCTCCCACATGATGCGCCCAGCCATCCAGCGTCCAACGTTGGAAGGTGTTCGTAGCATCGTGTGGGCCCGGCTTAAAACAAGGCTCGGCGAACCAGTCTAAATTCCCCCAAGGGGGATGATAATTAAATTCTTGGGGCAATGAGGACTCAAAGTTGGCAGCACTAAGACGTAATTTACTTAATATTCTGACGAGAAGGCGTTGAAAAAAATGTTTATTTACTGTCAATTATGTCAAATTAGCTTTCAGCAAGATTGAGGTTTGTCTGAATTCGAGAAATCTTACGGTTAATAACAATCGGAAAAATATCGCATTGAAATTCTTATGGTGTACGGCTGTGGAGATAGGAAAAGAGAAAGATAGTGAAAGTTTGCGCATTCTTTAATGAGATTCGTCAAGATCGTCCGTCGATGGCACGATATTACTACGTAATATTGTAAATAAATACAGAGAACATGGACATGTACGTGCATGATCCACCAGAGCTGGTCGCCTAGCAATGATATGCTACACGTCAGATTTTTTATTTACAAATGTTTGAATCTTGTTTCTGGCGAAGAAGTGCCGGCGTCTATGGATTTGCTTTGGATTTATGGAAAGTGAGAGTTTATGGAGCAGGCAACAATAAACGAATCGTTTTACAGGTCGCCACTTATAAATGCTCCGCCAAATGATTTTATTTTATTTTTTATATCAACTAATTGAATTTTAAAAACTTGAATAGTAAAAGTCGTAGAGAGTTGAAATTTTGCAGACGTATAAAGGGCGCCAAAAGGTAAAAAAACTATTAGATTTTGGACATCAACCCCACCCCCAGAGAACGCGGTTTAAGGTACGCTCGAAATTTGTTTTTCTCAGTTTGTGTAAAATTATCGATCGAGTCGATCCCGACCACTCCCGCCCCTCTAGAACCAGCACAACCCGCGGAGCGAATTTTTGAAAATCGAAAAAAAACATCAAAACGCGCCGGATCAGAAGTCGGTCGGCGACCGAGCGGGAGGGTGGCGGCCGTATTTTTTAGAAATTAAAAACGATTTCAAAGCGACGCTCGGTGCCCGATTTTTGAATTTTTGCCCCAATCGGGCCCCGCCCCCTTTTTTACTTTCGGGCGTACTTTCGGGGACATATTTTTTTCTATGGAAATCGAAGAGATGAAACTTTTAGGGTAGGCGGGGGATGAGACGAGCCATGATCCGTAATTTTTTCAAAACACTCCAAACTCCCCCCGCCCCTCCAGAGCGCGTTATTTGGCCCAACCCCGACATTTTTTTCTTTCCTTTTTATTTCTTTCGAGGACGTATTTTTTTTCTATTTATATCAAAGAATTGAAACTCATGAACAATTTTCAAAAAAAGTCGATTGAACGGCCGTAGCGGTTAAATGAAAATTCCAAATTGAACGCGGTTTTCAAATCTGTGCTCCTTGTGTGTAAATTAGTCGGATTCAATAAAAATTGGTGATTTTTAATTTTTGACGAAAACTTGAAAATGTACACAAGCACAGCCCTTGGAACTTTTGCTCAAAAAATGCGACTTTTTTAATAATTATCGTAGACCATTGAAGTATTCTTTTTCATCAGAAAAACGAGAGAAATTGATTGGCGGTAAAAAATTCCAGCTATCTTCAATAGGAAAAAAATCAGGGTGTCACCATGAACATGTAAGAAAATTTTCAAAAAAGTCGATTTTTCAGACTGAACGGCCGTAGCGGCTAAACGAAAACTCCAAATTGAACGCGGTTTTCAAATCTGTGCTCCTTGTATGTAAATTGGTCGGATTTGATTAAAATTGGCGATTTCAAATTTTTGATGAAAACCTGTAAAACAAAAAAAGTCGAACGGCTAATCGAAAACTCCAAATTGAACGCGGTTTTCAAAGCTGTGCTCCGTGTATGTAAATTAGTCGGATTCCATTAAAATTGGTGATTTTTAATTTTTGACGAAAACTTGAAAATGTACACTAGCAGTGACGGCTCGTGGAACATGTTGATGGTAGAGCCACTTTGAAAATATCCCCCCCCCTCCTTTTTTGACGAAACAAAGAACCATTCATCTTCCTAGACCAATCGAATATTTTGGCCAAAAGATCAAAAATTTAGAATAAAACAGCCGAAGATCTAAAATATCGGCCAAAAAATCAAAAATCCAGGTTTAAAAATAAAAATGCAAGCAAAAGAAAAATAATTTGCCATTTTCATCCCCAAAAATAACACTTTTTAGCATAAAATAAGTTCCAACGAGATATTCGAAAATAATAGCATAAATTAAAATTAAAAAAAAAATCGCAAGAAAATCTAAAGTATGGTATCCAAAAATCATAGCGGTAGACCAAAAAATCAAAATTTTTAACAAACGAATCGAAAATAAGTGGAAATAAAGAAAATTTCGGCCAACAGACCATAAATTGAAACCAAAATAATCGAAAATTCAAAATATAGACAAAAAAGTAAAAATTTACAATAGGGCCTAAAAAGGTAAAAATTTAGACAAAACATCGAAAACGAGCGTAAAGATAAAAATTGCAAACAAAGAAAATCGAAAATTTATAAAACCAATCGAATATTTCGCTCAAAATAAAGAAAAAGAAAAAAAAATTGGAACAAAATAATAAAAAAATCGAAAAAACAGAAATATAAAATATGTATTGGTCAAAGAATCAAGAATCCTGATTGCCGCTTTCAGCCACCAAACATACGTTTTTGACCAGAAATTCGAAAATAATAGCAAAAAATAAAAAAATTCACGAAATAAAATCAATAATCCAAGTTAAAAAATGTAAAATATGGGATCAAAAATATAATTATAATAATAATAATAATAATATATATTTACAGGATTCTCCCTGTACATTTAAGTATTAAATCAAATATAAAATATAAAACAAAATATAAAATAAAATATAAAAATACAAAAATTACCAAAAATACCAAAAACCTAAAATTCTGGCCTAAAAACAACAATAGTGGGCCAAGGAAAGAAACATTATAACAGACATATAAAAAACACAAGGAAAAATTTAGGGCAAAAGATTTAAAAAAAAATCCACATGTTGGTCAAAAAGTCGAAAATTTAGACAAAACATAGAAAACTCGGCCCCAAAGATAATAAATGCAGATTAAACAAAAAATCGAAAATGGGGGCCAAAAAATCTAAAATTTTATCAATAAAATCAAAAAGTTTGGTCAAAATAAAGAAAAGTATAAAAAAAGTAAGAAAATAATAAATATCTGTAATGCTTTTTCGTCTAAATAAAGAATATTTACAGCAAAAAATAAAAAATCTACAATATAGCCTAAAACGGTAAAAATTTAGACAAAACATCGAAAACGAGCGTAAAGATAAAAATTGCAAACAAAAAAAATCGAAAATTTATACAAACCAATCGAATATTTCGCTCAAAATAAAGAAAAAGAAAAAAAATTGGAACAAAATAATAAAAAAATCGAAAGTACAGATATATAAAATATGTATGGGTCAAAGAATCAAGAATCCTGATTGCCGCTTTCATCCACAAAAAATAAGTTTTTGACCAGAAATTCCAAAATAATAGCAAAAAATAAAAAATTCACGAAATAAAATCAATAATCCAAGTTAAAAAATGTAAAATATGGGATCAAAAATATACCAAAAATCTAAAATTCTGGCCTAAAAACAACAAAGGACTAAGGAAAGAAACATTTCAACAGACAAATAACAAACACAAGGAAAAATTTAGGGCAAAAGATTTAAAAAAAAAAATCCACATGTTGGTCAAAAAGTCGAAAATTTAGACAAAATAATAAATGCAGATTAAACAAAAAATCGAAAATGGGGGCCAAAAAAAAATCTAAAATTTTATCAATAAAATCAAAAAGTTTGGTCAAAATAAAGAAAAGTATAAAAAAAAGGAAGAAAATAATAAATATCTGTAATGCTGGCCAGAAAGTCGAAAATTTAAACAGGACATTGAAAACTCGGGTCTAAAGATAATGAATGCAGACTAAAAAATCGAAAATTTCAACAAACAAAACTCGAAAATACCGGAAAAAATAAAGAGAAATCCGGCATATAAATCAATAGTTCAGGTTATAGATATTTTAACCAAAATCAAATCAAAAATTTGGGACTAGAATTAAAAATTCGGCCCAAAAAATCAAAAATGCGGACCAAAAAAAAATCAAAAATTTTGACAAGTAAATCGAAAATTTATGTCAGAATAAAGAATATTGGGATAAACAGATCAAACATTAAGACCAAAAAAATCGAAACTACAGGTAAAAAATCCAAAAATTAAAAATTTGTCGGGAGAAATAAAAAATGCGAACCAAATTGTAACAATGAAATTGAAGATTTGGGTCAAAATAAAGAATATTTTGGCCAAATGATCAAAAATTTAGCAAAAAAAAAAATAGAAATTATAGGCTTAATAATAAAAAATGCAGAATATTCTAGTGAGAAAGTGGTTTAAATTAGTCTGAAAAATCACTCTATTGTTCTAAATAATTTTCCAATTTTTATTGAATATTTTTAATTTTTTTTTAGTTGTCCAGAAAAGTGTAACTAATTTGAAAAAGAATTCAAATAAAACCATAAACTTTGTTGGGATCACCTTTTGTGCCGGCAGTTTCGACAACTTTAGATTTAGTGAATACGTTTTGAATAATTCAAATAAAACAATTCACTTGGTTAGTATGACTCTCAGTAGCGGCCCGTGTAACATGTTGATGGTACATTTACAATATGGGGTTTTTTCTGGTACGGCCGAGGAACAAGAGGTGGTAATACAGATAGGTGCGGTCACGCAGCCAGCCGTCTCTGCAACTGAAACGGCCGTACCAGAAAAAACCCCGCGAACCGTCACTGGACACCAACTAGAATCAGAATATACCAGAAGTTCCCTTAATTCTGGGTTTATATAAATCGAAGACAAAGAAATAATTAACATTGTATTGTCTGTTTGTAAGTATTAGAATCTTCCAAAAATAATAAATTAAAGGAAACTGTAATTAGCATCTACATCTGTCTTCTAAACCACGCGAATCCTTTGCAAATTTTCCATCAAAAGACAAAGACTGGAAAACAACTTGAGAGGTTCATAGTACAGCATCAAAGACTAGCTTTGAAGTGGCCTGCTTGATTGCCCGAAACAAAAAAAAAACTTGAGGAATTGGTTAAACCACCAGCTTTGAAAATGGCCAAGAATTCAAGAAACTAAATTAAGTGGCCCTCTCTTCAGAGGTTGTGAAAGAGGAATTTCTATTTTGGCAGAAAATGAGGTGTCTTGAATCAAACAGAGTACATGCGTTGATGAAACTACAGATAATCAGTAATTTTTTTTTTATGGGAATTTGGGTTGGGGATGATTTGGGAATTGGCGTAAGCAACTAGGTTATTCTACCACAACCGATAATTTGTATAATAATCATTTATAAATGATGAAAGGGACATATACTAAACATCCATGGACCCGCACGGCCACTTCTTCGTTCCGAAAAAGTGACCGCACGGATGGGATTCGAACCCACGACCACGAGGCCCGTGAGCAGGAGCTCTACTCACTAGGCCACCGCGCCCCCAATAATCAGTTATAATTCAGTAATTTGCAGCTGATGTTTACTACAAAGTTGTACAAGCAATTGTGGTAGTAGTCTCTCGTAAAGAAATCATCCAATACAGATTTGTATCATGGTTATGCTAATTGCATAGCCCCGTTCGTTTGTAATACATATCTTATATGGAAACCGGAGATTTATCTTAGCCTAAGCTTGTTGTAACAACCTGAGATTTTTCATCCAAGCACATTCAGACGTATAAAAGAGGATTACGTAAATGTTTACTTGGCGAAATCGCTCGATGTAAAAGATCTATTAAAGGTCCGCATTGAAATGTGTTCGAGTCTCGTTAATGGCGTGTATTGAATATAATTTAATGCTTTTGAATGCAAGTTCCAAGAATTGATTAACATGACATAAACAAGCATAAATTAACATTTTCGTCCCAAAATATTCAAAAGTTCACGTCAGAGCTGTAATTAAAAGGCAGGAGTGGTGCTGTGTAAGTGACGGCCGGCGGAGTGCAGGCGGGTAAGGGGAGCGGAGAGCGGGCGAGGTAAGTAAAAAGCGTGCTGTTCCCGCCAGATGGCACCAGAGGCGCCGCGTGCACCCGGAGAGACCAGAAAGAAACCATTATTCATTTTAATAAAACGGTCGCTTGCAGACTATTGAATATAGTAGATCGACCCGATGGCCGACCGGATATACCGACAATATACTATTACTATAGTTGGCGCTGCCCCGGTCCGGTTCAATCGGTAATTAAATTTCGAAAAATCAAAAAAAAAGATAACGCACAATCAATCTTTAATCTGTCTAATCTTACCTGTCAGACGCCCTCCTCTTCAAGCCCCCGGGTTGTGTTTCGCTTGATAAGAATATTTCGGAGGGTTCGGTGGGGGAATGCGCCGGGTCTAACACTATGTGATCGTGTGTTCTCACGTATTGCAATGCAGACTGTAAAGGAATAGAAATGAATTTTATTATGAAATACAACGCAAAACACGATCGTGTAAATAGTTGCTACCTTTTGTATAGATTTTCGTTACCTTTTACTGCACTAGTGCAATCATTCTTGCAGTAAGAGCTGTTGCAGTACTCAAAATTTATATTTCTAATTTTGATTAATTAAAACGCTTGGTTTTGTTTCACTATTTTTATTAGTCTCTCCTCAAGGAGATGTGTGTGAATAAAAATAGTGAAACAAAACCAAGTGTTTTAATTAATCAAAATTATATAATAATGTTTCACCACGGGTTAAGTGAGAAATTAATTAATTTATATTTCCAAGTTGGTTTTACAATGTTAAATTTTTTTTGGCCCTTTTGACTGATGCGCTAGCCACGGGTTTTTATTCAATGTAAAAAAAAAATATAAGTAATATCGGTAACGGTTTTTTAACAGTTTGTAGTTGTTAAATATACTTGCAGGAAGGCATTGCGAAAATAATTTTTGTTAACCGTTTTTGACTGCTGCGCCAGCCACCAATTTCTATTGAATGTAAAAAAAATATATATAAGTAATATCAGTCACGGTTTTTTGACAGTTTGTAATTGTTAAATATACTCACAGGAAGACATTGCAAAAATAAAATAATTTTTCTGTTATCCCGGTTTTGAGTTACGATTTTTTTAACTGCCACCCACGGATCAATGAGTTGCTCGATAAAAAAATGTTTTAAATAATTTTCACGGCTTTTTGACAGTTTATATTTGCTAAATATACTTGCAGAAAGGGACTGCATAAATAAAATTTAAAATTTGGTGAATGCGCCGGGAAAACTAGTCGTCGCTAACAAATTGTCAGTTATTTATAGGATTCACTAAAACTTCTAATAACTCCTCGGGGGTTGGAGATATCAAAAATTTGTTGAGATATAAAATGTAGAGGGGAGTTAGTTCTACAAAACTCTATGAAATTCGGAGTCGTGAGCGCGCCCTTTTTTCCGAAAGCGTCCGAAATGTGATTTTTTAGAAAAATGCTTGAGGGGTTGCAACGGAATTTTTTGCGGGAACGTGCGACAGCAAACGTTATGTCCGGATGCATTGGGGATTTTTTGAGCCATATTTGAATCCTCCAACTCAAAAATCCTGGGAGGAAATAGGTTTGGCGCGAACCTCTGCATCGCAAAAATCCATTTTCAAAAATTCACCCCCGAGTCTAGGGATGAGTTGGAAAATCGCGGTTTACACGGGCTCCTAAAGAACATTTCCGGCTTTCGGAAAAAAAATAAAATGTATCGTTTTTTTTTTGAGGGGTTGGCAACCCTTTTTTTAAAGGGGTGGTTCTAGAGGGTTGAAATTTTAATGGTATATTATTTGTGATTTTTTATGAAAATTTCAAATCGCCATCTATAAGCGTTTTGAAAATATTGTAAAAAACGTGATTTTGGGGCTTTTAATACATACAGGGTGTTTCAGAGCTTTGGGAACGGTCAATCACGTTCTTATTTTTCAAAATTTCGAAAAATGTTTCATACAAAAGTTGTGTATAATAGTGAGCTGCACGCCCTAAAAATATTTAAATTTATACAGGGTGTCTCATAACAAAGTTACAGACCAAACTTATGTTTTTTTTAAATGGAACACCCTGTATTTTTTGTCATTTTTTAATTATATGAAGCAAATAAAGGTGAGTTACATCAATACTCCCTATACCTATTGTTTGCCGTTTTCGAAATATTTGAAGATTTGTTGAAATGCATGGTCTGGGTGAAATTTTATTTTTGCCCCAGTGTTTAACGTTGAACGATTCAAATCATTTTTATTATTTGGTTGAAGGTTTGAACTATAGAGCCAACCATGATTTCATACAAAAAATTATACAGGGTGATAAAATAAATGCGGTAGAAAAACCGAACTTATAAAGTTAAATAACTTCGTTTTTTCAAATGGCACACCCTGTATTTAGTAACGTATTCTTAAGTAGAATCCAATTATCTTTCAGATTGTATAAGGGTTCCCTGTTCCTAATCTCAATAGTTTTCTTGTATTCGGCGATTATCATATCAGGAATAATTATTATAATCTGAAAGATAATTAAAAAATCATAACTGTTGAACGCGTTGTTGGATTTTAAAACTGTAGCGAATTTAACGCTTTTTGAAATATAATTGAAAAATTTCTACCTTAAATCAACGTATTTGCCAAAATCTCATTTTTTTAATAAAAACAAAAAATCGTATTTTCTATAAATTACGTAACTGTCGAACGCGTCATTAGATTTTGATGATTTAAACTTGAACATGTAGCGATAAACACTTTTTGAAAAATCATTGAAAAATTTCCTTGTTAAATCAACGCAAATTGCCGAAAACGCAATCAAAACAAATTTATTTTTTTAATTTGGTAACTGCTAAACGCATTGTGAGATTTTGTTTATTTAAACGTGAAAATGTAGCGCAATTAACACATTTTAAAAAATCATTGGAAAATGTTCATCTTAAATCAATGTAAATTGTCAAAAATCAAAACTAAATCATATAACTGTTGAACGCGTTGTTGGATTTTGATTTTTTTAATTTGAAATTGTAGCGAATTTATCACTTTTTGAAAAGTTATTGGAAAATTTTCCCCTTAAATCAATGCAAATTGCCAAAATCGTAAATTTTTAAATCAAAACAAGAAATCGTATTTTTAAAAAATTATATAACTGTTGAACGCGTTGTTAGATTTGGATGATTTAATCGTGAAAATGTAGCGAATTTAATACGTTTTGAAAAATCATTGTAAAATTTCCATCTTAAATCAACGCAAATTGCCAAAAATTCAAATTGTCAATAAACGCAAATTTTCAAGACAAAACATTTTTTTTTTAAATCACGTAACTGCTGAACGCGTTCTTAGATTTGATGATTTAAACATGAACATGTAGCGAATTTAACACATTTTTAAAAATCATTGGAAAATTTCCACCTTAAATCAACGCAAATTGCCAAAATCTCATTTTTTTTTAATCAAAACAAAAAATCGTATTTTTTTATAAATAAGTAAAGTAATAAAAGTAAATAAATAATTAAATAAAGGAACTTCGTAAGGCGTTCAAATCGGTAATTGGGTGGACTATTTTCATGAAATTTTTCAGAATTTTTCATCAACTTGTTCGTCAGTGTAAAAAAAGTGCTTAAAAAATCCATTAAAAAACTTTTGGAATTTTTTTAGGGTTTAAATGACCTTGGAAAAAAGGATCAAATATGTAATTGTATGGACTATTTTCATGATTTTTTTCAGAATTTTTCATTTACTCCTTCGTCAGTAAAAAAATAATGTTTATAAAACCAATTAAAAAACTTTTGGATTTTTTTTCATTATGGTCGGTCTATATGACCTTGAATTACTCTGGAAAAAACTGGCCAAATTTAGCAATTCATATGAGACTTTGAACATAAGTCTTTTTTGATAATCCGAAGAACTGAAAAGCTTTTGGTAAAATTTCGTACACCGGAAGTAGGTGATTACCTTAACCATTTTTTGTTTTTCTCTGATAATTTTTTAAATATGAAAAGTACTATAAAAGCACTCAAACAAATCTTGAAAAAAGCAAAGAAATGAACATTTTTTGCTTGAACATATTTTTCGTGAAATTTATGGTTTTTGAAAAATAATGGCAATTAATTTTTTTTTGTAATTTTTGGTTTAAAATTCTGAAACGATAATACTGACATCAAATGTATTTTAATAATAATTGTAGAGAATGCCAAAATTAACAACTTATATAGAATAAGTATTTTTCGAAATGTCTTTGGTTTTTGAGTAAATTGACTATTAGAATTTAAAGTATAATTTGTCATTTTCATCTTTCATAATTTTGACGTTTTAAACGTCAGTCTCATCTGATTTTACTAAACGCTCTATGCACATTTAAAATGTGATTTCAATTGAAAGTAAACGATGAAAGTGTAAACATTAAGTACTGTACCATCAAATCGGAAAAAGTAACACCATTTTTTTATTTTTTTTTGCCATTATTTTATAGTTTCGGATCGTATCTTAATTTGAGCTTGTGTTATTTTTGGGGCAAATTATTTTTGGACCAGAATTTTTGTGCTCGTATTTTATATTTTTTGCCTGTTTCTTCGATTTTTTTCCTTTAAATTCTTGATTTTTTTTCATAAATATTCTTTATGTTGGTCCCATTTTTAAAATGATCTGTTGAAATTTTCGACTTTTTTGGTCAGTATTTTGATTTTTAAGCTCGTACTTTCGATTTTTGGTCTAAATTTTTGATTTTTTGCCACAATTGTTGATTGTATTTTGGATTTTTTTGGTCCAAATTTTTGATTTTATGTCCTAAGATTTCTTTATTTGGCCAAAATTTTCGATTTGTTTATTAAGATTTTCGATTTTTTAACTTTTTGGTCTGCATTTTTTTATTTTTAGGCCCATGTTTTCAATCTTTTGGCCACAATTGTTAAATTTTGACCTGTATTTTCGATTTTTCGGTCCAAATTTTTGATCTTCTATTCTAAGATTTCTTTATTTGGCTGAAATTTTCCATTTGTTTATTAAGATTTTAGATTTTTTAATCTGTATTTTTTATTTTTGGTACAAATTTTGTTTTTTCGTCCTGTATTTTAAATTTTTCAATTTTCAATTTTAGTTTCTGTTCGGAAACTTACTTTGAGCTCAAGGGTTATTTTGAGGGTGAAAATGGCAAACAATTTTTTCTTTGCTTGAATTTTTTATCTGCATTTATAGATCTCTGGCCTGTAATTTCTTTTTTTTTCAAAGTTTTGATTTTTGGCCTAAATATTCTTTATTTTGGCCTGCTTTTTTTAAATTTTTTTGCCCCAAATTTTTAGTATTTGGTCAATTTTTTTGTTTTCTTGGCCCATATTTTAGATTTTTTTATTTTCAATTTGAGTTTCTGTTCAGAAACTTACTCTGAGCTACAGGGTTATTTTGAAGGTGAAAACGGCAAACTATTTTTCCTTTACTTGATTTTTTTATCTGCATTTTTGGATCTCTGGCCTGTGACTTCGTTTTCTATTCCAAATTTTTGATTTTTGGCCTAAATATTCTTTATTTTGGCGTGAAAATTTAGGTTGCGCGATTTTTTGGTCCGTATTTTTGATATTTAGGTCCTAATTGTTGGTTTAAGTTTTAGCTTTTTTGTGTTATACTCGTATTTTAAATTTTTTAATCTGAATTATTGATTTTTATGCGTGATTTTTTTGCCGGTATTTTCGAGTTTTTTCGTCGGTTTTTGATTTTTTGCCCTTTACTTTTTAACCTGAATGATTGTTTTTTATTTTAGTTTTTTTTTGCATTATTTTCGAGTTTCTGGTCGGAAACTTATTTTGAGCCAAAGAATTATTTTAGGGGCTACCTAAATATTTTTTCTTTTACTTGAATTTACAATATTTTGGTCTGCATTTTTTTGGTCCAAATTTTAGATCTTTACCTTTACCTGTTTTCGCCTCAATTTATTCAAAATTTTTAATTTTTTTTGCCTAAATAATCTTTATTTTGGACAACTAGATTTAGATTATTTAGTTTAAGTTTATTTAAATATGTATTCTGTCGCATTATTGTAAATAGGGGGCTCCCGTTAACAAATAAATAAATAAATAAATAAATACAACATTTTTTTGTGTTTGTTGAAATTTTCGATGTTTTAGTTTGCGTTTTTTTTTATGTTTAGGCCTTAGTTATATTTGGATTTTTTTGGGCCTATGCTTTAGTTTTATTGTTTAATTATTGATTTCTATCAGCGAATTTTTGATTGGAGAATATTTTAGATTTTTAACCTAAAGCAGCGATTTTTTAATGTTTTGCCAGTATTTTCAAGGTTTTGGCCTAATCGTCAAATCGAAGAAAGTAACATGATGGCCACAACACCATTTTTTTCAGAAATGGTTGAAATGGCATCTAGGGACCCCCAAAAATATATAAATAATATCGGTCACGGTTTTTTTACAGTTTGTAATTGTTAAATATACTTGCAGGAAGGCATTGCTAAAATAATTTTAGACTGCTGCGCCAGCCACGAGTTTCTATTGAATGTAAAAAAATATATAAGTTATAGCGGTCACGGTTTCTTGACAGTTTGTAATTATTAAATACACTTGCAGGAAGGTATTGCAAAAATAAAATAATAATTCTGTTATGCCCTTTTTAAGTTACGATTTTTTAAATTCCACCCAGGGATCAATGAGCTGCTCGATTAAAAAAAATATTTTTATTTTTTAATTTTCACGGCTTTTTGACAGTTAATATTTGCTAAATATACCTGCAGAAAGGGACTGCATAAATTTTTAATTTTGGTGGCTGCGCCGGGAAAACTACTCGTCTGTAACAAATTGTGAGTTATTTATAGGGTTCTCTAAAACCTCTTGTATGTATTATTAGTATTACGAACTAAATGAATTGATTTTCTCGCGAAACTTTAGCATCCGCAATAATATTTTGCATATCCGCGCTAAAACAAGCGCTTACCGAACGCAATCGCCTTACGCGGAAAAAAAATACATAAAACATGAGAGCCCCTGCCCAATATGCAAATTGCCGCCCGCGAACAAATAAATCAAAGAAACTCAATAACGTAATCAGTACAGCTGAATACAAATCAAAAAATAATTGGAAAACTTCGAGATTCTAAGATTTTATTGCCGCCCGACTTTTATTATTGTTTTACTTTTGCGAAGGCGTAACATGTGTATTTTACAGGAATTTCCGGAATTATCTAAGTTCGAGAAATTCCCAATTGAAAAAAAAAAAAACGGGCAATTGGTATGCATATTCGCGACAGTGGCGTACCTGTTTGCTGGTCCTGGCCAGACCGTGGATTTCGCGCTGCAGGAGCGGCAAGTGGGCTCGCAGGAATGGCAGGACGAACGGCCTTAACGGGAAATTCGTCACGTCCTGCAGTGAATGATGAAATTCCTCTATGCTTAAATTTGAACTCTGAAATTGAATAAAATTACAGAAATTAAAATGCGCTGTAATAAAGGACTTTATTAATCAATATAAAACAATTATAATACATACAATTATACAAAAATGTTGAGAATTCAATGGAATACAAAATTTAATTTAATTTAATTTTTTGGGTTTTTTATAAACAGTTTTCGGTCGAGAATCTAAAACTGCAAAAAAAATGGAGGGTCCCATTTAAGTTTACGAAATTACCTCACGCCCCCATGGTTAAATACCTCCCAACAAATAAAGAAATACTTGTTTTGTAACTTTGCGATACGTCGCTTAGTTTTCGAGATATTCAACCATTCCGGAACTTTTGGGACACCCTGTATATCATATTTTATTAAATATGAAGAAAAATAAAGAAACACTCTTCTTACAAAATATTGAAAAATAGAAAAAGCTTTAAAAGTCCAATGGCAGTTTAAAATAAATAATTACAGGCGTCAAGTACAAGTTTCGTTTTGATACTTACAACTAAATTCAAAACTAGGGTGCGGACTCTTTCGCCGACATCTGGTCCGATGTCGTTGCCGAACTGCACCAGGGTGCTCAGGAAGCGTTTAACTTTAATGAGGGGCCTGGTGATGCAGGACGCGTAACTGCCGTGATTGAATTGTTGCGTTTGGGTGTTGTCTAAGGAAACCGAAAGGGCGGCAGATGCCGGAAGTGGAAGTGGAGGTGTCAGACTATCAGCCGAACCATTAATGATGACGGGGGAGTTGCTGCCATTTATCTGCCTCACCGGGGACGATTGCGTGGGCGAGGCCGGAGGTCCCTGGCCGAGACGCGCGCCCTCCGGAGAGTCCGGCGTTTTGCATCTTTCCTTCGGCGCCACTGAAATTAAATAAATATCGGTTAATATTAATAACGTTTAAAAATCTTGAACTTTGACATCTTCGAACTAAACAGACTTCGTATTCTACTGCCGTTCACTCACAAAAAAAGAAGTGAAATTTAAATGTTGGTTTAAAAAATTGACAACTCGCTAGAAAATTGTTAGATTTGTGAAAACCAAAATTATTTTGAAAGAATGATGTTTCCTAAACTAAATAAAACTTTTGTAGAATTTTACCTGCACGATTTATATTTATTTCAATTTTTTTTTCGATGTAGATTCGACTATTAAAAATTTAGAATTTTAAAAAATTTACAACTCGCTGGAAAATTGTTGGATTTTTAAAAACCAAAATTATTTTGAAAGAATGATGTTTCCTTAGCTAAAAGAAAGTTTTGTAGAATTTTACCTGCACGATTTATATTTATTTTAATTGTTTTGTTGTAGATTCGACAATTCAAAATTTAGAATTTTAAAAAATTCGCAACTCGCTGGAAAATTGTTGGATTTTCAAAAACCAACATTATTTTAAAAGAATGATGTTTCCTAAACTAAATAAAAATTTTGTAGAATTTTACCTGCACGATTTATATTTATTTCAATTTTTTTCGTTGTAGATTCGACAATTAAAAATTTAGAATTTTAAAAAATTCGCAACTCGCTGGAAAATTGTTGGATTTTTAAAAACCAAAATTATTTTGAAAGAATGATGTTTCCTAAACTAAATAATAGTTTTGTAGAATTTTACCTGCACGATTTATATTTATTTCAATTTTTTTCGTTGCAGATTCGACAATTACAAATTTAGAATTTTAAAAAATTCGCAACTCACTAGAAAATTGTTTGATTTGTAAAAACCAATATTATTTCGAAAGAATGATGTTCCTTAAACTAAATAAAAATTTTGTAGAATTTTACCTGCACGATTTATATTTATTTCAAATTTTGAATTCAAAATTTTGAATTTTAAAAAATTCACAACTCGCAAGAAAATTGCTGGATTTTTAAAAACCAAAATTATTTTGAAAGAATGATGTTCCTTAAACTAAATAAAAAAAATGTAGAATTTTACCTGCACGATTTATATTTATTTAAATTTTTAATTCAAAATTTGGAATTTAAAAAATTCGCAACCTGCAAGAAAATTTTTGGATTTTTAAAAACCAAAATTATTTTGAAAGAATGATGTTTCCTGCACGAATTATATTTATTTCATTTTTTTTTCGTTGCAGATTCGACAATTCAAAATTTATAATTTTAAAAAATTCGCAACTTGCAAGAAAATTCTTGGATTTTTAAAAACTAAAATTATTTTGAAAGAATGATGTTTCCTTAATAAAATAAAAGTTTTGTAGAATTTTACCTGCACGATTTATATTTATTTCAAATTTTTAATTCAAAATTTAGAATTTTAAGAAATTCGCAACTCGCAAGAAAATTGTTGGATTTTTAAAAACCAAAATTATTTCGAAAGAATGATGTTTTCTAAACTAAAAGAAAGTTTTGTAGAATTTTACCTGCACGATTTATATTTATTTCAATTTTTTTCGTTGTAGATTCGACAATTAAAAATTTAGAATTTAAAAAAATTCGCAACTCGCTGGAAAATTGTTGGATTTTTAAAAACCTAAATTATTTTGAAAGAATATGTTCCTTAAACTAAATAAAAAATTTGTAGAATTTTACCTACACGATTTATATGTATTTCAAATTTTTAATTCAAAATTTAGAATCTTAAAAAATTCGCAACTTGCAAGAAAATTGGTGGATTTTTAAAATCCAAAATTATTTTGAAAGAATGATATTCCTTAAAATAAATTAAATTTTTGTAGAATTTTACCTGTGCACGATTTATATTAGTTTCCATTTTTTTCGTTGCAGATTCGACAATTAAAAATTTAGATTTTTAAAAAATTTGCAACTCGCTGGAAAATTGTTGGATTTTTAAAAACCTAAATTATTTTGAAAGAATGATGTTCCTTAAATTGCATTAAATTTTTGTAGAATTTTACCTGCACGATTTATATTTATTTCAATTTTTTTCGTTGTAGATTCGACAATTCAAAACTTAGAATTTTAAAAAAGCGCAACTCGCTGGAAAATTGTTGGATTTTTAAAAACCAAAATTATTTTGAAAGTCTTAGAAAGACTTAGAATTTTACCTGCACGATTTATATTTATTTCAATTTTTTTCGTTGTAGATTTGACTGTTAAAAATTTAGAATTTAAAAAAATTCGCAACTTGCAAGAAAATTGTTGGATTTTTAAAAACCAAATTTATTTTGAAAGAATGATGTTTCCTAAACTAAATAATAGTTTTGTAGAATTTTACCTACACGATTTATATTTGTTTCAATTTTTTCCGTTGTTGATTCCACAAATTAAAATTTAGAATTAAAAAAAAAATCGCAACTCGCTAGAAAATTGTTGGATTTTTAAAAACCAAAATTATTTTGAAAGAATGATGTTCCTTAAACTATATAAAAAATTTCTAGAATTTTACCTGCACGATTTATATTTATTTCAAATTTTTAATTCAAAATGTAGAATTTTAGAAAATTCGTAACTCGTTAGAAAATTGTTGGATTTTTAAAAACCAAATTTATTTTGAAAGAATGATGTTTCCTAAACTAAATAATAGTTTGTAGAATTTTACCTGCACGATTTATATTTGTTTCAATTTTTTCCGTTGTTGATTCCACAAATTAAAATTTAGAATTAAAAAAAAAATCGCAACTCGCTAGAAAATTGTTGGGTTTTTAAAAACCAAAATTATTTTGAAAGGATGATGTTTCCTAAACTAAAAGAAAGTTTTGTAGAATTTTACCTGCACGATTTATATTTATTTCAATTTTTTTCGTTGTTGATTCGACAATTAAAAATTTAGAATTTCAAAAAATTCGCAACTCGCTAGAAAATTGTTGGATTTTAAAAAACCAGAATTATTTTGAAAGACTTAGAATTTTACCTGCACGATTTATATTTATTTCAATTTTTTCGTTGTAGATTCGACAATTCAAAATTTTAAATTTTAAAAAATTTACAGCTCGCTGGAAAATTGTTGGATTTTTGAAAACCAAATTTATTTTGAAAGAATGATAGTTTTTTAGAATTTTACCTACACGATTTATATTTATTTCAATTTTTTTCGTTGTAGAATCGACAATTCAAAATTTAGAATTTTAAAAAATTTGCAACTCGCTGGAAAATTGTTGGATTTTTGAAAACCAAATTTATTTTGAAAGAATGATAGTTTTTTAGAATTTTACCTACACGATTTATATTTATTTCAATTTTTTTCGTTGCAGATTCGACAATTCAAAATTTATAATTTTAAAAAATTCGCAACTCGCAAGAAAATTGTTGGATTTTGAAAAACCAAAATTATTTTGAAAGAATGATGTTTCCTTAACTAAATAAACGTTTTATAGGATTTTACCTGCACGATTTATAGTTATTTCAAAATTTTAATTCAAAATTAAGAATTTAAAAAAATTCGCAACTCGCTAGAAAATTGTTGGATTTTTAAAAACCAGAATTATTTTGAAAGACTTAGAATTTTACCTGCACGATTTATATTTATTTCAATTTTTTCGTTGTAGATTCGACAATTCAAAATTTTAAATTTTAAAAAATTTACAGCTCGCTGGAAAATTGTTGGATTTTTGAAAACCAAATTTATTTTGAAAGAATGATAGTTTTTTAGAATTTTACCTACACGATTTATATTTATTTCAATTTTTTTCGTTGCAGATTCGACAATTCAAAATTTATAATTTTAAAAAATTCGCAACTCGCAAGAAAATTGTTGGATTTTGAAAAACCAAAATTATTTTGAAAGAATGATGTTTCCTTAACTAAATAAACGTTTTATAGGATTTTACCTGCACGATTTATAGTTATTTCAAAATTTTAATTCAAAATTAAGAATTTAAAAAAATTCGCAACTCGCTAGAAAATTGTTGGATTTTTAAAAACCAAAATTATTTTGAAAGAATAATGTTTCCTTAACTAAATAAAAATTTTGAAGAATTTTACCTGCACGATTTATATTTATTTCAATTTTTTCGTTGTAGATTCGACAATTCAAAATTTAGAATTTTCAAAAATTCGCAGCTCGCTGGAAAATTATTGGATTTTTAAAAACCAAAATTATTTTGAAAGAATGATGTTTCCTAAACCAAATAAAAGTTTTGTAGAATTTTACCTGCACGATTTATATTTATTTCAATTTTTTTCATTGTTGATCTGACAATTCAAAATTTAAAATAAATAAAGTTAGTTTTAATGAAAAACTATTCATAGCGGTAACTAAGATAGAGTTGTTCAAATTGAGGCAAAGTTGCACATTTTAATAATTTGTTAATAATCCGGAAATATTTTAGAATTCTTTTTCTTTCTTATTGGTTACGTTTCCAAGTCTTAAATTAAAAAAAAAATAATCAAATAACTCATACAGCAGATAATTTATTGATAAATGTGGCACATCATTGGTTTTGCTAGGTAAAAAGGCTCCGAAAAATGAAACAAAAAATCCAGGTCCGCATAAAAAAAAAATTGATGTGGATATCTAAATTACGAAACGACGTATTCGGACAGTGCAATTATTTTCTGAAAGAACCTAAAAAAGTGTCTTAAGAAAATGCTCTTGGTTGTTCAAAATAACCAGCAGTAAAGCCGTAGAAAAAATAAAAATAAAAATTGATTTTCTCGGTATTTTTTCGAATATTTCTGGAAATCGTCGGAATATTTAAAATTTCTTTCTAACAAATTATTTAGCATTAAGAGGCGCAACTTTGTTTCCATTTAACTAACTCTCTATCTTTTATAGTTACCGAGATAGCAATACTAATGCATGGAACGTGAATAAATGGTGCATGCGCCGGGCCCTCGATATTACATCCATGCATTTTTACGTGAACCTTGGAGGGACCTTCGCATACATAATATGGCGTATTAATTTGGAAATTCTTATGATAATAATAATAATAACAATTCATAAAACACAATTTACAATATTTAAGGATTTGCCGAGTTAAAATACATAGAGGAGAAAAAATATGAACTAGTGAGTAAGATAAGCTTCTGGATATACTTGAATGCGAAAAATATGATCCTTAAATATCGAGTAGTCTTAAATTAGAAGCAATTGTTATCGAATGGCGGTTGTTTGATCAAAAATCGAATATTAATTATCGAATGCATATGTGCGTTTGACACGTGAATGTTTATGTGTATGTTAACATATACATATAATAATTTGGTAGTTAGCTGCCAATACTTTTTTGAAAAGTGAACAATGGAATAACAGTGTGTATAGTATAGCCTGACGAGGCAATCTATAGTGTAGGTGATAGACACACGAGTGCACTTGACTCGTTAATTCCAAACCCGGCCACCGCACAATCGGGGGCGTGGCGGTCAAACAATCACCTCAGTCCCGATAGCCGATATGCCGATATGTCGAATGGTATTGACACCTTGCCTCTAAATATCTTCCAACATTTATAAGCAATCAAAACCAACATCGGTTATAATTAAACTCGACGTTCTCGCAATTCCTGATTTTACGGTTTTCATGTAAATTCTGCATGATTATTAATAATTAACAATCTCACACTTCATAATATCCTGCGGGTATTAGTAGTGACTAATGGTCAATTTAGTAAAAGGAGTGACGTTTTAATTTCATGCAAAATGAGTAGCGTAAGTGACATTTATCCCGTTCGCGTAGATAAAATATGTATTACATGTTGTACTATACTTTTTTTCACAAACGGGAGAGAAAGTCGATTTCTCAGCCGTCGAAATCGTGAGAGAAATAACATCCCTAGGAAGAGAAATAATCATTTCTCTCCCTACGAGGTTCCATTATTTATTTTAACTGTCACGGCTGACAGCGTCTTTTTTAGGTTAGGTTTTAGAAACGAACGTTTTACTCTTAAAATATCCCGTTTGTGAAAAAATAGCCTCAGGAGAGAATGCTATTTTTTCCTCGGTGCGTTGTATCCCTCAGTTTTTCGCCCTACGGCAGGAAAATTTGCATTTGAAAAATCACGCGTTTCTCTCCCTTGGTATATAATCTGCTTTTTTCTTCAATAAATAAGTTTTGAGGCTTAGAATAAAGGAAAAATTTAAATTGTGTCTGACTGTATACAAATTTTCATCAAACGGAAAATAATGCGATAAATGGTAAACGAAATGAGCGAAGAAAGTTCTCCGGCCGCAAAATATAATAATGGCAGGGTGTAAAATCGAGAGGCGAGGCCGCCTGCGAGAGAACCCTTCCTCCTCTTGTGATATAGAAATCAGCGCCGGATGACGCTAATAAATTTACCTTTCACAAACAGCGAAAAACAATCAAAACTATTCACAATACAGACAAAGCAATCTATCACAAAAAACAATCGAGTGCTCCGCGCGCGCGGCATCTGTCGTCAACTTTTGTTTTAATTATGAAAACAAAGAACTTAAGAAGTGCAGCCTCTGATATAAAAGACAGATGCGCTAATAGAGTGGAGTGGGCGGAATGCCCATGGAATTGGGGGGTTGAAGTGAATTTCCGAGGGTTTTCCAAGTCGCGCGCGTGTGCGTCGATATTTCTCTACTTGCTTTTAATACATTTACCCCCTATTATCACCATATAAATATGAATATTTTACTCTAACGTTGCCGAAGACATTTAAATTATAAGTTATAACTATTGATCGCTGCCCACTATAAATGTTAATCGGTTTTATAATTTTAACTTTCTACGTTACGAAATACGAGAAAGTGTGATACTGAAAAAGTTTTCTTTTTTTTACGGAAATATCCGTTTTGGAGTCCCTGGAGACCATTTCAACAATTTCTGAAAAAAAATGTCCGTCAGAGTTCTCATTTGGTTTGTTGCAGTTTTATTTCCACCCAGTATATAACAATTGTTTTTTTATAGAAAATAAGAATTGCCTTATTTTGTAATGAATTTTGAGCATTTGCAGTAAATTTCTTCTTATCTTGTGAATATATTAAACATTTTGAATAATTTAATCTCCAAGTATTTTTTTTATTGAAGTGTTCGATAAATTAAAACGGCATTTTTCAAAAATTCATAACTCACGTAAAAGTGGACACATTTTCAAAAATTTTAATTATTTTTGAAGGTAGATTTCTTGTGAATATACTAAACATTTTGAGCAATTTAATCATATGAGTACTTATTTTTTTTCGATTTTTTTTTATTGAAGTGTTCGACAAATTAAAAAGTTAATTTTCAAAACTTTATAACTCACGGAAAAACGGACAAATTTTCAAAAAATTTAATCAACAGTAAAGGTAGATGTCTTGTGAATATACTAAACATTTTGAGCAATGTAATCATACGAGTACTTATTTTTTTCCAATTTTTTTATATTGAAGTGTTCGACAAATTAAAACGTTAATTTTCAAAAATTCATAACTCACGGAAAAATGGACGAATTTTCAAAAATTTTAATCAACCTTAAAGGTAGATGTCTTGTAAATATACTAAACATTTTGAGTAATTTAATCATATGAGTACTTATTTTTTTTCGATTTTTTTTTATTGAAGTGTTCGACAAATTAAAACGTTAATTTTCAAAAATTCATAACTCAAGGAAAAATGGACAAATTTTCAAAAAAATTAATTCATGTTAAAGGTAGATGTCTTGTGATTATATTAAACATTTTGAACAATTTTATCAAGGGAGTATTTATTTTTTTTCGATTTTTTTTTATTGAAGTGTTCGACAAATTAAAAAGTTATTTTTCAAAAATTCATAGCTCACGGAAAAATGGACAAATTTTCAAAAATTTTAATCAACATTAAAGGTAGATGTCTTGTGAATATACTAAACATTTTGAGCAATTTAATCATATGAGTACTTATTTTTTTTCGATTTTTTTTTTATTGAAGTGTTTGACAAATTAAAACGTTAATTTTCAAAAATTCATAACTCAGGGAAAAATGGACAAATTTTCAAAAAAACTAATTCATGTTAAAGGTAGATGTCTTGCGAATATACTAAACATTTTGAGCAATTTAATCATATGAGTACTTATTTTTTTCGATTTTTTTTATTGAAGTGTTCGACAAATTAAAACGTTAATTTTCAAAAATTCATAACTCAAGGAAAAATGGACAAATTTTCAAAAAAATTAATTCATGTTAAAGGTAGATGTCTTGTGATTATATAAAATATTTTGAGCAATTTTATCATGAGAGTATTTATTTTTTTTCGATTTTTTTTATTGAAGTGTTCGACAAATTAAAAAGTTAATTTTCAAAAATTCATAACTCACGGAAAAATGGACGAATTTTCAAAAATTTTAATCAACCTTAAAGGTAGATGTCTTGTAAATATACTAAACATTTTCAGCAATTTAATCATATGAGTACTTATTTTTTTTCGATTTTTTTTATTGAAGTGTTCGACAAATTAAAACGTTAATTTTCAAAAATTCATAACTTGAGGAAAAATGGACAAATTTTCAAAAAATTTAATTCATGTTAAAGGTAGATGTCTTGTGATTATATGTATTAAACATTTTGAGCAATTTAATCCCAGGAGTATTTTTTTTCGATTTTTTTTTATTCGATTGTCCGACAACTTAAAACGATAATTTTCAAAAATTCATAACTCACGGAAAAATTGACACATTTTCAAAAATTTTAATTAATTTTAAAGGTGGATGTCTTGTGGATATATTTACCATATTAAGCACTTTTATCATGTGAGTATTTATTTTTTTTCGATTTTTTTTTATTGAAGTGTTCGACAAATTAAAACGTTAATTTTCCAAAATTCATAACTCGAGGAAAAATGGACAAATTTTCAAAAATTTTAATTCATGTTAAAAGTGATGATGATGATTGATGGTTTGTGGAGGGCGACCAAATGGTCGCAGCGCTTAGACCATACGTTGGTCCTTTGTGCCGCCTCCTGGGCCCTACTCCTCAAGCCAACCTAAACTTCTTGTGAAGTCAAGTAGTTGGCCGTGTGGAGTGTTGCCCAGTTGTGACCAATCTGGCCACTCCTCTCCGAAAACGGACCACCTAAGTTGTTTGAGTGACTCGCATTCACACATGATGTGTCTTAGTGTCTCCTCTTCTTGCTCGCATTTCCGACATAGGGGGTCTTTTACCACCCCTATGTTGTCGAGGTGCTTAAAGTAGATGTCTTGTGATTTAATGTATTAAACATTTTGAGCAATTGAATCCTAGGAGTATTTCTTTTTCGATTTTTTTTTTATTTGATTGTCCGACAACTTAAAACGATAATTTTCAAAAATTCATAACTCACGGAAAAATTGACACATTTTCAAAAATTTTAATCAATTTTAAAGGTAGATGTCTTGTGGATATATTTACCATATTAAGCACTTTTATCATGTGAGTATTTATTTTTTTTCGATTTTTTTTTATTGAAGTGTTCGACAAATTAAAACGTTAATTTTCAAAAATTCATAACTCGAGGAAAAATGGACAAATTTTCAAAAATTTTAATTCATGTTAAAGGTAGATGTCTTGTGATTATATGTATTAAACATTTTGAGCAAGTTAATCCTAGGAGCATTTTTTTTCGATTTTTTTTAATTTGATTGTCCGACAACTTAAAACGATAATTTTCAAAAATTCATAACTCACGGATAAATTACACATTTTCAAAAATTTTAATTAATTTTAAAGGTAGACGTCTTGTGGATATATTTACCATATTTAGTACTTTTATCATTTGAGTATTTATTTTTTTGCGATTTTTTATTATTGAAGTGTTCGACAAATTAAAACGTTAATTTTCAAAAATTCATAACTTGAGGAAAAATGGACAAATTTTCAAAAATTTTAATTCATGTTAAAGGTAGATGTCTTGTGATTATATGTATTAAACATTTTGAGCAAGTTAATCCTAGGAGTATTTTTTTTCGATTTTTTTTATTGGATTGTCCGACAACTTAAAACGATAATTTTCAAAAATTCATAACTCACGGAAAAATTGACACATTTTCAAAAAATTTAATCAATATTAAAGGTAGATGTCTTGCGGATATTTTTACTATATTAAGCACTTTTATCATTTGAGTATTTATTTATTTTTTTTTTTTATTGAAGTGTTCGACAAATTAAAACGTTAAATTTCAAAAATTCATAACTCACGGAAAATGGACAAATTTTCAAAAAATTTAATCAAAGGCAAAGGTAGATATTTTGTGAATATATTAAACATTTTGGGCAATTTAATCATATGATTCTTTTTTTCGATTTCTGAGTGAAAAAAAATAATTAATATGAAACGCAGGGAAAAAATCCTGCAAAAATTCAGTTCATTTCACAAGACGTCGATCTTTCAATATAATTTTAATTTTTGAATGTGCGCAATTTTCAGTCAAGTTATGAATTTTTTTAAATGTATTATTTTTTCAATGACGAACTCTCGTGCGCAAAAAATTAAAAATTAGTATGAAACGCGGGAAAAAAATTGTATAAAAATTCAAATCACTTCACAAGACGTCGATCTTTTAAAATCATATTGGTTTTTGAATGTGCAGCAATTTTCAGTTGAATTATGAATTTTTTAAAATGTAATTTTTTTCAATAACGCATACTCGAGTGCAAAAAATTAAAAATGAATATGAAACGCAGGAATAAAATACTACAAAAACTCAGTTTACTTCAAAAAACGTCGATCTTTCAAAATAATTTTGGTATTAGAATATGCAGCAATTTTCAGTTGAGTTATGAATTTTTGAAAATGTATTTTTTTCAATAACGCACACTCGAGTGCAAAAAATTAAAAATTAATATGAAACGCAGGGATAAAATCCTACAAAAATTTAAATCACTTCACAAGACGTCAGTCTTTCAAAATATTTTTGGTTTTTGAGTATGCAACAATTTTCAATCAAGTTATGAATTTTTGAAAATATCCCTTTTTCAATGCACAACACTCGAGCGAAAAAAATTAAAAATCAATTTGAAACGCAGGAATAACATAATAGAAAAACTCAGTTTACTTCAAAAGACGTCCATCTTTCAAAATAATTTTGGTATTAGAATGTGCAGCAATTTTCAGTTGAGTTATGAATTTTTGAAAATATCTCTTTTTCAATGCCCAACACTCGAGCGCAAAAAATTAAAAAATAATTTGAAACGTAGGAATAAAATACTACAAAAACTCAATTTACTTCAAAAAACGTCGATCTTTCAAAATAATTTTGGTTTTTAAATGTGCAGCAATTTTCAGTCGAGTTATGAATTTTTGAAAATTCATATTTTTTTTTCAATTATGCATACTCGAGTGCAAAAAATTAAAAATTAATATGAAACGCAGGGATAAAATTCTATAAAAATTCAAATCACTTCACAAGACGTCGATCTTTCAAAATAATTTTGGTGTTTGAATGTGGAGCAATTTTCAGTAGAGTTACGAATTTTTGAAAATTACTTTTTTTTTCAATGCCGAACTCTCGAGCGTAAAAAATTAAAAGTCAATACCAAACACGAGAAAAAAATCACTTTACAAGACGTCGATCTTTCAAAACTATTTTGGTTTTTGAATCTGCAGCAATTTTCAGTTGAGTTACGAATTTTTTAAAATGTCTTTTTTTAACGACGAACACTCGAGTGCAAAAAATTTAAAATCAATATGAAAAGCAAGGATAAAATCCTACAAAAATTCAAATCACTTCACAAGATATCAATGTTTTAAAATAATTTTGGTTTTTGAATGTGCAGAATTAAGTCATGGATCGCTTTAAAAATATCATAACTGCAATTCGGCGCATTCTATTTTAGATATGTTTATGCAGTGCCTTTCTGGAGGTATATTTGATAAATTCAAATAGGCAAAAAATCGTGAAAGCGTTTTACAAGCTCTACAGAATTTTTCAAAATATCTCGGGCGTAGAATTAAATCGTGGATGGCTTTAAAAACAACATAACTGCAACTCGGCGAATTTTGTTTTAGATTTTACTTATGAGTCGCGGCTGGCATTAAAACTACGTTTCCCCAAATATTTACGAAATTTGAATCAAACATCACTCCCAGTAGATTTTATATTAAAGCCTTATAGTCTATCTTAGACTTGCCAATAAAATAATATTTTCGCGCTATTATTAATAACTTTCACTAAAAAAAATATGAACCTGGCGTTTTCCCGGCGCACCCACCATTTCTTGCCCCGGTGCATCTGTTGCGTTACACGTGTATTATTAATGTATACATGCATAATTTATGAATCGGCGAGCCGTTCATGTCTTATCTGCGAAATTTATTAAATCTTCGCAATGATTAATTTCCCTAATGCGAATACTTTTATATTTTTCTTTTTAAAGTGTGGCCTACTAATTCGCAATAAATTGCATAATATAGGTATGTTACGCCACTGATATAGGTCGTATGGGTCGCAGTCCGGTGGTCGGCAGAAGGAGATAAGACACGTCCCAGAGGCGGGTTAGCCGGGGGCTTAGCATGTCCGCGTGTACTGCGGCCCAGAGATAGACACTGTTCACTGTTATCCTGCAGCCTGCTGCTTGCACACCTAATTTCACTACCTCTCAATTATACGAGGTGTATTTATCCTTCCCACCGGATTATATGCACCATTTAATAATTGGGAAAATTGTTATCATAAGCAAATTGACTTGATTGGGTTCATACGCTTGTTTTGTTTAATTATTCTTTAGTTTCCTGGAACTACTTGTTATTTTCAAAGTACTAATTAACAGCAAAGAATAGAATAGAAAGAATACTTTTTGGCCTTATTTAAGATAGAAAAATATGATTTGTATGAAAGTTTTATATAAGTATCAACCGTATAATCGGAAAATATTTTTATGTATACAGGGTGATCCATAATAGAGAGCCAACACAAACTTATGTTTTTTTTTTTAATGGAACACTATAGTCTCTTCACTTGTAAAAACGCCCACAATCGCCATTGACTGATTTGCACTATGTAAATGTATTATTATTTTCCTGACACACTTTAAGAATATTAACAAAATATTCCTTGACGGACTCTGAAAAATGCCTCACACGACGTCGTTTTGATGGAGATATTAATTTGTAATTTTTTGCTCTCGCGTGATCGTCATTGAAAAAATTACATTTTAAAAAATTCATAACTCGACTGACAACTGCTGCACATTCAAAAACCGAAATTATTTCTAAAGATCGACGTCTTGTGAAGTAAACTGAATTTTTTTAGGATTTTATCCCTGCGTTTCATATTAATTATTATTTTTTTTGCACTCGAGTGTGCATCATTGAAAAAAATACATTTAAAAAAATTCACAACTCGACTGAAAATTGCAGTACATTCAAAAACCAAAATTATTTTGATAGATCGACATCTTGTGAAGTGATTTGAATTTTTATAGAATTTTATCCCTGCGTTTGATATTAATTTTTAATTTTTTGCACTAGAGTGTGCGTCATTACAAAAAATACATTTAAAAAAATTCACAACTCGACTGAAAATTGCAGTACATTCAAAAACCAAAATTATTTTGATAGATCGATATCTTGTGAAGTGATTTGAATTTTTATAGAATTTTATCCCTGCGTTTGATATTAATTTTTAATTTTTTGCACTAGAGTGTGCGTCATTAAAAAAAATACATTTAAAAAAATTCACAACTCGACTGAAAATTGCAGTACATTCAAAAACCAAAATTATTTTGATAGATCGACATCTTGTGAAGTGATTTGAATTTTTATAGAATTTTATCCCTGCGTTTGATATTAATTTTTAATTTTTTGCACTAGAGTGTGCGTCATTAAAAAAAATACATTTAAAAAAATTCACAACTCGACTGAAAATTGCAGTACATTCAAAAACCAAAATTATTTTGATAGATCGATATCTTGTGAAGTGATTTGAATTTTTATAGAATTTTATCCCTGCGTTTGATATTAATTTTTAATTTTTTGCACTAGAGTGTGCGTCATTACAAAAAATACATTTAAAAAAATTCACAACTCGACTGAAAATTGCAGTACATTCAAAAACCAAAATTATTTTGAAAGATCGACATCTTGTGAAGTGATTTGAATTTTTGTAAAAAAAAATTCCCGCGTTTCATAATAATTTGTAATTTCTTGCGCACCAGAGTTGGTCATTAAAAAAAATGCATTTTTAAAAATTCATAACTCGACTGAAAATTGCTGAAAATCCAAAAACTAATAGAATTTTAAAAGATCGACGTCTTGTGAAGTGATTAGAATTTTTGCAGAATTTTTTTCACGCGTTTCATAATAATGTTTAATATCTTGCGCACGAGAGTTTGTCATTAAAAAAAATACATTTTTAAAAATGCATAACTCGACTGAAAATTGCTGCACATTCAAAAACCAAAATTATTTTCAAAGATCGACGTTTTGTGAAGTGAACTGAGCTTTTGTAGGATTTTATCCCTGCGTTTCATATTAATTTTTATTTTTATTTGCACTCGAGGTGCGTTATCAAAAAAATACATTTTAAAAATACACAACTCGACAGAAAATTGCAGTATATTCAAAAACCTTAATTATTTTGAAAGATCGACATCTTGTGAAGTGATTTGAATTTTTATAGAATTTTATCCCTGCGTTTCATATTAATTTTTAATTTTTTGCACCAAAGTGTGCGCCATTAAAAAAAATACATTAAAAAAAATTCACAACTCGACTGAAAATTGCAGTACATTCAAAAACCAAAATTATTTTGAAAGATCGACATCTTGTGAAGTGATTTGAATTTTTGTAAAAAAAAATTCCCGCGTTTCATAATAATTTGTAATTTCTTGCGCACCAGAGTTGGTCATTAAAAAAAATGCATTTTTAAAAATTCATAACTCGACTGAAAATTGCTGAAAATCCAAAAACTAATAGAATTTTAAAAGATCGACGTCTTGTGAAGTGATTAGAATTTTTGCAGAATTTTTTTCACGCGTTTCATAATAATTTGTAATTTCTTGCGCACGAGAGTTTGTCATTAAAAAAAATACATTTTTAAAAATGCATAACTCGACTGAAAATTGCTGCACATTCAAAAACCAAAATTATTTTCAAAGATCGACGTTTTGTGAAGTGAACTGAGCTTTTGTAGGATTTTATCCCTGCGTTTCATATTAATTTTTATTTTTATTTGCACTCGAGGTGCGTTATCAAAAAAATACATTTTAAAAATACACAACTCGACAGAAAATTGCAGTATATTCAAAAACCTTAATTATTTTGAAAGATCGACATCTTGTGAAGTGATTTGAATTTTTATAGAATTTTATCCCTGCGTTTCATATTAATTTTTAATTTTTTGCACCAAAGTGTGCGCCATTAAAAAAAATACATTAAAAAAAATTCACAACTCGACTGAAAATTGCAGTACATTCAAAAACCAAAATTATTTTGAAAGATCGACATCTTGTGAAGTGATTTGAATTTTTGTAAAAAAAAATTCCCGCGTTTCATAATAATTTGTAATTTCTTGCGCACCAGAGTTGGTCATTAAAAAAAATGCATTTTTAAAAATTCATAACTCGACTGAAAATTGCTGAAAATCCAAAAACTAATAGAATTTTAAAAGATCGACGTCTTGTGAAGTGATTAGAATTTTTGCAGAATTTTTTTCACGCGTTTCATAATAATGTTTAATATCTTGCGCACGAGAGTTTGTCATTAAAAAAAAATACATTTTTAAAAATTCATAACTCGACTGAAAATTGCTGCACATTCAAAAACCAAAATTATTTTCAAAGATCGACGTTTTGTGAAGTGAACTGAGCTTTTGTAGGATTTTATCCCTGCGTTTCATATTAATTTTTATTTTTATTTGCACTCGAGGTGCGTTATCAAAAAAAATACATTTTAAAAATTCACAACTCGACTGAAAATTGCAGTACATTCAAAAACCTTAATTATTTTGAAAGATCGACGTCTTGTGCAGTGATTTGAATTTTTGTAGAATTTTATTCCTGTGTTTCAAATTAATTTTTAATTTTTTGCACTCGAGTGTTAGTGAAAAAATACATTTTTAAAAATTCATAACTCAACTGAAAATTGCTGCACATTCTAATACCGAAATTATTTTGAAAGATCGACGTTTTTTGAAGTAAACTGAGTTTTTGTAGTATTTTATTCCTGCGTTTCAAATTAATATTTAATTTTTTGCGCTCGAGTGTTGGGCATTGGAAAGGAATATTTTCAAAAATTCGTAACTCAATTGAAAATTGGTGCGTACTACAAAACCAAAATTATTTTGAAAGACTGACGTCTTGTGAAGTGATTTAAATTTTTGTAGGATTTTATCCCTGCGTTTCATATTAATTTTTAATTTTTTGCACTCGAGCGAGCGTTATTAAAAAAATACATTTTCAAAAATTCATAACTCAACTAAAAATTGCTGCACATTCTAATATCAAAATTATTTTCAAAGATCGACGTTTCTTGAAGTGAACTGAGTTTTTGTAGTATTTTATTCCTGCGTTTCAAATTAATTTTTAATTATTTGCGCTCGAGTGTTGGGCATTGAAAGAGGGATATTTTCGAAAATTCATAACTTGATTGAAAATTGTTGCATACTCAAAAACCAAAAATATTTTGAAAGACTGACGTCTTGTGAAGTGATTTAAATTTTTGTAGGATTTTATCCCTGCGTTTCATATTAATTTTTAATTTTTTGCACTCGAGTGTGCATTATTGAAAAAAAAATACATTTTCAAAAATTCATAACTCAATTGAAAATTGCTGCACATTCAAAAACCAATATGATTTTAAAAGATCGACGTCTTGTGAAGTGATTTGAATTTTTATACAATTTTTTCACCGCGTTTCATATTAATTTTTATTTTTTTGCGCACGAGAGTTCGTCATTGAAAAAATAATGCATTTTGAAAAATTCATAACTTGACTGAAAATTGCGCACATTCAATAATTTAAATTATATTGAAAGATCGACGTCTTGTGAAATGAACTGAATTTTTGCAGGATTTTTTCCCTGCGTTTCATATTAATTTTTATTTTTTTTTCACTCAGAAATCGAAAAAAAAATCATTTGATTAAATTGTCCAAAATGTTTAATATATTCACAAAATATCTACCTTTCCCTTTAATAATTTTTTTTAGAAATTTGTCCATTTTCCGTGAGTTATGAATTTTTGAAAATTAACTTTTTCATTTGTCAACTTCAATAAAAAAAAAATCGAAAAAAAAATAAATACTCTCATGATAAAATTGCTCAAAATGTTTAATATAATCACAAGACATCTACCTTTAACATGAATTATTTTTTTTGAAAATTTGTTCATTTTTCCTTGAGTTATGAATTTTTGAAAATTAATTATTAAAAAATAATTACTCTCATGATAAAATTGCTCAAAATGTTTAATATAATCACAAGACATCTACCTTTAACATGATTTATTTTTTTTGAAAATTTGTTCATTTTTCCTTGAGTTATGAATTTTTAAAAATTAATTATTAAAAAATAATTACTCTCATGATAAAATTGCTCAAAATGTTTAATATAATCACAAGACATCTACCTTTAACATGAATTATTTTTTTTGAAAATTTGTCCATTTTTCCTTGAGTTATGAATTTTTTAAAATTAACGTTTTAATTTGTCGAACACTTCAATAAAAAAAAATCGAAAAAAATATGATTAAATTCCTCAAAATGTTTAGTATATTCACAAGAAATCTACCTTTAAAAATAATTAAAATTTTTGAAAATGTGTCCAGTAGTAGTAAACAATGTTTTATTAGGGCTATCGACCTATCGGTCTTTCTGCCCTTAGTTCATACATTTAAGGTTACAAATATATAGTATAAGATAATAAGTAACTTTGTGTCCATTTTCTCGTGAGTTATGAATTTTCGAAAAAATGTCGTTTTAATTACAAAGTAATGAAATAAAAGGAAAAATTCAAAGGTATTTATTGGCAGTCAATTGATGGTATGCGAGAATAGGGAAGGAAGAAGAACGTTAATTAGATGGAGGAAGAGGCTGAATTAAAGGTTGGTGGTATTAGGTTATTTTATTTTATCGAAAATGCTTACAAAAAAATTCAATATTTACTTACATGCATTCATTAAACATCCACAAACAGTTAGAACACACAGGGGAAGACTTTATTTTATAATTAAATTATCTTCCACTCGTACTAACTACTGCTTCTACGAGAATATTTACTAGTGAAGGTCACTTTGATGTAATTTCATATGCATTTGCAAATTTGGCTTTACTTATCTCTCATCAGTCTGCGCTTATTATTCCAATTAATCAAATAGACTTACGAAATGTACATTTCAGAAAAATTACTGACATTATTTAAAAACTGTAATTTATAAAATGTTATTCGTATACATTTTTATATACTTTATATACAAAATAATAATTTATATGTATTGCAATAATATTTCTTGCCTTAGAATGTTATTTATACCTTTTTCTAATGGTGAGCGGTTAACATTTATAGTTTATGCAAATGAGGGAGAAATGTAAAGCCAGGAACGTGCCACTGGCTTGGTTGGTAACTTACATATTTACTCGGTGTATTATATTGGTTATTTAAGTACGCCCCTGGAGTAACGGAGTAACCCCGTGTATTAGTAATCACACTTCTAGCGTGATATCAGCTATCAGCCCTCCGCAGTGTGGACCTTGTCGCGTTCTATGTCACTTTTTAGATGGCATGTACTGTCGTGGACATGCACTACAATTACTACAAAAAGAATAGAATGTAAAATTATTTTCTATAATACTTTTTCTATATAAATTCAACGAACTATTTATAAAATTAAAATAAATTAAGGTTCTTGATTCAATTTGCTTGTAATAGATAAATTATACATACATACAGGATATGTACGTGGACCTTAACTTATTAACTGATAATTTTTATTTTTGTCAAATTAGTTTGGATATAGTCTTATATAAATACTAAAAACGTTTAAGAAATATAATAAGGCATACAAATAGCTTAGGTCATTAACTATCAATTACAGGTAACTATAAAAGCATATCAACTAAACATTTAAATATTGTTTCACAATAAACTTTATACTTGTACCATTATAGCAAAATCTAGATAAGGGACATTTCTATATTTTAACTAAACAATAAAGAAGAAACAATTCTGAGTAAATTCAGAGAGTTTTTCGTTTATTGCAGTTGTTTTTATATTTTTTTAATCGCTAATGAAAATGCCAAACTAAGAAATTACAATAAACCCCATTCTGGTGCGATTATAGCAAAATCTAGATAAGAGACATTTCTAGATTTTAACCAAATAATAAAGAAGAAACAGTTGTGAGTAAATTCAGAAAGATTTGCGTTTATTGCAGTTGTTTTTATATTTTTTTAATCGCTCATGAAAATGCCCAACTTCAAAAATACAATAAACTCCATTCTCGTGTGATTATAGCAAAATCTAGAGAAGGGACATTTCTATATTTTAACTAAATGATTAAAAAGAAATAATTGTGAGTAAATTCAGAAAGTTTTGCGTTTATTGCAGTTGTTTTTATATTTTTTTAATCGCTCATGAAAATGCCCAACTTCGAAAATACAATAAACTCCATTCTCGTGTGATTATAGCAAAATCTAGAGAAGGGACATTTCTATATTTTAACTAAATGATTAAAAAGAAATAATTGTGAGTAAATTCAGAAAGTTTTGCGTTTATTGCAGTTGTTTTTATATTTTTTTAATCGCTCATGAAAATGCCCAACTTCAAAAATACAATAAACTCCATTCTCGTGTGATTATAGCAAAATCTAGAGAAGGGACATTTCTATATTTTAACTAAATGATTAAAAAGAAATAATTGTGAGTAAATTCAGAAAGTTTTGCGTTTATTGCAGTTGTTTTTATATTTTTTTAATCGCTCATGAAAATGCCCAACTTCGAAAATACAATAAACTCCATTCTCGTGTGATTATAGCAAAATCTAGAGAAGGGACATTTCTATATTTTAACTAAATGATTAAAAAGAAATAATTGTGAGTAAATTCAGAAAGATTTGCGTTTATTGCAGTTGTTTTTATATTTTTTTAATCGCTCATGAAAATGCCCAACTTCAAAAATACAATAAACTCCATTCTCGTGTGATTATAGCAAAATCTAGAGAAGGGACATTTCTATATTTTAACTAAATGATTAAAAAGAAATAATTGTGAGTAAATTCAGAAAGTTTTGCGTTTATTGCAGTTGTTTTTATATTTTTTTAATCGCTCATGAAAATGCCCAACTTCGAAATTACAATAAACTCCATTCTCGTGTGATTATAGCAAAATCTAGAGAAGGGACATTTCTATATTTTAACTAAATGATTAAAAAGAAATAATTGTGAGTAAATTCAGAAAGTTTTGCGTTTATTGTAGTTGTTTTTATATTTTTTTAATCGCTCATGAAAATGCCCAACTTCAAAAATACAATAAACTCCATTCTCGTGTGATTATAGCAAAATCTAGAGAAGGGACATTTCTATATTTTAACTAAATGATTAAAAAGAAATAATTGTGAGTAAATTCAGAAAGTTTTGCGTTTATTGCAGTTGTTTTTATATTTTTTTAATCGCTCATGAAAATGCCCAACTTCAAAAATACAATAAACTCCATTCTCGTGTGATTATAGCAAAATCTAGAGAAGGGACATTTCTATATTTTAACTAAATGATTAAAAAGAAATAATTGTGAGTAAATTCAGAAAGTTTTGCGTTTATTGTAGTTGTTTTTATATTTTTTTAATCGCTCATGAAAATGCCCAACTTCGAAATTACAATAAACTCCATTCTCGTGCCATTATAACAAAATCTAAATAAGGAAAATTTCTAGATTTTAACTAAATAATAAAGAAGAAACAATTGTGAGTAAATTCAAAAAGTTTTGCGTTTATTGCAGTTGTTTTTATATTTTTTTAATCGCTTATGAAAATGCCCAACTTCGAAATTACAATAAACTCCATTCTCGTGCGATTATAGCAAAATCTAGATAAGAAACATTTCTAGATTTTAACTAAATAATAAAGAAGAAACTATTCTGAGTAAATTTAGAAAGTTTTGCGTTTATTGCAGTTGTTTTTATATTTTTTTAATCGCTCATGAAAATGCCCAACTTCAAAATTACAATAAACTCCATTCTCGTGCGATTGTAGCAAAATCTAGAGAAGGGACATTTCTATATTTTAACCAAATGATAAAGAAGAAACCATTGTCAGTAAATTCAGAAAGATTTGCGTTTATTGCAGTTGTTTTTATATTTTTTTATCGCTCATGAAAATGCCCAACTACAAAATTACAATAAACTCTATTCTCGTGCGATTGTAACAAAATCTAGAGAAGGGACATTTCTAGATTTTAACTAAATAATAAAGAAGGAACAATTGTGAGTAAATTCAGAAAGATTTGCGTTTATTGAAATTGTTTTTATATTTTTTTAATCACTCATGAAAACGCTGTTTTATATTGTTTTGCCGAATTTAAAAATGAAACCTGAGAAATTAACTTTTTAGAATTTTTATGGTACCACATAGTAGCAACTATTTTAAGTTACTTCGGAATATTTTATTTAAGCTCGAAGCAATTTTTTCTTATTTATTTACCGAGATTATCTTGGAATTTGGAAAATTGACCTTTCAGCATTTTTATGGTATCTTGTAGTAGCAAGTATTCTGAATAAATTCAGAAAGTTTTACCCTTTTAGTAATTGTTTCTCTATTTTTTTTTACCGAATTTAAAAAATGCTACTTAAAAAAAACAAATGGACGTTGAATTGAGATTATCTTAGAATTTAGGAAATTGACCTCTCCGCATTTCTATGCTATCTCGTAGTAGCAACTATTCTGAATAAATTCAGAAAGTTTTGCGCTTTTAGCAATTGTTTCCCTATTTTTTTTTACCGAATTTAAAATGTAACTTCAGAAAAAAACCAAGCGGACGTTGAATTGTGATTATCTTGGAATTTAGGTAATTGACCTTTCAGCATTTCTATGGTATCTTGTAGTTGCAAGTATTTTGAATAGATTCAGAAAGTTTTACCCTTTTAACAATTGTTTCTCTATTTTTTACCGAATTTAAAAAATGCTACTTCAGAAAAAAAAAACGGACGTTGAATTGAGATTATCTTAGAATTTAGGATATTTACGTTTCAGAATTTCTATGGTATCTTGTAGAAGCAAGTATTTTGAATAAATTCAGAAAGTTTTACGCTTTTAGCAATTGTTTCTCTATTTTTTTACCGAATTTAAAAAATGCTACTTCAAAAAAAAAAAACGGACGTTGAATTGAGATTATCTTAGAATTTAGGAAATTGGCCTTTCCAAATTTCTATGGTATCTCGTAGTAATAACTATTCTGAATAAATTCACAAAGTTTTACGCTTTTAGCAATTGTTTCTCTATTTTTTGCCGAATTTAAAAAATGATACTTCAAAAAAAACGTTGAATTGAGATTATCTTAGAATTTAGGAAATTGACCTCTCCGCATTTCTATGCTATCTCGTAGTAGCAACTATTCTGAATAAATTCAGAAAGTTTTGCGCTTTTAGCAATTGTTTCCCTATTTTTTTTTACCGAATTTAAAATGTAACTTCAGAAAAAAACCAAGCGGACGTTGAATTGTGATTATCTTGGAATTTAGGTAATTGACCTTTCAGCATTTCTATGGTATCTTGTAGTAGCAAGTATTTTGAATAGATTCAGAAAGTTTTACCCTTTTAACAATTGTTTCTCTATTTTTTACCGAATTTAAAAAATGCTACTTCAGAAAAAAAAACGGACGTTGAATTGAGATTATCTTAGAATTTAGGATATTTACGTTTCAGAATTTCTATGGTATCTTGTAGAAGCAAGTATTTTGAATAAATTCAGAAAGTTTTACGCTTTTAGCAATTGTTTCTCTATTTTTTTGCCGAATTTAAAAAATGATACTTCAAAAAAAAAAAAAACGGACGTTGAATTGAGATTATCTTAGAATTTAGGAAATTGGCCTTTCCAAATTTCTATGGTATCTCGTAGTAATAACTATTCTGAATAAATTCACACAGTTTTACGCTTTTAGCAATTGTTTCTCTATTTTTTGCCGAATTTAAAAAATGATACTTCAAAAAAAACGTTGAATTGAGATTATCTTAGAATTTAGGAAATTGACCTCTCCGCATTTCTATGCTATCTCGTAGTAGCAACTATTCTGAATAAATTCAGAAAGTTTTGCGCTTTTAGCAATTGTTTCCCTATTTTTTTTACCGAATTTAAAATGTAACTTCAGAAAAAAACCAAGCGGACGTTGAATTGTGATTATCTTGGAATTTAGGTAATTGACCTTTCAGCATTTCTATGGTATCTTGTAGTTGCAAGTATTTTGAATAGATTCAGAAAGTTTTACCCTTTTAACAATTGTTTCTCTATTTTTTACCGAATTTAAAAAATGCTACTTCAGAAAAAAAAAACGGACGTTGAATTGAGATTATCTTAGAATTTAGGATATTTACGTTTCAGAATTTCTATGGTATCTTGTAGAAGCAAGTATTTTGAATAAATTCAGAAAGTTTTACGCTTTTAGCAATTGTTTCTCTATTTTTTTACCGAATTTAAAAAATGCTACTTCAAAAAAAAAAACGGACGTTGAATTGAGATTATCTTAGAATTTAGGAAATTGGCCTTTCCAAATTTCTATGGTATCTCGTAGTAATAACTATTCTGAATAAATTCACAAAGTTTTACGCTTTTAGCAATTGTTTCTCTATTTTTTGCCGAATTTAAAAAATGATACTTCAAAAAAAACGTTGAATTGAGATTATCTTAGAATTTAGGAAATTGACCTCTCCGCATTTCTATGCTATCTCGTAGTAGCAACTATTCTGAATAAATTCAGAAAGTTTTGCGCTTTTAGCAATTGTTTCCCTATTTTTTTTTACCGAATTTAAAATGTAACTTCAGAAAAAAACCAAGCGGACGTTGAATTGTGATTATCTTGGAATTTAGGTAATTGACCTTTCAGCATTTCTATGGTATCTTGTAGTAGCAAGTATTTTGAATAGATTCAGAAAGTTTTACCCTTTTAACAATTGTTTCTCTATTTTTTACCGAATTTAAAAAATGCTACTTCAGAAAAAAAAACGGACGTTGAATTGAGATTATCTTAGAATTTAGGATATTTACGTTTCAGAATTTCTATGGTATCTTGTAGAAGCAAGTATTTTGAATAAATTCAGAAAGTTTTACGCTTTTAGCAATTGTTTCTCTATTTTTTTGCCGAATTTAAAAAATGATACTTCAAAAAAAAAAAAACGGACGTTGAATTGAGATTATCTTAGAATTTAGGAAATTGGCCTTTCCAAATTTCTATGGTATCTCGTAGTAATAACTATTCTGAATAAATTCACACAGTTTTACGCTTTTAGCAATTGTTTCTCTATTTTTTGCCGAATTTAAAAAATGATACTTCAAAAAAAACGTTGAATTGAGATTATCTTAGAATTTAGGAAATTGACCTCTCCGCATTTCTATGCTATCTCGTAGTAGCAACTATTCTGAATAAATTCAGAAAGTTTTGCGCTTTTAGCAATTGTTTCCCTATTTTTTTTACCGAATTTAAAATGTAACTTCAGAAAAAAACCAAGCGGACGTTGAATTGTGATTATCTTGGAATTTAGGTAATTGACCTTTCAGCATTTCTATGGTATCTTGTAGTTGCAAGTATTTTGAATAGATTCAGAAAGTTTTACCCTTTTAACAATTGTTTCTCTATTTTTTACCGAATTTAAAAAATGCTACTTCAGAAAAAAAAAACGGACGTTGAATTGAGATTATCTTAGAATTTAGGATATTTACGTTTCAGAATTTCTATGGTATCTTGTAGAAGCAAGTATTTTGAATAAATTCAGAAAGTTTTACGCTTTTAGCAATTGTTTCTCTATTTTTTTACCGAATTTAAAAAATGCTACTTCAAAAAAAAACAAACGGACGTTGAATTGAGATTATCTTAGAATTTAGGAAATTGGCCTTTCCAAATTTCTATGGTATCTCATAGTAATAACTATTCTGAATAAATTCACAAAGTTTTACTTTTTTAGCAATTGTTTCTCTATTTTTTTGCCGAATTTAAAAAATGATACTTCAAAAAAAAACGGACGTTGAATTGAGATTATCTTAGAATTTAGGTAATTGACCTTTCAGCATTTCTATGGTATCTTGTATAAGCAACTATTATGAATAAATTCGGAAAGTTTTACGCTTTTAGCAATTGTTTCTCTATTTATTTACCGAATTTAAAAATGCAACTTCAGAAAAAAACCAAACGGACGTTGAATTGTGAGTATCTTAGAATTTAGGAAGTTGATATTTCAGCATTTCTATGGTATCTCGCAGTAGCAATTATTCTGAATAAATTTAGAAAGTTTTATGCTTTTAACAATTGTTTCTCTATTTTTTTGCCGAATTTAAAAATGCCACTTCAGAAAAAAAGAGCGGGCGTTAAATTGACCTTATCTTACAGTTTAGGTAATGGACCTTTTGAAATTTTTATAGTATCGTGTACTAGTAACTATTCTGAATAAATTCAGAAAGTTTTACCCTTTTAGCAATTGTTTTTCTATTTTTTTACTAATTAAATAAAATGTAACAACTGAAAGAACAAACGGGCTTGCCGGTAATACTATCTCAGAATTTGAAGAAGAAATGTTTTAGAATGTTCATGGTATTACGTAGTAATATTCTGAATATCTCCTGAACGTTTTATGGCTGTAACAATTGTTTTTCTATTTTTTTTTTTTTACTAAATTTGAGATAGAGCACACGCCGAAGAGAGATTTCTTACAATTTAGTAAAGTGACGTTTTAGAATTTTTATGGAATCAGTAGTAGCAACTATTTTAAGTTACTTCAGAATGTTTTAAGCTCGTAGCAATTGTTTTACTGAATTTAAATAATGCAACTTCAGGAAAAACAAACGGGCGTTGAATTGAGATTATCTTAGAATTTAAGAAATTGACCTGTTAGAATATTTGTAGTATCACATAGTAGCAACTATTTTATGTAAGTTCGGAATTTCTTAAGCTCTTTGCAATTGTTTTTCTATTTTTTAAACCAAATTTAAAAATGCGACTTCAGAAAAAAAAGCGGACGTTGAATTGAGATTATCTTAGAATTAAGGAAATTGACCTTTCCAAATTTAGGTGGTATCTCGTAGTAGCAACTATTCTGATTAAATTCAGAAAGTTTTACGCTTTTAGCAATTGTTTCTCTATTTTTTTTTACCGAATTTAAAAATGCAACTTCAGAGAAAAACAAACGGACGTTGAATTGAGATTATCTTAGGATGTAGGAAATTGATATTTTAGCATTTCTATTGTATCTCGCAGTAGCAACTATTCTGAATAGATTTAGAAAGTTTTACGCTTTTAGCAATTGTTTCTCTATTTTTTACCGAATTTAAAAAATGCTACTTCAGAAAATAACAATCGGACGTTGAATTGAGATTATCTTAGAATTTAGGAAATTGACCTTTCGGCATGTCTATAATCGTTCGTGAGTTATGAATTTTTTTATGTGTCAAGGCACCATATTTTTCATTTTTCATGAGTAAACCATCGGAAATTTGAGTGAAAATCGCATGACACGGATTCGGCTGAAATTTTCACCAAAGATACCTTTCGCCTGAAGGGGCACCGCGTGACAAGTATTTCATCTCTGGGGGCCCCGGCCTTATAAGTGAGCAATTCAAGATTATTTTTCGGGAGTCTTCATGCCTTTCGTGTTGACTCTAAAGAGTCAGTCAAAACTCAGGTGTATTCGCAACGTGTTCCCCTATAATATTTATATTGGAACATTTTTTGATTTGTTGCTGCCTTAACGGGACACGATTTTTCAAAGATTGACCTCATTGTTTTCACCTGTTTTCAAGTTTCTGTCAGATTTAATGACATTGACATGATATGCTTAAAGTCGCGGGTTTAGGTTAGGAACCTATCAGCTGTGCGTCAGACTTGACATTCACTGACGTATCTGAAACAAGGTTATGATTGCACACAATTTTCAGATTTAATGACATTCACATGACATGCCAAAGTCGCGGGCTTAGGTTAGGAACCTATCAGCTGTGCGTCAGACATGACATTCACTGACGTATCTGGAACAAGGTTATGATTGCACACAATTTTCAGATTTAATGACATTCACATGACATGCCAAAGTCGCGGGCTTAGGTTAGGAACCTATCAGCTGTGCGTCAGACATGACATTCACTGACATATCTGAAACAAGGTTATGATTGCACACAATTTTCAGATTTAATGACATTCACATGACATGCCAAAGTCGCGGGCTTAGGTTAGGAACCTATCAGCTGTGCGTCAGACATGACATTCACTGACATATCTGAAACAAGGTTATTATTGCACACAATTTTCAGATTTAATGACATTCACATGACATGCCAAAGTCGCGGGCTTAGGTTAGGAACCTATCAGCTGTGCGTCAGACATGACATTCACTGACATATCTGGAACAAGGTTATGATTGCACACAATTTTCAGATTTAATGACATTCACATGACATGCCAAAGTCGCGGGCTTAGGTTAGGAACCTATCAGCTGTGCGTCAGACATGACATTCACTGACGTATCTGGAACAAGGTTATGATTGCACACAATTTTCAGATTTAATGACATTCACATGACATGCCAAAGTCGCGGGCTTAGGTTAGGAACCTATCAGCTGTGCGTCAGACATGACATTCACTGACATATCTAGAACAAGGTTATGATTGCACACAATTTTCAGATTTAATGACATTCACATGACATGCCAAAGTCGCGGGCTTAGGTTAGGAACCTATCAGCTGTGCGTCAGACATGACATTCACTGACATATCTGAAACAAGGTTATTATTGCACACAATTTTCAGATTTAATGACATTCACATGACATGCCAAAGTCGCGGGCTTAGGTTAGGAACCTATCAGCTGTGCGTCAGACATGACATTCACTGACATATCTGAAACAAGGTTATGATTGCACACAATTTTCAGATTTAATGACATTCACATGACATGCCAAAGTCGCGGGCTTAGGTTAGGAACCTATCAGCTGTGCGTCAGACATGACATTCACTGACATATCTGAAACAAGGTTATTATTGCACACAATTTTCAGATTTAATGACATTCACATGACATGCCAAAGTCGCGGGCTTAGGTTAGGAACCTATCAGCTGTGCGTCAGACATGACATTCACTGACATATCTGAAACAAGGTTATTATTGCACACAATTTTCAGATTTAATGACATTCACATGACATGCCAAAGTCGCGGGCTTAGGTTAGGAACCTATCAGCTGTGCGTCAGACATGACATTCACTGACGTATCTGGAACAAGGTTATGATTGCACACAATTTTCAGATTTAATGACATTGACATGATATGGTTAAAGTCGCGGGTTTAGGTTAGGAGTCGGGAGTCTTTATGCCTTCAGTCTTAACTTTTTTTGTCGTTCGTCACCAGTTACTTTGCTCAATTTTAAAGGAATACGCAAAGACGACGGCGCAGCGTAGCGGAGCCGTCGTTCCTCACCGATTACTGCACTCGCACAGACGACGGCGAAGCGCAGCGGAGCCGTCGTTCGTCTCAAGTTAATTTTCTTAATTTTATATTTCACTATTTCACATAAAGAAGTCAATTTCACACACAGCAACTTAAGCTTGAAAAACTAGTTTAAAATACTAATCGACCTATCCGAGCATATTTTCGAAAAATAAACTTTCTTTGATTTACTGAATTTATTCCAAGTTAGAGACTCGCCCTGTGGATATTTTTATATTTATATTTATATTTATTTATATTTATTACTTTCATTCATTTTCTGCACTGGCAGCAATTGCCCACTGAAATTATTTAGCATTGGTCACGTGACTTTTGGTTGGTTTTTGGGAATGAGCTTCTAATTTCAGAGCTCGCTGCCGTAATTTTGGAGCACCATATCCTAGCGCGAATATATTCGGACATCCTGGCCTCTTAAGAATATAATTTGGTTGTTTGTTGCTGTTTAATAATTGAAACCTGCGCGTTTTTCACGTTTATATAATTGTGCATATAAATACCAAAAACGCAGTGAAACCGAATGTAAAACGCAAAGGGTAAAAAAGGTCCGCAGGAAACTATCTATCTAGACTAAAGCTCACCGCTTACCATCAGCAGTGTGATAGAACCCGTCAAAAGCACGTGTTGTAGAATGGAGAGGGAAAAGCTCTCCAATCGCCCAGTGCAAATAGATAACGCCCAAACACACGCCATACATATAACACTTATCTAGATCATTGCGACGTTGCAGAGCTACACACACACACACACATTACATTTCACACTAAATGTATAATAGACGTGTTAATTAAAATATGAATTTATCAAGAGAAACACACCATGACGTATCGCACTTTTCAAAACGGAATATTTTATAGTTGATTGTAGTCTACCTCTTTTTGTTGAATCGCAAATAAAACTGGGAAAAAAATTCAACATGCACACCCACACACACACACACACACATACACACCGATATGTCGGCGATTGTTTGTGGCATTGTGATGGTTGTTTCATGTGCTACGATTTTCATATTATGTTGTTCCTCGTGTGCGTGTGTGTGTGTGTGCATGATTTTGACAGATTAATTATTATATTTTTGTTTGATTTGAATTACCTACGGTAATTTTAGACGTCTGTTAATTACACATCAAATGTTTCACATTTTAAAAATAACGGCCCGACTAGTGGACGCTTTGTTCCGCTAGGGAAAAAGCGGACAGCCATCTTTTATTTCGCAATTAGTACGCCACACACACGCCGCATTACGCAAAATCGTCTGCCACGTGTGTAATTGACGTTCGTAAGTGAAGAGATGTGTGCTATTGGCAAGCAAGTGTGCATTGATTTAAACCCACATCATTTTTACTCGCCCCCTATAGCCAAGAGAGGTACTTTTAATTTTTCCTCGCGATATAAAAATGGAAGAGATGAAATAGGCTTTTATTTATTCTGTAATAATTATCTAGAAGTCGGTTATTTCTGATATCCGTGCATGCCTGAACCATGGCAACCTCTGCTCTTTGATGGATCCTTCTATTAAATCGTTATCTCGTATTTCATCCAGATTCTCCACGTGTTGTCTTAACCAACCCCCCCCCCCCCCCCCGTACTGGACCAAACTTTTTGCTTACTATGAGGTAAATATGCTGTGCGATCAACAATTATTTAGTTAAAAGAAGCCTTTGAAATTTTGGAAGTATATCTGATGGAGGTTCAGATGCAGTGGCGTAATCATAATGAGGTAACCAAACAACATAACCTAACCCAACCTTACCTAACCTAACCTAACCTAACACCCATGCTGCTGTCAGAAAGTTGCACCTTGTACATTGGTACAAATATTTTTCAAATTTGCAGCTACAGTTTTGTGTTAACGTTAAAATAGCATACAACTTTATTTGTAGAGCTTTTCGGGAGCTTCAATTTTTCTCCAAAATAAATATTTTCGAAGATACAGTGAAAAAACAGGTAAAAATATTTTTGTACTTTTTAACAAACAGTGAGCGCCAATTTTGCCGAAGTAAAAAGTTGTTTGCCCTGCAAAAACGGTGCTCCCCGTAGGTAAATAATTACCGGAATTTGTACCGGAAACCAGTATTTTGCAAGACTTACAATAATACAAATTTTCATTTCAAGGATAGCAAACTTAATACTGTTACAAGCTTTCTTTAAAATGACGTTATCAATTTTGAAGTAATCGTTGTTGTTAAATGTATTTATACAAGTTAAAAAAATGGTGGTAAAATTTTCTTTAATTCGGCAAAAGAAATAGGGAAAAGGCCGGCCCACTAGCCGCGTGAGTTAGGGCGCCAGAACTAATGCGGAGGGTCCTGGGTTCGAATCCCAGCGAGGGCATGGATGTTTGTGGATGTCTATTTTCATTTAATATGAATCAAATATTATAAAAAATCGGTTGTGGCTGAATGACCTACGATGTCTAAGCCCAATCAATGGGCCATTTCATCCATAATTCCCCAACCCAAATTTCCGTCAATCATCCTTCCTTTAAAAAAAAAAAAAGGAAAAACAATCGCTAAAAGCGTAAAAGTTTCTGAATTTTTTCAGAATAGTTGCTACTACGAGATACCGTAGAAATGCTAAAATATCAATTTCCTAAATTCTAAGATAATCACAATTTAACGTCCGCTTGATTTTTTTCTGAAGTTGCATTTTAAATTCGGTAAAAAAAATAGAGAAACAATTGCTAAAAGCGTAAAAAAAGCGAATTTATTCAGAATAGTTGCTAGTACACGATGCTGTAAAAATTTCAAAAGGTCCATCACCTAAACTGCAAGATAACGTCAATTCAACGTCCGGTTTTTTTTTTCTGAAGTAGCATTTTTAAATTCGGCAAAAAAATAGAGAAACAATTGCTAAACGTGTAAAACTTTCTGAATCTATTCAAAATACTTGCTTCTACTCTATGTACCATAGAAATGCTGAAACATCAATTTCCTAAATTCTAAGATAATCTCAATTCAACGTCCGTTTGTTCTTTTCTGAAGAAGCATTTTTAAATTCGGTAAAAAAAAAATTGAGAAACAATTGCTAATATCGTAAAACTTTCTGAATTTATTCAGAATAGTTGCTAGTATACGATACTATAAAAATTTCAAAAGGTCCATTACCTAAACTGTAAGATAACGTCAATTCAACGTCTGGTTATTTTTCTGAAGTAGCATTTTTAAATTCGACAAAAAACTAGAGAAACAATTGCTATAAGCGTAAAACTTTCTGAATCTATTCAAAATACTTGCTTCTACAAGATACCATAGAAATGCTGAAAGGTCAATTACCTAAATTCTAAGATAATCACAATTCAACGTCCGTTTCGTTATTTTCTGAAGTAGCATTTTTTAAATTCGGTAAAAAATAGATAAACAATTGCTAAAAGCGTAAAACTTTCTGAATTTATTCAAAATAGTTACTAGTACACGATACCATAAACATTTCAAAAGGTCCATTACCAAAACTGTAAGATAACGTCAATTTAACGTCCGGTCTTTTCTTTCTGAAATAGCATTTTTGAATTCGGCAAAAAAAATAGAGAAGCAATTGTTAAAAGCGTAAAACTTTCTGAATGTATTCAGAATAGTTGCTACTACAAGATACCGCCAAATGCTAAGCCTTTTTGGTTTGCCCCACAAAAAATATGGTCTCCACCTTTTCCACGCAAAATAAAATTCCGAATGTTAAATGTATTATGATTACACTAGAGTGGAACTCAATCATATCAGTTTTTTTTTTTCTATTTTTTCTTTGTTCAAAAATTCGACAACTTGAAAAAATGATTTTTAAAAATTCACAACTCGCAAAAATTGACTCATTTTCAAAAATCATAGTCAATTTTAAAGATAAATGTATTATGATTGCCTTGGGGTTTTTAAGGAATTCAGTCATATCAGTAATAATTATTTTTCTATTTTTTCTTTGTTCAAAAATTCGACAACTTAAAAAAATATTTTAAAAAGTTCACAACTCACGCAAAAATTGACACATTTTAAAAAATCTTGGTTAATTCTAAATGCAGATGTTTTGTTAATATATTATTTACTTTAATTTTAGAGAAATTCTATTATATCAGTATTTATTTTTTACATTTTTTGGTCAAGTGTTCGACAACTTGGAAAGTTGAAAACTTAAAAAATAATTTAAAAACATTCATAACACCCAAAAACGAACTCATTTTCAAAAATTAAAGTTATTTTTAAAGGTAGTCGTTCTGTGGATGTATATAAAATATTTGAGGAAGTCAATTTTGTTCACGATTTTTGTTGTGTTTAAGTGTTCGACAACTGAAAATATTAATTTTCAAAAATTCATAACACGCATTTTCAAAAATAATAGTTAATTTGAAAGATAAATGCATTAGCATTAGGGTTTTAAGGAAGTCAATCTACCAGTTTTTTTTTTCTGTTTTCAAATAATTGACAACTTAAAAAAAGCATTTTTAAAAAATGTTCTTTTAACTCAAGCAGAAATTAACACATTTTCAACAATCAAAGTTTATGTTAGTCCTGTGAATATATTAACATTTTTGAGAATGCCAAGTATTTATTTTCTTTAGATTTTTTTATTCAATTGTTACTTAAAACGATAATTTTCAAAAATTCATAACTCAGGCAGATTTTCAAAAAATAAAGTTAGTTTTGAAGATAGATGTTTTGTAAAAATATTTTAATTTTTAAGGAATTCTATTATAGCAGTATTAATTTTAAGTCGTCAAGAATTATAAATTTTAATTTTCAAAAATTCGTAACTAACATAAAAATTGAATACACTAAAATTTTTAAGGAATGTAATTACATCATAATTTTTTTTATACCTAATAATATTCAATCCTAATTCGTACGCAAAACGTTAAATGACGAAAAACCTCAAAATGCACTTTTTTTCAAACAGCCATAACTTGGTGCCAAATCGTCGTAGGAACTTCGTTCTTCGAGTCATGCATAGTGAATTGATCAGATTTTAATGCCTTTATGGTGGATCGAGTCGACAAAAATTTTCCAACTCCATAGACATCGTCAAAGTTGAAAATGGTTTCCTGAAAAAACATTTTTTTTCACAGGGATGCTAGGGAGGGGCTCAAGGGGTTACGCTTAAGTTCGTATGCATGGCTTTAAAGAAGACACAAAGTTTTTCGCCCTTAAAGATTCATCAAAATCGATTGAAAATACGCCGAGTTATGGCGGTTTGAAAATTGTCAAAATTTCACGAATTTTAAGTGTTTTTTTTTTCATTTTTTTTCCTCCAGTGTACATTGGAAAATTGAGGCTCAGTCATGGCTTGAAGCTTTGACTTTGTAAATATAGTCAAAGGCCTGAAGATAATGAATAATGATAATTGAAGAATGTTTTCTGAGTTTTGTAACATCGATATGTTTTTATTTACTTGTTTTCGTATATTTTCTGGCGGAATTCTAGCGGAATTAGGTTGGCTACCCGGCGGAAATATCCTGTGGCCAGTTGGCAACACTGATCAGACGGCGGGCGACTAGAAATAGTCACGCGGTCGACCAGTCGACCGCGGTCGACTCTTTGGCCACCTCTGTGCTATAGGGACATCAAAACGAATATTTCTGTTAAAAAAAAAAATTGATTGAACAAATAAATCAGTTATGCAGGTTTCAATCTGACAAATTTTCAATAATTGTGCGATGTTGCCTTTTCATGCACAGAATGTAATTGTAGTATTGCTCTTTGGTGAAATTTCTATTGAAGTGAGTGTCGATTTATATTAACAATACATTCAAATGGACTTGGATAATGTATTGAGTATTGAAATACGTCCAGCCTCAGTATTATAATGTTATTGGATGAATATAAACTCTACTTTATATTAAATTTGAAACAAATAATTAATTCCGCCTGATTAAAGAGTATTAAAAAGTATAATACGCCCTGTTGTGAAAATAAATGCAAATGTATAAAATTCATTTTATATAATATTATATAAGCGGCGAGCACATAATATATAATAGGGTGTACAGATAGGATTAACGGTAAATAGAAACGTGCCGAACCGAATATCCCGGGATTCTGACGAGTCGCACGCCCCTGGCGAACGAATTGTAGCGACAAGTGTATCAGTTCTCACAGTGTGTTGTAAGTGCCTGCCCTGCCTACCCTCTCTGCAGCCTACTCACCACTTGTTTATCCAACGTCCCCTCAAGGAAAACTCTAATTGCAGACGAATATATTTTCGTTGCGTTTTCCAAACGGAATTTATAATTTCCTCCTCCTCTACACCCCCGCAAACATAATTTTCTTTAGTGCGTCCAGGTCGGGTGTACACAGATGGCCGAACATCGCATATCATAAAGTAGTGTGGTCAATGGTTAGCTGCGCTGCCAACGGCAAAACACCGATTTTGTCATCGTACAAACCAAAAATGTGTGTTGGGTGGAACACACGTGCGCCCTATAATATTTATTGCACGCACCATCTTAAAACCTATTAGGGAAATTGTCTACAAACTAGGCCATCAATCATATCCCCGCACCTGTTTTTAAAAACTTGATGTTTATTTTAAAGAATTGAAAAGTGTAATTAGCAATTGTAAGCATTTTGTACGTCTGGTACGTGGCTTTTATGGACATGAAAGTGCCTCGAATGTGCAGCGAAAAGCAGAGAACGAAAAAAGGAAACGCAATAAAAGAAAGCATATTGATCGCATTAAAAATGTAATAATGAACACGTTGAAGGCAGACTCCATTACCATTGGGCACATGTGTCGGGGGCATTGCAAATCCAGATCCCAGATTCCAGATCCGTCAGCTGGCCGTGGATATTGCTGGCATATGCAGAAGATCTGCAATAAGATCGCTCTTCAAAAGTACGGCGCACTTTTATTATTAATGCCAATCTTTCTCCGACAGATAACTGCGCCCGGGGGGGCGTTTCGGAATTAAATACAATTTCGATAAATACGGGAGAGCGGCGGCGGCGGCGGGTGCATTGCCGGCACGAATTTATTGTGCTGAATTAAAATTGGCAGTGGAAATCCCAACGATATTCTATGTTGAGACCTGCCACCTGTGCGCAAGCAAAATAATCTAAAATAATACGTCATAAATAATGGATCTCGGCGAGAAAAGCCCGCGCCAAACAGATGTATGTTGCTTGTTAAATTTCATTTATTTAACTCGTACAGTACCGTTGCGCTGAGATTTTTGCCTCAAATAGTTAAGTGATTAACCAATGACAGCTATTTAACCCACAACACCAACACAACAAAAGCACTATATAACGTTGGGCGTAAGTTCGCATGCATCACTTTAAAGAATTTCTTATTCATAATTACATATATTACAATCATTTTGAATCAAATCAAATCTGAACATTAAATATTGTTCCCCCATCAGAACACCTACAGACCGGTTTCGACCTTTCAGCTCTCATCAGTGTAGTTAGTTGCTGATGGGGAAACGGAAATATAAGTATTCCAAACACCGTTAAAGGTAGCCAAAGTGGCGGAATCTATTGCCTGAATGCTGTACTGAACCAAATCCGGGTGGCTTTAACCAGTGGCGGCTCGTGGAACATGTTGATGGTAGAGCCACTTATACAATACATCCCCCCTCCCTTTTTTGAAAAACCAAAAAACCATTTATCTTCCTAGACCACTCGAATATTTTGGCCAAAAAATCAAAAATTTGGAACAAAACAGCCCAAGATCTAAAATATCGGCCAAAAAGTCAAAAAACTTGCTTTAAAAATAAAAATGCAGACCAAAAAAAAATTGAAAATGCAAGCAAAACAAAAATAATTCGCCATTTTCAGCCCCAAATATAACTCTTTTTAGCTTAAAATAAGTTCCAACGAGAAATTCGAAAATAGAAATAAAAAAAATCGCTCAATAAAATCAGTAATTCAAGTTAAGAAAATCTAAAATATGAGACAAAAAATTAAGACTAAAAATCTAAAATCAAAGTGGTAGACCAAAAAATCCAAATTTTTTACAAACGAATCGAAAATTTAAGTCGAAATAAAGAAAAATTTGGCCAAAAGACCTAAAATTGAAACCAAACAATCGAAAATACAAAATATAGGCCAAAAAGTAGGGCCTAAAAAGGTGAAAATTTAGATAAAACATCGAAAACGGGCGTAAAGATAAAAATTGCAGACAAAAAAATCGAAAATTTCTACAAACCAATCGGATATTTTGGTCAAAATAAAGAAAAATAAAAAGAATTGGAACAGAAAATACAGAAATCTAAAATATGGGCCAAAGAATCAAGAATCCTGATCTAAAAATAAAAAAAACGCAGACAAAAAATTAAAAACTTAAGTAGAAGCAAAATAATTTGCCTGAAATAAGTTTCTTCGAAAATAATAGCCAGAAAATAAAAAAAACTCACGAAATGAAATCAATAATCCAAGTTAAAAAATCTAAAATATTGGATAAAAAAATAGACTAAAAATCTAAAATATCCGACACAAAATTTAGGCATTCAAATAAAAATGGTGGACCAAGGAAAGAAAATTTTTAACAGATAAATAAAGAAACTTTTAGGGCAAAAGATAAAAGAAAATAAAAATCTACAATGTTGGCCAAAAATCGAAAATTTTGACAATAAATTCGAAAAGTTAGGTAGGGATAAAATGAAATGAAAATGAAAAATTAAGAAAAAGTTAGGTCAAAAGATAATCAAAAATAATAATAAAAATTTGTAATGTTGACCAGAAAGTCGAAAATTTAAACATTGCATAGAAAATTCGGTCCTAAAGATAATAAATGCAGGTTAAAAAATCGAAAATTTCAACAAACAAAACTCGAAAATACCGGAAAAAGATTTAAAAATCTCGCATATAAATCAATAATGCATATTATAGATATTTTAATCAAAAATTTGGAACTAGAATTAAAATTTAGAATTAAATCTTAGAATTAAGAATTTTTAACAATTAAATCGAAAATTTAGGACAAAATAAAGAATAATTAGAGATTTATTTATTTACGAGAATTTCCCTTTATAATACACAAAATACCTCTAAAAATATTACAAATCTGAGAAAATCGTACAAAAAATCAAAAATTTAGAACAAAAAAAAGAAAAATCGAAAATACAAAGGTATATTTTCATTTGAATTGATTTTTTTTTTTTGCTTAAATTGTATTTTATTCTTATTTTTTACTTACATTTTAATTTAGACAGATGTCAAACTTGTATTTCATTTTTTTTTAATTTACTTTCTTATTTTTGTAAATTTATATTTAGTTATATTTTAGTGTAGGTAGTGACCAAATTTGTATTTCATTTAATTATTTTTACTATTTTTTCTTAATTTAAATATTTATTTTTGGTTTTGTATTGCTGTATTTTGTGTTTATTTATGTAAAAGGGGTTACCCGTAAATAAATTATTATTATTATTATTATTAAAAATATTTTGACCAAAAATATCGAAAATACAGGTCAAAAATTTAAAAATGAAAAATTCGTCGGGAAAAATAAAAAAATGCAGACCGAACAGTTGAAAATTTTACCTATTAAATCGAAAATTTAGGTCAAAATAAATAATGTTTGTGCCAAATAATCAAAAATTTAGACAAAAAAAAAATCGAATATATAGGTCAAAAATTAAAAATACCGACCGAAAAAATCGAAAATTTTAACAAGTAAATAGAAAAGTTACTTCAAAATAAAGAATATTTAGGTCAAAAGATCAAAAATTTAGACCCAAAAGAATAGAAAATACAGGTCAAAAATTCGGCGGGAAAATCAAAAATTCGAGCCAAAAAGTCGAAAATTTAAACAATTAAATCGCAAATTTAGGTCAAATTGAAGCATATTTAGGACAAAAGATAAATTATTGTGACCAAAAATATCGAAAATGCAGATTAAAATTTAAAAATTCGTCGGGAAAAATAAAAAATGCGGACCAAACAGTCGAAAATTTAGGTAAAAATAAAAACTATTTAGGCTAAATGATCAAAAATTTAGACAAAAAAAAATCGAAAATACAGGCGTAATAATAAAAAATGCGGAATATTCTAGTAAAAAAAATTGTTTAAATTAGTCTCAAAAATCACTTCAAAGTAATTTTTCAAATTTTTTTTAATAGCAAAGCATTGTTTTTTATTTTCGCTTTAATTGTTGAGAAACTAATTTGAAAAAGATGTCAAATAAAACCATTAACTTTATTGGGATCACCTTTTGTGCCGGCAGTTTCCACAACTTTATATTTAGTAGATACATTTTGAATAATTCAAATAAAACAATTCATTTGGTTAGTATGACGATATGGGGAGGCCCTTTTTTGAAGAAAGAAAGAACGATTGATCTTCATGGTCCAAGGTTATTTTGAGTTGTAAAGTGAAGGTTCATAATTTCAAACAAGCTGAAAATATGATTTATGTGTAATTTCGATTTATCGTGCGTTTACATTTTGTCCCAGACATCAAAACAATACACACGGAAAACAAAAAAGTTTCATTAAAGTTATGCAGGCATTGTTTAACGTTTAAACTGGCGAAAAAGTGTTTTATGAATTGATTAAAAATTCTTGCTGAGGTTGAAACTACAGGTAGTGCCATGACTCCTTGGCTCTGCATAACGAGCCGCCCCTGGCTTTAACATCGTCAAGATATGGACATTGCCAGCGACGGCAAATATAACAATATTAATGTAAACACATAAAATACATTACAATTAACAAAAACTCATCTTTGAATAAAAATTGTTTTTTTGCTTGCAGATTAACGAACATAATTCAGGCTACATTTCGTTTTCTTGTATTTATCTAATGCTTTCTGCAACAAGTAAGGTTGTTTCTAATTTGTTCATCTTTGAATGGCTAGAGTTGATGAAAATACGTGTATACATTATTTGTTAGCAATTAAAGATTTTTTTTTATATTTTTTTTGATTATTCGGACGATGCGACAGCACGATTAAGTTTTTTTTTTTATTTTTGCTTACTACCCACATATCTTCGGAAAAATGGAGTTTTAAAACAGAAAAAGCGTGAGATTCCAGATGATTCGGCGAAGGTAACTGTTTTGTGCAGATTTCGAAATCTCATCAGCGCGCCTTCTCTATTCACAACATGTCTGCACCTCGCCGTTGCGAAGAACGTACTAATCGCGTTCAATTATTTTTTCGAAAACCGTTTATTGAAAAAAAAAAACAGCAGTTCACGTTAAATGTTGAACTGTGTGAAGTGCGCGTCTTTTAGTTTACGGGATTTAATACCGAAAGCGTTAATTTGATATTTGTTCAAGTGCTAATAATCTGTTACAGTTTCAATTTTTTTGTTCTAGACTGTGTTGAACCCTGCAAACTTCCTCGGTGTGCAGAGCTGGTGTTTGTGGGATTTTCCGTTCCATTCATCGCGAAGGAAGTAGGTAGGGATCTTCAGAACACATCTCCAGCAAGTCTCGATGGAAGTAAAGGTAGGAGGGATGCCGTAACGCCTCGGTGAGTGATTTATTTATTTCGTGCGTCGGGTTTAGTTTAGTTTCGACATTTTTCCAGTGACTACACACCACTAATTACTACAATTTTAATCCTATCGATATTTTTCTTCTCATCGCAGATTCTTTTTTACTTTCTCTTCTTGCGTAGTTAACCTCTTCACGCCCAGGTCGCCACATATGGCGACAAACAAAAAAATGTAAACAAACATATTTTACAAAAAAAAAATTACACCTTTAGCGCCATCTATGGAATATATTTTCATATTTCTTTGCATAAATGAGTAAATTTGTGACAGTGGAATAATATGTCGTAGGAAAAGGTAATAACAAGAAAAAAGTATTTTTTAGCCAAATCAAAGCTACATGGTTAAGTGGTTAATGGCCCTGTCGACCAATCACAGTAACTATAACTTGATTAATTTAGACTCGGCAGATTTTATTTATTCTGAGGGTGTTAGAGAAAAACATATATGACGCAACAAATACTTTCTCAGTACAAAGTGTTGAATATTTGTGCAAATAAAAATACGCCCAAAAAACATTTTTAACATTCAAATTAAAAATAAAAGCATTTATATTTTAGAATAATGATTAATTGAACACGTCACTTATAAGAACATATTGATTATTTTCATAACAATACCGAGTGAATAATTGGTGGATATCAGTATAATGAGAGCATGTGGTAATTGTGTTCTAAATGGAGGGCATCTGGTGCGCTTTCATCTGGCATGCTGGTTTTCATCTTTTATAAACCGCCGGGGGATGTCTGCTAGATAACACTCTTATATTTTCCAGATTTTTAGATATATCATAGCTATTTACAATACAAGTCTAATTTTCTCCAATATATTAGAATTACATTCAGATCAGCAAAAATTGATTGTTTGAGACTCCCATTAAAATCATTACTATTTCAGCATGAAAATGTCTATCGTAATATATTTATATGAGAAAGACCTACCTAAGTGTGATAATAATTCATTTATATGCAATTTAATTATACACGATAATTATATGTAAACAAGAGGTTGTCAGTGTTTCCGGCTCCTCTTAACAATTAATTTTAAAGTACTCGTCTGTGTTGCTGAATTAATTTTGCAAGTGTTCTTTTCCCTGCAATTGCTCCCTTTGTCACTGCACGGAATAATCCACGCGTCCCCCATTCATGCAATCAATTGGTTTATATTTATACAGTTGCATACTTCACTGGAATATATTGATTAATTGAAAAATTGACGTTCATAGGAAATAATTGGAAATTAACATTTGTTTATATGTATACATGAACTTTGCCAATAATCAGTTGACGGATTTTTAAAATTGAAAAAATCAAGCTTAGAGCCATTCTTAGAAACATCCAGGAAATGATAAAATAATGGTATAAAAATAAGATGGAATTTTCATTCAAACGGAAAGCGCGAAAATGTGCTGAAAAACGAATTAATACACTTCGTCCTGTCTGACCTACATGCACGCCAATTGCACTGGATTTCATATGCACCGGATTTTTTAAGGGAATAGATTTTGTTACTAGCACTGTTTAAAATATTAAATAATTTTGAAGAAAGTTTAAATGCGAGTTGATGATTTTTCTTACTTTCTCTGTTACGAAAAACAAGAAAGTATTGTGATCGTGAAAAAGTTTTCACGGCCATATTTTACGTGTTCAAAATTGATTACTCGAAATTTCCCTTAAAATGATTAAATACATCCAGAAACAATTCTTCTTTAATAAATCTACATAAATATAATAATTTTACTGTTGGTTTATTAAAGAATAATTGTTTCCGGATGTTTTTAAAAAATTTTAAGGCAAATTTCGAGTAATCAATTTTGCACAATTTTTAGATTCATTGAAATCATTTTTTGTTTCTTTACTCCACCCTACATGTGTTGTGGTTTTTCAAGTGGGGGTATATGAATTGTTTTGTTAGTCAATTGTAGGTTAGTTATTTTTGGATTTATTTGATAATTTAGAGCCAACTTCTCAAGTAATTGGTTTTTCATCATTTTTCTAATCGTTGAATGCAGTTTCTGTTTCTTCAGTTCATGTTTTAATAATAATAATAATAATATCTTTACGGGATTCACCCTGTACATTAAAGTATTAATTAGAATATAAAATAAAATATAAAATAAAATATAAATATAAAATATGAAAATACAAAAATTAAAATTACAATTTTAAATTTAAAATTTTGGGGCCGCGGTGGCCTAGTGGGTAGCGTTCCTGCTTCTGGGCCTCGTGGTCGTGGGTTCAAATCCCATCCGTGCGGTCACTTTTTCGGAGTGAAGAAGTGGCCGTGCGGGTCCATGGATGTCTAGTGTATGTCCCATTCATTATCAAATGAATTTATTACAAAGAATCGGTTGTGGCAGAATAGCCAAGTAGCTTACGCCAATTTCCCTAATATCATTCACTCTCCTTAACCCGAAATCCCATCAACCATCCTTCCTTTTTAAAAAAAAAAAAAAAAAAAAATTTAAAATTGCGACAACTTTGTGTGACAAACAAACAAAAACAAGTTAAAAACAATAAAAAAATTGAGTATTATAATTACAATAATGTCTCTAGTTTACGGTTAATTATTGTCGGTGGATTTCTCCGCTCAAAAAGGAAGGTCCCAAGGTGATTCACCGAACAAATTATTAGTTCTGCACAAATTTTCTAACCGTTGAATGCAATTTTAATTTTTTCCAGTTAAAGTTTAAGGTGTTGGGGTTTTGTTTCTGACTTAGATATATCAATTATTTTGATGAGAAATCAGAAATACATTATTTTTGAATGGATTTGGAAATTTTCAAGTTCATTCCTCAAGTTATTAGTTCTGCACAAATTTTCTAACCGTTGAATGCAATTTTAATTTTTTCCAGTTAAAGTTTAAGGTGTTGGGGTTTTGTTTCTAACTTAGATATATCAATTATTTTGATGAGAAATCAGAAATACATTATTTTTGAATGGATTTGGAAATTTTCAAGTTCATTCCTCAAGTTATTAGTTCTGCACAAATTTTCTAAACGTTGAATGCAATTTTCATTTTTTTCCAGTGAAAGTTTAAGGTGTTGTGGTTTTGTTTCTGACTTAGATATATCAATTATTTTGATGAGAAATCAGAAATACATTATTTTTTAATGGATTTGGAAATTTTCAAGTTCATTCCTCAAGTTATTAGTTCTGCACAAATTTTCTAATCGTTGAATGCAATTTTCATTTTTTTTTTCAGTTAAAGTTTAAAGTGTTGTGGTTTTGTTTCTATCTTAGATATATCAATTATTTTGATGAGAAATCAGAAATACTTTATTTTTTAATGGATTTGGAAATTTTCAAGTTCATTCCTCAAGTTATTAGTTCTGCACAAATTTTCTAATCGTTGAATGCAATTTTCATTTTTTTCCAGTTAAAGTTTAAAGCGTTGTGGTCTTGTTTCTAGCTAAGAAATGTTAATTGTTTTGATGAGAAATCAGAAATACATTATTTCTGAATGGATTTGGAAATTTTCAAGTTCATTCCTCAAGTGATTAGTTCTGCACAAATTTTCTAACCGATGAATGCAATTATCATTTTTTTCCAGTTAAAGTTTAAGGTGTTGTGGTTTTGTTTCTAACTTAGATATATCAATTATTTTGATGAGAAATCCGAAATACATTATTTTTGAATGGATTTGGAAATTTTCAAGTTCATTCCTCAAGTTATTAGTGCTGCACAAATTTTCTAATCATTGAATGCAATTTTCATTTTTTTCCAGTTAAAGTTTAAGGTGTTGTGGTTTTGTTTCTGACTTAGGTATATCAATTATTTTGATCAGAAATCAGAAATACATTATTTTTGAATGGATTTGGAAATTTTCAAGTTCATTCCTCAAGTTATTAGTTCTGCACAAATTTTCTAATCATTGAATGCAATTTTCATTTTTTTCCAGTTAAAGTTTAAGGTGTTGTGGTTTTGTTTCTGACTTAGGTATATCAATTATTTTGATCAGAAATCAGAAATACATTATTTTTTAATGGATTTGGAAATTTTCAAGTTCATTCCTCAAGTTATTAGTTCTGCACAAATTTTCTAACCGTTGAATGCAATTTTCATTTTTTTCCAGTTAAAGTTTAAAGTGCTGTGGTTTTGTTTCTAACTTAGATATATCAATTATTTTGATGAGAAATCCGAAATACATTATTTTTGAATGGATTTGGAAATTTTCAAGTTCATTCCTCAAGTTATTAGTTCTGCACAAATTTTCTAATCATTGAATGCAATTTTCATTTTTTCCAGTTAAAGTTTAAGGTGTTGTGGTTTTGTTTCTGACTTAGGTATATCAATTATTTTGATCAGAAATCAGAAATACATTATTTTTTAATGGATTTGGAAATTTTCAAGTTCATTCCTCAAGTTATTAGTTCTGCACAAATTTTCTAACCGTTGAATGCAATTTTCATTTTTTTTCCAGTTAAAGTTTAAAGTGTTGTGGTTTTGTTTCTAACTTAGATATATCAATTATTTTGATGAGAAATCAGAAATACATAATTTTTGAATGGATTTGGAAATTTTCAAGTTCATTCCTCAAGTTATTAGTTCTGCACAAATTTTCTAACCGTTGAATGCAATTTTCATTTTTTTCCAGTTAAAGTTTAAAGTGTTGTGGTTTTGTTTCTAACTTAGATATATCAATTATTTTGATGAGAAATCAGAAATACATTATTTTTTAATGGATTTGGAAATTTTCAAGTTCATTCCTCAAGTTATTAGTTCTGCACAAATTTTCTAATCGTTGAATGCAATTTTCATTTTTTTCCAGTTAAAGTTTAAAGCGTTGTGGTCTTGTTTCTAGCTAAGAAATGTTAATTGTTTTGATGAGAAATCAGAAATACATTATTTCTGAATGGATTTGGAAATTTTCAAGTTCATTCCTCAAGTGATTAGTTCTGCACAAATTTTCTAACCGTTGAATGCAATTATCATTTTTTTTCAGTTAAAGTTTAAGGTGTTGTGGTTTTGTTTCTAACTTAGATATATCAATTATTTTGATGAGAAATCCGAAATACATTATTTTTGAATGGATTTGGAAATTTTCAAGTTCATTCCTCAAGTTATTAGTTCTGCACAAATTTTCTAATCATTGAATGCAATTTTCATTTTTTTCCAGTTAAAGTTTAAGGTGTTGTGGTTTTGTTTCTGACTTAGGTATATCAATTATTTTTATCAGAAATCAGAAATACATTATTTTTTAATGGATTTGGAAATTTTTAAGTTCATTCCTCAAGTTATTAGTTCTGCACAAATTTTCTAATCGTTGAATGCAATTTTCGTTTTCTCCAGTATAAGTTTAAAGCGTTGTGGTTTTGTTTCTAGCTAAGAAATGTCAATTGTTTTGATGAGAAATCAGAAATACATTATTTTTTAATGGATTTGAAAATTTTCAAGTTAATTCGTCAAGTTATTACTTCTGCTCAAATTTTCTAACAGTTGAATGCAATTTTCATTTTTTTCCAGTTAAAGTTTAAGGTGTTGTGGTTTTGTTTCTAGTTGAGAAATGTCAATTGTTTTGACGAGAAATCAGAAATACATTTAGAAACTCTTAAATTAATTTCTCAATTTATTAGTTCTGCACAAATTTTCTAATCGTTGACTGCAATTTTCATTTTCTCCAGCTTAAGTTTCAGGCGTTGTGGTTTTGTTTCTAGCTTAGATATGCCAATTGTTACGATGAGAAATCAGAAATACAATGCTTCTGAATGGATTTGTAAATTTCCAAGTTAATCCCACAAGTTATTAGTTTTGCAAACATTTTCTACATTTTTCGTTTTCTCCAGTTTTAAGTATAAGACGTTGCGGTTTTGTTTCCGGTTTCGATATGTCAATTGTTTTGATGAGAATATAGAAATACAATATTTCTGAATAGATTTGAAAACTCATCACACGATTGAATCAGTTTTCCTCATAGTGAAATATTTTCAACTTTCTATCACTTCAGCAACAAATTTGTTATTTTAAATTGAACACCCTATATATTATTAAAAAAATTTTTATTCCTCGTTTAAATTGCAACATATTTTGTAGGAACGTTTGTACACGTATCTCTTTTAGTTTTCAAGAAAAAGAAAATTAATTATTTCTAAAATTTTGACCTCAAAAAGGCAACTTTAAATCTGCCTGTAACTTCTCTTAAAAATAAGATAAAAATATGATTTATATCTCTAATTGTTCCCAGAGAATGCGTCTATGAGTGAAATAATTGGAAACTGTCAATTTTGACAATAAGTGTTCTTAAAATGTCAATATCTAAGTGCCCTATTAAATATCTCGTAATTAATTTTTTAATGTCCCATTTTTTATTACATATAATAATAATAATAATAGGCCTTTATTTTTATAACCTGTACATAGAATACAAATAAACCAAAATTCAAAAATTAGACATAATATAATATTATATAATAACTTTTGCCGCAATTCTTCATGGGCCATCAACCGACGTTTTTGTATTTTTCTTGCAAACTTCGAAAATATTCAACTCAAAAATTTAACCAAAATAAAAAAAATTAAACCTAGTACTTTCATTTTTGGTTTTTAATTATGAAATGTTAATTGTTTCATCAAATTTGTAGAATATGGTATTTTTCGAAATCTCATTAGTTTTTGAGATTATTATTATTATAATTTAAAGTATTTATCATTTTCATCTTTCATAACTTTTCAAACTTCAGTATCAGCCGATATCAAATCGCCTGTTTAAAATAATAATTTTTAAACTGAAAATAAATGATGCGAATTGTTAGGGCGACCCGTTGTTCCAAAATTTGTATTTTATTTGATAATAAATATATTTCCAGAAACTTAAGTTATTTGAAACGAACGACATTTATTTATTTGATGGTTATTTTTTTTTGTAATTTTATAGCTGCGTTTTGTGTGTAGCGGGTACAGGCGAGCGCTTGTGCCGGTTGCACCGCGTGCCGTGTGGGTTCGATTCCCAGCCCGGGCGAAATATTTTTCGGGGATCGAGAAGTATTCGCTCGGGTCCATGGTTGTGTTGTATACGTGTTACATTATTCATTTGTTCATCCCAAATTGAATACATAAATAATAACCTTGTCGTGACTGAATGGCTCATGCCTAAGTAAAAAAAAAGTAACTGTTAAATCGGAGAAAGTAACATGATGGCCACATCACCAATTTCTAAACACGGTAATGGATCAAAAGATTTGTCCAAATCTGGTAATATCGGATGAGCCATTGTGCCTTGATTTTAATTTATTAATTTACTCATTTAAAATTAATTTCTATCAAATAATTTTAGACGAATTAAATTCTTCATCCTTAAGAAATTACCGGACAAATTGAATTATACCATTCATTGAGCGATCGATCGTCGTTTATTTAATTTAAAAAATAGCAACTTAATTCTGGAAAAGCTGCTGTTTCTCACGAGAGAGTAATGTGAGAAAATTTCTTTAGGCACAGCCGGTGCTTCTGCTAATTTGCGCAATCATCTAGAATCCATCATAGATGAACAAACAGCTCCCAGAAATAGAATAATATACGCGGTTATGAATATTTGAAACTCACCCCAGCATTTACTTCTTTCGAGCCAAAACAAGTTACGTGATCATTAATACATTCAAAAAAAGGTTTTTTTTTAACTCTTTGATACAGCACGATTTTATCCATGTAAATAATAATATAATACTGGGTTCCCCATAATAGGCTACCCATTAATTTTTTTTCAGTTAACAAAACAAACTTTTTATTATACTAAATTACAGCTAACTCTTTGGGATTTATGATAACATAAATATTTGGCTAATTTAATTCTAACTTTTAAAAATTAAGTCTTCTAAATGACCTTCACTAGCTTCAACACATTTTTCAATATTAGATAAAAAGTGGTTCATTACACGGCGTAGCAAACCTTTGTCTATTCCTTCAACTTCTTCACGAATTTTGACTTTGAGTTCCTCGATTGTACCTGGACGACTCGCAAACACTTGAAATGAGTCGGCCATTAAACGTTTCTCGCAGAACCCGCATTGAGTTTCTGGCGGTATGAGCTGTTGCCCCATCTTGTTGGAATAGTAAGGCATTGTTTAGTAATCCTCGTCTATTTAATTCTGGAATGAGGAATGTCTCTAGCATGTTTACGTAGCACTCGGATGTTACTGTTACAGCGCGGTTATTTTCATCCTCAGAAAAATATGGACCAATAATACCAAAAGATCCTACTCCACTCCACACAACAACTTTTGGATTATGGAGGTTCTGTGTAAAGATTTCACGAGGATTTTCATTTGACCAGTATCTAAAATTCTGTTAATTAACCATGCCGTTCAAATAAAAAATTGCTTCGTCGCTCATTAAGAGACTGTGAATTGCTCCTTGATGTAAATTCAAAAATTCTTGACAAAATGCTAACCTTGCTTCTTTATCTTGATTTATAAGTTGCTGCGCCATTTGGTATTTATAGGGATGAAATTTTAAATCTCTTTGAAGAATTCGATCTAAGCTTCCCTTTGATATTCCTAGGATAAGGGTTTGTCGATTACTTTGAGGACTTCTCGTAAACGCAATTCTAACTCGTTCAATATTTTCTGGTATACGAACTGTTCTTCGACGTCCAGGCTTCTTCAAATTTTGTATAGAACCATTTCCACGACAATGACGAACCCATAACTTAACAGTTTTACGATTTGGCGTGTGACCTCTATTGTTGTTATTAAACTGACGCCGGACTGCACGCCTAACTTCTTCTATCGAATTGCTTCTTATGTAAGTTTCTACACAAAACACACGTTGTTGGACTGAGTAATTCATGAAAGTTAAATAATTATGATGAAAACTAACAAACTTCTCGTAGAAAAATAACGTTCGACAAAATTATTAATATAAAACTTATTTGTGACAGGTGCCTACTTGATCAATAATTAACTTAAATCCCAAAGACTACAGAACATAATCCCACAGAGATATACTTGTTTAGTTATCTCGTAGGGAATTAATTAATAAAATAAAATAGGTAGTCTATTATGCGGAACCCTGTATATATGATGTAGTTACTATTGGCACATTTTGTTGGTGCTTCTATTAATAAATCAGTGGTATTTGAAAGGTTACAGATAACTTTGGTCCAAGTTAATCACCTCATATGACATCATAGCGCGGCCAGACTTTACCTACAAACATAAGTTTTTAAGTAAAAATAAATCGTCGAACATAAAAATATTAAATAAAGACGAAACTGGCCTCAATTCATTATTTAATGTTTCTGCAACAAGTAAGGGTTCTCAGATTTAACAAAAACACTCATAAAAAAAAAAAAATACAAAACCGTTTATGAACAGAAGGCATGAAAAATGGACACCCTTAACACTAACAATTATTTCAAATGTTTCAACCGAATGGCGGATATAATCAGTAGCAGTTTTGTAGAGCGGTCAAGTTATTAAAGCCTCTTCCGTTATAATCTCCAGACCTTCCATTGCATCTGGCCAACGCCATTAAATACTTATCTTTGAGGAGTAATGAGCACATTTGGCGCCCTTAATGCGTGCATCCCTCACAGCATCAAACAATCCCTCCCTCGCACTCGCAAGAACTGCCGATGGTGTTAGTAATTACCATTCCGACAATCCTCTAATCGCATTGCACCGCAAAACCAATTATGTGCATCAATTTAATTAGTATTGTTCCGAACATGCACGGAGATTATTACTCTGTCCCGATCGCATAACGGTGGGAAAAATAACCGAAATCGAGATAATACAAACTTTAAGCACGTGAGAAAGTTCTTTGCAAAAAACATCTTGCGGAGGAATCATAAAGGAATGATGGATGGAGAAATTACAAGTGAGGGAAAGATAAACGTCAACAATAACAAAAACATTGGAACTTATTTTTATGCCGGTAAATAATCGTGAAATTTATTAGCGACCTAAAAGGTTTCATTTAGAGAAAGATTATGTGCAATTTTTCCGAGTTGTTTGCTGTTAATAATTTCAATAGTTAAATTATTAAACTAAACTTATTCGGAATTATGATTCTATAAAAATCTGTAGACATCACAACCCAAACTTTCAACATAATCCCAAACCGATAATTTGAATGGCTTGGAAAAAATATTAAAACTATTGCCATCGATTTGAAATTCCACTAATTTAATCAGAATTCATTTAGGATTACGTTTCTATGAAAAACTGAAAGCACCCCATTCCCTAATTTCGACATAATCCCATTATCCCAATTATTTCGGCGCCCTCAAAAAATATGAAAACAATTTTCATCGACTTAAAATTTTACAAATCTATTAAAAATGTATTAGGGATTACGCTACTATAAAAATCTGTAAACACACCATCCCCAAACTTCGAGATTATCTCATTTGAACAGAGCGTAGAATTGTGGAAAAATACAATAATTTCGACGTCTTGAAAAAATCAGAATTTATTCAGGGTTACATTTCTATAAAAAACTAAATCCACTCTCTTCCCTAATTTTGACTTAATCCCATTGGAACCGAGCGCGAAATTGTGAAAAATTGCAATAATTTCGGCGCCCTAAAAAAAATATGAAAACAATTGGCGTCGACTTAATATTTCACAAATCTGTTTAAAATTCATTAGGGATTACGCTACAATAAAAATATGTACACACCCCATTCCCAAACTTTGAAATAATTTAATTCGAACAGAGCGCAAATAATTTTGACTTCCTAAAAAAATATATTAACAATTGTCATCGATTTGAAGTTTCAGGATTACGTTTCTATAAAAAAAACTGAAAGCACCCTATTCCCTAATTTCGACATAATCCCATTGGAACCGTGCGCGAAATTATGAAAAATTGCAATTATATCGGCTCCCTAAAAAAAATATGAAAACAATTGCCATCGACTTACAATTTTACAAATCTATTTAAAATCTATTCAGGATTACGCTGCTATAAAAATCTGTAAACACCCAATCCCCAAACTTCTAGATTATCTCATTCGAACTGAGCGTAGAATTGTGGAAAAATACAATAATTTCGACGTCTTGAAAAAAATATAAAAACAATTGCCATCGATTTGAAATTTTACTAATCTAATCAGAATTCATTCAGGATTACGTTTTTATAAAAAACTGAAAGCATCCTATTCCCTAATTTCGACATAATCCCATTAAAACCGAGCGCAAAATTGTGAAAAATTGCAATTATTTCGGCGCTCTAAAAAAATATGAAAACAATTGTCATCGACTTAAAATTTTACAAATCTATTAAAAATGTATTAGGGATTACTCTGCTATAAAAATCTGTAAACATACCATCCCCAAACTTCTAGATTATCTCATTTGAACAGAGCGTAGAATTGTGGAAAAATACAATAATTTCGACGTCCTGAAAAAAATATAAAAACAATTGCCATCGATTTGAAATTTCACTAATTTAATCAGAATTCATTCAGGATTACGTTTCTATAAAAAACAGAAAACACCCTATTCCCTAATTTCGACATAATCCCATTCAAACAGAGCGCGAAATTGTGAAAAATTGCAATTATTTCGGCGCCCTAAAAAAATATGAAAACAATTGCCATCGGCTTAAAATTTTACAAATCTATTTAAAATATATTCGGGATTACGCTGCTATAAAAATTTGTAAACACCCAATCCCCAAATTTCTAGATTATCTCATTTGAACATAGCGTAGAATTGTGGAAAAATACAATAATTTCGACGTCCTGAAAAAAATATAAAAACAATAGCCATCGATTTGAAATTTCACTAATCTAATCAGAATTTATTCAGGATTACGTTTCTATAAAAAAACTGAAAACATCCTATTCCCTAATTTCGACATAATCCCCCCATTGAAACCGAGCGCGAAATTGTGAAAAATTGCAATTATTTCGGCGCATTAAAAAATATGTGAAAACAATTGCCATCGACTTAAAATTTTACAAATCTGTTTAAAATTAATTAGGGATTACGCTACTATAAAAATCTGTAAACACACCATCCCCAAACTTTGAGATTATCTCATTTGAACAGAGCGTATAATTGTGGAAAAATACAATAATTTCGACGTCTTGAAAAAAATATAAAAACAATTGCTATCGATTTGAAATTTTACTAATCTAATCAGAATTCATTCAGGATTACGTTTTTATAAAAAACTGAAAGCATCCTATTCCCTAATTTCGACACAATCCCATTCGAACCGAGCGCGAAATTGTGAAAAATTGCAATTATTTAAGCGTCCTAAAATAATATGAAAACAGTTGCTATCGATTTGAAATTTCACAAATTTGTTCAAAATTTATTCAAAATTACGCTACTATAAAAATCTGTAGACACCTCATCTCTAAATTTCTAGAAAACATTATTTCAACGGAGCGTAGAATTGTGGAAAGATGCAATAATTTCAGTGACCTAAAAAAAATATAAAAACAATTACCATCGATTGGAAATTTCACAAATCTATTCAAAATTTATCCGAAATTACGCTACTATAAAAATCTGTAAACACTTCATCTCTAAATTTCTAGAAAATATTATTTCAACAGAGCGTAGAATTGTAGAAAGATATAATAATTTCAGTGACCTAAAAAATATATAAAAATAATTGCCATCGATTTGAAATTTCACAAATCTATTCAAAATTTATTCGAAATTACGCTACTAGAAAAATCTGTAAACGCCTCACCTCTAAATTTCTAAAAAATATTATTTCAACGGAGCGTAGAATTGTGGAAAGATACAATAATTTCAGTAAGCTAAAAAAAATACAAAAACAATTGCCATCGATTTGAAATTTCACAAATCTATTTAAAATTTATTTGAAATTACGCTACTATAAAAATCTGTAAACGTCTCATCTCTAAATTTCTAGAAAATAGTATTTCAACGAAGCGTAGAATTGTGGAAAGATGCAATAATTTCAGTGACCAGAAAAATATATAAAAACAATTGCCATCGATTTGAAATTTCACAAATCTATTCAAAATTTATTCTAGATTACGATTCCATAAAAATCTATAAACACCTAATCTCTAAATTTCTAGAAAATATTATTTCAACAGAGCGTAGAATTGTTGAAAGATACAATCATTTCAGTGACCTGAAAAATATATAAAAACAATTGCCATCGACCTGAAATTTCACAAATCTATTCAAAATTAATTTGGGATTACGATTATACAAAAATCTGTAAACACCATATCCCTAAATTTTGAGATAATCCCACTCGAACAGAACTTGAAATTCTAGAAAAAAAAAACAAGAATTTCGACGACTTGTAAATAATATAAAAACAATTGCCATCGTCTTGAAGTTTCAGAAATCTATTCAAAATTTATTTGAGATTACGATTCCAAAAATATTTGTTAGCACTTTGTCCCTAAATTTCGAGATAATTCCATTTGAACAGAGCGTGAAATTGTGGAAAAAAATACAATAATTTTAGTAACTTGACAAACATGTAAAAACAATTGGCATCCCCTTCAAATTGCACAAATCTACGCAAAATAAATTTGGGATTACGATTATACAAAAATCTGTAAACACCATATCCCTAAATTTCGAGATGATCCCACTCGACTAGAACTTGAAATTCTAGAAAAAAAATCAAGAATTTCGACGACTTTTAAAAAATTTATTTATTTATTTATTTATTTATTTATTTATTTACCCAACAGCCACAAGGGCCAATTACAGAGTAATATAAGCATATAAAGTTAAGCTAATGATACAGATAAAATTACATTACATTACAAAAGTACAAATAGATGACAAGTGATATAAATAAGACAATAATACAATTACAGATAATAAACGTTTAACAAAAACTCTCTAGACAAACAATAACAGATGTCTTAAAGGGCATAAAAAATGGAGAATATAAATCAATGAAGTTTTGATACTGATTGTATTGACGTGAGAGACGATAGACAGGAGAGTTAAGGCAATGATTCGTGTTCAGTGTACGATAAGAGAAAGTCCTTGCATGACGAGACGCGGACCTAGGAACATTATACAAAAACAATTGCCATCAACTTGAAATTACACAAATCTATGCAAAATAAATTTGGGATTGCGATTCTATAAAAATCTGTAGACACCATATTCCTAAATTTCGAGATAATCCCACTCGAACAGAACTTGGAATTCTAGAAGAAAAATCAATGATTTCGACGACTTGTAAAAAATATAAAAACAATTGCCATCGTCTTGAAGTTACAGAAATCTATTCGAAATTTATATGAGATTACGATTCCATAAATATTTGTTGTTAGCACTTCGACCTTAAATTTCGAGATAATTCCATTTGAACAAAGCGTGAAATTGTGGAAAAATTACAAACATTTTAGTAACTTGACAAAAATGTAAAAACATTTGGCATCAACTTGAAATTACACAAATCTTTGCAAAATAAATTTGGGATTACGATTCTACAAAAATTTTAAATATCATATGCCTAAATTTCAAGATAATCCCACTCGAACAGAACTTGAAATTCTAGAAAAAAAATCAATAATTTCGACGACTTGTGAAAAATACAAAAACAATTGCCATCAACTTGAAATTACACAAATCTATGCAAAATAATTTTGGGATTACGATTCTACAAAAATCTGTAAACACCATATCCCTAAATTTCGAGATAATCCCACATGAACAGAACTTGCAATTCTAGAAAAAAATAAATAATTTCGACGACTTGTAAAAAATATAAAAACAATTGCTATCGTCTCGAAGTTTCGGAAATCTATTCAAAATTTATTTGAGATTACAATTCCATAAATATTTGTCAGCACTTCGTCCCTAAATTTCGAGATAATTCCATTTGAACAGAGCGTGAAATTGTGGAAAAAATACAATAATTTTAGTAACTTGGCAAAAATGTAAAAACAATTGCCATCAACTTGAAATTACACAAATCTATGCAAAATAAATTTGAGATTACGATTCTACAAAAATCTGTAAACACCATATCCCTAAATTTCGAGATAATCCCACTCGACTAGAACTTGAAATTCTAGAAAAAAAATCAATAATTTCGACGACTTTTAAAAAATACAAAACAATTGCCATCAACTTGAAATTACACAAATCTATGCAAAATAAATTTTGGTATTGCTATTCTACAAAAATCTGTAGACACCATATTCCTAAATTTCAAGATAATCCCACACTAACAGAACTTGAAATTCTATTTAAAAAAATCAATAATTTCGACGACTTGTAAAAAATACAAAAACAATTGCCATCAACTTAAAATTACATAAATCTATGCAAAATAAATTTGGGATTACGATTCTACAAAAATCTGTAAACACCATATTCCTAAATTACGAGATAATTCCACACGAACAGAACTTGAAATTCTAGAAAAAAAATCAATAATTTACTCGAGCGATAGTAACACATGTAAATATAAATAAACTTCACTTCTTTTTTCTTACACCCTGTATATTTCAATTTCAATTTTCCATTAGAAAAATTAATGTTTGAAAATATATCCGCTTTTACATATAAAAATTTAGTTAATGAGATTGTAATCGAAGGATATGAACCGTATATCATGTGCTAACTGTATATTGTAAATTAGATACATATTGTACAGTGCTTTGCTGGTGAATGCCAAAGTTCTGAAGTTTCAAGCTCACTTAATTACACATAAATGCAAGCAATTATACTGCCAAATCATGATTAATAACCAGCTAGGTAATTCTCGTTGCCGTGGTTTGCAATAATAATCAATTCACCTACAAAGTCAACAACATCGTCCGCCAGCAGCGTATCAAAACCGTCATGGGTCTGGAAAATTTGTAATAATTTTATTGACTTGATTAAAATATCAACACAGTTATAATCGACATTAAGTATCTTCAAGGGGCCGCGGTGGTCTAGTGAGTAGAGCTTCTGCTCACGGGCCTCGCGGTCGTGGGTTCGAATCCCATCCGGGCGGTCATTTTTTCGAAATTCGAAAAATGGGTCCATGGATGTTCAGTGTATGTCCCCCCACTTATTATATATAATAAATAATGATTATATATATATATATATATATATATATATATATATAAATAAATATGAGAAATCAATACAAAAAGAGTTAAATGGTACCTCTGGCAGAATGGACCAGCTTCCTCAGCCAAAAAAAAAGTATCTTTAACATAAAAATTTGCCGGCCCACTAGCCGCGTGAGTTAGCGCGCCAGAACTAATGCGGAGGGTCCTGGGTTCGAATCCCGGCGAGGGCATGGGTGTTTGTGGATGTCCATTTTCATTTAATATAAATAATATATTATAAATAATCGGTTGTGGCTGAATGACCTACGATGTCTAAGCCAATGTCCCAATATCATCCATAATTCCCCAACCCAAATTTCCGTCAATCATCCTTCCTTTAAAAAAAAAAAAGAAAAAAAAACATAAAAATATGGCTTATCATGTTTTTTATCAGTATTAACCCTTTGCACTCCAGCCGTGTGGCTTGTATTGTATTCCTTATTATTTGTAAACATTACACCTCTCCAATAAATTGTTAAAAAAATTTCATCAATCAAACAAAGTCTTGTATTTTAAAATAATGTTGATTCGAGGGGTGGCGGGTGGGCCCTATCCTATAATCCAATCCGTTGCTCACGCATCCAGATTTCCACTAATAAATAAGTTAAACGAATAAGAAAGACAGTGAAGAGTTTCTTTTTTGTATTCAGTTATTAATTCGTGGAAACAAGGGCGCGTGTACCACAGGCTGGATTGTGGGATAGGGCCCAACCACCACCCTCGGTTCCACTTTTATTTCAACTACAAAATCGCGTTCCTTATTATTTGTAAACATTACACCTCTCCAATAAATTGTTAAAGAAATTTCATCAATCAAAAAAAGTCTTTTACTTTAAAATAATTTTGATTTGAGGGGTGGCGGGTGGGCCCTATCCTATAATCCAATCCGTTGTTCACGCATCCATATTTCCACTAATAAATAAGTTAAACGAGTAAAAAAGACAGTGCAGACCTTATGTTTTGTATTCACTTTTTAATTGGTGGAAACAAGGGCGCGTGGGTCACAGGTTGGATTGTAGGATAGGGCCCGCCCACCGCCCCTGGTTCCACTTTTATTTGAACTACAAAATCACGTTGTGCATTATTTATAAACATTGCACCTCTCCATTAAATTGTTAAAAAAAATTTATCAATCAAACAAAGTCTTGTATTTTAAAATTATGTTGATTCGAGGGGTGGCGGGTGGGCCCTATCCTATAATCCAATCCGTTGCTCACGCATCCAGATTTCCACTAATAAATAAGTTAAACGAATAAGAAAGACAGTGAAGAGTTTCTTTTTTGTATTCAGTTATTAATTCGTGGAAACAAGGGCGCGTGGACCACAGGCTGGATTGTGGGATAGGGCCCAACCACCACCCTCGGTTCCACTTTTATTTCAACTACAAAATCGCGTTCCTTATTATTTGTAAACATTACACCTCTCCAATAAATTGTTAAAGAAATTTCATCAATCAAACAAAGTCTTGTATTTTAAAATAATGTTGATTCGAGGGGTGGCGGGTGGGCCCTATCCTACAATCCAATTCGTTGTTCACGCCTCCAGATTTCCACCAATAAATAAGTTAAACGAATAAGAAAGACAGTGAAGAGTTTCTTTTTTTTGTATTCAGTTATTAATTGGTGGAAACAAGGGCGCGTGGGCCACAGATTGGATTGTAGGATAGGGCCCACCCACCACCCCCGGTTCCACTTTTATTTCAACTACAAAATCACGTTTTGCATTATTTATAAACATTGCACCTCTCCAATAAATTGTTAAAAAAATTTCATCAATCAAACAAAGTCTTGTATTTTAAAATAATGTTGATTCGAGAGTCGGCGGGTGGGCCCTATCCTACAATACAATCAGTTGTTCACGCATCCATATTTCCACTAATAAATAAGTTAAACGAGTAAGAAACACAGTGAAGACCTTATTTTATTGTATTCACTTATTAATTGGTGGATACATGGGTGCGTGGGCCACAGGTTGGATTGTAGGATAGGGCCCACCCACCACCCCCGGTTCCACTTTTATTTCAACTACAACATCACGTTTTGCATTATTTATAAACATTACACCTCTTCAATAAATTGTTAAAGAAATTTCTTCAATCAAAGTTTTGTAGTTGAAAATAATGTTGATTGGAGGGGTGGCGGGTGGGCCCTATCCTACAATCCAATCCGTTGCTCACGCATCCAGATTTCTACTAATAAATAAGTTAAACGAATAAGAAAGACAGTGAAGAGCTTATTTTTTTGTATTCACTTATTAATTGGTGGATACATGGGCGCGTGGGCCACAGGTTGGATTGTAGGATAGGGCCCACCCACCACCCCCGGTTCCACTTTTATTTCAACTACAAAATCACGTTTCGTATTATTTCTAAACATTACACATCTCCAATAAATTGTTGAAGAAATTTCTTCAATCAAACAGAGTTTTGTAATTTAAAATAATTCGAAAGGTGGTGGGTGGGCCCAACTATATATGATATAACTATAGATTAAATAGATACAAGTAAGTCCCGTCAGATTTGATCGGGGCTCTAAAGGGTTAACATAAATTTAATATTAACATGTTAATATTAAATATTACAGTAAAAACCTATTTAAAATTCTTTAACACAAATATAAACATCAGCTTGTATTTATTTAAATTCGCACTCTGTTTTATTATTTTCGGCGAAGTAAATATTTAGCGTTATTTGTGCCCGAGATGTTTCAGGATTTTTCAGGGCGAAAAACTCCGTTTGATAACGGTGAATACTTTCAAGTATTAGCAAACATTCTGAATGGGAAACGCACAAGAGGATCTTTTGAACGTGATACGTGAAAGGATATACGGCCGATTTTAATTTACAAAGGAGTTTTGTTATGTCCTGGAAACATGATAAATACAAAAAAAAAGGAACACGTACAGGAAAATATTTTCCACGAATTCTAGTACGACAGTTATTTGAAATAACATACTATATGATAATTTAAAACAGGTTATATTAATATAATCATAAGAGTTATTACCCTGGTAGGGTTTTAAATGTAGTGATATTTATTTATTTACAAAACCCAACAGACTCAATGTCCATTAACAGGGTTACAAATTAAAGTACAACTACAAACTAATATTAATATTGATTAATTGTATAACTTAATTTATGTTCATAGGAACAGAAAATTTAATTTAATCGATTTTTAGGAATTTCCAGTCGATTTAAGCACTATTTACAAAAAAAGTAATAAGTAGAATTCCCATAAAAAAAATTTATAGGCAAATAGTGTTCAGAATGCTCTTTTAGACTTGAAAAAAGAGAAAATAAAATTTTTGAAGAAAAATTAAATTTAATCGATTTTTAGGCATTTGCAGTCAATTTATTTTTAAGCACTATTTACGAAAAAAGTAACTTTGCGTATCTTGGTTCCTGGAAGTTTTCTCAATAATTTGAGCAAAGAAATAATAGATACAGTGAAAACAACGATACTTTTCGTAACATACAAATATTGCAATTAATTAAGAAATTATTTATAGAAACAACCACTTCGCTGGCTAATGCCACGCCGGGTATTGAATGACACAAAAGTGCACGTTATTCCTAGTACTACTAGATCAATAACGTTGAATAAGATCGTACTGGACTAATTTTAAATTAAATTTGAAAACTTGCATCTGCAACAAGTTTAATTGATACAAAAAATCTCGCGATTATTTTCATGCAATATCCAAAAATAAATATAGTGGATTAATGCATGATAATAAGTGAATAATATACTGTATGCACTTACCAACGTTAATTTTAAATTAAGCTTCTTTACGCGATATCAACAAGTTGGAAACAATTTGAATAATATTAATGGCGAGAATACGCAATAAATGTTTAGTGTCGTTGTTACCGCAATATGTTATGGGTCATAACATTTTTGACGTCTATTAATATCATTTACGTGACCACCAATTAGACCACAAATTAACATAAAATGACAATCTACATTATTCAAATGAACGATACGTCTACACGCTTCGATTATTATAGAAGACAGCTATTGAAATAAAGGGTATATCTAATCAGGGGCGGCTCGTTATATAGAGCCAAGGAGCCATGGCACTACCTGTACTTTCAAGCTCAGCAAAACATTTTAATTAATTCCTAAAACACCTTTTCGCCAGTTTAAATGTTAAACAACGCATGACAGAAAAAAATAAAGAAAAATCGCTTCCCAACGCAACGCCGCGGCGCGCCGTTAACGGTGCCAGCTTCCATCTGAAAGTGAATTGTTTTATTTGAATTCTCTTTAAAATTAGTTTCACTATTTTGATCAATTAAAAAAAATGTTACGAAAAAAAAAATATTTTGAGTAATAGAGTAATTTTTGAGACTAATTTAAACAATTTTCTTACTAGAATATTCTGCATTTTTTATTATTAACCCTGTATTTTCGATTTTTTTGGATCTAAATATTTTTTATTTTGACCTAAATTTTCGATTTCATTGAAAAAAATTTCGACTTTTCACTCCGCATTTTACATTTTTCAGGCCGAATTATTAATTTTTAGATTTTTGATCTGTTTTTTCGATTTTTGGGTCTAAATTTTTTATCTTCTGGCCTAAATGTCCTTTATTTTGATCTAATTTTTTTATAAAAATTAAAAAAAAAAACGAAATGTAGCCTGAATATATAAATATTCAACCTGTTCGTAACTCTGCAACCAAATTAAGTCTTACTAAGACTATAAACAAATAACTTATTGAAACAACTACTTCCCTGGCTGATGCCACGCCGGATATTGAATGATACAAAAGAAATTTGCATGTTATTACTAGTACTACTAGTTAAATAACATTGGTTTAAGATCCCTTATTTCTACCCACAGGACTAACTTGAAAAATGAAACTAAATTGAATTTGAAAACTTTAAATTATAAAACTGAACCCAAACTATGTAAAAATTAAGTAAATAGCCATCTGCAGACGCGTTTCGAGATTTATCTCTCATCAGTGCAGCTTCGCATTTAAATTGAATGTTAAAGAATAAAATACACTTACGTGAAGGTGACCATGACCGTGAAGGAGTCGTAAACAAATGAGGAGATTATAGAAGGGTTGGACTGATTTTATACCTGAATTTAGGTGATTAGTGAAAGTACAGATGTGAAGAAATAAATGATCTTGTTTTCAGTTGGAAAACCGAATACTCGATTTAAATCGAGTATTCCAACTGAAAACAAGATCATTTATTTCTTCACATCTGTACTTTCACTAATCACCTAAATTCAGGTATAAAATCAGTCCAACCCTTCTATAATCTCCTCATTTGTTTACGACTCCTTCACGGTCACGGTCACCTTCACGTAAGTGTATTTTATTCTTTAACATTCAATTTAAATGCGAAGCTGCACTGATGAGAGATAAATCTCGAAACGCGTCTGCAGATGGCTATTTACTTAATTTTTACATAGTTTGGGTTCAGTTTTATAATTTAAAGTTTTCAAATTCAATTTAGTTTCATTTTTCAAGTTAGTCCTGTGGGTAGAAATAAGGGATCTTAAACCAATGTTATTTAACTAGTAGTACTAGTAATAACATGCAAATTTCTTTTGTATCATTCAATATCCGGCGTGGCATCAGCCAGGGAAGTAGTTGTTTCAATAAGTTATTTGTTTATAGTCTTAGTAAGACTTAATTTGGTTGCAGAGTTACGAACAGGTTGAATATTTATATATTCAGGCTACATTTCGTTTTTTTTAATTTATTTAATACTCTCTGCAATAAGTAAGGTTGTTTCTATTTTACTAATTTTTTTATTTAATTGTTTTAAATTTTCGATTTTTTTGTCCGCATTTTTGATTTTTCGGGCCGATGTTTAATTTTTAGATGTTTCTCTATATTTTCGATTTTTTATGCTTTATTTTGACCTAAATTTTCAATTTAATTGTTAAAATTTTCGACTTTTCAGTCCGCATTTTTGATTTTTCGGACTGAACTTTTAATTTTAGTTACAAATTTTTGATTTTCTAAACATTTTAACCTGAATTATTGATGCGAAAAGTTTTTCTAGTTTTGTTTGCTGAAATTTTTGGTCACCATTTATTATTATTATCATTCTGTTTTGTTTCTTTGTTAATTTTTTGTACTCTTGGACCACCATTTTTACTTTTAGGCCCGAATGTTAGATTTTTGGTCTAAATTTTGTATTTTTGTCCTGTTTTAAATTTTTTAACTTGAATAATTCATTTTATTTTTCAATTTTTCGGTTATTATTTTCAAATTTCTGGTTAGAAACTTATTTTTTGCGGCTGAAAGTGGTAAATTATTTTGCTTCTACCTAAATTTTCGATTTTTTTGTCTGCGTTTTTATCCTTAGATCCGGATTCTTGATTCTTTGGCCCATATTTTAGATTACCGTTTTTTCCTTTTCTTAAATTTTTGGCCCAAATATTGTTTATTTTGACCAAAATTTTCGATTTTTGTTGTCTGCATTTTTTATCTTTATGTCTTTTGGCCGAAATTTTCTTTATTTTGACTTCAATTTTCGATTTGTTTGTTGAAAATTTTAATTTTTTGGTCCACCACTTGTCTTAACTAGAATTAAAGATTTCGATAAAGACGAAAGTAGCCTGAATATATATTATTTCAACCTGTTCGTAACTCAAAATTAATAATAATAATAATAAAATGCTTTTTTCCGTACGACAATCGATACAATTATTATTATTATTATTAGTCTTACTAAGACTATAAACAAATAACTTATTGAAACAACTACTTCCCTGGCTAGTGCCACGCCGGATATTTAGAATTAATGATTTTATTGTGCGGTTTTGTAATTTTGTTTGCTATTATTTTCGAATTTCTCGTCGGAACTTATTTTAAGCTAAAAAGTATTATTTTTATACCAGGATTTTTGATTTTTGGCCGATATTTTAGATCTTCGGCTGTTTTGTTCCATTTTTTTTTTATTGTTTTGGTCAAAATATTCGATTCGTTCCATGAAATTTTGAATTTTTTGGTTTGCATTTTTTATTTTTGGCCTGAGTTTTCGATCTTTTGGCCTAAATTTAGATAAAACGTCGAAACCTCGAGCCAGAAGGTGAAAAATGCAGAGTAAAATATCCAAAATTTCAACAAACAAATCGAATCTTTTGGCTAGAAAAATCAAACATTTTCAACAAAATGGCCGAAGATCTAAAATATCGGCCAAAAATATCAAAAATCCCGGTCTAAAAATAAAAATGCATATCAAAAAACTTGAAAATACAGGAAAAAAAAAATCATTCTGGCATATAAATCAATAATTCTTTATTTTGGACTAAATGTTTGATTAGTTTGTTACAATTTTAAATATTTCTGCATTTTCAGGCCCGACGGTTTGGTTAAATTTTTTGATTTTTTTTGTCCTACATTTTAGATTTTTTAACTTGAATATTTTTACGCGGATTTTTTTTATTTTTTTAGTATTTGTTTTTCGAATATTTTGGCTAAAAAAAATCAAAAATTTGGAACAAAATGGCCGAAGATCTAAAATGTCGGCCTAAAATATCAAAAATCCCGGTCTAAAAATAAAAATGCATACCAAAAAACTTGAAAATACAGGCAAAAGAAAAATCATTCTGGCATATAAATCAATAATTCTTTATTTTGATTAGTTTGTTACAATTTTAAATATTTCTGCATTTTCAGGCCCGACGGTTCGGTTAAATTTTTTGATTTTTTTTGTCCTACATTTTAGATTTTTTAACTTGAATGATTTTTACGCGGATTTTTTTTATTTTTTTAGTATTTGTTTTTGGTGTAAGTTTTTGATTTCTGACCTTTGTTTTAGATTTTGCAATCTAAATTTTTGAATTTTTTGACCTGAATTTTCAAGGGTTTTGGTTATTAATTTCAGGTTATTTATTTAATTTTATGTTGTTTGGTTTCGAGGGTTTATTTTTAGATAAAATTGATTTACTTTGATATTTATCTGAAAAATATAGTCTGCGGGATGTTTAAGGAATTATTTAACATTTAAATATTTGTAGGAATTCAGGATTTTTTGCATTAAACAATTAAAAGTCTAATCTAGGTTTTTCGTCTGATCTAAATTTATTTGCCAAGTACAATACTAGACTTCATTCATAATTCGTTCAAGGCAGCGGCGGCTCGTGGATCTGTAGAGGAGGCTACGACAGAGATGCCTCTCGTGCTGTACTACTTTCTCTTATAGAGGAAGAAAATATGTCGCTGCTGTTTTGGTAAAATTTTCTTCCGCGGCCTCCTCGCCGGCTGGTTTAAGGGTTATCCGAGAAAAACAAACAATTGAAAAAGGGGATGGGGATATATTGTAAAAGTGGCTCTACCATCAACATGTTCCACGAGCCGCCACTGTATCTAATTGCATATTTATAATATAAGCAGTGGTTTGTTTGTTATTCCTTATTCCTATCGTTAATAATATTCGGTGGTCGAAAAAGTATCGATGGCTTCAGGGTTACATATCTTGGATAACATAAGTCGCATCGGGTCATACTTAACTTAATTTGACAGTAGTAGATATGCATAAACTTGGATGAGAAAGAAAATTCTCTCACATGCCAACTTATCGTAAACTTGACTTTAGATCAAATCAATCTAGAGCAATGTTTCTCAACGTGGGCGATCGGTGTTTAAATTGGGCTCTGCATTTGAGGAGCGATGATCATTTTGCGTGGGCTAATGCTTTTTGAAATTGATGACTTTGCAAAGGCCCGAGGTTTTAATAAAAACTCAAAAAAATGTAAGTAATAAAAGTTATTTAACTTTCGTTACTTTCAAATTTCTTTGTTTATGACTAACTGACCTTAACTACATTATCTTATGGATTATCATGTAATTTTAAGCTGTTGATACCCAATTTGACATATTCAAAATTTGATAGATTAATCGTGGATAATGTACCGTTACAAAAAGCCAACAAAAGTATTGTATCTTTGCCAGAAGAAAATAGAAGGGGCAAGAAATTGAATATTATTTATCGAAAATTTACTTAAAAAAATACCGTTGGCAATTTAGCAGATCATTCTAAATTTAGAAGATTATTCTTACATAATGTATCTTTACAAACACCCGACAAAATTATTGTATCTTTACCAGAACAAAAATGGCGGTGCTAGAAATTGCTTTTGCTTACGAAAAATTGACTTTTTCTATGAGAACTGTTGCCAAACACGAAGGTTAAAATAGAAAATATAAATACGCTTTTTGTAATTACAGTGTAACGGACTATAAATGATGAAGGTCTGATGTTATGACACAGCGACCAAAATGATTATTTATTTGCCCATGGAATGGGCACACACACACACACAGAATTGTCTTTCATGCCTCCGAAAAAGAGTGGAAATGGTGGTACCCGCTTAACTTGAGGAACGGAAAAAAAAACCTGGTGGCTCCTGATATAAAAGTGTGGCCCGGCCCGTATATTACGTGCCCCCGTAATTGCGGCATCTGATTGCGAATCTTCATAAAGTTTGCAAATTCGCGTGCGGCCCTACCCGCACAGATACCGGCCTTTATCGCCCCCTTATTATGCAATTATCATTCATCCCGTTCTAAAAAAAGAACGGAGAGAGACGCACCTACGTTTAAAAGGCAGCCAACGTGTGTTTAATTAAAAATCCTTCTTTATTACATTTATCACTAATATCTTATCAAAATGTGGTTATTAATCAAATACAGTATGCCGTGGTGGGTCTATCAATAGAACGACGTAACATTGGTATTTATTGAAATAATTCTTTGTTATGAGAGAATGTTGCATTACTTTAATTTAAATTTAAAACGTTACTCCATTATATTTACAATTATTTTTTTAATAGTACAGATCAACCTTTTTGGACCAAACGCCCACTTTATCAGGTCCTCTTGTTAATTCGCCCCCTTTGATTTTAACACCTTAAAAATTTAAAAGGAACGAAGTAAAACAACGTTTAGTATCAAAAAAAAGCGCGAAAAAACTCGATGTTTCAAACCGTCGCAACTTGGTTGAATTTGGTCGAAAATCGATTAATCTTTCAGTTTGGGAAAGATTCAAGTTTTATCTTTAAGAATGTGTAGTTGATTTTGACCCCAAGTCCAACCCAACCCCCGTAACAACGCGATGGAAAAAAAATATTTTTTATGTAAAAAATTGTCCAACTTTGACAAGCTGTACCGTGCGCAAAAAAATCGGCGGGAAATTTCACCGCAATGGCAGAAAAATGTAATCAATTTCCTTCAAATGCCTTAAAAATTCGAGTCATTTCGATGATTTTGAGCAAAGTTATGAATTTTTGAAAAAAAACATGACATTTTTCACTTTTTTGGCCATAACTTGAGTAATTTTGCACCAAAATTGATGAACTTTTGCAGTCTGAACAGTTTCAAATTTTCTCTTCAACGTCATGTGAATTGTTTTGTTGCTAAAACGATTCCCCGTAACAACGCGATGGAAAAAAAATGTTTTTTATGTAAAAAATTGTCCAACTTTGACAAGCTGTACCGTGCGCAAAAAAAATCGGCGGGACATTTCACCACAATGGCAGAAAAATTTAATCAATTTCCTTCAAATGCCTTAAAAATTCGAGTCATTTCGATGATTTTGAGCAAAGTTGTGAATTTTTGAAAAAAAATGAAATTTTTCACTTTTTTAGCCATAACTTGAGTAATTTTGCACCAAAAACGATTAACTTTTGCAGTCTAAACAGTTTCAAATTTTCTCTTCAACGTCATATGAAATGTTTTGTTGCTAAAACGATTCCACCCACTGCCACCTCCGAAAGGAAAAAAATGTTTTTTATGTAAAAAATTGTCCAACTTTGACAAGCTGTACCGTGCGAAAAAAAAATCGGCGGGAAATTTCACCGCAATGGCAGAAAAATTTAATCAATTTCCTTCAAATGCCTTAAAAATTCGAGTCATTTCGATGATTTGGAGCAAAGTTATGAATTTTTGAAAAAAAAATGACATTTTTCACTTTTTTGGCCACAACTTGAGTAATTTTGCACCAAAATTGATGAACTTTTGCAGTCTGAACAGTTTCAAATTTTCTCTTCAACGTCATGTGAATTGTTTTGTTGCTAAAACGATTCCACCCACTGCCACCATCTAAAGGAAAAAAAAATGTGTTTGAAGTTTAAATGTGCAAATTTGGTTTCTTTTACCGTGTGCAAAAAAAAATCATCGTGAACTCAATTTACCGTAGGAAATATCTGAGTGCTCTTTAAGCGTCAATGAACTTGAGGACTGTTTATCTTTTACACAAAAAAAAACGTTGCGATAACACTTCAAATTTCGGAGGCAAGAAATCGTATCTCGCGTTTTAAATAAACAAACACACATTCCATGCAGACCTAATTAAATAAGAAAAGCATCGGTTCTCAACATGTTTAAAAAACCTCGAATTTTTTTTTTTTCGAATCAATTTTGACGGAAATGGGTTCACAAATATTTTGTGTATGTGCCGTTAAATGCCTGTTCGTTATTTCAAATACACCCTGTATATTAAAAATTAGAGCGTTCAGTGTTTACTAAAAATATTCATGTCGAGACAATGGAAATTGCCAGGATCCGAAATTTTTCAAGTTCAAAATCAACAAAATTAAGTTTTTGATTTTTTGATAAATGATTTAATTTTGATGATTTTATATATTAAAAAGTAGAGCATTCCGCGTGTTTTAAATGGCACTAAAAATATTCATGTCGAGACAACAGAAATTGCCAGAATCCGAAATTTTTCAAGTTCAAAATCAACAAAATTTAGTTTTTGATTTTTTGATAACTGATTTAATTTTGATGATTTTATATATTAAAAAGTAGAGCATTCCGCGTATTTTAAATGGCACTAAAAATATTCATGTCGGGACAATAGAAATTGACAGAATCCGAAATTTTTCAAGTTCAAAATCAACAAAATTCAGTCATAAATGATTTAATTTTGATGATTTTATATATTAAAAAGTAGAGCATTCCGCGTGTTTTAAATGGCACTAAAAATATTCATGTCGGGACAATAGAAATTGACAATATCCGAAATTTTTCAAGTTCAAAATCAACAAAATTAAGTTTTTGATTTTTTAATGAATGATTTAATTTGGATGGTTTAATTTCCAAAATGTAGCGAATTTTGTGTTTAAAAACTTTCATGCAAATTCAACTCAACTTGGCAAATATGCAAGTTTTTTTTTATTTTAGCAAAGTTCTAATTTCGAAAGACATAATCTTGATCAAATTTTCAGGCAATTTGAGTCATCTCTGCTGGTATTAAAAATGCATTCGCCCCCACAAAATGACCATCGCCCCCCAAATACGGATTGTCAGATAAACGCCCGATTTAGACGTCAATCGCCCACGTTGGGAAACACTTGGGTATCAAGTTTTTGAAATTATTTGAAATCCAACTATTTCTTTCAGAAATTTATAGTGTATGTTACGGTTCGCCAATTTTGGTAACTTTAAATTCAATTTGCTGTCGCGTTCTCCGAATACTTTCTCACTTTGCGAAAAAACTTTACCCCGACAGGCCTCGAGTGGTCGGTAATATTGTACGTGTATTTTTGCAATTTACAACGAAATACAAGAACTTTTAAATAATTATTTTCTATTTATAAATCCCACACTTATATTAATTATTGTTTGACAACATTCGCTTGGCTGCGATTTGCTGATTACATAATTCCAAAGCATTTTATAAAATCGGGGCTAATGTAGAAGTAAAACTCGAGCATCGTTTACGTTATATAAACGGAATATAATTAATTAATCCCTGTTGCTGTTCAAAGATTCTACAATTCAGAAAATATCTGTCCCAGCCTGGTAAAACAGAAGTGGAATAGGTGGAAATATTAATGGCAATAAATCATTCGGAATACCGGAATGGGTGTAATATGTTGACGCAAACTAAACAGGGCAGGACTCAGCCGGGCTCAGGTGTGTGCCCGCCCAATTAACAGTCTTGTGCCGGCGGCGCTGCACTAATATCTATAAATTGCAGGATAATCCTTAACATAAACAGCCTGTTAAAGTGATCTATGATATACCGGACACTAATACTTATAAAGTAGGTAATACAAGTTTTCCAACCTTCACCGTACACATGCATATACACACAGGTGCACTTCTAGTTAAACTTTATTACCGCTCATACATTTCCGGCGATATTCTCTTAATTCATAGCGAGTTAACGATTTTCTCGACTGTAAATTAATCAAAGCGAAAGTTTTCTAATATCGCGGTGGTAATATACTTAATAATTTGATGTAATTAAGGACGTTGATGCATCGGTTTTTGGAGTTTTTTTTTTTAATTTTTATTTCTTTCGCTACTTGAATCAATAACGATAGCCCGCATGGCTTTAACGATTGTTCTGGAGTGCTTGCACTTAGCAAGAAATGCAACAGTAATGTGGACAATAATTGTAAAGCATATATTTTATTAACCCTTTAACTCCGGGCAATATTATACACGGTTACAACGCCAACTTTTTTCGAAATTAAACTAAAATATTTTCTTAGCCGCCATTTCGCCCTCATGCGGTTTAAATTTTGCAAATTTTTAATATTTTCTATTTGAATTAAAACACTAGATCTTCTATTGACGACTGCTGAATACAAAGGCAGAATTACCAAGTCGCTTATTGACGATTCCCACAGTGAAAGGGTTAACGACTGTTCATCTTCGAAGAACTAACTATTAGATGATCAATTTTGCCATACTATAGAAAGATAAACGATGATGTATTTGACTATAGGTTTTCTTAGAGTAATCGATTTTTTTGCCGAATTTAAATAAATTTACCTTAAATTGACACAATGATGTTCCAGTAGGATTATCTCGTAATTAAGGGAAGAGATATTCTGGGATGTTTATGTAATTACGTAGTAGCATCTATTTGAAGTAATTTCAGAAAGTTTTGTTCTTGTAGCAAATAGTTTCCAATATTTTAAGCCGAATTTAAAAAAAATACTTTAAAAATTAACGCGAGGATGTTCCAGTAGAATTATCTTGTAATTAAGGGAAGGGATATTTTGGTATTTTTATGTAATCACGTAGTAGCATCTATGTGAAGTAACTTCAGAAAGTTTTGTTCTTGTAGCGAGTAGTTTTCAATTTTTTTAGGCGAATTTAAAAAAAATGTACTTTAAAAATTAACGCGGGGATGTTCCAGTAGAATTATCTTGTAATTAAGGGAATGGATATTTTGGGATTTTTATGTAATCACGTAGTAGCATTTATTTGAAGGAACTTCAGTTAATTTTCAATTTGTTTAGCCTAATTTAAAAAAAAAAGTACTTTAAAAATTAACGCGAGGATGTTCCAGTAGAATTATCTTGTAATTAAGGGAAAGGATATTTTGGGATTTTTATGTAATCACGTAGTAGCATTTATTTGAAGTAACTTCAGTTAATTTTCAATTTTTTTAGCCTAATTTAAAAAAAAATGTACTTTAAAAATTAATGCCAGGATGTTGCAGTAGAATTATCTTGTAATTAAGGGTAGGGATATTTTGGGATTTTTATGTAATCATGTAGTTGCATCTATTTGAAGTAACTTCAGAAAGTTTTGTTTTTCTAGCAAGTAGTTTTCAATTTTTTTAGGCGAATTTAAAAAATAATGTACTTTAAAAATTAACGCGAGGATGTTCCAGTAGAATTATCTTGTAATTAAGGAAAGGGATATTTTGGGATTTTTATGAAATAGTGCACTAGCATCTATTCTAAGTAATGTTAGAAATTTTCATGCTTATGGTTTTTGTTTTTCAATTTTTTATACCGGAATTTAAAAAAAAATACTTCGGAATGAATACTGCGTCGTTTAATTGGGATTATTTTGTAATTGAGGAAGAGGGTGTTATGGGATTTTTGTAGAATCTATTTGAAGTATATTCAGAAATTTGTATTCCCGTTGCAAATATTTTTCCATTTTTTTAGACGAATTAAAAAAAATATAACTTTGAATTAATACAGGGATGTTCCAGTAGGATTATTTTGTAATTAAGGAAAGGGATATTTTGGGATTTTTATGAAATAGTATACTAGCATCTATTCTGAGTAATGTTAGAAATTTTCATGCCTATGGCTTTTGTTTTTCAATTTTTTTTTACCGGAATTAAAAAAAATGTTACTTCGGAATAAATTCTGCGTCGTTTAAGTGGGATTATTTGTTAATTGAGGAAGGGGGTATTATGGGATTTTTATAGAATCTATTTGAAGTATCTTCAGAAATTTGTATTCTGGTGGCAAATATTTTTCCATTTTTTGGACGAATTAAAAAAAAATATAACTTTGAATTAACACAAGGATGTTCCAGTGGAATTATTTTGTAATTAAGGAAAGAGATATTTTGGGATTTTTATGAAATAGTGTACTAGCATCTATTCTAAGTAATGTTAGAAATTTTCATGCTTATGGCTTTTGTTTTTCAATTTTTTTTGCCGAAATTTAAAAAAATGTTACTTCGGAATGAAACTGCGTCGTTTAAGTGGGATTATTTTGTATTTGACGAAGGGGGTATTATGGGATTTTTGTAGAATCTATTTGAAGTATCTTCAGAAATTTGTAGTCTTGTTGCAAATATTTTTCCATTTTTTGGACGAATTTAAAAAAATATATAACTTTGAATTAACACAGGGATGTTCCAGTGGAATTATTTTATGATTAAGAAAAGGAATATTTTGGGATTTTTATGAAATAGTGTACTAGCATCTATTCTAAGTAATGTTAGAAATTTTAATGCCTATGGCTTTCGTTTTTCAATTTTTTTTACCGGAATTTAAAAAAATGTTACTTCGGAGTAAATACTGCGTCGTTTAAGTAGGATTATTTGTTAATTGGGGAAGGGGGTATTATGGGATTTTTGTAGAATCTATTTGAAGTATCTTCAGAAATTTGTATTCTTGTTGCAAATATTTTTCCATTTTTTTGGACGAATTTACAAAATATATAACTTTGAATATTCCAGTAGGATTATTTTGTAATAAGGGAAAAAGATATTTTGGGATTTTTATGAAATCGTGTAGTAGTATCTATTCTAAATAATGTTAGAAAGTTTCATGATGCTTATAGCTATATTTTTCTATTTTTTTACCGGAATTTAAAAATGTTACTTCGGAATGCACGGTGGCGTTTAAATGGGATTATCTTGTAATTGGGATAGGTGCTATTTTGGGAGTTTTATGGAATCACGTAATATCTTCTATTTAAAGTAACTTCAGAAAGTTTTATTATTGTTGCAAATTTTTTTTAAATTTTTTTGGACGAATTAAAAAATATAACTTTAAATTAACACAGGAATGGTTTGTAATTGAGGAAAAGGATATTTTATGATTTTTATGAAATTGCGTAGTTGCATTTATTCTAAATAATGTTAGAAAATTTCATGCTTATGACCGTTGTTTTTTTATTTTTTTACCGGAATTTAGGAAATGTTACTTCGGAATGAAAATTGTGGCGTTTAAGTAGGATATATTTTGGGATTTTTATGGAATCACATAGTAGCATCTATTTGAAGTAACTTCAGAAAGTTTTGTTCTTGTAGCAAATAGTTTTCAATTTTTTTAGCCGAATTCAAAAAAAAAATTACTTTAAATATTAACGCGAGGATGTTCCAGTAGAATTATCTTGTAATTAAGGGAAGATATATTTTGGGATTTTTATGTAATCACATAGTAGCATCTATTTGAAGTAACCTCAGAAAGTTTTGTTCTTCTAGCAAACAGTTTTCAATTTTTTTAGCCGAATTTAAAAAAAATGTACTTTAAAAATTAACGCGAGGATGTTCCAGTAGAATTATCTTGTAATTAAGAGAAGGGATATTTTGGGATTTTTATGTAATCACGTAGTAGCATCTATTTGAAGTAACTTCAGAAAGTTTTGTTCTTCTAGCAAGTAGTTTTCAATTTTTTTTGCCGAATTTAAAAAAATGTACCTTAAAAATCAAAAGTATAAGCTTGTTGCCTTCGTTTTTGATTTTTTTCTTAATGGAAAGTGTCTGCCAGATTTAACGAATATAGTTTTTAAAACATTTGATTATTTTCTTGTAATGGATTGAAGGGTTTGGAATAAAATTTTTAAATTGAGTTAAGTGCAGATTATCATAATTAAGTGCAGTACAATTCAGATTAAAGTGGGTGTTAGCGTCCAGTGCCGATGGTGGTCCCCTCTTTGAGCTATACAAAAAAGCTACTAAAACAGTCTATCTTAGATAAGTCGTAGATAAACGATTAATAAATTATTGTTAAATTTGTTATCATTGCCACGAAATATCACGCCAATAGTGGCATAATAAAAACAAAAATATCTGTAAGCTGTTTGTGTTTTTAGTCAAGGCCACTCAAATGGAAGAAATACACCACAAATTCTTAGAACCTGATCACACCTACATGGAATGTGACAGGGCATTTTGTCTCATCGAAAAGTTAAAACGAAAAATTCCACAAGAGTTTATACCGGAACACTGGATTACAAGATCCAAGCAACATCAAAACGGTTTCTTGTTAACAAGACAGTGGATGATATAATAACTTTTTCAAATCGTAATATGATGATAGAAGATCCAAAAAAAGATTGCAATAACAATACTTTCAATAAATTCAATAAAACGAAATGTAGCCTGAATATATGAATATTCAACCTGTTCGTTAATCTACAATACTTTCAAATACAGTATACAGATACAACAAGAATATGACAAATTTGTTCTTCTCTTTCAAACCAACTTTGAGTCAAGATTTTCCCTTTACACAATGTGTATATCAAGTACGTTATCTAGGCGTCCTTTCTTTGATATAAATCATATTCTCTTTACGGATTCATCTTCTGCCAAAGGCGGGGAAATTAACGTCAAGAAATGGCGGAATCTCCAAACTCTTCTGGGATTTATTCCAACCATTCATGATGATTTTTACAACAACAACAACAAAATACCTTAAGGATCAAAACGAACAAACAAGAAACAACGTGCGTCTGTAATTATTGAGACCAATGTCAATGTTTAGTTTATAAATTAGAAGACATTACCCAGAAATGGCATAGCCCCATTCTTGTTCATATAAATTTGTTTTGGAATTTTGTAGAAATATTTAACTGGTAGCATCCCAGACCGGAGATCTGGAGGTTGCAGGTTCGATCCCTATCGGAGGCATGTTCACAGCTATACACGAATAATCTTCATACATTATTTATTTAATTATATTATAACTTCGTAATTCGGGAAATCATCCAATATATTTAACTTTAGATTCAATTATGCACTTTTTTTATTTCAAAATACGTCTCAGTTTATAAAAAAGAAAAAATTATCTTACCTTTCGAAGAACGCGTCCTCATTGGAGCATCTATGAAATTGACCGCTTCTTTTTCATTGCTTTCTTCTTTAATGATTTTGGGTTCCATTGCCTGCAACTAAAGGTTGTCCATTAGCTCGATAAAAAATGAAGGATATTGTATACCTCGTGAAAAGTATTTCAATAATTACGTGATTAAATAATTCAATTTTGTAAAAGTTTAATGCAAAGTAATCAACATTACAATTCAGTAAAGTAAATGGCCAATTGTGCACTTGTTCCATCGGATCTGCGCTACCACAATGAAACTAGTAATTACTTAAAATAATATCCTATTTCAATTGGTCAATCTTATGGATCTGACGATGTATTTGAAATAACTACTCGTCCATGTCCTGGATTAGCGCCGATCACGAAATATTTATCAAATTATATGAATAGAAAAATAATGTCATTAATTCGAAAATAAATTGCAAACTTTTTATAAAGTAAACAGCTGCAAAGTATTTTATTTACTCAGTAATGTATTTGGATTCGCTATCATCATAAAACTTTCATTCCCCCATTTTAGAAATACATAAAAGTGTTTAACTTGTATGTATATATTTATAAAATAAGCAAATAATTAAATTGAAATTGCGTGCGCTGTAAAAATAGAGGAACAATTTCGAAATGAAACAATTTATATCATAAGGCAGTAACCGATCGCGATAATTAGATTTTAAACCGCCAGATGGTCCATCTGTATTCTAAACACGCTGACGTCATAAAACAAAAATCACGGCTCTCTCTCTCTCCATCCCGATTTAACTAGAAAAACGTGACGCACATCCTAATTGCGAATTATTAAATTGCAACAGTACAAAATTTTTGCAATGTGACGCGCCGCCGACTGTTTTGAATAAATTTTTTTGATGGCCGATGCAATTTGAAAAATTAATATTTAATCTGGGAGAAACGGAGCGGCCCCCTTCTGTTGCACGCCTCATTCCGAATCGATTAGTGCAATGTTTCCCAAATAGAAAAAAATTAAAAACGTGTGGCTACTGAAATTATTATTTCATATTTAAAATAATGCTTTGTATAGATGTAATTTAATCTTTGCACGAAATCAAGTTTAACCCGTTTTTGCTCAGCTATTTTTTTTCAAATTTTCTGTGCAGTTTCTTAACACAAAAGATTCAAACGGCAATCGTGCGTTTTCCTTTAGTGTACAGGGGTCTTACCAATCATAAATTCATCATAAACGAACGACGCAGAACGCTGGTGCACGTGTAATTCTTCGAAAATATAGATGTTCCACTAATGGAACAGTGGGCAAAAATGGGTTAATAACGACTACGTGTAGAGACTTAAGAAGGTTCCAAACTTCGGCTTCGCCACGGAGCGCCTCAATAGACAATATTTTGCAAAACAAAATTGGTTATTACAAATCTTCAAAGGGGCGCGGTGGCCTAGCGGGTAGCGTTCCTGCTTCAGGGCCTCGTGGTCGTGGGTTCGAATCCTATCCGTGCGGTCACTTTTTTTTTGAAAAATGGCCGTACTGGTCCATGGATGTATAAGTTGTCCTTTCATATCTATACAGGGTGTCCTAAATAGAGTAGGATTGCATGGGTATCTTTCTTATTCTTAAAGCTAGAGATCTGGTTAAATGGGCAATGATGTGCAGTTTTCTATGCTGATTCAGATTATGTTGAGAAATTTTCAAAATTCCGAGCAGTTTAGAAAATATTAAACAAAAACTGAAAATCGCGATTTTCAAAAAAATCAAATATCTCAATAATTATTAAAGATGCGAAAAAAAGTTTTAAATAAAAGTTACTTGATTTAATTAGGCAAACATATAAATCAAGTTAAAATAAAATTCAAGATGGCGGTTTCCGAGATATTTTCTAAACTGCTCGGAATTTTGAAAATTTCTCAACATAATCTGAATCAGCATAAAAAACTGCACAACATTGCCCATTTAACCAGATCTCTAGCTTTAAGAATGAGAAAGATACCCATGCAATCCTACTCTATTTAGGACACCCTGTATATGAAAATTATTACAAACTATCGGTTGTGGCAGAATGCCCAAAATCATAAATAGCTACGCCAATTCCCACTATCATCCGCACTTCCGTAACCCGAATTCCCATCAACCATCCTTCCTTAAAAAAAAAACAAATCTTCAAATCTAGAAATATCACATTCATAATCCCCAGAAATCTAATATATAAAATTTTCGTGTCACTGTGTTTGTAACAAAACTCCTTCGAAACGGCTTGACCGATTCTTATGAAATTTTGTGTGTATATTGAGCAGGTCTGAGAATAGGACGTAAACTATTTTTAATACCCCTAAATGATAGGGGTGGTCCACCGCAAATTTTTTATTTTTATTTTTTGGACAAAATTTTTTATTTTTATTTTTTTATGATTCGGCATTAAAAAATACATACAACCCTAAATTTTTACCCTTCCACCACCAACCCCTGTTTTTTAATAGCGATTTTAGTACTTTAATAATTTTCTACTCTCGGCGATCGACCGCTCGATCAGTTATTCCTTTTCCATTGTTTGCGCCGACGGTTATTAATGGGTTTTAATGGGCTTACCCTGTAGATTCGTATCGATAAATGTAAATAAATAAGTAGCTGAAATTATAAAAAAAAATATAAACAAAATATTAACAGTAAATGCTGCACTGAGCTCAATTGCAACATTTGCATCCGATGAAGTCGGCTTTAAATACATAAATTGGTGATAACGATTGATTTATAATACGCGCGCCATCTCTTGGTGGTTGGAATGTCGCTCGCGGTGGTGTTACGAATTAAAATATTCTGCGGAAGATTCTGTGCGCGGTTGAGAATTTTTTTAATAATTTTGCCATTTAGTTCAAATTCGTTGATTATTAAAAAAAATTATGAATTTTTGAAGCAATAATTGCATGTTAGAGCGATCATGAATTTCAAAAATTAAAAAAAAAAATATTTCAACTGGCGATACATGTTTTTATTAGTAACAATACACTTCTTACATTCTTTAGTTTTAATAATTTTGTTATTTAGTTCAAATCCGTTGATTATTAAAAAAGTTATGAATTTTTGAAACAATAATTGCACGTTAAAGCGATCATGAATTTTAAAAATTCAAAAAAAAAAATTTCAACTGCCGATACATGTTTTTATTAGTAACAATACACTTCTTACATTCTTTAACTTTAATGATTTTGTTATTTAGTTCAAATCCGTTGATTATTAAAAAAGTTATGAATTTTTGAAACAATAATTGCACGTTAAAGCAATCATGAATTTTAAAAATTTAAAAAAAAATATTTCAACTCGCGATACATGTTTTTATTAGTAACAATACACTTCTTACATTCTTTAGCTTTAATAATTTTGTTATTTAGTTCAAATCCGTTGATTATTAAAAAAGTTATGAATTTTTGAAACAATAATTGCACGTTTAAGCGATCATGAATTTTAAAAATTCAAAAAAAAAATTTCAACTGCCGATACATGTTTTTATTAGTAACAATACACTTCTTACATTCTTTAACTTTAATGATTTTGTTATTTAGTTCAATCCGTTGATTATTAAAAAAGTTATGAATTTTTGAAGCAATAATTGCACGTTAAAGTGATTATGAATTTCAAAAATTCTAAAAAAATATTTCAACTCGCGATACATGTTTTTATTAGTAACAATACACTTCTTACATTCTTTAACTTTAATGATTTTGTTATTTAGTTCAAATCCGTTGGTTATTAAAAAAGTTATGAATTTTTGAAGCAATAATTGCACGTTAAAGCGATTATGAATTTCAAAAATTCTAAAAAAATATTTCAACTCGCGATACATGTTTTTATTAGTAACAATACACTTCTTACATTCTTTAACTTTAATGATTTTGTTATTTAGTTCAAATCCGTTGATTATTAAAAAAGTTATGAATTTTTGAAGCAATAATTGCACGTTAAAGTGATTATGAATTTCAAAAATTCTAAAAAAATATTTCAACTCGCGATACATGTTTTTATTAGTAACAATACACTTCTTACATTCTTTAACTTTAATGATTTTGTCATTTAGTTCAAATCCGTTGATTATTAAAAAAGTTATGAATTTTTGAAGCAATAATTGCACGTTAAAGCGATCATGAATTTCAAAAATTCGAAAAAAAATATTTCAACTGGCGATAGATGTTTTTATTATTAACAATACACTTCTTACATTCTTACGCTTTAATAATTTTGTTATTTGGTTCAAATCCGTTGATTATTAAAAAAATTATGAATTTTTGAAGCAATAATTGCACGTTAAAGCGATCGTGAATTTCAAAAATTAGAGCCTAAACCGTTTTCGGCCACTATCGTCACCACTTTATTTGCTTAATTTCAATGGGCCACACACGGACGACAGCGCAGCGCAGCGGAGCCGTCGTTCGTCACCAGTTACCTTGCTTGATTTTAAAGGACTACGCACGGACGACGGCGCAGCGAATGTTGTGTGTCATAGAGCATTACAATAATAAACACTATGTTTTTGAATATTTTCTTTTTATGAATTATACCAATTCGAATTCAATATTCATAGTTAAGACAGAACAACGTCTGTCGGGTCAGCTAGTCCAAATATAAAATTCCTATCCTAACTCTACGTCAATTCACTTAACATTTTAACGCGAAGACATATGACAAGTTAATATTAATCTAAACACTGACAGGGCAGAAAGACTACTGGTCATTGCCCATTGGCAGAAATAACATAATCAGCCATAAATGTACAAAATCTATGTTGTGTCAATAAAGATGTTTATTTATCTATCTCACATTCATATTGAGTTAAATATTTATTCCCAAAGCATCTAATTACATATTGATATTACAGTGAGGACGCTAGCACACTTCCGGTATCGATTTTGTGTTAAGCCATTACTGTTGATTAGCTAATTGGAAGTTCTAAGACCGCACGAGATATTCGTACGAAGAGGGCGATTATCGGTATCGATCATATGTTCAATTGTCCGACGACGTGTGGGATGTAAATACGGTGGCATTAAATTTACGGATGGTAATTGAAGTAGCATAACGCGTTCAGGAGTGTACAGGTGTTATCCGGCTATAATGTTCTGTTTACAAATATCCCCTGGGAGTGCGGTTGCTCAGATAACTGAGGATATTCTCGTTCGACAGGCCATCTGCGCCGTGTCCGCGCTTTCAACGCTCCCAACGCCGCTGCCTGTGCCTGCATCTTGCCTAACACAATATTTCCTACATTTTTCATCTGTTTCCATTCGGCTTTCCATTCGGTGATCTGTTTCATCGCAGGACGTTTGGAGGGAAACGATTGATTTCGTAAATGTATGTGTGGTAATTCTACTACCTACAATATTGAACTAGAATAGTGACTTACACCAGTACCACCTATTGACAAAATCGCGTAATTTCTTGTCCCAGTAATATTAGAAAATGCAATGATCACGATCCGACCTTATATATCATTATTATATCATGCGAGCCACAAAATTTTGGCTGTGGGTTAAATGAGGTATGTCGCATATTATTACATCATAAAACTAGATTAGTTCTATTGAATTAGATTTAATAAAAAATGAATCAATCTCAGACATGACTGCTATGTTTCTCTCTCTCAGAAACAAAATTCTGTGACACACACCTTATTATTCAACATGTAGAAGCCTCAAGCATAAATAGCACTGAGTGTTCGTAATTGATTGATGTCTGTTTGAATTTCCCACTCACCGAAAAAACTTTTAAGGTTGGTACTTACCAATGACAGGACTGTGAGGGAATTTAGAAAAAAATTATTGAAATGAAATAAATATAATAAATAATTTTATGAACTGTTGCCCATTTTACTCCAAACACAAATTTACCCGCTGTTGAAGAATTTCAGGTGTGATTTACATCTGGGCTACAATCAAGAATAACAGAAAAATATTTAGATTTGTTAATAGTGCTAGGCCAGTGTTTCTCAACGTGGGCGTTTTTCTGACAGTCCACATTTGGGGGGGGGGGGTATGGTAATGTAGCGAGAGCGAATGCATTTCAAATACCTGTCATCACAAATGGCTCAAATCGCATAAAAAAAATTAATAATGTGACTTAAGATTATTATTAGATTAGAACCAAATGTTCTCAAACTTTGCCAAGATCAAAAAAAAAGCTTCTAAATTTGCGAAATTAAACGTGTTTAATATTTAAAAAAATGGTGATGTGGCCATCATGTTCTCCGACTTGATGGTATCATTTATATATACGGTTTCATGGTTTATTTTCAATTTAAATCATATTTTAAATATACATCGAGCGTTGCGTAAACTCGGATGAAACTGACGTTTGAAACGTCAAAATTATGAAAGATGGGAAAATTATACTTCAAATTAAAAAACTCAGTTTACTCAAAAACTAAAGGGATTTAAAAAAAAAACTTATTCTATATAAATTGTTCATTTTAGCATTCTCTATAATTATTATTGACATAAATTTGCTGTAACTATTATCGTTTTATAATTATAAACCAAAAATAAAAAATAAAAAATAAATTTTTTTCTCGAATAAAAATGATTTTATGAAAAAATTTTTCAAGTAAAAGATGTTCATTTCTTTGTTGTCTTCAAAGTTTGTTTAAATGTTTTTATGATATTTTTCATATTTAAGAAAATATTGACAAAAAACAAAAAACAGTTAAGGTAAACGCCCACTTCCGGTGTACGAAATTTTACCAAAAGCTTTTCAGTTCTTCAAATTATCAAATAAGACGGATGTTCAAAGTTTCATATGAATTGCTGTATTAGTTTTTGAGATACAACGCGCACAGACAGACACACACACACACACACAATTTTTTTTTCCAGAAATTGTTGAAATGGCATCTAGGGACCCCAAAACGGATATTTCCGTAAAAAAAAATTTTGAGAAAAAAATCACGATCACAATACTTTCTCGTACTTCGTAACGGAGAAAGTAAAAACAAAAAATTCTCTACATTTTGAAAATTAAACCATCAAAGTCAAATAACGCGCTCGTAAGTTAAAAAAATTATCAAAATCAAAAACTTAATTTTATTGATTTTGAACTTGGAAAATTTCCGATTTTAGCAATTTCCACCTTCTCAACATGGATATTTTTAATACAGTTTAGAACACCCCGAATTCTCTACTTTTTTTAACATATAAAATTTCATAATCAAAAGATGCGTTTACCACCCTAACAATTTTTAAAAACTGAAAACGAGGTTTTGTTGTCTTTGAACTAGGAAAATTTCGCATTTTGGCAATTTTCATGATTATCTCTTAGCACTTTTTACTTTCTCCGTTACGAAGTACGAGAAAGTATTGTGATCGTGATTTTTTTTCAAAAAATTTTTTGCGGAAATATCCGTTATCAAATATCAATGTATATCGTCAAAAATATCAAGGATGTTATTGTGAAACAGCTAACGATTATGATTAATCAGTCACTAAGAGATGGAGTTTTTCCAACACTACTTAAAATGGGGAAAATTATTCCCATTCACAAAAAAGGTGACATACATCTATTATCGGAGTATAGACCAATTTCTATTTTGCCAATATTCTCAAAGGTATACGAACGTTGTATTTATAACAGAATAATTAAATATTTAGTACAGCATAATGTTTTATGTCAACAGCAATATGGATTTAGAAAAGGCTTCACAACCACACACGCAATTTATAATTTCATTAACTTTGTTCTTAACAATTTGGATAATAACAAGCATACATATTCGGTATTTGTTGATTTAACCAAAGCGTTTGACAGTGTACCGCACCACATTTTATTAAGTAAACTGCAGTCATATGGAATTAGAGGAAAGTGTTATAGTCTTCTGTCATCTTATCTAAGCAACAGAAAACATGTTACATCAATGTACATTAATAATGTTCTATACACATCCACCGTTGCCTCTCAAAATGTTGGCGTGCCACAAGGTAGCGTATTAGGCCCGTTACTATTCCTTTTATTCATTAATGATATGCCACTCAACATAAAAGGGCATATCACTATGTTTGCAGATGACACTACAATCAACATACAAGATAGCTCTTTACAAAATCTTAATGAAGCAACCAATAACATTCTTACCGAACTAAATACCTGGCTTACCATGAATAACCTGATGGCGAATACATCAAAAACACATATTATGCACTATAGAGCACCGATGGGTTTAACAAATGTTAATATGAATGGTGAATTAATTCAAGAAGCTAGTGAAGTGAAATTCCTCGGTGTTATTATTCAAAATAATATGAAATGGGATAGCCACATCCAACACGTCTGTTCTAAAATTGCTAAGTACTCATATTTGATTTACTCGACGCGAAATGACGTACATGAAGAAGCGGCAAAAATTGTATACATGTCTTACTGTCAATCCCAACTAACTTATGGCATAATTTTTTGGGGATGCACGACAGTAAAAAATGTTCAAAAATTATTTATAATTCAAAAAAGATTAATACGAGCTATTTGTAATGTTAGACCTAATACTAGTTGTCGAAATCTATTCAAAAGACTACAAATAATGCCTTTAATGAGCCTCTATATATTTGAAACAATTAAATTTGTTAAGAAAAACCTGGGTGCATTCGAAGCAAACCAAGTGCTACATGATCACAGCACAAGATCAAGAACTATTAGACTTCCAAAACACAGTCACAGCTTCTATCACAACTCGTGTATAGTACAATGTATAAAATTATATAATGCTTTGCCAAACTTTTTAAGGGAATTACCCAGTAAAATATTTGTACGAAAAACCAAAGAACTGATATTACAACACAGTTTCTATTCTATAGAGGAGTACCTTTTAATATGTAACAAGTTGTGAAGATCTTGTACAAAACTTCCATTTATATATTTTAAAATGTTCATATGTATGTCGTTCAATTTTAACTTTAGAAACTATAAAAAAAAAAAAAAAAAAAATTTAAATTATTTATTTGTGTGTGTATTTTTTTAAATATATAGACCTAAGTTTTTAATATGTTTTTTTTTTTTTGTAATAAGTTTTAAAATGTTTAATTTTAATTAATTATTGTATTTATAATTTTAATATGTTGTAAGTAATTATTAAGTTTTAATATGAATAGATTTAAGTTATATACCATTTTATTAATCAATTCAACTCTGTACTCTGACTCATCCACGAATGTATTATGTTCTTACTGGAAATAAACAAATTATTATTATTATTATTATTATTTTGGGGTCCCTAGATGCCATTTCAACAATTTCTGGAGAAAAAAAAAATGTGTCTGTGTGTGTCTGTGTGTGTGTCTGTCTGTCTGTGTGCGCTGTATCTCAAAAACTAATAGAGCAATTGATATGAAACTTTGAACATCCGTCTTATTTGGTAATTTGAAGAACTGAAAAGCTTTTGGTAAAATTTCGTACACCGGGAGTGGGCGTTTACCTTAACTGTTTTTTGTTTTTTGTCAATATTTTCCTAAATATGAAAAATATCACAAAAACATTTAAACAAACTTTGAAGACAACAAAGTAATGAACATCTTTTGCTTGAAAACATTTTTCATAAAATCATTTTTATTCGAGAAAAAATTTTTTTTTTTTTTAATTTTTGGTTTATAATTATGAAACGATAATAGTTACAGCAAATTTATGTTAATAATAATTGCACAGAATGCTAAAATGAACAACTTATAAAGAATAAGTTTTTTTCGAAATCCTTTTAGTTTTTGAGTAAACTGAGTTTTTGAATTTGAAGTATAATTTTTAAATCTTTCATAATTTAGACGTTTTAAACGTCAGTTTCATCCGAGTTTACACAACGCTCGATGTACATTTAAAATATGATTTTAATCGAAAATAAACCATGAAAACGTAAATATAAATGGCTATGATACCATCAAGTCGGAGAAAGTAATATGATGATGTCGAAAAATGCCGTTTTTATAGTTAAAAAATACCATTTTTATAGGTGGGAAATACCATTGTTGACAGCTAAAAAATATCATTTTTGACAGCTGAAAAATTTAATATTTGACAGCTAAAAATATCATTTTTGTCAGCAGTTTTGTTTTTGACAGCTGAAAAATATCGTTTTTGACAGTTGAAAAATATCATTTTTGACAGCTGAAAAATATTTTTAGCAGCTGAAAAATATCATTTTGACAGTTAAAAAATACACTCATTAACAGCTGAAAAATACCATTTTTAACAGCTGAAAAATACCATTCTTAACAACTGCAACAAACCATTATTAACAACTGTAACAAACCATTATTGTTAGCTAAAAAATACAATTTTTGACAACACAAAAAATACAAGTTTCTACAGCAATTAAGAAAAATGTCGAAAAATGCTGCTTTTGGTAGCTGAAAAATAACATTTTTATAGGTGGGAAATCGCATTTTGACAGCTGAAAAATATCACTTTTAACAGTTGAATAATACATGTCTTAACAGCTGAAAACTACTGTTTTCAACAGCTAAAAAATACCATTGTTGACAACTGCAACAAACCATTATTAACAACTGTAACATATCATTATTTCCTGCTAAAAAATACAATTTTTGACTACAAAAAGACAATTTTGACAGTTGAAAAATGCCATTTGAGACATTTAAAGAAAATGTCGAAAAATGCTGTTTTTGATAGCTGAAAAATAACATTTTAATAGGTGAGAAATACCTTTTTTAACATTAAAAAAAAACATTTTTGTCAACTGAAAAATATCTTCAATATTTATCAAATAATATCAAAATATTTTTGACATTTGAATAATACACTTCTTAAGCTGAAAAATACCATTTTTAAGAGCTGAAAAATGCCACTCTTGACAGTTACAACAGACCATTATTGACAACTGTAACAAACCACTATTGTCAGCTAAAAAATATAATTTTTGACAACAAAAAGTACAATTTTTGACAGCTGAAAATGCCATTTTTGACAAATAAAAAATGTCGAAAAATACTTATTTTGATAGCTGAAAAATACCATTTTAATAGGTGAGAAATACCTTTTTTGACAGCTGAAAAATATCATTTTTGACAGTTGAATAATACATTTCTTAACAGCTGAAAACTACCATTTTTAATAGCTGAAACATACCATTCTTGACAACTGCAACAAACCATTAACGACATTATTGACAATTGCAACACACCATTATTGTCAGCTAAAAAATACAATTTTTGACAACAAAAAAAACTATTTATCTTCCTAGGCCAAAGTAATTGGCGAAAAAGTGTTTTAAGATTTAATTAAAAATTCTTGCTGAGCTTGAAACTGCAGGTAGGGCTCCTTGGCTCTATATAACGAGCCGCCCCTGGGATATAGTGATTGTTTTTTTTATAGAAAATCGAAAATGCATTATTTCTTAATGGATCTCATGTTTGATAATATTTTCTTTTTAATCGTTGAATACAATTTTTGTTTTTTTTTAGGATTTGGCGATTATTTTTATGGTGAATTAAAAATTGATTATTTGTTTATGGATCTTGAGCTTCTGAAGAAAATTGCTCAGCTTTATTTATTTCTTAATATTTTCCAGACCGTTGAGTGCATATTTCGTTTCCCCAGTTCAAGTTTTAAGCGTTTCTGTTTATCCCCATTTAGGATGTGGCAACTGTTTTTGGAGAAAATCGAAAAATAATTATTTATTTATGTTCAACTTCTTGATTCATTCACTTTTTACAATTTTTCAATTTTTGTTGACTTTGAACTTGGAAAACAACAATTTTTGGCAACTTTCTTTGAACGATATCTATATTTCTTAGTATATTTTCAAAACATAGTAAATTCGCTTCATTTTGCAATTTAAATTATCAACATCAAGTAAGGCGTTCGAAAGTTAGGCAATTTTTAAAAATCCAAAACACAGTGCATTTTTTATTTCCCAGTTTAAAAGTTTGTTTCCACCAAGAATATGCTGATTATTTTGAATGAAAATGATAAATGCATCGTTTACTTATGAATCTTAAGCTTTTCACGCAAATTTCTCGGTTTATTAGTTTTCACAATTTTCCAAATCCTTAAATGCCATTTTCGTTTTGCCTATTGAAGATTGGAGCGTTGGTGTTCTGTTTACAATAAATCATAAATAATGATGAAATTGATATAAAATGTTATTCGGTGGTGGATGCGCCGGGAAATATTCACATCGGTAAATGAAACTACTGGTGTCTATATTAAATAATAAATAATATTTATCTATATCCAAGTTATTTGTACAAGTACACGGTTCAAATATATTATTTTACATTCATATACGTTTAATAAACACAATTCACCTAATCTTGTGTTATCAGTTTTAAATCTGATAATATTACAAGAGAAATAATGTAAATTTGCATTTGTAGTATTTCTTTATTCACGCATGCGAATAAAACTGGTACAAATACTAATAGTAGTAATAATTTGAATTCATGTTTTGACAGACAAGCCTTACATTTACAAATAATAGTTATGTTATCGTTATTACATTTTGCCCTTTGTAAAATAAAACAATGTTGTTTCAGTTGGCGGCGTTTTCACGAAAGCAACAACATTCGAAAAAATATTTTCTATGCATCCACAGTTTTGCGAATGTAAATATACCCCTAACGATAATACACGGTATTCCACCCTGAAATAATACGACACATCTCCCTCTGAGAAATAAACGTGCCGTACGTACATTAATTCCCGAGTGGGAATTAATTCAGTTTTGAAATTACACGAAAATCGGCGATTATTATGGTGTGAAATTTTCTATGGGCACGATGTGTGTGTATACAATCGTTGAATGGATATAATCCATCAAAGACAAATGAAGATATTCAGGGGAATATATATATAGAGAGAGAGAGAATTCCAGTTCAAAGGTTCAGGTAGTTGGGCCGAGGGTGGGCGGAGGGTTGAGGATCGGGGGTTTAAGTGTGGGGTTTGAACACCTGGCAGGATTACACACACCTGTGCGCCCTCTAGTGAACGATCGCTATCGAATTATACCACAGTTTGTTCGTTATAGGACGACGATGTTATATATTTCACGGTGTCCACGGGTTCAATACATAAAATTACACACGATAATTAATTTTGTTAAATAGGATCAGTTGCTGTGTTTATCGCCGGTAATCGTGATGCATTATAATAAAATAAAGTATAATCAATAATTCTGTTCATTATCTGCAATGTCAATCTGTCTTAATTCACGTTACATCAGCAAGAAAATAGTATATTTATGGAAAGGGTGCATTTCCATCTACAGACACAGTTCAAGTGTTCAATATGCGCTAACTAAAAAAAAATGGTGATGTGGCCATCATGTTTCTTTCTCCGACTTATCAGAGTTATCTTGGAAAGTTTCAAATCGATGGCAATTGTTTTTAAATTTTTTTCGCGTCGATGAATTTATTGGAATTTTTCTGAATTTACAATCTGTTTAAACCGAAATATTCTAAAATCGAGAAATAATGCGTTTGTAATTTTTACGGATACCTAAAGTGACAAGTATCATTTATATTTACGCTTTCATGGTTTATTTTCAATTGAAATCATATTTTAAATGTACATCGAGCGTTGTGTAAACTCGGATGAAACTGACGTTTAAAACGTGAAAATTATGAAAGATCTAAAAATTCAAAAACCCAGTATACTCAAAAATTAAGTCGATTTCAAAAAAAACTTATTCTTTATAAGTTGTTCATTTTGGTATTCTCTACAATTATTATTAACATAAATTTTCTGTAACTATTATCGTTTTATAATTATAAACAAGAAATGAAAAAAAATTAATAAATTTTTATCTCGAATAACAATGATTTTATGAAAAATATTTTCAAATAAAAGATGTTAATTTATTTGTTGTCTTCAATATTTGTTTAAATTTCTTTGTGATATTTTTCATATTTAAGAAGATATTGGAAAAAAACAAAAAACGGTTCAGGTAAACACCCACTTCCGGTGTACGAAAATTTACCAAAAGCTTTTTAGTTCTTCGGATTATCAAATAAGACTTATTTCTAAAGTTTCATATCAATTACTCTATTCGTTTTTGAGATACAGCGCGCAGACACACCCACACACGCACAGACACAATTTTTTTTTTCCAGAAATTGTTGAAATGTCATCTAGGGATCCCAAATTTTTGAAAATTTTTTCACGATCACAAACAATACTTTCTCGTACTTCGTAACGGAGAAAATAAAAAACACTACTCGCGAGAAAATCGGTGGAAAGAAATGCATTTTCTCAGCTGAATTACATTTTTTTGAGTTTCATCCTTGCCTTTTATATTTAAGTACTGCAATTGGTGATCTTTCGAGCAACGACAAACCGAAATTTATAATTTACCAGAATTCACAACTCGCACGAATTTTTCTAGATTTTTAAAACCCAAAATTATTTTAAAAGAATGATTTTTAATTTTTGTAGAATTGTACCTGCACGATTTATATTTATACCAATTTTTTCGTTGTAGAGTCGATAATTCAAAACATAGAATTTAAAAAACCTACTAATTAAAATATCCGCGGATTTTCAAAATCCAAAACTCATTTTAAAAAATGTCATTTTCTGCGTTGAATTTCAATTTTATACAATTTTAACCGGGCGTTTTATATTTATTATAACTGCGTGTGAACATGTAACTAGAATTAAAAAAAAATACAAATCGCAAAAAAAAAAAATTGAAAAACTAAATTATGATGTTTTCTCAACTGATTTAAGTTTTTATGGAATTTTAACTCGGCGTTATACCTGTTTTAATTTATTTTCGCTGTGTGTTTAACATATCAACATTAAAATTAAAAACGCACAACTCTTAAGAAAATCGGTGGAATTTTAAAATCCAAAATCATTTCTAAATAGTGATGTTTTGTAATATAATAATAATAATTTTTTTCAGTTTTATCACGATTTGTAATTATTTTTATTTTATAAATACAAGAAAACGAAATGTAGCCTACAGGCTACTTTTCGTTTTCTTGTATTTATCTAATGCTTTCTGCAACAAGTAAAGTTGTTTCTAATTTGTTTATTTTTATTTTAGTTTTTATTTTTATTTTTATTTTTTCAGTGTCTATAAACGTCTAAATCAAAAAAAAAAACTCACGAGAAACTCGTTGGAATTTCAAAAATCAAAATTATTTATAACTTAATAAGTGTTTTATATTGTGGGAAAATAAAAAAAACTATTATTATTATTATTATTTAGAAAAAACAGCATTTCCTGAGCTGAATTTCGTGTTTATTTCAATTTTCTTATTCGAGAAAAAAATTGTAAATTTTTAAAAACCAAATAATTTCTGAAAATAATAACTAAACTGAATTAGTTTTTTTGTAAAATTTTGCTTTCACGATTTATATTTATTTCAATATTTTTCGCTGTAGTTTCGACAATTCTAAAGTTGGAATTAAAAAAATCGCTTGTGATTAAAAAATCAGCGAATTTTCAAAATCCTGAATGAATGAATTTAAAGAATGACATTTACTGCGTTGTACAATTTTTACCTAGTTCTACGTGTGATCATTTCAAAACTAAAATTTCAAAAAATACACAAAAAGTTGGTGGAATTTCAAAATCCAAAATTATTTAGAGAGAGTGATGTTTTGTAAGATAAATATATTCTTTCAGAGTTTTATCACGGCGATTTGTATTTGTTTTTACTTTTTTCGGTTTAACACGTCTAAACCAAAAGAACTAGCGAGAAAATCGTTGGAATTTCGAAAACAAAAATTATTTAGAAAAAACAGCTGAATTTTTTATATTTATTTCAATTTTTTCGGTTCGAGATTCGACAAGGCAAAATCCGAAATTTAAAAAAAAATTGTAACTCGCAAGAAATTGTGTAAATTTTTAAAAACCAAATAATTTCGGAACTGAACTGAATTCAATTTTTGTAGAATTTTATTTGCGTGATTTACATTCATTTCAATATTGTTCGTTGTAGTTTCGGCAATTCTAAAAGTGGAATTTAAAAAAATTGCTTTGGATTAAAAAATTGGCGAATTTTCAAAATCCTAAATTAATTTTAAATAATGGCATTTACCGCGTTGAATTTCAATTTACAATTTTTACCTGGCGTTTGCGTTTCAATATTCTTTGCTGTAGTTTCGGCAATTCTGAAAGTAGAATTGGAAAAAATTGCTTTGGATTAAAAAATCGGCGAATTTTCAAAATCCTGAATTAACTTTAAAGAATGCCGTTTACCGCGTTCAATTTCAATTTTTGGGAAATTTTTACCTGGCGTTTGCGTTTCAATATTGTTCGCTGTAGTTTCGGCAATTCTAAAAGTAGAATTTGAAAAAATTGCTTGGGATTAAAAAATCGGCGAATTTTCAAAATTCAAAATTAATTTTAAATAATGGCGTTTGCCGCATTGAATTTCAATTTTGTATAATTTTTACCTGGCGTTTGCTGTAGTTTCGGCAATTCTAAAAGTAGAATTTGAAAAAATCGCTTGGTATTAAAAAAATGGCGAATTTTCAAAATCCTGAATTAATTTTAACGAATGGCGTTTACCGCGTTGAATTTCAATTTTGTACAATTATTACCTGGCGTTTGCGTTTCAATATTGTTCGCTGTAGTTTCGGCGATTCTAAAAGTAGAATTTGAAAAAATTGCTTGGATTAAAAAATCAGCGAATTTTCAAAATCCTAAATTAATTTTAAAGAATGGCGTTTTGTGCAATTTTTAATTGGCGCCTGCGTGTTAATTCACTAAAACTGTTTTAGAAAATTTACAAATTTTAATCAGTGGTTTTTTAAAACCAAAATTATTTCGAAAAAAATGATATTTTCTGAACTGAGTTTAGTTTTTGTGGAATTTTATCTCGGCGTTTTTATTTATTTGTAATTAATTTGTCGTTGTGTGCTCAACCTATCAGAACTTAATAAAAAAAAAGTACACAACTCTCCAGAAAATCGGTGGAATTTCAAAATCCAAAATTATATTACTTACCTAAACTGTTTTTTTGTTTTTTGCCAATATTTTCTTAAATATGAAAAATATCAACAAGCGTTGAAGACAACAAACAAATGAACATCTTTTGCTTGAAAACATTTCTCATTAAATCATTTTTATTCGAGAAAAAATTTTTTTTTTTCTTTTTTTAATTTTTGGTTTATAATTATAAAACGCTAATAGTTACAAAAAATTTATGTTAATAATAATTGTAGAGAAGGCTAAAGTGAACAACTTATAAAGAATAAGTTTTTTTCGAAATCCCTTTAGTTTTTGAGTAAACTGAGTTTTTGAATTTGAAGTATAATTTTTCTTTCATAATTTTGACGTCAGTTTCATCCGCTCGATTTACAACGCTCGATGTACATTTAAAATACGTTTTTAATTGAAAATAAACCGTGAAAACGTGAATACAAATGGCTATGATACCATCAAGTCGGAGAAAGTAACATGATTGGCCAGGTGTTGTCGAGTTGTTGAGGCAAATTTTAAAACATTTTTAAAAATCCAATAGGTAGAGTGAATTTGAAATGAGATTTGTTGCGACTATTGAATTCTACAAAACATCCCCCATTTAACCGCCGTTAACTGAGATACCATACGAGATGAATTGAATGACTAGATTTAATATCCAAAAATTTCTCCAACGAAGACTCTTTAACCCTTTGCACTCGTATGTCGACTTATTGTTGACACAGTACGTGTTATCACTAATAAATACGAGTGCAAAGGGTTAAAATCAATTTTTGAATTTCCCGCAACTTTAATTCACTTTCCGGTATCCGTATGTCTAGTTCAAATAATTCACGATCACCATCATTATTTTTTTTTCAAAAACAAGTTAATGCAATACATATCAATTGTACCTTTATAAAAGAATCAACCGGTAATAAGAGTAATTGTAAAATAACTTCAAAATGACCGGCGCTTCATGAATAACGGAACGAGAACGGAAACTTGAAAACAGCATTAGACATGCAAAAATGTATAAATAATTGGCTAAATATAATGGGATCAGTGTGCACGTATTGACATGCCTACGTGTAGTTACGATATAAATTATGCAAAGTTAGCGTGCCGGAAAATATATACTAGTAAAACTATAATTAGGCAATCATGTGAAAGTTTGAAATCATTTTATATACGATTATTGTACATTATTAATTTATAAATTTTAACGCAAATTACCGACTAATCCGTTCGCGGGCTCAGCGGGCCGTGCGTTTTACGTGTTTGGCAAAGGGAAATAATTTTTTTGTCAGTAAAGTAACATATTTTTTCGCCGTATATTTCGGCCATAAAAATCGTGCCGAAACTACGATTTAGGGTATCTAGGGCTGAAAAAATAATATGCATAATCTAGACAACCTTCCGCGGAATATGAGTAGGCTATGCAAAAATCTGACAGTGACAGTTCAATGGTGCGCGATATAAAATTTCCTGAAACACTGTTTTTACTTAAGGCAGGCGAAAAAAAATCGAGTGTAACTCATGCCGAAATGCTTTAGCAACCCTTCACGTTTAGCAATCCTCGCTCGTGTTGCTTAAGCCTATTTTCGGCCCTTGATACACTATATACTATAACAGAATCCTTATTTTTTGTTTGACGTTTGTATGATCTTCTCTTCTCCATAATTTTGGCGAAAATAATTTGGTTTTGTGTAGTTCTAAAAGGGAAATTTGAGTTGAGTGTTCTTTAACCAAGTATACCTGCGTCTTCCTAAGCCTCGCCTGCCTTCTATTTTTCCCTTTATATGTGATCGCTTCGTATTGCGTGGAATATTTACTCTGTTTTTCTCTTCTTAAAATGTACCACTAAGCCTATGTCTTCTTGTATTCTTCTCAGGACTTCTGCGTTAGTGAAGTTGTGTGTGAAGTGAAGGTGTTTTCAAGACTCCTGTATAGCTTGTCTAACGAGCCGTGGCGGGTGGGGGTAAAGTTTGCGCAGAGTGAGAAGTAGGAATCATCGCTTCGCGACGCTTCTGTGCTTAAATAATTGCATTATGTTCACGCGACGTTCGTTGAATAATTATGAGTTGCTGGCGCAAAAAAATACTTAATAATCCCATCAATTATTCTAATAACAACAGATAAATCGAATTCAATAAAAGAAACCGAACGTTTCCAAAGTGTCGGAAACGCCGATAAATCAAAATAACGTATATTCAGCAGCGCAAAGACTTACAGAACGGGCATATACATGTGTTTTGCACTTAGAGTAGTTTGAGTACAGTTTGCGAGGGGCCACAGCCGCACACAGCCGATTACAGATGTGCATCGGCATATCGCACGGCCAGAATCCAGAATCCCGAATCCCTTCTTCTTCTTCTCCATTCCCTCTTTCCCGACTCCGCAGCGCCAACTGGCATCCGAGTGCGGGTCTGGTCCTGCTGCTCCCACTGTTCCCGAATGCTCCCAACTGTTCCTGCTGTTTGCACAAGTGTTCCCTGAGACGAGCCATATGCGACGCTCGGGCACAACACATGGCGCCCAGCGGCGTCACAAATAACAATTAAAAATAAAACTGTTACACTGTTACGTGCAATTAGCGTCTCTAAATTGCAGATAATAATAAAAAAAAATGCAATTACAACAAATTCCGGACGGTGGAAAATGTGGATCTCATAAATACAGTCATTTTTAATCGTGTATTACAATTCGATTTAGATTTCTTTAACATGTCCCAGTTGGTAACATATAATAACAACTTTACACATGGCAACTCAACTACTAACTACAAACACAAGGCAGGTGTGCATTGATTTGCATGTGTTGCGATCAATATAAATATGTGGTGTTCAATGAATAATAAAAATTTAGTCTCCGCTGTGAAGTATTCCAGTGTTATTAGCCCTCTGGGTTGTATTATAAATTAATAAACAGCAGTGAAATGTGTGTAGTTAACATGACCAATTTCAGTGCTGTTTATTCAATCATAACATCAAAGATAAATAATAATGAAGCAGTGAAAACTACAAAATCGTAAACTTTAATACTCCTATAAAATTCCTGCAAACATATCACTTCTATATTTTGTGTGCGAACCAAAACCGAGCTGAATACGTATGCCCTATAAGTTCTTCGTTTTGGTATCTCTACAATTAAAAAAAATGGTGATGTGGCCATCATGTTACTTTCTCCGATGGTATCACCATTTATATTTACACTTTCATGGTTTATTTTCAATTGAAATCATATTTTAAATGTACATCAAACGTTGTGTAAACTCGGATGAAACTGACGTTTAAAACGTCAAAATTATGAAAGATCGAAAAAATATACTTCAAATTAAAAAACTCGGTTTACTCAATAACTAACGAGATTTCGAAAAAAACTTATTCTTTAAAAGTTGTTCATTTTGGTATTGTCTATAATTATTATTGACATAAATTTGTTGTACCTATTAACGTTTTATAATTATAAGCCAGAAATTAAAAAAAAATAATATATTTTGATATTTTGAATGGATATTATAGCTCTGATGTTGATAAGTGATTTTGAGTAACAGTTAATTATAATTTGTTTAATTTTAAGCGAATTTTCTTAAAATTAATTAGAAAAAATTGACATTTCCGACTTTTCTGTTGAATAACTCAAAAACCATCTGCAGAATGTTTTGATATTTTGAATGGATATTATAGCTCTGATGTTGATAAGTAATTTTGAGTAACAGTTAATTATAATTTGCTTTAATTTTAAGCGAATTTTCTTAAAATAATTAGAAAAAATTGAAATATCCGACTTTTCAGTTGAATACCTCAAAAACTATCTGCAGAATATTTTGTTATTTTGAGTAAATATTATTGCTCTAATGTCGATGAGTGATTTTGAGTAACAGTTAATAGCGATTTGTTTCAATTTTAAGCGAATTTTCTCAAAATTTATTTCAAAAAATTGACATCTCCGACTTTTCTGTTGAATAACTCAAAAACCATCTGCAGAATGTTTTGATATTTTGAATGCATATTATAGCTCTGACATTGATAAGTGATTTTGAGATACAGTTAATTATAATTTGTTTAATTTTAAGCGAATTTTCTTAAAATGAATTAGAAAAAATTGACATTTCCGACTTTTCTGTTGAATAACTCAAAAACCATCTGCAGAATGTTTTGATATTTTGAATGGATATTATAGCTCTGATGTTGATAAGTAATTTTGAGTAACAGTTAATTATAATTTGCTTTAATTTTAAGCGAATTTTCTTAAAATAATTAGAAAAAATTGACATATCCGACTTTTCAGTTGAATACCTCAAAAACTATCTGCAGAATATTTTGTTATTTTGAGTAAATATTATTGCTCTGATGTCGATGAGTGATTTTGAGTAACAGTTAATAGCGATTTGTTTCAATTTTAAGCGAATTTTCTTAAAATTTATTTCAAAAAATTGACATCTCCGACTTTTCTGTTGAATAACTCAAAAACCATCTGCAGAATGTTTTGATATTTTGAATGGATATTATAGCTCTGACGTTGATAAGTGATTTTGAGATACAGTTAATTATAATTTGCTTTAATTTTAAGCGAATTTTCTTGAAATTAATTAGAAAAAATTGACATTTCCGACTTTTCTGTTGAATAACTGAAAAACCATCTGCAGAATGTTTTGATATTTTGAGTGAATATTATTGCCCTGATGTCGAGGGATGATTTGAGTAACAATTAATTGCGATTTGCTTCGATTTTAAGCGATTTTTTTTTAAATTTATTTCAAAAAATTGACATCTCCGACTTTTCTGTTGAATAACTCAAAAACCATCTGCAGAATGTTTTGATATTTTGAATGGATATTATAGCTCTGATGTTGATAAGTGATTTTGAGTAACAGTTAATTATAATTTGTTTAATTTTAAGCGAATTTTCTTAAAATTAATTAGAAAAAATTGACATTTCCGACTTTTCTGTTGAATAACTTAAAAACCATCTGCAGAATGTTTTGATATTTTGAGTGAATATTATAGCCCTGATGTCGATGGATGATTTGAGTAACAGTTAATTGCGATTTGCTTTGATTTTAAACGATTTTTTTTAAATTTATTACAAAAAATTGACATTTCTGACTTTTCTGTTGAATAACTCAAAAACCTGCTGCAGAATGTTTTGATATTTTGAATGGATATTATAGCTCTGATGTTGATAAGTGATTTTGAGTAACAGTTAATTATAATTTGTTTAATTTTAAGCGAATTTTCTTAAAATTAATTAGAAAAAAATGACATTTCCGACTTTTCTGTTGAATAACTCAAAAACCATCTGCAGAATGTTTTGATATTTTGAGTGAATATTATTGCCCTGATGTCGATGGATGATTTGAGTAACAATTAATTGCGATTTGCTTCTATTATAAGCGATTTTTTTTTTTAATTTATTACAAAAAAATGACATTTCTAAATTTTCTGTTGAATAACTCAAAAACCAACTGCAGAATGTTTTGATATTTTGAAAGGATATTATAGCTCTGATGTTGATAAGTGATTTTGAGTAATAGTTAATTATAATTTGTTTAATTTTAAGCGAATTTTCTCAAAATTTATTTCAAGAAATTGACATTTCCGATTTTTCTGTTGAATAACTCAAAAACCATCTGCAGAATGTTTTGATATTTTGAGTGAATATTATTTCCCTGATGTCGATGAGTGATTTTGAGTAACAGTTAATTGCGATTTAGTTTTCTCTAAATTTATTCATAAAAATTGACATTTCTGACTTTTCTGTTGAATAACTCAAAAACCGTCTTCAGAATGTTTTGATATTTTGCATAAATATTAAAGTTCTGATATTAGTAGGTAATGTTGAGTGACAGTGCGTTGTGATTTGTTTTGATTTTAGCTAAAATTTCACTTTTTCCCAATATTTGTTCCAAAAAATAATATTTTTGAGTTTTTAGCTGATTAACTCGAAAGCCATCTTCAGAATATTTTGATGTTTTGCTTGAATAATAAAGTCCTGATATTGATAAGTAATTTTAAATCACAATCCGTTGTGATTTACTTCGATTTTAGCAGAATTTCATGTGGTCGCGTATTTATGTTTCTAGTGAGGTATCATAAATGTTTTTAACTTTTATGTTCGTTATATAGAGCCAAGCAGCCATGGCACTAGCAAGAATTAATATTAATTAATAATTAATTCTTAAAAAAAATTTGCCAATTACTTTGGTCTAGGAAAATAAATCGTTTTGGCTGAAGAACGGTCGATGGCCGTTGTATTTATTATTTATTATGTATTTAGTAAGTACAATAAACGTTTATTATTATTATTAAATCGTTCTTTCTTTCTTCAAAAATTATATTGAATATGTGGCTCTACCATCAATACGTTCCACGAGCCGTCACTACATATAGCCATGACCGATATAATCCAAATTTCAATTATTTTAATCCTTTACAATCTTCAGATAACACTGTCTTAGTTGCACATTTCGCCTCCATTACTTTTTAATCTCTTCAAATTTTCAATAATCTCATATCTACAGGGTGCCCGGATTTCGTAGGGACAACATGGGCAACTTCTGCATTTGAAGAGATAGAGAGATGGTCAAATAAGCTAGGGAGAGCTCATTAAAAATCTGTCCCCAAATCCCACTTGTCATGGCCCACTTGTTCGAAATAAAAATAAAAACAAAATCTCCTCATTTATTTCATTTGCCGTAACTTCTCTGCTACCCAAGATACCGAGATGCAGCTTGAACCAATTTAAACACTTCATAAAACCAATGTTATATCTGTGCAAATGTTTAGTTGCCCATGTTGTCCCTATGAAATTTGCTAAATGAAGACGACTTAACATTCACCCCTTATCATCGTATTTTACCAACCCCACTACTAATAAAATATTCAGTAATTAAGCAGCCCAGATGCTTATACACGTGCCTTAGCGCGATTGATTTAATGCGGGGGGTCCTGGGTTCAAAGCCTGGAGAGGGTTTATCCTTTTCGTTATAAGTATGAATTTTATAACAAAAATCGGTAGTGGATGAATATCCATACCATCCTTAATTTCCTAACAATAATTTCCGAACCACCATCCTTCTAAGAAAACCACAGCTCGAGCACGAATTCAGTGGAATGTTATATTCGAAATTTTTATTGTTCATTTGATTGAGACAATATTATTTTTTTGTTTGTTTGGCATAATTGTCCATTCGGCCATTAATGAAAATCTGTGTTAACAATATTATTAGGTGTAACCATTTGGATGTTTACGAAAACAACACTTGATAATATATTGAAAATTTTTGTAGTTTTATTTTACCACAAATAAACCCATAGCGAATTTTTTCATTCAATTTTATTATTTGCGTCTATAATTTTAACCAAAGTTAAGTATATAATGAAAACTAGATCGTGCCAATAATTATGCACAATTCGAAGCGTTTTCTGAAGAGGATGGCGACCCTTAGTACATGATAATTCCCAAAGTTTTTATATGTGGTTAAAACATTTAATTCGATTGAAACATGGTATAAGAGTTTAAATTTCAAAGTAGATATGTAGAAATCCAAAAACCTTACCTTTTTCATTAGTGCGACAAATTAGTTAATTCCCCCGCGATAAATTGCTTTCTGCGGTTCCGTCGCAATAAAATCAAATCACATTTCGTAACATGAACGACCAGAGAAAACGGACGCGTACAACCGTAATTATTTGACTAGAATAGCGACCGGTGCGTTTGTTGTGAACGTGTTTAACCGCTCCTGCTGGCGGTGTGCAGCAGCTTCCTCCTCGCGTGCAGGACTGACACTGTCCGCGCTTTCGCAGCGGAAAGCTCGTGCACGGCCCTCTATATTTTGTACGTGCGTGCGTGTCATTACGATGTTGAGCTTTTTCGTTTAAAGCTCGGCTCCGGGGCGCGTGCGCCTCCACCATGGGCAATTTCACCGCGAATAGCTTTTACTTGGGTAAATAGTGGATAATCCAGCATCGTTTTATATCCAAAGGACCCGTGCCAGTGGCAGGTTTCGTCAACATTTTGGAACCACGGATCACAATGAACGTTAAAAATTATTTGCGGACAACTCGATTTATTAAAATTAAAAAAGAAGTACAACGGATACAATATGGTATAGTAGTTGCACTGAGGGGATGTTGGCATTTAACAGAGTATAAAGTGTTTTATTATATGAGTTATAAATGTTAAGTGTTGTGAAAGCGCTGAGTGAAAAAAATCGAAAAAATATGAAACGTCGATATAAAATAATGCGAAAACTAAAAACTAAGAAATCGTAATTCTTTAAAAACAAACGATTGGAAGTTAGCCATAAATTTCAGCCACGAATCCGGCGCCTCCACCAATTTTGTCTTTACTACATTTCCAAGTTATCTCTACTAATTTACAAAAAATAGATTAAAATTCATTATTAATCAAATTGCTAAAGTGCCATAGTTATAACAATAAGCTTTTAACTTAGGATTAACCCCGATTTTTCGATAAGACATCTATCAATTTAAAAAAAAAATCAAAAGTCATCGTTAGGCGTAGTTTAGGTTCGATATTTTCGGCCACAAATGTTCCACGGGGCTTTGTTTAAAATATTTAGGCTTAAGAAAATGATACATATTCTTCATTTTTGTTTAAATAATTATTTACCCAGACACTTTTACGAAATTTCGTCTATTTTCAAAAAATCATAAGTCATCGTTAGGCGCAGTTTAGGTTCAATATTTTCGGCCACAAATGTTCCATGGGGCTTTGTTTAAAATATTTAGGCTTAAGAAAATGACACATATTCTTCATTTTTGTTTAAATAATTATTTACCCAGACACTTTTACGAAATTTCGTTTATTTTCAAAAAATCAAAAGTTATCGTTAGGCGCAGTTTAGGTTCAATATTTTCGGCCACAAATGTTCTATAGGGCTTTGTTTACAATATTTCGGCTTAAGAAAATGACACATATTTTTCATTTTTGTTTAAATAATTATTTACCCAGACACTTTTACGAAATTTCGTTTATTTTCAAAAAATCAAAAGTCATCGTTAGGCGCAGTTTAGGTTCAATATTTTCGGCCACAAATGTTCCATGGGGCTTTGTTTAAAATATTTAGGCTTAAGAAAATGACACATGTTCTTCATTTTTGTTTAAATAATTATTTACCCAGACACTTTTACGAAATTTCGTTTATTTTCAAAAAATCAAAAGTCATCGTTAGGCGCAGTTTAGGTTCAATATTTTCTTCCACAAATGTTCTATGGGGCTTTGTTTAAAATATTTAGGCTTAAGAAAATGACACATATTCTTCATTTTTGTTTAAATAATTATTTACCCAGACACTTTTACGAAATTTCGTTTATTTTCAAAAAATCAAAAGTCATCGTTAGGCGCAGTTTAGGTTCAATATTTTCTTCCACAAATGTTCTATGGGGCTTTGTTTAAAATATTTAGGCTTAAGAAAATGACACATATTCTTCATTTTTGTTTAAATAATTATTTACCCAGACACTTTTACGAAATTTCGTTTATTTTCAAAAAATCAAAAGTCATCGTTAGGCGCAGTTTAGGTTCAATATTTTCTTCCACAAATGTTCTATGGAGCTTTGTTTAAAATATTTAGGCTTAAGAAAATGACACATATTCTTCATTTTTGTTTAAATAATTATTTACCCAGACACTTTTACGAAATTTCGTTTATTTTCAAAAAATCAAAAGTTATCGTTAGGCGCAGTTTAGGTTCAATATTTTCGGCCACAAATGTTCTATAGGGCTTTGTTTACAATATTTCGGCTTAAGAAAATGACACATATTTTTCATTTTTGTTTAAATAATTATTTACCCAGACACTTTTACGAAATTTCGTTTATTTTCAAAAAATCAAAAGTCATCGTTAGGCGCAGTTTAGGTTCAATATTTTCTTCCACAAATGTTCTATGGGGCTTTGTTTAAAATATTTAGGCTTAAGAAAATGACACATATTCTTCATTTTTGTTTAAATAATTATTTACCCAGACACTTTTACGAAATTTCGTTTATTTCCAAAAAATCAAAAGTCATCGTTAGGCGCAGTTTAGGTTCAATATTTTCGGCCACAAATGTTCCATGGGGCTTTGTTTACAATATTTCGGCTTAAGAAAATGACACATATTTTTCATTTTTGTTTAAATAATTATTTACCCAGACACTTTTACGAAATTTCGTTTATTTTCAAAAAATCAAAAGTCATCGTTAGGCGTAGTTTAGGTTCAATATTTTCAGCCACAAATGTTCCATGGGGCTTTGTTTAAAATATTTAGGCTTAGGAAAATTACACATATTCTTCATTTTTGTTTAAATAATTATTTACCCAGACACTTTTACGAAATTTCGTTTATTTTCAAAAAATCAAAAGTCATCGTTAGGCGCAGTTTAGGTTCAATATTTTCTTCCACAAATGTTCTATGGGGCTTTGTTTAAAATATTTAGACTTAAGAAAATGACACATATTCTTCATTTTTGTTTAAATAATTATTTACCCAGACACTTTTACGAAATTTCGTTTATTTTCAAAAAATCAAAAGTCATCGTTAGGCGCAGTTTAGGTTCAATATTTTCTTCCACAAATGTTCTATGGAGCTTTGTTTAAAATATTTAGGCCTAAGAAAATGACACATATTCTTCATTTTTGTTTAAATAATTATTTACCCAGACACTTTTACAAATTTTCAAAAAATCAAAAGTCATTGTTAGGTGTAGTTTAGATTCGATATTTTTGGCCACAAATTTTGAAAATTGACTATGTTTCGAAAAATGTATTATTGAAAAATCTGAGTTAATCCTAAGTTAAAAGCTTAATGTTATTACTATAGCACAACAGCAATTTGATAAATTATTAATTTTAATCCATTTTCTGTAAATTAGTAGAGATAACTTGCAAATTTACTAAAGGCAAATATGGTGGAGGCGCCGGATATGTCCCTGAAATTTATGGCTAACTTCCAGTCGGTTTTAAAAAACATAGTCGTTTTTGAAAATACAACAATTGTTAAGTAAGTTATGAATAAAATGTTGATAAGAAAATCAAAAAAATATATGAAAGCCTGAATTCTACCAAAATTATTTTGGTGAAAATATTGAATTTTAAATTGTTTAAAAAAATGGATTTTGCGCACCTTATTAAATAATATAAACGTTGTTAAATCGTTTTTGATTGAGAAAGTTGTCCATTATTAGCCCGAATCATTTTCTCCACAGGTGACGTCCAATCAAATGATAGCCCAACAGGTTTCAGCCAATGGCATGACGACGGTTTTACTTTCTCAACAGTTTAGTTGTTACTGTGGTTACGATTTGTTTTTTGTCAGAGAACTACCGCAATTTCCAAACAGAAAATTCGTTATAAGTCAATATAAACAGAAAAATCTTTAGATTATTATTTAACATGATGCAAAAAATTATAGTATTAAACTTGTGAGCAAGTTGGCCATTGCCACGACGATGAAGTTAAATACTCGTTTAATAATATACTATTACATTGTGGAAACATAGAGGAAAAAAAATTAAAATAAAACGCCTATATAAAATGCAAAAATCAAAAGCAACAATTTCGTCTTAATTCTCTAAAAATAATTTTTGGTTTTAAAAATGCACCAATTTTCATGTGGGCTTTGAATGTTTAAAAAGCTTCGAGTAAAATTGTGTAAACGTTAATTACGAAGATCGAAAAAAATATATTAAAATCCGAAATAAAATTATGTGAGTTTTAAAAACACCAGAGATGACTATATTCTATAAAAAGTCATTTTGGTTTTTAAGAATATTCCAATTTTTTCAAGCGGGTCATGAATGTTTAAAAAAATATAGAAGCGTCGACTGAAAAAAATCCTTCGTCGAGGATTAGACCTTCCTAAATTCAAACATAATGTTAAAAATAATCTGTTAAGCTACACGCACACTTGTCGGAATCGGACGGACGGCACATCATTAATAAAAAAAATATGAAACGCTAAAACTTACAATTTTTAAGGGCATAGAAAATATGAAAAACGGCTTTATTTTTTAGTTTTTAAAAATATTTCAATTTTTACATGACATGAATGCTTTAAAAAACATGATTTGAAATGTGGAAGAGAAGAATGAAAATATCAACAAAAAATAATGAAACGTTGAAACAATCGAAATTATTTTGGTTTTTGAAAATGTACAATTTTTAAGGAAGTTGTGAATGTTTAACAAAAATTATTCAAGTTGTGGTACTGGAAATCAGAAAAAAAATATGAAACGCTAAAACCACGAAAACGGCTTTATTTTTTGGAAATCATTTTGGTTTTTCAAAATATTTCAATTTTTAAATGAGTTATTAATGCTTAAAAAATGAAACGCTAAAACAACCGCTTTATTTTTTTAAATTACTTTTGTTTTTGATGATTAGGGAGGATTAAGTAAGTTATGAATGTAAGTATTGTATTAATTATAAAAATTTAAACACATTGGTTTAAAGAATTATTAAGTTTCATTTTTGAATTTACTATTGAATTGAATTCTTGAAAGTCGGTATAAAAAGGATGCAAATGGTCTTAAATAATTTTATATACCGGGTGTTTCAGACCACCCGTACACCCCAAATATCTCGCGAAATACAAATCGGATTGGCATACAAAAAAATATGTCCGAATTTTTTTTTTGATCTCTATCATGTGGTGTGAAATTTAAACCACAACCCTTTCCCCCTGGGGCCGGGTGGGGGGTAACTTTGAATTCTTAACTAGGTACCCCTATGTTTTATTGCAGATTTTGCTTCTACTCTAAAATATATTAGGTTTTTATTCAAAACATTTTTTTCGATTAGCAAAAAAAAAATTTTTTTTATTAAAAAAATCCTGTTTGTCGTTACAATCATACATACATTACCACAATAGAAAAGAATAGAATGGAATTTGATAATTAAATTGATTTTTATTCGTTTCTACGATTTTTTTTACAAAGGCTTTTTATTTTTTTTGCTTATTTCTGACATAAAATAACAAATGACTTCAATCAACGCCTTGTTTAAGAGATGACGTAAAACATGTCATAATCTATCATTTGATGCGAGAAATAAATATAATTCAATAAATGTTTTTGCCGAATATAGCGCCATCTGTCGCTCATCGAATTTTTTTTTTCATATAAAAACCTAATATTTTTTAGCATAGAATCCTAATCTGCAAAAAAAATAGGGGTTCCTATTTAAAATTTACTCCCGACCCAGAGGGGGGGGGGGCGGTTCACATTTCAAACCACATGATAGGGCTCAAAAAACATTTTTGGACATTTTTTTTTATCTTAATCCGATTCGTATTTCAGGAGATATTTGGGGTATACGGGTGGTCTAAAACACCCTATATAAACATCTTTATCGAAGGAAGAATACATATTATTATAATTTACGACTCTTTCTTCTTTCTTCTTCTTCTATTCTTCCTCTTCTTCTTCTTCTTTTTCTTCTTCTTCTTTGGTGGCCATCGACCAAAGGTCTTTCAGCCCGTCGTTCGTCAGTACTATGATTCAAGATGAAATGATGAAATGAATTAATAGGGTGTTTGGTTTAAATAATTTTATTTTTAGCGAAAATTAATATTGATACATATTTATCAATTTTTTACCATTTCTAAGAATCTTATTCCTTATAAGTTCAGACTTGGAAATTGGTTTAATCAAACAGACATTTCTAGGTTAGGCTCAAGTGAAAAAGAGGGGTGGTGGGGGGACCCGTATCCCACCCTCCAATCCTTAGAACACAAACGAGGGTTTTGCGGGTGTAAATTATTTGGTAAGAAAATAATCTAATGGTTTTTTGGACCTATGACAAACTTTTTTTATTTATGGAAACTCTAGGGCTCGTTGAAAGGGTTGCAGGGTGGGAGAGCACCTACCCACCACCCTCTGTTTTATTTAATTTTTTTCCACGAACGCTCTTTCTTTATGATTTTGAAATTATTATATCTCTCGTGATCTGACTAAGAAATTAGTTTAATAAAACAGTGTTTTCTAGGTTATTTTTCAGTGGAAATGTAGAGCGGTGGGTGGGCTCTATACCACCCTCTAATCCTTAGAACACATATGAGGACTCCTCAAGTGTAAATTAATTGTTAAAAAATAATCTAAAGGTCTTTTAGACCTTTGACAAACGTATTAATATATAGAAGCTTTGGAACGTGTTCTAAGAGGCCCACCCACTACCCCCTGTTTCATTTAAATTTTACCCACAAAAACTTAATTGCCGGCCCACTAGCCGCGTGCGTTAGCGCGTCAGAACTAATGCGGAGGGTCCTGGGTTCGAATCCCGGCGAGGGCATGGGTGTTTGTGGATGTCTATTTTCATTTAATATGAATCAAATATTATAAAGAATCGGTTGTGGCTGAATGACCTACGCTGTCTAAGCCAATGTAACCATATCATCCATAATTCCTCAACCCAAAATTCCATCAATCATCCTTCCCTTAAACAAAAAAAAAGTTTAATTTATGCTTTTGAAACTATTACATCTCTCGAGATCTGACTAAGAAATTGGTTTAATTCGATAATGTTTTCTAGGTTAGATTTCAGTGGAAACGAAGGGTGGGCACTCCATTCCTCCTTCAGTCCTTAAAACACAAACGTGGGTTTTCCACTTGTAAATTAATTGATAAGAGTTTGACAAACGTTTCCATTTACAGAAACTCTGGGGTGTGTTCGAGACATTGGACGGTTGAATAGAGCCCACCCACCACCTTCTGTTTCATTTAAATTTTACCCGAAAATTGATTTTCTTTGTGCTTTTAAAATTATTAAATCTCTCGGGATCTGAATAAGACATTAGTTTTATCAAACAGTGTCCTCTAGGTAAGGTTTAGTAGGTGGGTGGGCCATATCCTGCCCTTCAATCTTTAGAACACAAGCGAGGGACAAACGTTAGTATTTTTAAAAAATCTCTGGGGTGTGTTCTAAGGGTTGGATAGGTATATATAAATTTGATATAACTATTATCATTTCATACTTTTAGATCAAAAAAGTCTTAATTTTTTCTCGAAAAATTTATGTAGTAAATAAAACTTTTCTGTTCTTCCGATTGTCTAATAAAGCTTAAATTTGAGATTAATTTATAAATCTGTTTTATTAATATTTGAGATACAGCGCCCAGAGGCGCACACACACACAACAGACATTTTTCAAAATTGGTCGAAATTGCTTCGGCGGGTCTTAAGTTCGAAAAAATCAACAATACAATTGAAAGTCATTTTTAAAATTTGGTTATGCCTTTTAGAGCCACCATAGAATACGAAAGCAATTGAAGGTTCAATTTCAGATTTTTTCCACATAATTCAATGATTGCTATCCATTGACGGAAGAATTTTCAAGAAGGCTTGGTCTACACTTTATTTTTATTTTGAGAGCTAAGTTTTGAGCCTCCCTGAATTTATGAGGCCCAAGGCGCTTGTCTCTTGCGCCTGTTTATACACTGGTGGAAAAAAAATGAAACACTTGAAATTCGTGAAATTTTGATCATTTTCAAACCGCCATAACTCGGCGTATTTTCAATCGATTTTGATGAACCTTTGAGGGCGAAAAAATTTTTGAAGTGTCTTCTTTAAAGTCATGCATGCGAACTTTTCCTAAGTATTCGAAATTTCTAATTTTCTGATATTTCAGAAAAATTACCTTTCTATATATTAAATGTTTTTGAAACAACCTTCTCCTCAGAGGCCTGCCAAAGCCCGGCCCAGAAAAACTCCGGGCCGGGCCTGGTTTGGATAAATTTAATTCACAACTAAGTGAATTGAAAAAAAAATGTTATTAACACGAATTCAATGTATTTAAAGAATTTTAAGGAATATAAGAGGAATCGGTCCAGTAATTTTATTTATTTAATTCAAAATTTTTCGGGGACTGTCCGGGCCGGGCTTTGAATATTCAGCTCCAGGCCGGGCCCGCAGCACATTTTTGTTTCCTCGGGCCGGGCCGGACCGAACTTTAAATTTTCACTGTCGGGCCGAGCCGGACCGGGCTTTCGAAAACCCGCTTCTGCAGGGCTCTGCTTCTCCTTCATATGTCTTTTTCGATTTTACCGGACGTTCTCTCGAAAATCCAAAAATACACATTTTTTGTATTTAAACAAAATACATATGTAAACAATGAATAGAAATTTAATAAACACAGTAATTATATATTCCAACTAGTTATTGATCACTCGGTCCATCAACATCATCAAGTATTACAAATAATTAGCAGTGTTTCTAACGTTCCACATCTAACCTCGACCCCCGTGTTAAAATTCAACCAGTTTTTAATCTGCCCCGGGCGATTGACGATTATCAAAATATTCGTATTTTTTGGTCTCGTTTCGGAACGTGATTACATTCTTATCACTAGACCGCGGCGGCGTACCTGTTGATATCAATTCAGTTTGCAGTTCGCGGTCGCGAGAACGTGTCTCTTCTTGTTCGGAATATTTATTTTTCGAACGTTTTAGTGCCCGTGGTGTTGTGATACATCTTCACGATTTGTGTGTGTGCGACTGTTGGTGTTTGTGTTTGTATTTTTCCGCTCCAATCCGAGGGAAGCAAAGAAACATCATCTAAGTTACATCTTAACCGCCAAGGATTTTCCTTTTCTGTAAGTTTGAATTTTCTTACACACGAAAATGAAGTAAAGGATTGTTTGAGTAGCTTAAGAAAATTTCAAAAGTCTGGCAAGCGTTTTCATATTTTTTAATCGCTTGAGAAAAAGTGCAACTTTAGATAATTACAAATTTTTTACTCGTTGAATTATGTCGAAATGTAGTAAAGGGATAATTGCAGATTTTAACAGTATCATGGACTAATATGTTGTTTGAGTCAATTAAGAAAATTTTAATTGTCTGGCAATTGTTTTTATATTTTTTTAATCGCTTGAAAAAAAGTGCAACTTTAGATAATTACAATTTTTTTCTTGTTGAATTATCTTGAAATGTAGTGAAGGGATGATTGCAGATTTTAACAGAATCGTGGACTAATATGTTGCTTGAGTAAATTAAGAAAATTTTAAGTGTCTGGCAATTGTTTTTATATTTTTTAATCGCTTGAAAAATAAATACAACTTTAGATAATTACAAATTTTGTTCTGGTGGAATTATCTCAAAATGTAGTGAAGGGATGATTGCAGATTTTAACAGTATCATGGACAAATATGCTGTTTGAGTAAATTAACAAAATTTTAAGTGTCTGGCAATTGTTTTTATATTTTTTTAATCGCTTGAGAAAAAGTGGAACTTTAGATAATTACAAATTTTGTTCTGGTGGAATTATCTCTAAATGTAGTGAAGGGATGATTGCAGATTTTAACAATATCAGGGACTAATATGTTGTTTGAGTAAATTAAGAAAATTTTAAGTGTCTGGCAATTGTTTTTATATTTTTTTAATCGCTTGAGAAAAAGTGCAATTTTAGATAATTGCAAATTTGTTTCTGGTGGAATTATCTCGAAATGTAGTGAAGGGATGATTGCAGATTTTAACAGTATCATGGACAAATATGCTGTTTGAGTAAATTAACAAAATTTTAAGTGTCTGGCAATTGTTTTTATATTTTTTTAATCGCTTGAGAAAAAGTGGAACTTTAGATAATTACAAATTTTGTTCTGGTGGAATTATCTCTAAATGTAGTGAAGGGATGATTGCAGATTTTAACAGTATCATGGATTAATATGCTGTTGGAGTAAATTAAGAAAATTTTAAGTGACTGGCAATTGTTTTTTATATTTTTTTAATCGCTTGAAAAAAAGTGCAACTTTAGATAATTAAAAATTTTGTTCTGGTGGAATTATCTTGAAATGTAGTGAAGGGATGATTGCAGATTTTAACAATATCAGGGACTAATATGTTGTTTGAGTAAATTAAGAAAATTTTAAGTGTCTGGCAATTGTTTTTATTTTTTTAATCGCTTGAGAGAAAGTGCGACTTTAGATAATTACAATTTTTTTTCTCGTTGAATTATCTCGAAATGTAGGGAAGGGATGATTGCAGATTTTAACAGTATCGTGGACTAATATGTTGTTTGAGTAAATTAAGAAAATTTGAAGTGTCCGGCAATTGTTTTTATATTTTTTTAATCGCTTGAAAAAAAGTGCAACTTCAGATAATTACAATTTTTTTCTCGTTGAATTATCTTGAAATGTAGTGAAGGGATGATTGCAGATTTTAACAGTATCATGGACTAATATGCTGTTTGAGTAAATTAGGAAAATTTTAAGTGTCTGGCAATTGTTTTTATATTTTTTTAATCGCTTGAGAAACGTGCAATTTTAGATAATTACAAATTTTGTTCTGGTGGAATTATCTCGAAATGTAGTGAAGGGATGATTGCAGATTTTAACAGTATCATGGACTAATATGCTGTTTGAGTAAATTAGGAAAATTTTAAGTGTCTGGCAATTGTTTTTATATTTTTTTAATCGCTTAAGAAAAAATGCAACTTTAGACAATTACAAATTTTGTTCTGGTGGAATTATCTTGAAATGTAGTGAAGGGATGATTGCAGATTTTAACAGTATCATGGACTAATATGCTGTTTGAGTAAATTAGGAAAATTTTAAGTGTCTGGCAATTGTTTTTATATTTTTTTAATCGCTTGAGAAAAAGTGCAAATTTAGATAATTACAAATGTTGTTCTGGTGGAATTATCTCGAAATGTAGTGAAGGGATGATTGCAGATTTTAACAGTATCATGGACTAATATGCTGTTTGAGTAAATTAGGAAAATTTTAAGTGTCTGGCAATTGTTTTTATATTTTTTTAATCGCTTGAAAAAAAGTGCAACTTTAGATAATTACAAATTTTGTTCTGGTGGAATTATCTCGAAATGTAGTGAAGGGATGATTGCAGATTTTAACAGTATCATGGACTAATATGCTGTTTGAGTAAATTAAGAAAATTTTAAGTGTCTGGCAATTGTTTTTATATTTTTTTAATCGCTTGAGAAAAAGTGCAACTTTAAATAATTACAAATTTTGTTCTGGTGGAATTATCTCAAAATGTAGTGAAGGGATGATTGCAGATTTTAACAGTATCATGGACTAATATGCTGTTTGAGTAAATTAAGAAAATTTTAAGTGTCTGGCAATTGTTTTTATATTTTTTTAATCGCTTGAGAAAAAGTGCAACTTTAGATAATTACAAATTTTGTTCTTGTGGAATTAGCTTAAAATGTAGTGAAGGGATTATTGCAAATTTTAACAGTATCGTGGACTAATATGTTGTTTGAGTAAATTAACAAAATTTTAAGTGTCTGGCAATTGTTTTTATATTTTTTTAATCGCTTGAGAAAAAGTGCAACTTTAAATAATTACAAATTTTGTTCTGGTGGAATTATCTCAAAATGTAGTGAAGGGATGATTGCAGATTTTAACAGTATCATGGACTAATATGCTGTTTGAGTAAATTAACAAAATTTTAAGTGTCTGTTGTTTGTTTTTATTTTTTTAATCGCTTGAAAAAAAGTGCAACTTTAGATAATTACAAATTTTGTTCTGGTGGAATTATCTCGAAATGTAGTGAAGGGATGATTGCAGATTTTAACAGTATCATGGACTAATATGCTGTTTGAGTAAATTAAGAAAATTTTAAGTGTCTGCCAATTGTTTTTATATTTTTTTAATCGCTTGAAAAAAAGTGCAACTTTAGATAATTACAAATTTTGTTCTGGTGGAATTATCTCGAAATGTAGTGAAGGGATGATTGCAGATTTTAACAGTATCATGGACTAATATGCTGTTTGAGTAAATTAAGAAAATTTTAAGTGTCTGGCAATTGTTTTTATATTTTTTTAATCGCTTGAAAAAAAGTGCAACTTTAGATAATTACAAATTTTGTTCTGGTGGAATTATCTCGAAATGTAGTGAAGGGATGATTGCAGATTTTAACAGTATCATGGACTAATATGCTGTTTGAGTAAATTAAGAAAATTTTAAGTGTCTGGCAATTGTTTTTATATTTTTTTAATCGCTTGAAAAAAAGTGCAACTTTAGATAATTACAAATTTTGTTCTGGTGGAATTATCTCGAAATGTAGTGAAGGGATGATTGCAGATTTTAACAGTATCGTGGACTAATATGTTGTTTGAGTAAATTAAGAAAATTTGAAGTGTCCGGCAATTGTTTTTATATTTTTTTAATCGCTTGAAAAAAAGTGCAACTTCAGATAATTACAATTTTTTTCTCGTTGAATTATCTTGAAATGTAGTGAAGGGATGATTGCAGATTTTAACAGTATCATGGACTAATATGCTGTTTGAGTAAATTAGGAAAATTTTAAGTGTCTGGCAATTGTTTTTATATTTTTTTAATCGCTTGAGAAACGTGCAATTTTAGATAATTACAAATGTTGTTCTGGTGGAATTATCTCGAAATGTAGTGAAGGGATGATTGCAGATTTTAACAGTATCATGGACTAATATGCTGTTTGAGTAAATTAAGAAAATTTTAAGTGTCTGGCAATTGTTTTTATATTTTTTTAATCGCTTGAGAAAAAGTGCAACTTTAAATAATTACAAATTTTGTTCTGGTGGAATTATCTCAAAATGTAGTGAAGGGATGATTGCAGATTTTAACAGTATCATGGACTAATATGCTGTTTGAGTAAATTAAGAAAATTTTAAGTGTCTGGCAATTGTTTTTATATTTTTTTAATCGCTTGAGAAAAAGTGCAACTTTAGATAATTACAAATTTTGTTCTTGTGGAATTAGCTTAAAATGTAGTGAAGGGATTATTGCAAATTTTAACAGTATCGTGGACTAATATGTTGTTTGAGTAAATTAACAAAATTTTAAGTGTCTGGCAATTGTTTTTATATTTTTTTAATCGCTTGAGAAAAAGTGCAACTTTAAATAATTACAAATTTTGTTCTGGTGGAATTATCTCAAAATGTAGTGAAGGGATGATTGCAGATTTTAACAGTATCATGGACTAATATGCTGTTTGAGTAAATTAACAAAATTTTAAGTGTCTGTTGTTTGTTTTTATTTTTTTAATCGCTTGAAAAAAAGTGCAACTTTAGATAATTACAAATTTTGTTCTGGTGGAATTATCTCGAAATGTAGTGAAGGGATGATTGCAGATTTTAACAGTATCATGGACTAATATGCTGTTTGAGTAAATTAAGAAAATTTTAAGTGTCTGCCAATTGTTTTTATATTTTTTTAATCGCTTGAAAAAAAGTGCAACTTTAGATAATTACAAATTTTGTTCTGGTGGAATTATCTCGAAATGTAGTGAAGGGATGATTGCAGATTTTAACAGTATCATGGACTAATATGCTGTTTGAGTAAATTAAGAAAATTTTAAGTGTCTGGCAATTGTTTTTATATTTTTTTAATCGCTTGAAAAAAAGTGCAACTTTAGATAATTACAAATTTTGTTCTGGTGGAATTATCTCGAAATGTAGTGAAGGGATGATTGCAGATTTTAACAGTATCGTGGACTAATATGCTGTTTGAGTAAATTAGGAAAATTTTAAGTGTCTGGCAATTGTTTTTATATTTTTTTAATCGCTTGAGAAACGTGCAATTTTAGATAATTACAAATTTTGTTCTTGTGGAATTAGCTTAAAATGTAGTGAAGGGATTATTGCAAATTTTAACAGTATCGTGGACTAATATGTTGTTTGAGTAAATTAAGAAAATTTTAAGTGTCTGGCAATTGTTTTTATATTTTTTTAATCGCTTGAGAAAAGTGCAACTTTAGATAATTACAAATTTTGTTCTGGTGGAATTATCTCGAAATGTAGTGAAGGGATGATTGCAGATTTTAACAGTATCATGGACTATTATGTTGTTTGAGTAAATTAAGAAAATTTTAATTGTTTGGCAATTGTTTTTATATTTTTTTAATCGCTTGAGAAAAAGTGCAACTTTAGATAATTACAAATTTTGTTCTGGTGGAATTATCTCGAAATGTAGTGAAGGGATGATTGCAGATTTTAACAGTATCGTGGACTAATAGTTTGTTTGAGTAAATTAAGAAAATTTTAAGTGCCTGGCAATTGTTTTTATATTTTTTTAATCGCTTGAGAAAAAGTGCAACTTTAGATAATTACAAATTTTGTTCTGGTGGAATTATCTTGAAATGTAGTGAAGGGATGATTGCAGATTTTAACAGTATCGTGGACTAATATGCTGTTTGAGTAAATTAGGAAAATTTTAAGTGTCTGGCAATTGTTTTTATATTTTTTTAATCGCTTGAGAAACGTGCAATTTTAGATAATTACAAATTTTGTTCTGGTGGAATTATCTCGAAATGTAGTGAAGAGATGATTGCAGATTTTAACAGTATCATGGACTAATATGTTGTTTGAGTAAATTAAGAAAATTTTAAGTGTCTGGCAATTGTTTTTATATTTTTTTAATCGCTTGAGAAAAAGTGCAAATTTAGATAATTACAAATTTTGTTCTGTTGGAATTATCTTGAAATGTAGTGAAGGGATGATTGCAGATTTTAACAGTATCGTGGACTAATATGCTGTTTGAGTAAATTAGGAAAATTTTAAGTGTCTGGCAATTGTTTTTATATTTTTTTAATCGCTTGAGAAACGTGCAATTTTAGATAATTACAAATTTTGTTCTGGTGGAATTATCTCGAAATGTAGTGAAGAGATGATTGCAGATTTTAACAGTATCATGGACTAATATGTTGTTTGAGTAAATTAAGAAAATTTTAAGTGTCTGGCAATTGTTTTTATATTTTTTTAATCGCTTGAGAAAAAGTGCAAATTTAGATAATTACAAATTTTGTTCTGTTGGAATTATCTTGAAATGTAGTGAAGGGATGATTGCAGATTTTAACAGTATCGTGGACTAATATGCTGTTTGAGTAAATTAGGAAAATTTTAAGTGTCTGGCAATTGTTTTTATATTTTTTTAATCGCTTGAGAAAAAGTGCAAATTTAGATAATTACAAATTTTGTTCTGTTGGAATTATCTTGAAATGTAGTGAAGGGATGATTGCAGATTTTAACAGTATCGTGGACTAATATGCTGTTTGAGTAAATTAGGAAAATTTTAAGTGTCTGGCAATTGTTTTTATATTTTTTTAATCGCTTGAGAAAAAGTGCAACTTTAGATAATTACAAATTTTGTTCTGGTGGAATTATTTTGAAATGTAGTGAAGGGATGATTGTAGATTTTAACAGTATGCTGTTTGAGTAAATTAAGAAAATGTTAAGTGTCTGGCAATTGTTTTTATATTTTTTTAATCGCTTGAGAAAAAGTGCAACTTTAGATAATTACAAATTTTGTTCTGGTGGAATTATTTCGAAATGTAGTGAAGGGATGATTGCAGATTTTAACAGTATGCTGTTTGAGTAAATTAAGAAAATTTTAAGTGTCTGGCAATTGTTTTTATATTTTTTTAATCGCTTGAGAAAAAGTGCAACTTTAGATAATTACAAATTTTGTTCTGGTGGAATTATTTTGAAATGTAGTGAAAGGATGATTGCAGATTTTAACAGTATCATGGACTAATATGTTGTTTGAGTAAATTAAGAAAATTTTAAGTGTCTGGCAATTGTTTTTATATTTTTTTAATCGCTTGAGAAAAAGTGCAACTTTAGATAATTACAAATTTTGTTCTGGTGGAATTATTTTGAAATGTAGTGAAAGGATGATTGCAGATTTTAACAGTATCATGGACTAATATGTTGTTTGAGTAAATTAAGAAAATTTTAAGTGTCTGGCAATTGTTTTTATATTTTTTTAATCGCTTGAGAAAAAGTGCAACTTTAGATAATTACAAATTTTGTTCTCGTGGAATTAGCTCGAAATGTAGTTGAGGGATGATTGCAGATTTTAACAGTATCGTGGACTAATATGTTGTTTGAGTAAATTAAGAAAATTTTAAGTGTCTGGCAATTGTTTTTATATTTTTTTAATCTCTTGAAAAAAAAGTGCAACTTTAGATGATTACAATTTTTTTCTCGTTGAATTATCTCGAAATGTGGTGAAGGGATGATTGCAGATTTTAACAGTATCATGGACTAATATGCTGTTTGAGTAAATTAAGAAAATTTTAAGTGTCTGGCAATTGTTTTTATATTTTTTTAATCGCTTGAGAAAAAGTGCAACTTTAAATAATTACAAATTTTGTTCTGGTGGAATTATCTCAAAATGTAGTGAAGGGATGATTGCAGATTTTAACAGTATCATGGACTAATATGCTGTTTGAGTAAATTAAGAAAATTTTAAGTGTCTGGCAATTGTTTTTATATTTTTTTAATCGCTTGAGAAAAAGTGCAACTTTAAATAATTACAAATTTTGTTCTGGTGGAATTATCTCAAAATGTAGTGAAGGGATGATTGCAGATTTTAACAGTATCATGGACTAATATGCTGTTTGAGTAAATTAGGAAAATTTTAAGTGTCTGGCAATTGTTTTTATATTTTTTTAATCGCTTGAAAAAAAGTGCAACTTTAGATAATTACAAATTTTGTTCTGGTGGAATTATCTCGAAATGTAGTGAAGGGATGATTGCAGATTTTAACAGTATCATGGACTAATATGCTGTTTGAGTAAATTAAGAAAATTTTAAGTGTCTGGCAATTGTTTTTATATTTTTTTAATCGCTTGAGAAAAAGTGCAACTTTAAATAATTACAAATTTTGTTCTGGTGGAATTATCTCAAAATGTAGTGAAGGGATGATTGCAGATTTTAACAGTATCATGGACTAATATGCTGTTTGAGTAAATTAAGAAAATTTTAAGTGTCTGGCAATTGTTTTTATATTTTTTTAATCGCTTGAGAAAAAGTGCAACTTTAGATAATTACAAATTTTGTTCTTGTGGAATTAGCTTAAAATGTAGTGAAGGGATTATTGCAAATTTTAACAGTATCGTGGACTAATATGTTGTTTGAGTAAATTAACAAAATTTTAAGTGTCTGGCAATTGTTTTTATATTTTTTTAATCGCTTGAGAAAAAGTGCAACTTTAAATAATTACAAATTTTGTTCTGGTGGAATTATCTCAAAATGTAGTGAAGGGATGATTGCAGATTTTAACAGTATCATGGACTAATATGCTGTTTGAGTAAATTAACAAAATTTTAAGTGTCTGTTGTTTGTTTTTATTTTTTTAATCGCTTGAAAAAAAGTGCAACTTTAGATAATTACAAATTTTGTTCTGGTGGAATTATCTCGAAATGTAGTGAAGGGATGATTGCAGATTTTAACAGTATCATGGACTAATATGCTGTTTGAGTAAATTAAGAAAATTTTAAGTGTCTGCCAATTGTTTTTATATTTTTTTAATCGCTTGAAAAAAAGTGCAACTTTAGATAATTACAAATTTTGTTCTGGTGGAATTATCTCGAAATGTAGTGAAGGGATGATTGCAGATTTTAACAGTATCATGGACTAATATGCTGTTTGAGTAAATTAAGAAAATTTTAAGTGTCTGGCAATTGTTTTTATATTTTTTTAATCGCTTGAAAAAAAGTGCAACTTTAGATAATTACAAATTTTGTTCTGGTGGAATTATCTCGAAATGTAGTGAAGGGATGATTGCAGATTTTAACAGTATCGTGGACTAATATGCTGTTTGAGTAAATTAGGAAAATTTTAAGTGTCTGGCAATTGTTTTTATATTTTTTTAATCGCTTGAGAAACGTGCAATTTTAGATAATTACAAATTTTGTTCTTGTGGAATTAGCTTAAAATGTAGTGAAGGGATTATTGCAAATTTTAACAGTATCGTGGACTAATATGTTGTTTGAGTAAATTAAGAAAATTTTAAGTGTCTGGCAATTGTTTTTATATTTTTTTAATCGCTTGAGAAAAGTGCAACTTTAGATAATTACAAATTTTGTTCTGGTGGAATTATCTCGAAATGTAGTGAAGGGATGATTGCAGATTTTAACAGTATCATGGACTATTATGTTGTTTGAGTAAATTAAGAAAATTTTAATTGTTTGGCAATTGTTTTTATATTTTTTTAATCGCTTGAGAAAAAGTGCAACTTTAGATAATTACAAATTTTGTTCTGGTGGAATTATCTCGAAATGTAGTGAAGGGATGATTGCAGATTTTAACAGTATCGTGGACTAATAGTTTGTTTGAGTAAATTAAGAAAATTTTAAGTGCCTGGCAATTGTTTTTATATTTTTTTAATCGCTTGAGAAAAAGTGCAACTTTAGATAATTACAAATTTTGTTCTGGTGGAATTATCTTGAAATGTAGTGAAGGGATGATTGCAGATTTTAACAGTATCGTGGACTAATATGCTGTTTGAGTAAATTAGGAAAATTTTAAGTGTCTGGCAATTGTTTTTATATTTTTTTAATCGCTTGAGAAACGTGCAATTTTAGATAATTACAAATTTTGTTCTGGTGGAATTATCTCGAAATGTAGTGAAGAGATGATTGCAGATTTTAACAGTATCATGGACTAATATGTTGTTTGAGTAAATTAAGAAAATTTTAAGTGTCTGGCAATTGTTTTTATATTTTTTTAATCGCTTGAGAAAAAGTGCAAATTTAGATAATTACAAATTTTGTTCTGTTGGAATTATCTTGAAATGTAGTGAAGGGATGATTGCAGATTTTAACAGTATCGTGGACTAATATGCTGTTTGAGTAAATTAGGAAAATTTTAAGTGTCTGGCAATTGTTTTTATATTTTTTTAATCGCTTGAGAAACGTGCAATTTTAGATAATTACAAATTTTGTTCTGGTGGAATTATCTCGAAATGTAGTGAAGAGATGATTGCAGATTTTAACAGTATCATGGACTAATATGTTGTTTGAGTAAATTAAGAAAATTTTAAGTGTCTGGCAATTGTTTTTATATTTTTTTAATCGCTTGAGAAAAAGTGCAAATTTAGATAATTACAAATTTTGTTCTGTTGGAATTATCTTGAAATGTAGTGAAGGGATGATTGCAGATTTTAACAGTATCGTGGACTAATATGCTGTTTGAGTAAATTAGGAAAATTTTAAGTGTCTGGCAATTGTTTTTATATTTTTTTAATCGCTTGAGAAAAAGTGCAAATTTAGATAATTACAAATTTTGTTCTGTTGGAATTATCTTGAAATGTAGTGAAGGGATGATTGCAGATTTTAACAGTATCGTGGACTAATATGCTGTTTGAGTAAATTAGGAAAATTTTAAGTGTCTGGCAATTGTTTTTATATTTTTTTAATCGCTTGAGAAAAAGTGCAACTTTAGATAATTACAAATTTTGTTCTGGTGGAATTATTTTGAAATGTAGTGAAGGGATGATTGTAGATTTTAACAGTATGCTGTTTGAGTAAATTAAGAAAATGTTAAGTGTCTGGCAATTGTTTTTATATTTTTTTAATCGCTTGAGAAAAAGTGCAACTTTAGATAATTACAAATTTTGTTCTGGTGGAATTATTTCGAAATGTAGTGAAGGGATGATTGCAGATTTTAACAGTATGCTGTTTGAGTAAATTAAGAAAATTTTAAGTGTCTGGCAATTGTTTTTATATTTTTTTAATCGCTTGAGAAAAAGTGCAACTTTAGATAATTACAAATTTTGTTCTGGTGGAATTATTTTGAAATGTAGTGAAAGGATGATTGCAGATTTTAACAGTATCATGGACTAATATGTTGTTTGAGTAAATTAAGAAAATTTTAAGTGTCTGGCAATTGTTTTTATATTTTTTTAATCGCTTGAGAAAAAGTGCAACTTTAGATAATTACAAATTTTGTTCTGGTGGAATTATTTTGAAATGTAGTGAAAGGATGATTGCAGATTTTAACAGTATCATGGACTAATATGTTGTTTGAGTAAATTAAGAAAATTTTAAGTGTCTGGCAATTGTTTTTATATTTTTTTAATCGCTTGAGAAAAAGTGCAACTTTAGATAATTACAAATTTTGTTCTCGTGGAATTAGCTCGAAATGTAGTTGAGGGATGATTGCAGATTTTAACAGTATCGTGGACTAATATGTTGTTTGAGTAAATTAAGAAAATTTTAAGTGTCTGGCAATTGTTTTTATATTTTTTTAATCTCTTGAAAAAAAAGTGCAACTTTAGATGATTACAATTTTTTTCTCGTTGAATTATCTCGAAATGTGGTGAAGGGATGATTGCAGATTTTAACAGTATCATGGACTAATATGCTGTTTGAGTAAATTAAGAAAATTTTAAGTGTCTGGCAATTGTTTTTATATTTTTTTAATCGCTTGAAAAAAAAGTGCAACTTTAGATGATTACAATTTTTTTCTCGTTGAATTATCTTGAAATGTAGTGAAGGGATGATTGCAGATTTTAACAGTATCATGGACTAATATGCTGTTTGAGTAAATTAAGAAAATTTTAAGTATCTGGCAATTGTTTTTATATTTTTTTAATCGCTTGAAAAAAAAGTGCAACTTTAGATGATTACAATTTTTTTCTCGTTGAATTATCTTGAAATGTAGTGAAGGGATGATTGCAGATTTTAACAGTATCATGAACTAATATGTTGTTTGAGTAAATTAAGAAAATTTTAAGTGTCTGGCAATTGTTTTTATATTTTTTAATCGCTTGAAAAAAAAGTGCAACTTTAGATGATTACAATTTTTTTCTCGTTGAATTATCTTGAAATGTAGTGAAGGGATGATTGCAGATTTTAACAGTATCATGGACTAATATGCTGTTTGAGTAAATTAACAAAATTTTAAGTGTCTGGCAATTGTTTTTATATTTTTTAATCGCTTGAAAAAAAAGTGCAACTTTAGATAATTACAATTTTTTTCTCGTTGAATTATCTCGAAATGTGGTGAAGGGATGATTGCCGATTTTAACAGAATCGTGGACTAATATGTTGCTTGAGTAAATTAAGAAAATTTTAAGTGTCTTGCAATTGTTTTTATATTTTTTAATCGCTTGAAAAATAAATGCAACTTTAGATAATTACAAATTTTGTTCTGGTGGAATTATCTCAAAATGTAGTGAAGGGATGATTGCAAATTTTAACAGTATGCTGTTTGAGTAAATTAAGAAAATTTTAAGTGTCTGGCAATTGTTTTTATATTTTTTTAATCGCTTGAGAAAAGTGCAACTTTAGATAATTACAAATTTTGTTCTGGTGGAATTATCTCGAAATGTAGTGAAGGGATAATTGCAGATGTTAACAGTATCGTGGACTAATATGCTGTTTGAGTAAATTAAGAAAATTTTAAGTGTCTGGCAATTGTTTTTATATTTTTTTAATCGGTTGAGAAAAAGTGCAACTTTAGATAATTAAAAATTTTGTTCTGGTGGAATTATCTCGAAATTTAGTGAAGGGATGATTGCAGATTTTAACAGTATCATGGACTAATATGTTGTTTGAGTAAATTAAGAAAATTTTAAGTGTCTGGCAATTGTTTTTATATTTTTTTAATCGCTTGAGAAAAAGTGCAACTTTAGATAATTACAAATTTTGTTCTGGTGGAATTATCTCGAAATGTAGTGAAGGGATGATTGCAGATTTTAACAGTATCATGGACTAATATGTTGTTTGAGTAAATTAAGAAAATTTTAAGTGTCTGGCAATTGTTTTTATATTTTTTTACTTGTAACTTTAGATAATTACAATTTTTTTTCTCGTTGAAATATCTCGAAATGTAGTGAAGGGATGATTGCAGATTTTAACAGTATCATGGACTAATATGCTGTTTGAGTAAATTAAGAAAATTTTAAGTGTCTGGCAATTGTTTTCATATTTTTTTAATCGCTTGAAAAAAAGTGCAAATTTAGATAATTACAAATTTTGTTCTGGTGGAAATATCTCGAAATGTAGTGAAGGGATGATTGCAGATTTTAACAGTATCGTGGACTAATATGTTGTTTGAGTAAATTAAGAAAATTTTAAGTGTCTGGCAATTGTTTTTATATTTTTTTAATCGCTTGAAAAAAAGTGCAACTTTACATAACTACAATTTTTTTCTCGTTGAATTATCTTGAAATGTAGTGAAGGGATGATTGCAGATTTTAACAGTATCATAGACTAATATGTTGTTTGAGTAAATTAAGAAAATTTTAAGTGTCTGGCAATTGTTTTTATATTTTTTTAATCGGTTGAGAAAAAGTGCAACTTTAGATAATTAAAAATTTTATTCTTATGGATTTAGCTTGAAGATTTTGACAGTATCATTGCCTTCATATTTCTTATATAATCTAAGAATTTTCAAAAATTTTGGATCATAACTGCTCAAATCCTTTAAAATCGCAGAACTGCAGATCTATAGAGCATAAGATAATAGAAGTAGCACAAACTAATTAGATATGTTAGACATCATTTGTAAAAAAAAAAAACAATGAAATATAATTTGTTCGCAGGAATACTAACAATAAGGTTATTTATGATTTCAAAAAAAATCTATAATTACGTCAATTTATTAACAAGCAATACCAAACTGATTATAAGTCATATGATTATCAAGCTAGAACCACTGCAGCGGGAGGGATCTCGGTGGATGCAGTTGCATTAACTCCAGAACTAATTTGTTGATTATTATTCGAATTAACTACTGCCTCGCTACCCGGTTTTGTTTTATTTCCTCCGGGGTTCGAATTTTCCACCACCGAACTGATCGCTTGTCCATTGTTAGAATTCGTTTGTTCTTTCGGTCTTGAAGGGAACTTATCCCGCATGATGGACTCGATACCTTGGTTATTCATCGAATTGAGGAGTCTCTTCAGCGCATCACTAAATCCTGCCTTGATGCTCGTAAATATGACTTGGTTATTTACCGATTTCATGATATTCTCCAGTCCACGTGGTATTTTATTGGCTAACATATCCATTACTGAATTTACGAATTGATTATTAACAGAATTTATGTTTGAATTTCCTTCATGATCTTCCACATCTATCTCCGAAATGACACGTTGGCCGTTATCTGAATGCATCTCTCCATCGTTGCCTGTGAAGTTCACGTTGGATACGATTCCCTGCTGGTTATTTGAGTTTACTGTCCTATTTGAGGGCAACCCAAAACAGATTCCAAAGACGGCAAACGCAATAATACATTTGAAACTCTAAAATAGAAATTTGTTTAAAAATCATTTTAATTTCAATAGCAAATTCTTACCATAGCGAAAGCAAATTCCAACAACCGCTTAAGAAGATTCTCAGGATGTTATTGAAAAGTTACATCGGGTTGTATATATATTAAATTGGGATCTAATTAGTATTATAATTTTATGTCGTTCCGATAACATTTAAGAACACGCCACTGTATAATCTTTAAACATTTGCATGCAACTCCTCAAAGATGCATCATTATCGCTGATTATTTTAATGTACATTTTGCATATGTATGATGAAACGATATGCAATTTTGAACGACGTCTACAATATTCACATTTATGGGATATTTTTCTCTTTTGACCCTTTGGGTTCCAAACAAGTTGAGATTTTTTTTGTCGGGCCTCTTCGCGTGAAAATGTCTCGATCATTAACACACTTGTTGGTTAAATAACTATAATTCTACTAAATAAAAAATCAGTTTAAATTCCGAAAGTTTAAAATTCCCGCCTTCTCTTCAAAAGAATTTTCTTCAAAATGCCATAATAAGGCGAAACTAGTCGAGAATTTTAAAGATTCAGAATCTTATTTTGTAGAATTAATGTCTATTTTATTTTATTGCCCTTGATAAAAATGAACTATCAATACGTAAATACTGATTATTAAATACTAAAATTATTTATTTTAAAATGCTATTAAAACATTTATTTATTTATTTATTTATTTATTTAGTTCTCAACAGATACAAATAGATCTAATTACAGAGAAATATCATAAAAAGAAAAATTAAAATACATCGTAAACACAAAACTTAACCTAAATTAACAATAATATATGTTTATAATAAACGCGACTTAAAAACTAAAATTAACATTAATATTCAAAAGAAAAATTAAAATTACAATTCAAATCAATTGTTTATAGAAAAAATATATATTCGTATGGAAGTACAATGAATGAATGAAGATAAATACACTGGCAGACAAATCATTATTACAGAGAACGAAGCGAGTTTAAGAAAGTGCTTCTCTTATCGCAAAATATGTATAATAAATATAAATAAATAAATAAATAAAAATTGCCATAATGCGGCGAAACTATATAGTCGAGAATTATAAACATTTTTTTATTCGGTAGAATTCATATTACTACCATTAAAACAATATTTATAATCTTTATTTTTTAAATTTGAACAACGTTACATTTTTTTATTTTCCGACTGATAAAATTATTCAAAAATTAAATTAATCGACAAATGAATGACTGTTCCAATGAAACTATTTTGGTTTCTGATAATAAGTGAGTTCTTTAGAGATACATACATTTTTTATGGTTTTTTTTTTCATATAAATTTTTCAAAAACCTCCAACAAATAAAATTATGGAAAAAAATTTGTCATAATTTTAAACTCAATTTTTTTAATACAATAATTTCCCAACAAGATGTGTTTTTATATTTTCCAATATATAAAATATAAATCCAAAATAAATAAAAAATTCAACCTTAATTACATTAAATTCACAAATTATAAAAGGCCAAGACAAATTATTGCACGAAATTTCATCTTTTCCTATCGATTTTTAATAATATTCCGATTTTTTCGTTAAAAATTTAATCAATATTGGGTGATATTGATAAGTTTCAAGTGAGTAGCAATTGTTTTTATATTTTTTTCGAGTCAACAAAATAATCACAATTTTTCATAAATTTACATTTGGTTTTTATGAAATATCACAAACACTATTAAAGGAATATATTACACTTTTTCACCAAATCTTTCTTGAATTAATATTGAGTGATGTTGAAAAGTTTCAAGTGAGTAGCATTTGTTTTTATATTTTTTTTCGAGTCGACAAAATAATTAAAATTTTTCATAAATGTACATCGGGTTTTCATGAAATATCGCAAACACTATTAAAGGAATATATTACCATTTTTCGACAAATCATTCTTGAATTAATATTGAGTGATGTTGAGAAGTTTCAAGTGAGTAGCAATTGTTTTTATATTTTTTTCGAGTCGACAAAATAATTACAATTTTTTATAAATTATCGCAAACGCTATTAAAGGAATATATTACCATTTTCCAACAGATGATTCTTAAATTAATATTGAGTGATATTGAGAAGTTTCAAGTGAGTAGCAATTGTTTTTTATATTTTTTTTTTAGTCTTCAAAATAATTACAATTTTTCATAAATTTACTTACATCGAGTTTTCATGAAATATCTCAAACGCTCTAAAGGACTGAATTGTAATTTTTCAACAAATTATTCTTGAATTAATATTGAGTGATTTTGAGAAGTTTTAAGTAGACAGCAATTGTTTTTATATTTTTTTCGAGTCAACAAAATAATTACATTTTTTTATAAATTATCGCAAACGCTATTAAAGAAATATATTACCATTTTTCAACAGATGATTCTTGAATTAATATTGAGTGATGTTGAGAAGTTTCAAGTGAGTAGCAATTGTTTTTATTTTTTTTTCGAGTCAACAAAATAATTACAATTTTTCATAAATTTACATCGAGTTTTCATGAAATATTCCAAACGCTCTAAAGGACTGAATTGTAATTTTTCAACAAATCATTCTTGACTTAATATTGAGTCATGTTAAGAAGTTTCAAGTGAGTAGCAATTGTTTTTTTATATTTTTTTCGAGTCGACAAAATAATTACAATTTTTCATAAATTTACATCGGGTTTTTATGAAATATCGCAAACACTTTTAAAGGAATATATTACCATTTTTCAACAAATCATTCTTGAATTAATATTGAGTGATGTTGAGAAGTTTCAAGTGAGTAGCAATTGTTTTTATATTTTTTTCGAGCCAACAAAATAATTACAATTTTTTATAAATTATCGCAAACACTATTAAAGGAATATATTACAATTTTTCAACAAATCATTCTTAAATTAATATTGAGTGATGTTGAGAAGTTTCAAGTGAGTAGCAATTGTTTTTATATTTTTTTCGAGTCAACAAAATAATTACAATTTTTTATAAATTATCGCAAACACTATTAAAGGAATATATTACAATTTTTCAACAAATCATTCTTAAATTAATATTGAGTGATGTTGAGAAGTTTCAAGTGAGTAGCAATTGTTTTTATATTTTTTTCGAGTCAACAAAATAATTACAATTTTTTATAAATTATCGCAAACACTATTAAAGGAATATATTACAATTTTTCAACAAATCATTCTTAAATTAATATTGAGTGATGTTGAGAAGTTTCAAGTGAGTAGCAATAGTTTTTATTTTTTTTTTCGAATCAACAAAATAATTACAATTTTTCATAAATTATCGCAAACATTATTAAAGGAATAAATTACAATTTTTCAACGAATCATTCTTGAATTAATATTGAGTGATGTTGAGAAGTTTCAAGTGAGTAGCAATTGTTTTTATATATTTTTTCGAATCAACAAAATTATTACAATTTTTCATAAATTATCGCAAACATTATTAAAGGAATAAATTACAATTATTCAACAAATCATTCTTGAATTAATATTGAGTGATGTTGAGAAGTTTCAAGTGAGTAGCAATAGTTTTTATATTTTTTTTCGAATCAACAAAATAATTACAATTTTTCATAAATTATCGCAAACATTATTAAAGGAATAAATTACAATTATTCAACAAATCATTTTTGAATTATTATTGAGTGATGTTGAGAAGTTTCAAGTGAGTAGCATTTGTTTTTATATTTTTTTTTCGCGTCAACAAAATAATTACAATTTTTCATAAATTTACATCGGGTTTTCATGAAATATCGCAAACACTATTAAAGGAATATATTAAAATTTTTCAGCAAATCATTCTTGAATTAATATTGAGTGATGTTGAGAAGTTTCAAGTGAGCAGCATTTGTTTTTATATTTTTTTCGAGTCAACAAAATAATTACAATTTTTCATAAATTTACATCGGGTTTTCATGAAATATCGCAAACACTATTAAAGGAATATATTACAATTTTTCAACAAATCATTCTTGAATTAATATTGAGTGATGTTGAGAAGTTTCAAGTGAGTAGCAATTGTTTTTATATTTTTTTCGAGTCAACAAAATAATTACAATTTTTCATAAATTTACATCGGATTTTCATGAAATATTGCAAACACTATTAAAGGAATATATTACAATTTTTCGACAAATCATTCTTGAATTAATATTGAGTGATATTGAGAAGTTTTAAGTGGGCAGCAATTGTTTTTATATTTTTTTTCGAGTCAACAAAATAATCATAATTTTTCATAAATTTACATCGGGTTTTCATGAAATATTGCAAACGCTCTAAAGGACTGAACTGTAATTTTTCAACAAATTATTCTTGAATTAATATTGAGTGATGTTGAGAAGTTTCAAGTGAATAGCGTTTGTTTTTATATTTTTTTCGAGTCTACAAAATAATTACAATTTTTCATAAATTTACATCGGGTTTTCATGAAATATCGCAAACACTATTAAAGGAATATATTACAATTTTTCAACAAATCATTCTTGAATTAATATTGAGTGATATTGAGAAGTTTCAAGTGGACAGCAATTGTTTTTATATTTTTTTCGAGTCAACAAAATAATTACATTTTTTTTATAAATCATCGCAAACGCTATTAAAGAAATATATTACCATTTTCCAACAGATGATTCTTGAATTAATATTGAGTGATGTTGAGAAGTTTCAAGTGAGTAGCAATTGTTTTTATATTTTTTTCGAGTCAACAAAATAATTACAATTTTTCATAAATTTACATCGAGTTTTCATGAAATATCGCAAACGCTCTAAAGGACTGAATTGTAATTTTTTAACAGATCATTCTTTAATTAATATTGAGTGATTTTGAGAAGTTTCAAGTGAGTACCATTTGTTTTTATATTTTCTTCGAGTCAACGAAATAATTACAATTTTTTTTTAATAAATTTACAGCGTGTTTGCATGAAATATCCGATAGAAAATCTACTACGTCGCTCATGCTTCTAAACTTTTTTCTCGTAATGTAAAAAACTTCATACTTATATCGTAAATTACTATTTTCTGTTGAATTCAATGATAGGCCTGTAACATCAGTAATATAATGTATTGACCTCATTTAACACAACACAAACATTCTTATTATTATTAACTATTAAAACTAATCAAAATGGTTATAATTATTTTCTTCGCCAATCAGATCTTCTCCAATCATCGAAATCATCTTCAGGACTATTGCTTTCGAACGAATTGGAGTCGTAATCTGAGTCGTAGGAGTAGAAGCCATTTTTATTACCAACGGGAGGTCCTTTGGGTATATCCTGACTTAATACCTCGGGTTTCAGGAAAATAGCCAACAAACCAAAAAACAGAAGCAATTTCAAGTACTAAAAAAAATAAAGATAGAAAGTTAATAAGAAATGGATAAATATGTACAGTTTTCGTAATTCAAATAATGCAAGCTTAATTTATGAAATGATCCAACTTATATGACCCAAAAATGAACATCTTTTGTTAATAAATTACATAAAGTAAGGAATAAATTCGATTAAAATTCAGAGGATTTTCTTTCAGAAAAATGCTCGGACACGTGTATTATTATTTTTTAACGCGCATTTTTTGAGATAAAATTCAAATGTACAGGGTGTCCCAAAATTGAGATACGACCCCTAAGTTAAACTTTTCAAATGTGAACCCCCATTTTTTGTTGCATTTATAGATTCTACGTAAAATTCTGAGTATTTTTCATATAGTGTACCCCATGTCGATATTCAGCTGTTATCGAAAAAAATGCGTTTAAAAAAGTACAACTACTATTTTATTTCTGGTAAAAGATAACATGGTTTAATCGAAACATTGGAATTAATAAGGAAAAATCACTTCATCAAGTAAATAATGATTTTTGCTTATTAATTCCAATGTTTCGATGAAACCATGTTATCTTTTACCAGAAATAAAATAGTAGTTGTACTTTTTTGAACGCCATTTCCTCGAAAGGAAATGAATATCAACATGAGGTATGCTACATGAAAAATACTCAGAATTTTACGTAGAATCCATAAATGCAATAAAAAATGGGGGTTCACATTTGAAAATTTTAACTTAAGGGTCGTATCTTGATTTTGGGACACCCTGTACATTTGAATTTTATCTCAAAAAATGCGCGTTAAAAAATAATAATACGTGTCCCAGCATTTTTCTGAAAGAAAATGCCCTGAATTTTAATCGAAATTATTCCTTACTTTATGTACACGGTGTATATAGGTATAGTGGTATAACAAAGTTATTTTATTATTTTATATTTTATAATATTAACTTATTTTCGATATTGATTTGCAAAAAGAAAATATTTACCATATTCATGCAGGCTATATCAAATACTTGTTAATTTAATAATGTATTCGCATTTATATATGCGAACAAACAAGGTTTTCGTTAATAGTAATTTTATTCGAAATAATTATTTATAAGAATGATGTTAAAAATTTACATATTTACACCTTTAGACATAAAATATATTATTTTTAAACCAGTGTTTTTAAACTTACCTTATCACGGCTCAGCTCACCTGGACAAGGCCTCTCCCATAACACGCATTGAAAAATACAGAAGAACAAAATGTTGGCTTCAGATTTTTTTGTCAGAGCTGCACCAATTCCAGCCAAAAAATCCTCGCGGACCGAATTTTGAGAATCACTGTCTTAGACAGCATTTTAGTGGTAATCAAGGTTATCGCAAGGTTTGCTAACACAGTCTTATAATTATACCTTAAAAAATAACAATATCTATACATATATTTAGATTATTTATTGTAATGTTTGAATATATCTTCCCGCTTAATACACTGGAGAAAAAAAAATTAAACACTTTAAATTCGTGAAATTTCGACCATTTTCAAATCGCCATAACTCGGCGCATTTTCAATCGATTTTGATGAATCTTCCAGAGAAAAAAACTTTGAAGTGTCTTCTTCAAAGTCATGCAAGCGAACTTAAGTGTAACCCCTTCCGCCCCCCTCTAGCACCCCTGTGAAAAAAAAAATGTTTTTTCAGGAAACCATGTCCAACTTTGACGATGTCTATGGAGTTGGAAAAATTTTGTCGACTCGATCCACCATAAAGGCATTAAAATTTGATCAATTCCTTATGCAGGGCTTGAAAAACGAAGTTCCTACGACGATTTGGCACCAAGTTATGGGTGTTTGAAAAAAAGTGCATTTTGAGGTTTTTTGCACATAACTCAGCGACTTTTCAACCAAATTTGATTATTCTTACGGAAAAAATATCTCATTTTGGGCCTATTTTAATGGGGTGAACTCAGATTGGAATGATCCCTTTTCGAACCCTTCAACCTCCGAACAAGAAAAACAAGTTTTTTGGGCAAAAAAACTTTGGCAACGTGTACCGAGTTGGATAAAATGTGCCGACTCGATCCACCAAAAGGGCATTAAAATGTGTTCAATTACCTGTAAAGGACTCAAAAACGAAGTTCCTACGGCAATTTTTCACAAAGTTATGGAAGCTTAAAAAAAGTACATTTTGTAGTCTTTTTATTTTTTCGTTTGGAGGGGCGTAGAGCCCTCTCTTTGAGTGGGGGATAAACCTTCTCAAAGAAGACACATTTTGCTTTTGATTTCTCAAAATTTTGTCAGAATCGGTTGGATAGAAGCCAAGTTATGGCCATTGGAAAGTTACCTAAATTTTTACAAATTTCAAGTGTGTTTTTTTCCGTCAGTGTAATTTGTTTGTTTGGACGAATGGAAAAATGGACGAATGGTGGTGATTTAGGGCCACATTTTTTCCGACCCTACAGAGATCGTTTAAGTGAGCCTTTTGTGACCTAAAATAAAGTTTTTTGTTAATGGAGTTCTAAAGTACAAAATGCGATATTCATGATTTCGCGCAAATAATGAATTTTCGTGCATACCTCTAAGAACATGCAAAGCAAATTTCATTCGTGAAAACGAAAACAATTTCGTCGAAAAAAATCAGACTTATGAGTAAGAAAAACCACAAAATTCGCTTTTTTCAAACACCCATAACTTTGTGCCAAACCGTCACAGGAACTTCGTTATTTGAGTCTTGCGCAGATTGAACACATTTCAATGCCCTTTTGGTGGATTGAGTCGACACATTTTTTCCAACTCGGTATACACGTTGCCAAAGTAGGATTTTTTTGCCCAAAAACGTGTTTTTTTTTATTCGGGGGTTGAAGGGTTCCAAAAGGGACCATTCCAATCTGAGTTTACCCCCTTAAAGTAGAGCCTAAATGGGATTTTTTCCCGAAAGAATCATCAAATTTGGTTGAAAAGTCGCTGAGTTATGTGCGAAAAAACCTCAAAACGCACTTTTTTATCAAACACCCATAACTTGATGCCAAATTGTCGTAGGAACTTCGTTCTTTGAGTCCTGTATATGGAATTGATCAAATTTTAATGCCTTTATGGTGGATCGAGTCGACAAAATTTTTCGAACTCCGCAGACATCGTCAAAGTTGGACATGGTTTCCTGAAAAAACTTTTTTTTCACAGGGTTGCTAGAGGGGGGTGGAAGGGGTTACGCTTAAGTTCGCATTTATGACTTTAAAGAAGACACTTCAAAGTTTTTCGCCCTCAAAGATTCATCCAAATCGATTGAAAATACGCCGAGTTATGGCGGTTCGAAAATGGTCGAAATTTCACGAATTTCAAGTGTTTCATTTTTTTTTCACCAGTGTATAAATATGTAATAACACAAATGCAAAAAAAATGTATAAATTTAAATATTTTTAGGGCGTGCAGCTCACTATTCTGCACAACTTTCGTATAAAACATTTTTCGAAATTTTGAAAAATAAGCACGTGATTGACCGTTCCCAGAGCTCTGAAACACCCTGTATTGATATTGCATTGTATAGGTAAATTAGTTTTAATTGTAAAAGTTTTTAATAATGAGGGCCCTTGGATAGGGCATCTTTCTAATATCTTTTCTGTCATTTTAATAATAATAATAATAAACCACTTTATTTGTAAAAAAGTAAAATAAAACGAAAACAGAATTGAAATATACAAATAAGAACATTAATTTTACTAATAATACAAAAACATAAGGCGGGATTCAGTTCTGAGTAAAAACTCAACTGTTCTTCCATCCAAACCTTAAAATATCAGTTATTTTTATTAAAAATAATTAAAATTAAAACTAAATAAACTAAAAGTAAATAATAAAACTAAATAAAACACATGAAAAATATAAGGTAAATCAAAAATATAAAATAAAGTAAACATAAACAATTCTTAAAAAATAAAAAGTAAAAAATAAAAAATAAACTGAGATTAATTTAATAGAACACAATGCAAACTTTTTTGTTACTACGCTATTGTGAGAAACGACTAGTACAGTCTGGCATTCAAGTTTGAATTTTAGGGAATCACTTCTTTGAGACGTTTCTTTTGTATGAAATTTGAGATCAATACTTCATGTCAAAAAACCTTAGTTGTTGAAGTAGGCTGGATTTAAGAAATCTCTTCATCAAATTTTGTACTATAATTTGTAAATTTGTGAACAGCAATAGACCAAGTGGATCCGAGGTTTGAATATTTCGTAAAAATGGTTCAAAATCCAAGGAAAGCATTAAAATAAAGCCAGTGTATATTTCAGAAATATATCTTTGGGTCTGAGGTTTGGAACTTCCTAAAAATGGTTTCCTTTCCAAAGAAAGCATTTTAAAAACCCACTTTGCATATTTTATTTGAACTGAAACATTTTTTGATGTTTTTGGCTGTCAAATTTCTTTACATCATTAAAAATTCTTATCAATCGAAGGCACTCTTTCAAGCCATCTGTTTGTAGTGTTTTAAAGGAAATATAGACTTTCCAGTAAGTTTGATGAACTCTGCACGACAGGCTGGTGAATCATTAAAGATGTAATAAACATCTGGCAAAAAGCAATCCAATTCCCACTTTGTCGTCTGTAATCCAGTTTTTATCGCACCATTGGCGGTATATAGACCACAAACATTGGCATTAATCTAGATTTTCTTTTAATCTTTTCAACCAATTCTTTAATAAATCGCAAATTTTCATTAGGACCATTGAACCATTAGGGACACTTGGAGAATATTTTCAGGCTGTAATGGTTGTATTCCTTCAAGGAAGTTGTCTTGAAAATCTTGTGATGATGTGGCTCTACCCAAAAAAACACTATTAAAATATTCAGTACACACTATACTTCTATTAACATAAAAAAAAAACTTTACAAATATATCCATCTATCCTTTTTGAATGATCTCATTCAAATATTAATCGAAAGAAATGACGAAATCATCACACTTCATTAGAAAAATAGGAAATCCATGGTTTATTAGATACTTCTAATTAAAAATAAATATTTAATTAAAATATTTATATTAAAGACTTGAAGCTACAACACTTCGGAAACATTCACTAAAATGTTTCCCCTATATCTGCACATGAGTTTATCGTCCACCACCTTTAACACCCAAAGTATTTCAGTTCTTGTAACACCATCGCTCCTGAAAAAAGTCGGCGTTGATTCAGAAGGCTGATTTTAACACAATACTCAGGGTTATTTATAATCTGTTGAGTATGATTAGAAGTTAACGGAATGGCATCGTTTTGGTTCCACGCACTTTCACTACTTTTTGTAGTTTTAAAAGATATAAATAAAAAGTTTGGCCCCCTGAGTTTTGATTGGAAAACTAAGGCTTGACACCCCATGTAAGATAAATCAAAGATGTTTTTACATATTTAACAGTAGGCACAGGAGTGTGAAGAAATCAAATAACAATGACAAGATGTATTATTATACGCCATACAGTATACAGTCTTTCGTGAAATTTTAGTCACAAGTCTCAATTATTTCTAGCAGCCTTAATCTGACCTGGGACATGGTCAGGCTGAACTACGTACCTTATGTCATGTAATAATAATAATACAATTATATGTTGTACAACTCTACAAAATGCGTTTTTCATGAATTTCTTGACGAGGTCCCTTTTCAGCAAAATATAGTAACGTTACTTAGAAAATTTCTAAGCGTCATTACTCAGAAAGTAATAGTCCGATTTTTTTTATTTTTTCAACTCTACTACTCTTTGTAGTCTGTGGTCTTTGTGTCTTTCCAATTTTAATTATTTTCAGTCCCAGTTTTCTTTAGTAAGACCTAATTGCCTCATCTCTACAATAGTTCATTAATGTAAAACCATAATTTTTCATCTACCTGATGAAGCCACTGTATGGTGAAACAATTGTAGTGTTTTATTAAATGGTACCATGGAGTTTCAACAAGTAACAGCCTCATCGATCCAATATTTAGTAAGAAATCACTTCACATGAATTCAAACAGTGGCATTCGTTTTTAGAATCGGAATAAATACATCCGAAGCTTTAATACACTAAACGTTCGCATCGAAAATATATTTTTTCCCGATGTAAATCCGAAGTGGGCCAATTTAAATAAAATAATTCGGCGCCACAGTAAAAGCAACATTTCCTCACAGCAAATACGGCATTGACGCGGTGAACAGCTGTGCACAATCGGGCCCCCGCATTACTTTTAGACAATATTTCGATAATTAAACAGCACGCCAAAACAAACAAAGCAGGAGGACCTATTATTATTTAACGCTTTCCTCGTAATCCCCCATCTCGCGAATTTTTCATTAAAATTGATGTAAACGATTCATCTTAATTTCAAAAGCCTTGTATAAAGACAATCGAAATATCATCAGAACAAATAATAAGGAAACAAAGATGGGAGTGTAGCAAGGATGTGTACTGTTATTCACAATAGTGCTTGGCGAAGCCATAAAAGAGGTGAAGAAAAATATGAAGATATTAAAACTAGGACATCGAAAAATGGTAGGAACACAGATGATATGGCGATGGTGGCAGAGGCAGAAGAAGACCTACAACACAATATCAAAGTAGAGGCTGTTCGAAGTAGTTCACAAACGTGACCCAGAACATGTTTAAAAAAATCAAAGTACTGGAGAAAGAACTAACAGCTATGAAGACAAATATAGATAAAACAAAAACGATGATAATCTCTCGAGAACTAACAATACGTGGAAAACATTGAACAGGTAGAAAGCTTTAAGTATGATAATTTAAAATAATGGAAAGATCGACAAAGAGATAAACGATAGATTGCAATAGACGGGGAGGATATTCAACTTTTTTGGATGTAAAAACAAAAATATTGAAAAAGGTAATAAGACTGAGAATAAACGTCAGTGAAACATGAATCTTAACAGAAAAGCACGCGAATGGATGCAACAGACATGAGATTCTTAAGAAAAATCGAAAATAAAACAAGATGAGACGAATTAGAAACGAAACACACACGCACACACACAAAACTTACAAATAAAACCCTTAAATGAAAAATACGTACGAACTACTGAGATGGTTCCGACATGTGTGTCGCATGATAGAGAATTATGAGATATATGAAATCAGAATAGCAGGAAGCAGTGGCGGCTCGTGGAACAAGTTGATGATAGAGTCACTTATACAATACACCCCCTTCTTTTTTTAAAGAAAGAAAGAAAGAAAGAACGATGTATCTTCGTAGACCGAAGTAACTTGCGAAAAAGTGTTTTAAGAATTAATTAAAAATTCTTGCTGAGCTTGAAACTACATAGCTCCTTGGCTCTATATAACGAGCCGCCCCTGCTTAATTTGATAAAACAATGATTTGCGAATTAAATTTATTTTTTTTAGAATTTAGTAGACACGATTTATATTTTTTTTTGCTCGAGTATTACACAATTCGAAAACTAAAATTTTCAAAAATTCACAACTCGCGAAATAATTGGCGGATTTTTAAAAACTCTATTTTATTTGATGAAAGAATAATTTGCAAATCTAATTTAATTTTTGTAGAATTTTGTCAAAACGTTTTATATTATTTTTTTTAGAATTTTTCACTCGTGTATTACACAATTCGAAAACTAAAATTTTTAAAAATTCACAACTCGCGAAATAATAGGTGGATTTTCAAAAACTCCATTTAATTTAATGAAAGAATGATTTGCAAATCTAATTTAATTTTTGTAGAATTTCATCAACACGTTTTATTAATTTTTTTAGATTTTTTTACTCAAGTATTACACAATTCGAAAACAATTTTGTTTTTAATTTACAACTCGCGAAATAATTGGCGGATTTTTAAAAACTCTATTTAATTTGATGAAAGGATAATTTGCAAATCTAATTTAATTTTTGTAGAATTTTGTCAACACGTTTTATATTTTTTTTAGAATTTTTCACTCTAGTATTACACAATTCGAAAACTTAAATTTTCAAAAATTCACAACTCGCGAAATAATAAGTGGATTTTCAAAAATTCAATTCAATTTGATAAAAGGATGATTTGCAAATCTAATTTAATTTTTGTAGAATTTTGTCAACACGTTTTATATTTTTTTAGAATTTTTCACTCGAGTATTACACAATTCGAAAACTAAAATTTTCAAAAATTCACAACTCGCGAAATAATAAGTGGATTTTCAAAAATTCAATTTAATTTGATAAAAGGATGATTTGCAAATCTAATTTCATTTTTGTAGAATTTTGTCAACACGTTTTATATTTTTTTTTAGAATTTTTCCCTCGAGTATTACACAATTCTAAAACTAAAATTTTCAAAAATTCACAACTCGCGAAATAATTGGCGGATTTTTAAAAACTCTATTTAATTTGATGAAAGGATAATTTGCAAATCTAATTTAATTTTTGTACAATTTTGTCAACACGATTTATATTTTTTTTTTAGAATTTTTCACTCGAGTATTACTCAATTGAAAAACTAAAATTTTCAAAAATTTACAACTCGCCAAATAATTGGCGGATTTTCAAAAACTGCACTTAATTTGATAAAACGATGATTTGCAAATCTAATTTAATTTTCTTAGAATTTAGTCGACACGTTTTATATTTTTTTTTATTTTTTTGCTCCAGTATTTCACAATTACACAAAATTAAAATTTTCAAAAATTCCCAATTCGTGGATTTTCAAAAACTGTACTTAATTTCAGTGGCGGCTCGTGGAACATGTTGATGGTAAAGCCATTTATACAATATACACCCCCCTCCCACCTTCACCTTTTTGGAAGAAAGAACAATTTATCTTCTTAAACCGAAGTAACTGGCGAAAAAGTGTTTTAAGAATTAATTAAAAATTCTTGCTCAGCTTGAAACTTCAGGTAGTGCCATGGCTCCTTGGCTCTATATAACGAACCGCCCCTGGCAGGTAGAAACTACCAGAAAAGACCAAGAAAAATTTGGAATGATAGAGTTAAAGAAGAAGCGGAGAGAAAGGGAATAACTTGGCAATTAATCAAACAACCAACACAAGAATCGAATAATTTAGCAAACTGCCTTACACCAAATGTTGTAGATGGGCGGAAAAAAAATTGAACACGAATCGGCGTATTTTCAATCGATTTTGATGAATCTTTGAGGGCGAAAAAATTTTTGAAGTGTCTTCTTTAAAGTCATGCATGCGAACTTAAGCGTAACCCCTTCCGCCCCCCGCCAAACGTAATCGATTTTGAGATAATTTTGAAAGTTTCAATATTGTAGCAATTGTTTTTATAATTTTTTTGCGCGCTCGAGATTGTGCGCAACTGAAAATACAATAATATCAGTTCTCGTCGATTATCACGAAATTTGGTGAAGGGATTTTTGCAGATTTTTGCTGATTCTTAAAGAGCAATTGATTTTGAGATAATTTTGAAAATTTCAAGTTTGTGGCCATTATTTTCATATTTTTTTGTCCGCTCGAGATTGTGCGCGACTGAAAATGCAATAATCTCAGTTCTCGTACGATTATCACGAAATTTGGTGAAGGGATTTTTGCAGATTTTTGCTGATTCTTAAAGCGAAATTGATTTTGAGATCATTTTAAAAATTTCAAGATTGTAGCAATTGTTTTTATATTTTTTTGTGCGCTCGAGATTGTGCGCGACTGAAAATACAATAATATCAGTTCTCGTCGATTATCACAAAATTTGGTGAAGGGATTTTTGCAGATTTTTATTGATTCTTAAAACGCAATTGATTTTGAGATAATTTTGAAAATTTCAAGATTGTAGCAATTGTTTTTATATTTTTTTTGCACGCTCGAGATTGTGCGCGGCTGAAAATACAATAATCTCAGTTCTCGTCGATTATCACGAAATTTGGTGAAGGGATTTTTGCAGATTTTTACTGGTTCTTAAAGCGCAATGGATTTTGAGATAATTTTGAAAATTTCAAGTTTGTGGCAATTGTTTTTATATTTTTTGCGCTCTCGAGATTGTGCGCGACTGAAAATACAATAATATCAGTTCTCGTGCGATTATCTCGAAATTTAGTGAAGAGATTTTTGCAGATTTTTACAGATTCTTAAAGCGCAATTGATTTTGAGTCAGTTTTGAAAATTTCAAGTTTGTGGTAATTGTTTTTATATTTTTTGTCCGCTGGAGATTGTGCGCGACTGAAAATACAATAATCTCAGCTCTCGTGCGATAATCTCGAAATTTGGTGACGGGATTTTTACAGATTTTGACTAATTCTTAAAGCGTAATTGATTTTAAGATAATTTTGAAAATTTCAAGTTTGTGGCAATTGTTTTAATTTTTTTTTTGTCCGCTCGAGATTGTGCGCGACTGAAAATACAATAATCTCAGTTCTCGTCGATTATCACGAAATTTGGTGAAGGGATTTTTGCAGATTTTTATTGATTCTTAAAACGCAATTGATTTTGAGATAATTTTGAAAATTTCAAGATTGTAGCAATTGTTTTTATAGTTTTTTGCGCGCTCGAGATTGTGCGCGGCTAAAAATACAATAATCTCAGTTCTCGTCGATTATCACGAAATTTGGTGAACGGATTTTTGCAGATTTTTACTGATTCTTAAAGCGCAATTCATTTTGAGATAATTTTGAAAATTTCAAGTTTGTGGCTATTGTTTTCATATTTTTTATGTCCGCTCGAGATTGCACGTGACTTAAAATAAAATAATCTCAGTTTTCGTCGATTATCACGAAATTTGGTGAAGGGATTTTTGTAGATTTTTACTGATTCTTAAAGCGCAACTGATTTTAAGATAATTTTGAAAATAACTGGTTGTGTTAATTGTTTTTATATTTTTTTGTCCGCTCGAGATTGTGCGCGACTGAAAATATAATAATCTCAGTTCTCATCGATTATCTCGAAATTTGGTGGAGAGATTTTTGCAGATTTTTACTGATTCTTAAAGCACAATTGATTTTGTGATAATTTTGAAAATTTCAAGTTTGTGGCTATTGTTTTTAAAAATTTTTATTCGCTCGAAATTGTGCGCGACTGGAAATACAATAATCTCAGTTCTCCTGCGATCATTTTGAAAGATGGTAAAGAGGTTTTTGTAGATGTTTACTGCTTCATAGAGCGCAATGTTATTTCACCCTTTGTGGGTATTATACGCCCAAAATATTTGACATTTACCCATCGGAGCTTGACATTGAGCATCCCAAGGCTTGTGAAAATATCCTGTACTTTCCTTTGGTGCAATTTTATGCTCTCGGATCGCCCTAACCGATCCTTCTTGTGTTCTTTGATCGTCCCGACCGTTACCTCACCTGGACCGACTATGACTTTCCCGAGTGAGGTAGTCTCTGTACGCTTTGCTCTGATTCAAAAAGCTTACACTAATTATGACTTCTGGACCCATTGGCTAACATCTTATCATATATTCGAAGTTCCACCACGCAAAATAGAATTTTTGTTTATTTTAAACTTATATTTTCTACATTGGAAAATATGACATATGATTAAATATTAACAGTATTATTTTCTTTACATTTTCGTTTTTAAACGAATTACAAATTATTAACAAGTTGAGTGCGACGGAGAATTAGAGCTATCGCAAACACCAATGTTAAAATAATCATTCAGAAAAATTCATAAAATTAAAAATATTGTAATGATATTCTTTCACTCACCATTCTCAAATTTATCGAAGCACTGTATCTGTTAAACATTATGATCAATAAGTGTAAGAAATTAAATTTCAATACCGGTTATATAATTGTAAAAATAACAATAATAAAAACAATAAATTAAGTTTTTATGCAGAATCATTCCAACATTTAGTGTGCTCGGCAATGACGTCACGATTCATCCTATCCTTAGAATATGCACTATTGATGATGTTTAGCACCATTGCAGTGAGTGATTGATTAAAAACGTCAGCATGTTGTTTCACCCATTCCGCTGCTCTATTAGCACTCTTGTTGATATCATCGGTTACATTTTCTCCATTAATTATCAGCTCGTCCAAGTGAAACTAAAAAAGAAAAAAATCACATAAAAAAGAAAAGTACTCTGTATAAATCGATCGCGAGTGATAATCAAGTGAAATGTAATTGACAAACTGTGATAAAGTTTTGACGTATAGGAAAATCTAGTGGTATATAGGGAAATGTATTTGATGGGGAAGGGTCAGTTGCGCCCAGGACACTTGCGCCACCACTACTACAGACTGAGATGACACCAATGCTTCGTCCCTCGAGTTGTTTATAGCTGTTAATACGAAATAGATTACAGCATAGGCATGGATGCCTGATCTGTCTGCAGCTGTCAGAGAACAATAATAAATGCTTACTTTCACTCCTTCTAAGGATAACTTGATACTAAATTCTTCGGGCTTCAATGGGAGAGCGGTCTGGAAACTGATATCATAACGGAGTTTGGTGAAGGTCTCCCTGATGGAGCCTTTTCCCTTTATACTGTTTCCCTTTATGATTGCGTCAATGTCGTATTCGCCTTCAAAAGAATAAACTGGCCATTCGGCGACAAGGCGCAACTTGAGGGCGTCCGGGTGCCGGACTTTGGTTGCCTCTATGTGGGTTAGGGTGAATTTCAAAACGTCGAAGAATTTCATGGCCTTGAGCGATACGTTTCCACTGAAAAAAGAAAATTAAAGATAAATACAGATGCTTGCAGATTAACGAACAGGTTGAATATTCATATATTCAGGCTACATTTCGTTTTCTTGTATTTATCTAATGCTTTCTGCAACAAGTAAAGTTGTTTCTAATTTGAAAATTAAAGATATCTTACAAAATGTTTATAATGCAATCATTCTATCAACTAGCAGCCTTCATCCATAGCTCTGCAATATGTCAAGCAGGGTGGTTGTGCTAACATCTTTTGAAAGCTGAGCTATTGGACCTTAACGTAACTCTAGTTAAACATTTACTCGTTTGAAGTTGGAAGTTGACCGTTCAAAACGAGTAAATGTTTAACTAGCGTTACGTTAAGGTCTAATAGGGTCAACTTCCAGTTTTGATACAGCGAACAAGGTATTTAACGAGAAATATGATTGGTACAAAATTGCAACAGCAATGGACCAATAATTGATCCTTGAGGTACCCCGTGGTTAATGTTTTTTTTTATCCCACGGTAAAACATTTTTGAATAGTACCCTTTGACGCCTATTACATAAATAGGATTGCAATATTGAACAACTCTTTGGGTGAAAATTTTTTGGGTGAAAAATAATATAGTTTCTGCAGAAGTAATTCGTGTGAAACGCATCAAACGCCTTACTAAGTAGCTACTGAAAGGCTTCAAAGCCTTCATAAATCTTTTGCGTAAATGCGCGTGTTGATTTACTTCTTCGGAAACATATTTCGTGATACGTTTTGAATAATTCAAAGAAAACCAAGGGCGTTTTCAACCAACCAGTCTAGGGTGGGTAATTAAAAAAAAGATAAATAAACTGGTGCTTCCGCCAGTGGCGGCTCGTGGAACATGTTGATGGTAGAGCCACTTTGACAATTTATTAAATCGGATGATACTGGCGTTTGAAACGTCAAAATTATGAAAGATGGAATCTGTATCGTTTATTTTAATATGTATAGATGTAAATTGTGTCATTATTTTATTAACTTGACATTGTAATATTTAAATTTAATTTTGAATGTAACTTTTAATTGACAAACACATCCGCAACAAATTTTTTGCATCTTATGTATGATTTGTATACTGTGGCCGACGTGAAATAAATGGAATGAAAAATAAAATGAAATGACAAATTATACAAATTAAATACAGGCAAAAAAAAAACAAAAATTTGCACATAAAATTCAATCACACACGTAAATAATCTAAAGTATAGACCAATAAAAAATACGCTCTTAATTAAAGTAAAAAACTAAAATATGCGCCCAAAAGATCGAAAATTTAGACAAATTTCGAAAATTCGCGGTTAAAAAAAATGCAGACCAAAAATCCGGAAATTTTCAACAAAAGTTTAAACAAAATAAAGAATATTTAGGGCAAAATTTCTAAAATTTGGAACGAAGAAATGAAAAATACAGGCCAAAGATCTAAAATGTAGGCCAAACAAATCAAAAATGCAAAAATTCAAACCAAAAAATTGAAAAATCATGGAAAACGAAAATAATTCGCCATTTTCAGCCCCCAAAATAACTCTTTAGCTCAAAATAAGTTGCCGACCACATACTTGAAAACCTCAGTTCCTGGAAGACCCACAACAAAATTTTATGGACAAAGTGTTCAGAATGGTCTCAGTCTTGAGTTTTTCAGTTTTTCAAAAAAATTAAATTTAATCGATTTTAGTCAAAAAGTAACCAAAGAGTAAAAAAAAATCGCCCATAAAAAATAATAATTAATATCAGCAAAAACATAAAAAAAGTCGCGTATAAAAATCAATCATTTAGACTAAAAAAATTTTGATGTGGCCATCATGTTACTTTCTCCGACTTAATGGTATCATTTATATTTACGCTTTCATGGTTTATTTTCTATTTAAATCATATTTTAAATGTCCGTAGAAAGTTCCGTAGACTCCGGTGAAACTGACGTTTAAAACGTCAAAATTATGAAAGATGGAAAAATTATACATCAAATCCAAACACTCAGTTTACTCAAAAACTAATGGGATTTCGGAAAAAACTTATTCTTTATAAGTTGTTCATTTTAGCATTCGCTACAATTATTATTAACATAAATTTGCTATAACTATTATCGTTTTATAATTATAAACCAAAAATTTAAAAAAATAATAATACATTTTTTTCTCGAATAGCAATGATTTTATGAAAAATATTTTCAAGCAAATGACGTTCATTTCTTTGTTGTTTTCAAAGTTTGTTTAAATGTTTTTTTGATATTTTTCATATTTAAGAAAATATTGGCAAAAAACAAAAAACAGTTAAGGTAAACGCCCACTTCCGGTGTACGAAATTTTACCAAAAGCTTTTTAGTTCTTTTTTTTCCAAAAATTGTTGAAATGGCATCTAGGGACCCCAAAACGGATATTTCCGTAAAAACAAATTTTGAAAAAAAAATCACGATCACAATACTTTCTCGTACTTCGTAACGGAGAAAGTAAAAATCTAAAATATAGGATAAAAAATTCAAAACTTCGATCCTAAAAATCAAAACTGCGGACCAAAAAATCGAAAATTTTTACAAACAAATTGAAAATTTAGAAAAAAAAAAAGATAAGGCTGAAAGATTAAAAATTTAGGCCAAAATATCAAAATCCGGGCTTAACGATAAAAAATTAAAACAAGAAGTACGAAAATTGCATTTTCAGCACTCGGGGTGATTAGCCCCAGAAAAAATAAGAAAAACACTCAAAATTTGATCTGTAGTGAAGGAAATTTGCACTCGACGATTTGAAAAATTAAAAAGAAAATATTACTTGAAGGTTTCGCTTCAAATAAACTTCAATTATTCAAAAATAGTCTACTTTTAATTTCTTGAAAATAACGACATGCTGCATCTGCAGAGAACAAGGGAATAAACTTAAAATTTGCTCTGTAGTGAAGGAAATTTGCACTTAATGTTTTAAAAAATTGTAAAAAATTAATCACTTGTGGAATTAGCTCCAAAATTACTAAAACTATGCAGAAAATGTGTGCTTTTGATTACTTGTAAAATATTTTGCAATATTGCTACTGAAAACAACAGGAATTGACTCAAAACTGCACTGGAGGGAACGGAAATTACACTCAATGTTTTGAAAAATCGTAAAAAACACAATCACTTGCAAAATTAGCTCTTAAAGCTACTAGGAGTGAAATATAAGCACAAACAATCGAAAATTTAGACAAATATCAAAAATTGGCGGTTAAAAAAATGCAGACCAAAAATCCGAAAATTTCAACAACAAAAAAACTAAAATAAAGAATATTTCGGGCAAAAACTCTAAAATTTGGAACGAAGAAATGAAAAATACAGGTCAAATATCTACAATATGGGCCAAAAAAATCAAAAATGCTGGTCTAAAAAAAAATGCAAACCAAAAAAATTGAAAAATCAAGGAAAACAAAATTAATTTGCAATTTTCAGCTCCTAAAATAACTCTTTAGCTCAAAATTAGTTGCCGACCAGAAACTCGAAAACGGTAGTCGAAAAGTAACCAAAAAGGTCGCCCATAAAAAATATTGATTGAATATTGATTTAGTCTACTTGGAAATATGTGATATATGTCATATAGAATACCTTCACTGAAATTGTATATTTAATGTATTAGTGTTAGAAAGTATTTTAAGTCAATAAATATTATTATTATTATTAATTCAAGTTAGAAAATCTAAAATGAAGTCCCAGAAATCAGAAACTGTACTTAAAAATATCAGCAAAAAAATAAAAAACTTGCGTATAAAAAGCAATCATTTAGGTTTAAAAAAATCTTAAATATAGGATAAAAAATTAAAAACTTTGACCAAAAATTCGATCCTATAAATCAAAATTGTGGACCAAAAATCCGAAAATTTTAACAAAAAAATTTAGAAGAAAATTATCTTCTTTGTAAATTTGTAAAGACACATTATTCAAAATTAGTCTGTCAAAATTTGAACCATCTGTAGCAATAAATGTAGAATTGCGCTTTTTTTGTTATCAAAATTTGCTTTTCTAGTGCAACCATTTTTGTTGTGGTAAACTTGTGATTATTTTTTAACGAAATTTATAAAGGGACATTATTCAAAATGGTCTGTCAAAATTTCAACCATCTGTCGAAAGAAATGTGGAATTTTCAAGTTAATTTCTGAAAAATTTGCCTTTTTGGTGATGAAAATTTGAAACCATTTTTGTTGTGGTAAACTTGCGATGATCTTCTTTGAAAATTTGTAAAGACGCATTATTCAGAATTAGTCAGTCAAAGTTTAAACTATCTGTTAAAATAAATGTGCAATCCCTACTTGTATTTTGAAAAATGCGCCTTTTTGGTCATCAAAATTTTCTTTTTAGTGCAACCATTTTTGTTGTGGTAAACTTGCGATTGCTTTCTTTGGAAATTTGTAAAAACACATTATTCAGGATTAGTCTCTCAAAATTTAAACCATCTGTTGAAATTAATGTGTTTAACATTTAAAACATTTAAAAAGTTTTTTTTAAGAATTATTTAAAAATTCTTGCTGAGCGTGAGTCTACAGGTAATGCCATGGCTCCGTGGCTCTATATAACGAGCCGCCCCTGGCTTCCGCTCTCATACACCTGCTCCATGAAACCTCCCTATCCTTTTCCAACGTTTTAAAGCTTTGGAAAAATTTACCGGTTATATTATTTGTTTGGAATATCGGTCATTTTTAACAATAAAAATTGTTAAGCGAAAAATTCTTAGGGGGGTAATTACCAGTGGTGTATTGGTAAAATAAGAAGTAAGGGAACGCATGGTGAGAGCAAAGAAGTAAGGGAACGCATGGTGAGAGCAAAAAAATGGTTCGCGACTTTCCACAAGCAGCTTGCTGAAAGTTTTTCGGAGATCATCTCATTTTAAGCAAACTATTGTTTTCCTTGTAATCTTTTTTATTTTTTTAAATTCTTACTACACAAAATATTAACAAACACAAACGCGTTCCGTTTCTGAAAAAAGGTGCCGGAACGTCGTTCCCCCCCGTTCCCCTTCCAATACCCCACTGGTAATTACCCACTGAATAAAACGAGTAACTAATCACAACGATTTAATTTACAATTTTCTTGGAATTGATTTAATTCTTTGTGTGATTTCTAACTTACCGGAGGTGGCTTGATCCTAACATCTCAGAGAGGTCCAAGTTGATATCTGGCAATATAAAAGGATCGTAGGAAGGCAGTCCAATTTCTGGTTTACCTTTATTGCACAGGGTTTTAATACACTCTATGGTCCTGTTAACCCTATCCACATAAATCAACGATGACTCAGTTTCTAAAAAAAATAATCAAGTTCTAACTGTCTAAACGAAAATGTGTAATTATTGCGTAAACAAGATGTGTTGTGTGTGTGTGTGTGTATTTGTTAAGATTTTTTTAAGAAAAGTGATATTACCATGGTGCACTGGCAGCGCCAATGATACTCCAATGAAAGTAAATAATACGGCCAGGCTATACATCTTCATGTTTTAGTTGTTTTCACACTGTGGCCTCGTAATTGAATAATAGACTTTTATACGGGTGCATTGAAAGTATCTCGAAACATAAACGAGCGCATGTGATTGTTAACGAGTAAAGTGGCAACGGCGTACATCAAGCATTTCGCGTCGTGTCTTAACAAGATGCAACTGGAACAGTCTATTAAAGATTTAAATCATCAAGTCTGACGTACATAGTGTCCACTATAACCTTCACATTGACAGAAACTCCCAATTCCGGCTTAAAACGTTGATCGCCACGTGGTAGAGATGGGCAAAACTGCTACTTTTAATCACGTTGCTACTTGTGATTGCTACTTTTTAATACCTGTGATTTTAACACGTTCGCTGCTACCGACGCGCTTAGACTTGCGTATATGCAATCCCAATTGCAGTGGCGGCGAACATGTTAATCTGTGACTGTGATCACGGCTGGCAAATATATGCTACGTTAGAATTTTTATGTATAAATTTCAATTTATTGTTATACTAAAGTAACACAATTTTCCTTTTATAATTTTTTTTCAATTCACTCAGTTCACGCATCATTTTCGATCCCAGCGAGTTTGTGGTTTAATTCCACGCCGGACAAATCATTTTTCGTTCTTATAAAATCTCAATTAATTAATTAATAATTCTGCGTCTGCAGATAATTTGAAAGTGAGGGGCGAAAGTTTTATTCAGAAATGCCGAATAAATAGAAAATATACAGTAATAATACAGCAAGATCGAATAAAAAATTAGTCAAAGCAGGTCTTGAACAAAAACCGCATGTATTTTCTTAGTTCTGAAATTTGAAAATATCAATATGTCAGTTTGACACTCATTTTAGGAAAATAAACATAAAAATATAGTGCAATAATATTTTTTTTAAGAAAGGGCACCAGCCCCCCTTGTCCGCCCCTGCGGACGCCCTTGGTTCGTGTACGTATAAGTTGTAATCTATTTCATTTTATATGGTATCTTTATAATAAATATTTGTTATTTTTATTCAATATTTATTTGAAATTTAAATGCAATGCCCTGCACAAATGGGAGAATAAAGTAATGAATATTAAATAATATTTAGAAATGTCACCTTGTATGGGTCACAGTTTAGATAGCAATCACTGTATAGGTAACAGTTGTGATCACATTTAAGTAGCAATCATACTTTAAGTAACAGTTCAAGTTTAACTAGCAGTGATTTTAATTAGCAAATCCAGAAATAGCAGTGATTTTAAGTAGCAATGATTTTAAGTAACAGTGATTTTAAGTAACAGTGATTTTAAGTAACAGTGATTTTAAGTAGCAGTGAAATTCGCCTATTAATAACAGTAACTATCTGTGATTTTTCAATATCAGTGAAAAATCACAGGTACGTGAAATATCGCCCATCCCTACCGCAGTGATTTTGCGTTTGGGGCCCTGTGGCATGTAAGTTGTGCTGCAAACAGGAACACTGTTTAAAGTACCGCGGAGTAGTATCTAACTATGTGGATTTATAAAATAGAAGGCCTGAACAAGTGTCTTGTTTTCTTTTTCTTTCGCTCTTACATTACACTCAATAAATGAGTCTCGATTTTATCTGAAGAAACTGAAGAATTACAAGAACTATCACCATGTATATATTCATCTGCGGAGTTGCCTCTTCTGAAATCTTCCACCCCGTCATCGTCGGATAAAAATTTTCTTTGTTATTCCTAGTAACTCATTATATTTCACTTCGTAATTTGTTTAATTAAATTATAAAATTTATCACTTTGTAAATTGTGTACTGTAAAGTGCGCACTTTGTAGAGCCACAATATTTCACGCAAAATTCTGAAATAAAACTAGTGATAACCCTATTTTGAATTTTTCATTTGTTTTAAAGGTATATATGTATGGAATGTTTCCTGAAAATATTAATAAAATTCATTGGGGTTTTCAAAAAAAATTAAAAAAATTCGTCGAAAATGCGCATTTTGCAAAACCATGAATTTCATATCAAATTTAAAAAAAATAGTGATAACCCATTTTTTGTTTTTTTCGTTTGTTTCATAGGTACATATGTCTAGAATCTTTCCTGAAAAATTTAATAAAATTCATTTAGGGATTTTCAGGAAAATTGAAAGAATTTCGTAGAAAGTGCGCGTTTTGCAAAGCCACTAGTTTCGCCTAAAATTCCGATAAAACTAGTGATAACCCAACCCTGGGTTTTTCGTTTGTTTTATAGGTACATATGTCTAAAATATTTCCTGAAACTTTTAATAAAATACATTGTGGGGTTTCTCAGGAAAATTGAAAAATTCTCGTAGAAAGTGCGCATTCTGTAAAGCCACAAAATTTCACGTGAAATTCCGAAAAAACTAGTGATAACCCTATTTTGGGTTTTTCGTTTGTTTTGTAGGTGCATATGTCTAGAATGTTTCCTGAAAATTTTAATAAAAGTCATAGTGGGATTTTCAGGAAAATTGAAAAAATCTCGTAGAAAGCGCGCATTTTGCAAAGCCACGAATTTCAGATAAAATTCCGAGAAAACTAGTGATAACCCATTTTTGGTGTAAGTCATTAAGGGATTTTCAGGAAAATTGAAAGAATTTCGTAGAAAGTGCGCATTTTGCGAAGCCACGAATTTCACATAAAATTCCGAAATAAAAAAACTAGTTATAACCCATTTTTGGTTTCTTTGTTTGTTTCATAGGTATTCATATATATCTAGAATGTTTCTTGAAAAATTTAATAAAAATCATTGATGGATTTTCAGGAAAATTGAAAGAATTTCGTAGAAAGTGCGCATTTTGCAAAGCCACGAATTTCACATAAAATTCCGAAAAAAAAACTAGTGATAACCCATTTTTAGGATTTTCGTTTGTTTCATAGGTATATATGTCTAGAAAGTTTCCTGAAAAATTTAATAAAAATCATTGATGGATTTTCAGGAAAATTGAAAGAATTTCGTAGAAAGTGCGCATTTTGCAAAGCCACGAATTTCACATAAAATTCCGAAAAAAAAACTAGTCAACCCATTTTTGGGATTTTCGTTTGTTTCATAGGTATATATGTCTAGAATGTTTCCTGAAAAATTTAATAAAAATCATTGAGGGATTATCAGGAAAATTGAAAGAATTTCGTAGAAAGTGCGCATTTTGCAAAGCCACGAATTTCACATAAAATTCCGAAAAAAAAAAACTAGTGATAACCCATTTTTGGGATTTTCGTTTGTTTCATAGGTATATATGTCTAGAATGTTTCCTGAAAAATTTAATAATAATCATTGATGGATTTTCAGGAAAATTGAAAAAATCTCGTAGAAAGTGCGCATTTTGCAAAGCCACGGATTTCACATAAAATTCCGAAAAAAAAAACTAGTGATAACCCATTTTTGGTTTTTTTGTTTGTTTCATAGGTATATATGCTAGAATGAAAAATTTAATAAAAGTCATTGTTTTGGATATTTTCCAAATATTCACGATGAAGTTTTTTTTTTATTTAATCATTTCTTCAAAGAAAACGATCGTTTAGTACAAACTTTTATAAAATATTTGCCTTTGTATTTCTTACTATGAACCAACAGTGCCGACATTATAAAGTATGAAGAATAAAGAACAAACGTACTTTTTGTCGGACACAAACATTTTTGCCCACTCACTCATGTAAACACGCATTGGATCCATTGAAATAAATTTTCTGCCAATGTTTCCTTAATAACAACTGTTTACTAACGTTATAATATTTCTTTCGGAAATAAAACTTGAATATTCGAAGCTTCGAACCTTCGAAATTGGGAATCTTTAAAGAAAAATACCAACCGTATTTTTCAAGGCAAAAAAACTGAAATGCGTTCTTCAAAACGTATTACGACTTTAAAATCCGAAATAGCAAAAAATGTTCGTCTTTACCTCAAAATCAGTATTTTTAATACATCGAGAGTTTAGGTCTTATTACATAAATAAAAGTAACACGAAACATTATAAAAAAAAATGCAGCATTCAACCCCTCAGTGCGGTCATCTACCGTTCCCTCATTTCTTTTCTTTTACCTTCTTTTTTTTCCTTCGTCTTGAACCAGTATAAGAGTTCGTCTTCATAATATACAACTTTTGAACGCATTAGTCAAATAAACGGGAGTAACATGGTTTTTTTCCAGCGTCACCTTAGAAAATGACATTTTCATCACTCAATTTAGAGAGCAAAGTATACCTTTGCGTCACTTATCAGGAAAGTAAATCCGTAATTCTAAATCTCCAAATCTGTTAACCTACTAACCTCCCCACAAGATGTATCTTTTAGGAGTGTTTTTCTATGTTTATTGAAAAAAATATATTTCATTTTATGTACTAATACGTTATGTGATCAATAAACACTATTATTATAGTAGTGACCAAATTTGTATTTCATTTAATTATTTTTACTATTTTTTCTTAATTTAAATATTTATTTTTGGTTTTGTATTGCTGTATTTTTTGTTTATTTATGTAAAAGGGGTTACCCGTAAATAAATTATTATTATTATTATTATTATTTCACTACTAGTGAGGAAAATAAATTGCTTATTGCTTTTCATTCTTGCAGCAACGCCGCTGCAGTTTCTGCTACTATGATTTAGACGGAATAATAAATTCTTCAAAATTAATTGAATATTTACAAATCCTCTGGATACCGTGACGTTAAAAAAATAGTATATTAATTTGTTGAAATAATTTTCAACAAAAAAAAATGTTTCTCTCGTTGAACAATACAGCACTTTCATAGCATATTGTGTAACGTACTTTTAATTGATTGCAAATTAATAAAACAGTAATTAAAAATACGAAACTTTTCGTAGTGTATAACATGAGTCTTACAACGACTGCATAATATAAATGGCCTTAACCCAACCGACCTGTGTTTGTGATCGTCTCGACCTTTACCTCACCTGGACCGACCATGGCTTACTCGAGTGGGGTAGCCTTACACCGGCCTTGTTTGTGCTAGGCTCGTAGATTCACGCTGCGTGATTGTAGATAAATTAAATAATAATTCGTTGTGTACAACATGAGACTCGCAAAGTCTACAAAACATAAACAATGAATAACCTCAAGCGTTCCGCCTTGTGTTAGTCGAACGTGTCGGCCATTACCTCACCTGGACCGAGTGTGGTAGCCTCTGTACTGGCCTAATTATCATCTACATAAATTCAAAAAACGAAATATAGCCTGAATAAATGAATATTCAACCTGTTCGTTTTTTTGAATTTATTTAATGCTTTCTGCAACATGTAAGATTGTTTCTAATTTATTTATAATCTACATGTCGTCGTAGATTCACTCTGCTTAATTGTAAATAAATTAAATAATAGGTAGAAACGCCAAAGTAGCGGAATCTATTGCCTGAATGCGGTACCGAACTAAATCCGAGTGGCTTAACTGTAGGTGTTCTGATGGGGAAACAATATTTAATGTTTTAATTAAATAATAATTAAAAATAGGAAACTTTTCGTTCTGTACAACATGAGTCGCACAAGGTCAACAAAACATAAGCAATGAATAACCTCAAGCGTTCCGCCTTGTGTTAGTCGATCGTGTCGACCATTACCTCACCTTGACCGACTATGGCTTACTCGAGTCTCCGTTCGCTTTTCTGTGGTCTGAGCGGTGTCCAAGAGGTTGACTTGTGGACTCATTAGCTAACATCTTATTGTTAATGATAATTTTAAATATGGGCAATTGCAAAACATCGCATTTATTCAGATACACGTTGATTAAATTATTAAGTGTTATTTGCTTTACATTTTTTTTTAAACTAATTATAAATTATTAATAAGTCGAGTGTCACTGCAGATAGCAGTATCTGCTAACGCAGTTATTGCGCATTTCACTATGACAAACATCAAATCATTCATAAACAATATATCTTTGAAATATTGTAATGAAATCCTTCCAAATTTAAAATGTTATAGTGGGACTCAACCTTTTAAAGATCTTGATCAATAGCTGTACTTTTAACCTAATTTATTCCGGTTATATAATTTTATAATATAATTTTATAATATAATATAATAATATAATATAATTTATATAATTTTTAGATAAAGAAATACAGGGTGTATAAATCAATTTTCTACTCTGAATCATTCCAACATTTAGTGTACTCAGCTACGACTTCTTGTTTTATCCTATTGTCAAAGTATGCATCGTTGATCTTTTTTAGCATCTTTTCAGTCACCGATTTATTAATAACGTCAGAATTTTGTTTCCATATTTCCGCTGATTTACTGGCACTCTTGTTGATGCGATCGGTTATATTCTCCCCTTTAATTGTCAGATCGTCCACGTGATACTAAAAAAGAAAAAGAAAGTATTCCACGGGGACAAAGCATATCTGCATGTTTTTTTTTTCATCAGGGGCGCGCCGACACAGTGTGAAAAAATTTAGTCTCCAGGATAATAGAGGCACCAACATTTCCGGGCGAGAAAAGATTAAAAAAAAATAATGTTTCCTTTGTAGCCTTTTACAAATTGGGCAAAAAGCACGACCTAATTTATCTACAGTTATCAGTGATATGAAAGAAGACCAAATACTTACGTCCAATGCACCTGCAGATATCTTGATACTGAATTCATCGGGATTCAATGGAAGAACGGTGTGGAACGTTGTATCGAAACCAAGATTGGTGAAAGCGAACCTAAAGGAACCTTTTCCCTTTACTGTGTTTCCTTTTATGATTGCGTCAATATCGTATTTGGTTTCAAAAGAGTAATCAGGCCATTCGCCGACGATGCGCAACTTGAATTCTTCTGAGTTTCTGATTTTAGTTGCTTCTATGTGACTTACTGTGAATCTCATAACGTTGGAAAATTTCATTCCTTCGAGTGCTATGGTTCCCCTGAAAAAATAAAAAAATATAAGAGATTTTGAAAGTGCTTTTGAATTTTAATAATTTATACGTTAACATATTTAGTGTGTTTTAAAAAGTACAAATCAATATTCGTGATGAGTCAAGTAAAATTGTCAAAATTTGGAAAAGTCTGACACATCGTTGGTTTTGGGAGGTGAAAAGCTGTTCAAAAATTAAATAAAAAATCCTGGCCCGTATTCAAAAAAATAAAGTTCATGTGGATATCTAAATAACGAAACGTCGCATTTAAAAAATAAAATTATATTCTGGAAGATCGTACAATAGTGTCTTAAGAAAGTGCTTTTGTTTTTTAAAACAACCAGTAATAAAGTAGTAAAAAATAAAATAAAAACCAAAATTGACTTTTTCGTTTTTTATCGAATATTTCCGGAAGTAGCCGGAACATTTAAAAAAATTATTCAGCACTAAAATATACAACTTTACCTTAATTTAAACAATATAAATAAAGCTATTCAAAAATTAAATAAAAAATCCTGGCCCGTATTTAAAAAAATAAAGTTGATGTGGATATCTAAGTAACGAAACGTCGCATTTGAAAAATAAAATTATATTCTAGAAGATCGTACAAGAGTGTCTTAAGAAAGTGCTCTTGTTTTTCAAAATAACCAGTAATAAAGTTGTAAAAAAAAAATAAAAACCAAAATTGACTTTTTCGTTTTTTATCGAATATTTCCGGAAGTAGTCGGGACATTTAAAAAAATTATTGAGCACTAAAATATACAACTTTGCTTTAATTTAAACAATATAAATACAGCTATTCAAAAATTAAATAAAAAATCCTGGCCCGTATTTAAAAAAATAAAGTTGATGTGGATATCTAAGTAACGAAACGTCGCATTTGAAAAATAAAATTATATTCTAGAAGATCGTACAAGAGTGTCTTACGAAAGTGCTCTTATTTTTCAAAATAACCAGTAATAAAGTTGTAAAAAAAAATAAAAACCAAAATTGACTTTTTCGGTTTTTATCGAATATTTCCGGAAGTAGCCGGACATTTAAAAAAATTATTCAGCACTAAAATATACAACTTTGCCTTAATTTAAACAATATAAATAAAGCTATTCAAAAATTAAATAAAAAATACTGGCCCGTATTTAAAAAAATAAAGTTGATGTGGATATCTAAATAACGAAACGTCGCATTTGAAAAATAAAATTATATTCTAGAAGATCGTACAAGAGTGTCTTAAGAAAGTGCTCTTGTTCTTCAAAATAACCAGTAATAAAGTTGTATAAAAAAATAAAAACCAAAATTGACTTTTTCGGTTTTTATCGAATATTTCCGGAAGTAGCCGGAACATTTAAAAAAATTATTCAGCACTAAAATATACAACTTTACCTTAATTTAAACAATATAAATAAAGCTATTCAAAAATTAAATAAAAAATCCAGGTCCGTATTTAAAAAAATAAAGTTGATGTGGATATCTAAGTAACGAAACGTCGCATTTGAAAAATAAAATTATATTCTAGAAGATCGTACAAGAGTGTCTTAAGAAAGTGCTCTTATTTTTAAAATAACCAGTAATAAAGTTGTAAAAAAAAAAACAAAATTGACTTTTTCGGTTTTTTTGAATATTTCCGGAAGTAGCCGGAACATTTTTAAAAATTATTCAGCACTAAAATATACAACTTTACCTTAATTTAAACAATATAAATAAAGCTATTCAAAAATTAAATAAAAAATCCAGGTCCGTATTTAAAAAAATAAAGCATGTGGATATCTAAATAACGAAACGTCGCATTTAAAAAATAAAATTATATTCTGGAAGATCGTACAATAGTGTCTTAAGAAAGTGCTTTTGTTTTTTAAAACAACCAGTAATAAAGTAGTAAAAAATAAAATAAAAACCAAAATTGACTTTTTCGTTTTTTATCGAATATTTCCGGAAGTAGCCGGAACATTTAAAAAAATTATTCAGCACTAAAATATACAACTTTGCCTTAATTTAAACAATATAAATAAAGCTATTCAAAAATTAAATAAAAAATCCTGGCCCGTATTTAAAAAAATAAAGTTGATGTGGATATCTAAATAACGAAACGTCGCATTTGAAAAATAAAATTATTTTCTGGAAGATCGTACAAGAGTGTCTTTAGAAAGTGCTCTTGTTTTTTAAAATAACCAGTAATAAAGTTGTAAAAAAAAATTAAAACCAAAATTGACTTTTTCGTTTTTTATCGAATATTTCCGAAAGTAGCCGGAACATTTAAAAAAATCATTCAGCACTAAAATATACAACTTTGCCTTAATTTAAACAATATAAATAAAGCTATTCAAAAATTAAATAAAAAATCCTGGCCCGTATTTAAAAAAATTAAGTTGATGTGGATATCTAAATAACGAAACGTCGCATTTGAAAAATTAAATTATTTTCTGGAAGATCGTACAAGAGTGTCTTTAAAAAGTGCTCTTGTTTTTTAAAATAACCAGTAATAAAGTTGTAAAAAAAATTAAAACCAAAATTGACTTTTTCGTTTTTTATCGAATATTTCCGAAAGTAGCCGGAACATTTAAAAGAATTATTCAGCACTAAAATATACAACTTTGCCTTAATTTAAACAATGTAAATAAAGCTATTCAAAAATTAAATAAAAAATCCTGGCCCGTATTTAAAAAAATAAAGTTGATGTGGATATCTAAATAACGAAACGTCGCATTTGAAAAATAAAATTATTTTCTGGAAGATCGTACAAGAGTGTCTTAAGAAAGTGCTCTTGTTTTTCAAAATAACCAGTAATAAAGTTGTAAAAAAAAATTAAAACCAAAATTGATTTTTTCGGTTTTTATCGAATATTTCTGGAAGTAGTTGGAACATTATATTCAGCACTAAAATATGCAACGTTGTCTTGATTTAAACAATATAATTTTCAAATAATAACTCTTCTTGAATTGCCTGTACATTTTGTATAATTTTTTCTCTGCGAGAAATATTTGTGTTCAATATCAAAACAAAAATTCATGACTACTTTTAGAGACAGTTAATTAAAAAAAAAACAATACGATAACAAAAGTGCTGAAGAAACATAACAAAACAAGCTTGGATAGCGTTGGAAATCGTAAAATATATTTTTTTCAGTAATAAATTTTTGCCAAAAATAATCATTTTATTTCAAAAATTCATAACTTCTTTGTAATATGGAGTATTTAAAAAAATCAAACAAATTTCGTAAGAAAGGCCCTTTTTTAATCGAGTTTGTAAGGTGTGAGCCACAGAACATCGTCAAAGTTGGACATGGTTTCCAGAAAAAACTTTTTTTTTTACAGGGGGCGCTAGAGGGAGGCGGAAGGGGTTACGTTTAGTTTTGCATGCATGACTTTAAAGAAGACACTTCAAAGTTTTTTGCCTTTAAATATTCATCAAAATCTATTGAAAATACACCGAGTTATGGCGGTTTGAAAATGGTCGAAATTTGACGAATTTAAAATGTTTCATTTTTTTTTCCTTTAGTATATTATTTAAAATTTATTAATAATAATAATAATAATCTTTATTCCATGAACTACAGCAAAATATACATATATAATGTTACAGTGTTGGACGCGTCATCATAGAAAAAATATTAACATAAAATGAAAATTACAATATCTCGTTAAGATTATAAAATAAATTAGCAAAAAACTAAACTAATATTAAAATAAGACCCTTCTTGTATTGTTTTAAGATTTTGTAATTTTATTTCCGCGAGAAATATTTGTTTGCTCATGTGTTCAACATCAAAAACAAAAATATACAAAAACTCGTTACTATTTAGACGGTATTTTTTTTAAATTCTCAATCAACTGCAAACATATACTATATATTTTTATTCGTTGTAACATGGTAGCTTAAGTTAATAATATGAAATAAATAAAAAAAGTGTTAAAGATTAATAATCAAAAAGCATGGATAATTTTAAAATCCGAAACAATTTTTTTTTGTAAAATCAAATTTTAGATATTTTAGCCAATACAAAATCATTTCGGTACATAAAATTATAAAATCTTACCCACACGATCATATTTGTCGGTATAGACGAACGCGTTAACTGTGAAAAAATTTGAAAAACTAAATTTGTTATTAAAGTGCAGAAATTGTAGACGATTTTATAAATAACGTTTAAAACATTTCTGCTTTTTAAATATCCCGCAGAAATCAAATTTTCGTTTTGTAATGTTTATAAGTGCCTTGGTTACAAAAATTGCAATGATTTTTGAAATAGCATTAATAAAAAAAAATCTTGGTTTTATTTACACTTTTCAAAATCAAAGCTTACTCTTCAGTTGAAAAAAAATAATTCAAATAATTGTGTGCAAGTGTGACACAACATTCGTTTTGGGAGGTAAAAAGCTACTCAAAAATGAAATTTAAAAAAAAAACTTCAAATAACTCCTCTAGCAAATAATTTTGTGCAAGTGTGACACAACATTCGTTTTGGGAGGTAAAAAGCTACTCAAAAATGAAATAAAAAATTAAAAAAAAAACTTCAAATAACTCCTCTGGCAAATAATTTTGTGCAAGTGTGACACAACATTCGTTTTGGGAGGTAAAAAGCTACTCAAAAATGAAATAAAAAATAAAAAAAAAAACTTCAAATAACTCCTCTGGCAAATAATTTTGTGCAAGTGTGACACAACATTCGTTTTGGGAGGTAAAAAGCTACTCAAAAATGAAATAAAAAATAAAAAAATAAAAACTTGAAATAACTCCTCTAGCAAATAATTTTGTGCAAGTGTGACAAACATTCGTTTTGGGAAGTAAAAATCTACTCAAAAATAAAATAAAAAATCCAAAATTAAGTTGATGTGGATACCTAAAAAAAACCTTGTATTTGAAAAACAAAATTATATCCTTGAAGAGCTTACAAACGTGCTTTTGGTTTTTCAATATAACCAGTAATAAAATCGTAAAAAAATAAAAACATAAAATTATTTTTTTCTCTTTTTTTCGAATATCTCTGGAAGTAGTCGGAATATTTGAAATATCCTTATAACAAATTATTCATCATTAAAATGCGCAACTTTGCCTTTATTTAATCAACTGTATATCTTTACATTAATACTTTTAAGCCTTCAAATCGGAAAAAGTGTTATGCTGGACACATCGATGATTTTTAACTTACCGGAGTTGGCTTGATCCGAACATTTCGGAGAGGTTCAAGTTGATATCTGGCAATACAAGAGGATCATAGGAAGGCAGTCCAATTTCCGGTTTACCTTTATTGAACAAGGTTCTAATACATTCTATGGTCCTGTTAACTCTATCCTCATAAATCGGCGTTGACACAATTTCTAAAAAAAATAATCAAGAACGAATTTTGAATAAAAAAAATGTTCAATTATTGCGTAAAACAGGTATTTTAAATTTATTTTAATTTAAGAGAAACGTTTTTGTTAAAGAAAAGTGGTGTTACCATGATGGTGCACTGGCACCGCCAATGATACTCCAATCAACGTAAATAATATGGCCAAGCTATACATCTTCATGTTTTAGTTGATTTCACACTGAAGGCTCGTATATTCAATAAAAGACTTTTATACTGGTGTGTTGAAAGTCTCTCTAAACACAAATTAATAATTTCGCGTCGTGTATTGACAAGATATAGCAAAAACAGTCGAGATTAAAATTATCAATTTTGAATAAGATACTGTTGTACATAGCGTGCACTCTAACCTTCACCTATTGAGCCAGAAATTTAAAATTTTGTTCAGAGAATGCCTCACTAATTATATAGGAATTGTTTATTCACTCAAAGTGGATTATATCGATTTTCTTTGAAACTGATTTAAAAAAATCTTACTTTCTCCGACTTGATGATAATATTTATATTTACGCTTTCATGGTTTATTTTCAATTTAAATCATATTTTAAATGTACATCGAGCTGTTGAAACTGACGTTTAAAACGTCAAAATTATGAAAGATGAAAATCACAAATTATACTTCAAATTTAAAAACTGAGTTTACTCAGAAACTAAAGAGATTTCGAAAAAAACTTATTCTTTGGCATTCTCCACAATCGTTAATAATTAATTTCCTAAAACTGTTATCTTTTCATAATAATAAATCAAAAATAAGAAAATAATAATAATTTTTTTTCTCGAATAACAATGATTTTATGAAAAATATTTTCAAGCAAAAGATGTTCATTTCTCTGATGTCTTCAATTTTTGTATAAATATTTTTGTGATATTTTTCATATTTAAAAAAATATTAGAAAAAAACAAAAAACAGTTAAGGTAAACACTCACTTCCGGTGTACGAAATTTTACCAAAAGCTTTTCAGTTCTTCGGATTATCAAATAAGCCTTATGTTCAAAGTTTCATATCAATTGCTCACACACACACAGACACCTTTTTTTCAGAAATTGTTGAAATGGCATCTAGGGACCCCAAAACGGATATTTCCGCAAAAAAAAAATTGCACGATCACAATACTTTCTCGTACTTCGTAACGGAGAAAGTAAAAATTTTGAATAGAAATTATTAATTTTACAGAAAAATGTTGATCTTTACAAAAAGTTCTGCTTTCTGAAAATATAATTTTAAATATTCCAATTTGATGTAGAATGTACTGGTTGTCAAATTAAAAAAAAAACACTAGATTTAATGAGATGTTACTTCAATTAAAAGAAAATATTATTCATGCCCCCCCCCCCCCTATTTACGGGGAACTTGTTTTTCATTAATTTCCGAGAACTACTTCAACTTTTCACAGTTATCGCTTTTATATTCATTAAAACATTGATAACCTTTTCTTAACCTCTGTGTCGGGGAATTCTGGTGATTAAAAACGATACATAACAGCAATTTATTTCACAAATACATATCAATTTAAATGCAGTAATATTATTGTAAAAATTGCGTAATAAACAAGATAATAAATTTGTTAAAAAAAATAACACCGCCAATAACATAACCACATTCGCTTTCCCTACAGGTTATCTATCTAAGCGAAAATTCGTTTCACAAACAGAAATCTGATGGATTTAAATCAGGCGTTCTTGGTGGCCAAAAGAACTATAAAGTGCTTTTCCATTAAAAATATTTTCCAGGTCAAATTGCCTCATTTCCAACGTACTATGACATGTTGCACCATCCTGTTGGTACCATACCTATTGGCGTTCATTTATTCAGAAAATTGGATTGGAGATTTAGATGCCGTTGTGCATTGATGGATTCTCGAAAAATGAAAGGCCCGATTATTTTATCCTTGTAAATGCAGCTCCAACCGATAGTTCTAAAATAATTTTGATCGGAGTCTTTACCATGAAGAGTTAATGTCACAATTTTGCGAACTCGCCGTTCAATTTGGATTAAATGTAGTTTCGTTTGAAAATATTATTTTTCTAACCGTAAAAAGTTCATCTTCTAACTCTCCTTGGATAAGAGAACAAAAATCGAAATTTAAAAAAAATGTAATAATTTCGGCTGCGTGAAAAAAATAATAAAAAAAATTGCCATCGGCTTGAAACTTCCCAAGTTTACTCTAAATATATTGGGTGTTATTATTCTGTAAAAAAACATAAGCCTCCCTTTTCTAAAATGTGTAAAAATCCCACGAGAACACTTCGAAAATGTTTAGAAAAAATTGTAATAATTTCGGCGGCGTGGAAAAATAATAAAAACAATTGCCATCGGCTTGAAACTTCCCAAGTTTACTCTGAATATATTGGGTGTTATTATTCTGTAAAAAAACATAAACCTCCCTTTTCTAAAATGTGTAAAAATCCCATGAGAACACTTCGAAAATTTTTGGAAAAAATTGTAATAATTTCGGCGGCTTGGAAAAATAATAAAAACAATTGCCATCGGCTTGAAACTTCCCAAATTTACTCTGAATATATTGGGTGTTATTATTCTGTAAAAAACATAAACCTCCCTTTTCTAAAATGTGTAAAAATCCCACGAAAACACTTCGAATTTTTTTGGAAAAAATTGTAATAATTTCGGCGGCGTGGAAAAATAATAAAAACAATTGCCATCGGCTTCAAACTTCCCAAGTTTACTCTGAATATATTGGGTGTTATTATTCTTTAAAAAACATAAACCTCCCTTTTCCAAAATGTGTAAAAATCCCACGAGAACACTCCGAAAATTTTTGTAAAAAATTGTAATAATTTCGGCGGCGTGGAAAAATAATAAAAACAATTGCCATCGGCTTGAAACTTCCCAAGTTAACTCAAAATATATTGGGTGTTATTATTCTGTAAAAAACATAAACCTCCCTTTTCTAAAATGTGTAAAAATCCCACGAAAACACTTCGAATTTTTTTGGAAAAAATTGTAATAATTTCGGCGGCGTGGAAAAATAATAAAAACAATTGCCATCGGCTTCAAACTTCCCAAGTTTACTCTGAATATATTGGGTGTTATTATTCTTTAAAAAACATAAACCTCCCTTTTCCAAAATGTGTAAAAATCCCACGAGAACACTCCGAAAATTTTTGTAAAAAATTGTAATAATTTCGGCGGCGTGGAAAAATAATAAAAACAATTGCCATCGGTTTGAAACTTCCCAAGTTTACTCTGAATATATTAGGTGTTATTATTCTGTAAAAAAACATAAACCTCCCTTTTCTAAAATGTGTAAAAATCCCACGAGAACACTTCGAAATTTTTTGTAAAAAATTGTAATAATTTCGGCGGCGTGGAAAAATAATAAAAACAATTGCCATCGGCTTGAAACTCCCCAAGTTTACTCTGAATATATTGGGTGTTATTATTCTGTAAAAAACATAAACCTCCCTTTTCTAAAATGTGTAAAAATCCCACGGGAACACTTCGAAAATTTTTGGAAAAAATTGTAATAATTTCGGCGGCGTGAAAAAATAATAAAAACAATTGCCATCGGCTTGAAACTTCCCAAGTTTACTCTGAATATATTGGGTGTTATTATTCTGTAGAAAGCATTAACCTCCCTTTTCTAAAATGTGTAAAAATCCCACGAGAACACTTCGAAATTTTTTGTAAAAAATTGTAATAATTTCGGCGGCGTGGAAAAATAATAAAAACAATTGCCATCGGCTTGAAACTCCCCAAGTTTACTCTGAATATATTAGGTGTTATTATTCTGTAAAAAAACATAAACCTCCCTTTTCTAAAATGTGTAAAAATCCCACGGGAACACTTCGAAAATTTTTATAAAAAATTGTAATAATTTCGGCGGCGTGGAAAAATAATAAAAACAATTGCCATCGGCTTGAAACTCCCCAAGTTTACTCTGAATATATTAGGTGTTATTATTCTGTAAAAAAACATAAACCTCCCTTTTCTAAACTGTGTAAAAATCCCACGAGAACACTTCGAAATTTTTTGTAAAAAATTGTAATAATTTCGGCGGCGTGGAAAAATAATAAAAACAATTGCCATCTGCTTGAAACTTCCCAAATTTACTCTGAATATATTGAGTGTTATTATTCTGTAAAAAAACATAAACCTCCCTTTTTTAAAATGTGTAAAAATCCCACGAGAACACTTCGAAAATTTTTGGAAAAAATTGTAATAATTTCGGCGGCGTGGAAAAATAATAAAAACAATTGCCATCGGCTTGAAACTTTCCTAGTTTACTCGGAATATATTGGGTGTTATTATTCTGTAAAAAAACATAAACATCCCTTTTCTAAAATGTGTAAAAATCCCACGAGAAAAATTCGAAAATTTTTTGAAAAAAATGTAATAATTTCGCCGGTGTGGAAAAATAATAAAAACTCTTCGGTCAATGGCCATTTGTAGCTCTTTTGTAAACTGAGTTTCAATAAATTGTATTACTAATAAAAACAATTGCCATCGGCTTGAAACTTCCCAAGTTTACTCTGAATATATTGGGTGTTATTATTCTGTAAAAAACATAAACATCCCTTCTCTAAAATGTGTAAAAATCCCACGGGAACACTTCGAAAATTTTTGTAAAAAATTGTAATAATTTCGGCGGCGTGGAAAAATAATAAAAACAATTGCCATCGGCTTGAAACTTCCCAAGTTTACTCTGACTATATTGGGTGTTATTATTCTGTAAAAAAACATAAACCTCCCTTTTCTAAAATGTGTAAAAATCCCACGAGAACACTTCGAAAATTTTTGTAAAAAATTGTAATAATTTCGGCGGCGTGGAAAAATAATAAAAACAATTGCCATCTGCTTGAAACTTCCCAAATTTACTCTGAATATATTGAGTGTTATTATTCTGTAAAAAAACATATACCTCCCTTTTCTAAAATGTGTAAAAATCCTACGAGAACACTTCGAAAATTTTTGTAAAAAATTGTAATAATTTCGGCGGCGTGGAAAAATAATAAAAACAATTGCCATCTGCTTGAAACTTCCCAAATTTACTCTGAATATATTGAGTGTTATTATTCTGTAAAAAAACATAAACCTCCCTTTTCTAAAATGTGTAAAAATCCCACGAGAACACTTCGAAAATTTTTGGAAAAAATTGTAATAATTTCGGCGGCGTGGAAAAATAATAAAAACAATTGCCATCTGCTTGAAACTTCCCAAATTTACTCTGAATATATTGAGTGTTATTATTCTGTAAAAAAACATATACCTCCCTTTTCTAAAATGTGTAAAAATCCTACGAGAACACTTCGAAAAATTTTGTAAAAAATTGTAATAATTTCGGCGGCGTGGAAAAATAATAAAAACAATTGCCATCGGCTTGAAACTTCCCAAGTTTACTCGGAATATATTGGGTGTTATTATTCTGTAAAAAAACATAAACCTCCCTTTTCTAAAATGTGTAAAAATCCCACGAGAACACTTCGAAAATTTTTGTAAAAAATTGTAATAATTTCGGCGGCGTGGAAAAATAATAAAAACAATTGCCATCTGCTTGAAACTTCCCAAATTTACTCTGAATATATTGAGTGTTATTATTCTGTAAAAAAACATAAACCTCCCTTTTCTAAAATGTGTAAAAATCCCACGAGAACACTTCGAAAATTTTTGGAAAAAATTGTAATAATTTCGGCGGCGTGGAAAAATAATAAAAACAATTGCCATCTGCTTGAAACTTCCCAAATTTACTCTGAATATATTGAGTGTTATTATTCTGTAAAAAACATATACCTCCCTTTTCTAAAATGTGTAAAAATCCCACGGGAACACTTCGAAAATTTTTGTAAAAAATTGTAATAATTTCGGCGGCGTGGAAAAATAATAAAAACAATTGCCATCTGCTTGAAACTTCCCAAATTTACTCTGAATATATTGAGTGTTATTATTCTGTAAAAAAACATAAACCTCCCTTTTCTAAAATGTGTAAAAATCCCACGAGAACACTTCGAAAATTTTTGTAAAAAATTGTAATAATTTCGGCGGCGTGGAAAAATAATAAAAACAATTGCCATCTGCTTGAAACTTCCCAAATTTACTCTGAATATATTGAGTGTTATTATTCTGTAAAAAAACATATACCTCCCTTTTCTAAAATGTGTAAAAATCCTACGAGAACACTTCGAAAAATTTTGTAAAAAATTGTAATAATTTCGGCGGCGTGGAAAAATAATAAAAACAATTGCCATCTGCTTGAAACTTCCCAAATTTACTCTGAATATATTGAGTGTTATTATTCTGTAAAAAAACATATACCTCCCTTTTCTAAAATGTGTAAAAATCCTACGAGAACACTTCGAAAAATTTTGTAAAAAATTGTAATAATTTCGGCGGCGTGGAAAAATAATAAAAACAATTGCCATCGGCTTGAAACTTCCCAAGTTTACTCGGAATATATTGGGTGTTATTATTCTGTAAAAAAACATAAACCTCCCTTTTTTAAATGTGTAAAAATCCCACGAGAACACTTCGAAAATTTTTGTAAAAAATTGTAATAATTTCGGCGGCGTGGAAAAATAATAAAAACAATTGCCATCTGCTTGAAACTTCCCAAATTTACTCTGAATATATTGAGTGTTATTATTCTGTAAAAAAACATATACCTCCCTTTTCTAAAATGTGTAAAAATCCTACGAGAACACTTCGAAAAATTTTGTAAAAAATTGTAATAATTTCGGCGGCGTGGAAAAATAATAAAAACAATTGCCATCGGCTTGAAACTTCCCAAGTTTACTCGGAATATATTGGGTGTTATTATTCTGTAAAAAAACATAAACCTCCCTTTTCTAAAATGTGTAAAAATCCCACGAGAACACTTCGAAAATTTTTGTAAAAAATTGTAATAATTTCGGCGGCGTGGAAAAATAATAAAAACAATTGCCATCTGCTTGAAACTTCCCAAATTTACTCTGAATATATTGAGTGTTATTATTCTGTAAAAAAACATAAACCTCCCTTTTCTAAAATGTGTAAAAATCCCACGAGAACACTTCGAAAATTTTTGTAAAAAATTGTAATAATTTCGGCGGCGTGGAAAAATAATAAAAACAATTGCTATCGGCTTGAAACTTTCCTAGTTTACTCGGAATATAAAAAAAAAAAAAAAAAAAAAAAAAAAAAGACCTTTATTGGCATATTAACCTATTACAAAAACAAAATAACTATTCTACATTCCCCAACAACTAAATCATAAATTTAACTCTCTCCTACATTCCTTCTCCCTCACCATTTTCTGCAATATCTTTACCCCGGCACCATCCTCTCTCATCCATTCCGCTACACCCTTGTTCCTTTTTCCCCCCATCCATCCTTCATTCACTCCCTCACACTCCTCCGCCAGATGCCTCCACGTATCCCTCCCATTTTCACACATTACACACCTCATATACTCTTCACCCATCCACTTCTTCCTCCCTCTCTCTTCTGATCCACACCTAGCCCTAGCTAATGTCACCCTCTCTTCTCTGTTCCACCCGTCCTCATCCAAATACTTCGGTCTCCTTCCATGTACCTGCCAACTCCCATACATGTCATTATATTCACTTTTTTCTATACTTCCCTGTCTCTCCTGTACATCCACTTCCTTCGCCCTCTCGCTCACCCACTTTGCCACATTTACCCCCCTCTCTAACCACTCCCTCACTTTCACCTCAGACAGTCCTACTCTCTCATACATTTTCATTCGTTCCTTCCTCCATTTACCCCCCCTTTCGTTCACGCATGTCTTCCATACCGCCTTTACCAACCTCTCTTCCCCTAACTCCCATAACCTCATCTCATACCTAACCATTCTCTCCATAGCCTCACATCCTAAGCTTCCTCTGTCAGTCTCCTGAAGCAGTATGTACCCGGGAGTCGACCTTTCCACTCCCAGCATACGCTTCAGAAACCAACACTGCTCCCTTTCCACGCACTCATACCCTTTCACGCCCCACACTTCTACTCCATACATTATTATCGACTTCACACATGCATCCCACACTTTACACGCCAATCTGACGCTGTTCTTCATCCATTCTCCCCATTTTTCCCACACGATACCCCACGCTTTCCTGGCCTTTCCTTGCACCCACCTTACATGCTCCTCATATCCCCCTGTCCCTTTAAACATAAACCCCAAATACTTAAATATTTTCACTCTCTCAATCACTTCTCCCTTCCATTCTAACACTTTCACGCTCCCCTCTCTTCCCTTATTCCTAAATCTCATCCATTTCGTCTTCTCCACATTCACACACAATCCCCTCTTGTCCATATACCTCTCCGTTCTCCTCAACATGTCTTTCATCCCTTCCCAATCTCTCGCCATCAACACCATGTCATCCGCATATGACAGCATCCACACCTTATCCTTCCCGATTACTACTCCTCCCGCCTGCCCTTTCCTCAACACATCCTCCAGTTCGCTTAGGTATAAGTTAAATAACATCGGGCTTAACGGGCATCCCTGTCTCAATCCTACCCACGTCCTAAAACTCTCCGACACCTCCACTCCCACTCTTGCTACCACCCAGGTTTCCTTATATACTCCTCTTACCCACTCAATCATACTCTCATTCACTCCTTTTCTCCTCATACATTCTAGCAACTTCTCCCTCGGCACTGAGTCGTACGCCGCCTTTAGATCCACAAACACCGCATACATGCTTCCCTTCTCTTCAGTCACTCTCTCCGCCATTCTTGCCAGGGTAAAGATCTGCTCCCTTGTTCCCCTCCCCCTTCTAAATCCCCCCTGAGTCTCTGGTATTAAATCCTTCTCTTCCACCTCTTCTTCCAGCCGATTCTTTACCACCAGCATAGCGATTTTGTAGCCTGTGGGCATCACTGTGACTCGGAATATATTGGGTGTTATTATTCTGTAAAAAACATAAACCTCCCTTTTCTAAAATGTGTAAAAATCCCACGGGAACACTTCGAAAATTTTTGGAAAAAATTGTAATAATTTCGGCGGCGTGGAAAAGTAATGAAAACAATTGCCATCGGCTTGAAACTTCCCAAGTTTACTCTGAATATATTGGGTGATATTATTCTGTAAAAAAACATAAACCTCCCTTTTCTAAAATGTGTAAAAATCCCACGAGAACACTTCGAAAATTTTTGGAAAAAATTGTAATAATTTCGGCGGCGTTTACTCTGAATATATTGGGTGTTATTATTCTGTAAAAAAACATAAATCTTCCTTTTCTAAAATGAAATGTAAATTGAATTTTGTAGATTTTTAAATTCTGAACATATTTTCCTTTAAAATAGTCGCGGATTCTGGTAAATTATAAATGTGGTTTTACATGTTAAATTCCAAACCAATTGAATTGCAATTATAGTTAAATCCGTTTTTGGGATTTTCTCGATATGAAAATCCTGCACACTAAAGCCGATATATTGCCCATGTGGCAATATCCTGCGGGCGCCTACTATGATGATGCATTAATAATTACTGCCAAAACTAAATACATTTGTCAATATATCCAGTAATTTGTACACACATTAAAATGGAATTGTTTCGTAAAAATTAAAGACCCGGGCGACCGTCAGTTGATTTCGATCCGTAACTGAGACAATTTATTTCACGTAGGAAACCGTGTATTTACAAAGCACGTCAGCGAGTGTATATATTATGAAAGTCATCAAAAGTTATAAGCAGGCAGAGGCTGAGAGGCAGGCGCTCGGGTAGACGGCAGGCTGCGTTTGAAGGCAGTGGTCGCCATATTGGAAAACAAATTGCACGCGCTGCTGCTGACAGCCGCTAGATGTCTCAAAGAGCGGACTCACAAAGCGCTCCTGCGACTGACAACTTCAACAACTTCGAGCTTCGTTTGTTCGTTGCAGAAAAACAACTGCTCACCGGATTACGCTTTAGATTGAAAATCTGAAACGTTATATCGAATTTATTTTAGTTTGCCAAGTTGCCGCGAGTTTATTTCTTCGCGTGTAGTTTTAAACAGGTACGCCGCCCTCTCTCGCAGGATATTACCCGGAAATTCATTAAACTTTAATGCTCGCGAATATTATTCTTTCGTTTCTGGTCCGCGTAATGGACCTAATTTACTACCAAACGTTATTTATGTAATAATGAAAGAATGCCAAATACTTGAAGTTAAATCGTATTAAATGGATATGGTATTTTATCGTTAATAGAATTTAAGACGAAAGGCACTAATTGGTCGGTTAAGTTATCTGTTTGGTAATATGTATTATGAAAGGCTAAATGCCTACGCCAAAAAAACAGACAAAAGCAATTACTTTTAAAAAATCAAGAAGTCAATGGAAATCATTTATTAATAAAAGTTGTTATTTTTACTTTCTCCGTTGCGAAGTATTGTGATCGTGATTTTTTTCAAAAAAATTTTTTACGGAAATATCCGTTTTGGTGTCCATAGATGCCATTTCAACAATTTCTGGAGAAAAAAAAATTGTGTCTGTGTGTGTGTCTGCCTGTGCGCGCTGTATCTCAAAAACTAATAGAGCAATTGATGTGAAACTTTGAGCATCCGTCTTATTTGATAATCTGAAGAACTGAAAAGCTTTTGGTAAAATTTCGTACACCGGAAGTGGGCGTTTACCTTAACTGTTTTTTGTTTTTCGCCAATATTTTCTTAAATATGAAACATATCACAAAAACATTTAAACAAACTTTGAAGACAACAAAGAAATGAACATCTTTTGCTTGAAAATATTTTTTATAAAATCATTTTTATTCGAGAAAAATAATCATTTTTATTTTTTTTATTTTTGGTTTATAATTATAAAACGATAATAGTTGCATTAAATTTATGTTAATAATAATTGTAGAGAATGTTAAAATGAACAACTTATAAGGAATAAGTTTTTTTCGAAATCCCTTTAGTTTTTGAGTAAACTGAGTTTTTGAATTTGATGTATAATTTTTCCATCTTTCATAATTTTGACGTTTGAAACGTCAGTTTCATCCGATTCTACAAAACGCTCGATGTACATTTAAAATATAATTTAAATAGAAAATAAACCATGAAAGTGTAAATATAAATGATGATAACATCGGAGAAAGTAACATGATTGCACATCGGCACTTTAAGCATTGTCGGTAGTATGAAATTCGGCAATTTGGGCCAAATACCGATTCGGCACTTTGGGCATTCGGCACTTTATCCCGGACCATTAAACCATCAAAACCAAATAACGCGTTCTTAAGTTAAAAAAATTATCAAAATCAAACTTTATTTTGTTGATTCTGAACTTGACAATTTCCATTGCCTCAACATGATTTTTTTTAATACCATCTAAAACGCATAGAATGCTTTACTTTTTAACATCTAAAATATCATAATAAAAAATGCATCCAACTCCTTAGCTATTAAAAACAAACTGAAAACGTGAGTTTGTTGACTTTGAACTTGAAAAATTGCGCATTTTGGCAATTTTCATTGGCTCGACATGATTATCTCACAATACTGTTCTTAAACACACTAAATTAGCTACATTTTGGCATTTAAATCATCAAAACTAAATACCCCATTTGCAAGATAAACAATTTTTTTTAATAATAAAAGATAAACACTTTGTGAAACAAACCAAGTGTTCATTTTTGATTTATCTTCTATTTTTTTCCAAATATTTCATCAAGCGATAAGTGAGAAAGTTGTTCAATTTTTTTTTTTTTTATCAAAAATTTGATTTTGTTGATTTTAAGCTCGAAAAAATTTCGGATTTTAGCAATTTTTATTATCTCTACATGAATATATTGAATACTACTTAAAGCACTCTAAATTATCTACTTTTTAACATATAAAATATCATCAGCAATTTTTTAAAATCCAAAGCGCGATTTTTTTTACTTTCTCCGTTACGAAGTACGAGAAAGTATTGTGATCGTGATTATTTTTCAAAATTTTTTTTACGGAAATATCCGTTTTGGGGTCCCTAGATGCCAATTCAACAATTTCTGGAAAAAAAAAATTGTGTCTGCGTGTGTGTGTGTGTCTGTGCGCGCTGTATCTCAAAAACTAATAGAGCAATTGATATGAAACTTTGAACATATGTCTTATTTAAAAATACGAAGAACCGAAAAGCTTTTGGTAAAATTTCGTACACCGGAAGTGGGTGTTTACCTTAACTGTTTTTTGGTTTTTGCCAAAATTTTCTTAAATATGAAAAATATCATAAAAAAAAAAACAAAAAACAGCAAAAAACTGAGCTTATTTTGTTTGAAAACATTTTTCATAAAATCATTGTTATTCGAGACATTTTTTTTTTTCATTTAGGTTTTTTATTATGAAACGATAATAGTTACAGCAAATTTATGTTAATAATAATTGTAGAGAATGCCATAATGAACAACTTATAAGGAATAAGTTTTTTTCGAAATCTCTTTAGTTTTTGAGTAAACTGAGTTTTTTAATTTAAAGCATAATTTTTCCATCTTTTATAATTTTGACGTTTTAAACGTCAGTTTCATGCGAGTCTACAAAACGCTCGATGTACATTTAAAATATGATTTAAATAGAAAATAAACCATGAAAACTGTAAATATAAATGATACCATCAAGTCGGAGAAAGTAACATGATGGCCACATCACCATTTTTTTTTAATAATAAAAGATAAATCAAAAATTAACACTTTGTGAAACAAAACAAGTGTTAATTATTTATTTATCTTCCATTATTTTCAAAATGTTTCATCAAGCGATAAGTGAGAAAGTTATTCAATTTTTTTAATCAAAAATTTGATTTTGTTGATTTTAAGCTCGAAAAAATTTCGGATTTTAGCAATTTTCATCGTCTCTGCATGAATATATTGAATACTACTTAAAACACTTTAAATTATCTACTTTTTAACATATAAAATATAATCAGCAATTTTTTTAAATCCAAAGCGCGAATTTTTTTCTTTCTTTTAACATGGAAAACCGGATTTTCGCAATGCAACATGAATATTTTCTAATATTTTTTTTCAAACACATTAAATTAAGCAATTTTCAAAAATCGAAAACGTGAAATTGTTGCCTTTGAATTTGGAAGATTTTGGCAGTTTTTTTTTAACTCGTAATGAATATTTCTTAATACCTTTTAAAATAAAATAAATTCTTTACATTTTAACAAATAAATCATCATAATCAAAAACATGATCAATACCTAAACAATTTTTACTTTCTCCGTTACGAAGTACGAGAAAGTATTGTGATCGTGAAAAAATTTTCAAATTTTTTTTTTACGGAAATATCCGTAAATTTCAACAAGAGATAAAAGAAAAGTAATGCAAACTTTGGAAAATTTAATACTGATACATTAGAGTAGTACATTAACCGCCACGGGGGTCACCGGTGACTGACACCTAGTTATTCCAACGGCGCCGTGGGGGCACCGGTGACCGGCACAACAAACTGAGTTTAGAACTATCATTCTGTGCCGCCGGTCACACTTTCACACTTTTACATTTTACATTACAGACTGACCGTCGTGGCGTTACTGCACATTGGCCTGAAAATATTTTTACTTTCTCCGTTACGAAGTACGAGAAAGTATTGTGATCGTGATTTTTTATTTTATTTTTTTTATAAAATAAATTTTTAAACAAATAAAAAAACGTGAAATATATATTATTTCTATATATCTAAACAAATTATAACTTAAAACAAAAAAACAATGTATGACCATTTTATAAAAAATAGCTTGGCAATTAATAGTTAATGTGTTAAAATAATAACATTAATAGTTTCAAGATTTAAAATTTACATTTAGGTATTATCAAATTTGTTTCAGCTAGAAGCACTAGATAAGGTAATTAGTGTGTGTCTTTGCTAGCATATTTTTTCTATGGCCATGAAAAAGAAACAAGCTTAAAATGGTTTTCCATGAAGCTCGTGCGTTTAGAAAATTGGTAATTTTCACACTAGTGCGGGAAGCTTCTCAGAATTGTTACCAACTTTACAGGCTGAACTGTCAATGTCATAGACTGAACTGTTAGTGACATAATTGTCGCTGCATTTCTCCTATATTTATCATGACGATTCTTAATGACGTGAAAAATCGTGTAGAGTAATTATTTTCCCGAAGAAAAATTTGTTCCACCACTTTTCATCAACAAATTACCATAGAACCTTTTGTAAACGTTTGAATGTACATTACAAGTCATTTGGCCATTTTATGATTTTCGACCATTTTTTTAAGAAAAAGTGAGGAAACATTTTCGGCCCCATAAAATTCTGAAAAAAAATATAGCGGTTCTTAATGACGGGGAAAGGCGTGTAGAGTAATAATTTCCCGGCAAAAAAAATTTCTACCATTTTTCCCCCAACTACTAGTCAGGAAAAAAAGAGGAAAAATGTTGGGTCTTAGAAAAATCTGAAAAAAATCATGACGGTTCTTAATGTCTAGAAAACGCATGTGGAGTGATTATTTTCCCGAAAAAAAAATTGTTCTACCATTTTTCATCAACTGAAAATTAACATAGAACCTTATGGGAAGCGAATACCGAGACACTGCAGATTGACGCTATCGGACACTGACTAATTCGAACAAACTAATCTTGGTTCGTGAATACGGTAGATAGTTATGAATGGAAACATAAGATTCTAGAAGAATGTAGCTACAAACTCATGTAATATCATCCATATCTGTTTTGTGAGACGGCGCCAAAAAAATCCCAAAATCGACCAAAATTTATGGCCAAATTACGAGTGCCCATTTTGAGAGTGCGAAACGAGAAAACTGCGAGTACGATGTGACTAAAAATTTAACCACGTATTCCCCGTTCTTTCGCAGATATTTTAATATACATTACCAGTCATTTGACCATTTCACGATTTTTGCCAGTCAGGAAAAAAGGGAAAAAATGTTGCGTCTTAGAAAAATCTGAAAAAATTCATGACGGTTTTTAATGCCTAGAAAACACATGTGGAGTAATTATTTTCCCGAAAAAAAAATTTGTTCTACCATTTTTCACCAATTGAAAATTAACATACAACCTTATGGCAACCGAATACTGAGACACTGCAGATTGACGTTATCGGACACCGACTAATTCAAACGAAGAAATCTTGGTTCGTGAATACAGCAGATAGTTATGAATGGAAACATAGGATTCTAGAAGAATGTAGCTACAAACTCATGTAATATCATCCATATCTGTTTTGTGAGACGGCGACAAAAAAATCCCAAAATCGACCAAAATTTATGGCCAAATTACGAGTGCCCATTTTGAGAGTGCGAAACGAGAAAACTGCCAATACGATTTGGCTAAAAATTTAACCACGTATTCCTCGTTCTTTCGCGGATATTTTAACATACATTACCAGTCATTTGACCCTTTCATGATTTTTTTTTTTTAAAGTCAGGAAAAATTAAAAATTGTTTTGTGTGTTTTTATCACATGACTCCAAGTTTGCGCTTGTAATGAGTGCTTTAAAATTCAAATGTGACATATTTTATACTATTTTTTATTGCAGTGTTTTGTGCCTGTTATGGGTATTTTGTTGAAAACTTTTATAAAATTTCATGGTGGTTAATAAACGTAGTTTTGCTTGTATTCAATAAACTAAGACGAAGAGGATGATTATTTTGATAATTAAACTAAATTCATTGATTTCATTCAATTTAATGAATTGTAAGTTTATGATTCTTTGGCGCATTTGACTTTTCGATTTTTTTTTTTTATATAAAAATAAATTCCCTTTTAGATGCTGCAATAGCTTTATTAAAGACGTAAAGTATAAAAATCATTGCAGTTTGATTTATTTGTATTTATTGTACCTTTTAAATAAATAATTGACACACACACAGGAATGTATATCTAAATATTATTAATAATGAAACTTATAATTACGACGACAATAGTGAACGTTATGGTAAAAGTAATAAAAATTATTGTAACTGTTCATGACATCAATATATTGGCATTTTGCGATAATACGTCGCTTTCCAACATTGTATAATTTTAACATTATTGGCAAAAGAAATGTTATCTAACTGTAGAATTATGGTATACATAATCCAAAATGTTTTTGTCATATCAATATCAAATATTATTAATAGATCTAATGGATTTTATACTCAATGTTGTGTCTCATCAATAAATACATTATTATAGGGTGAATGAATGTAAATGTATTTTTTTATTTATTTTTTTAAAACACAAGTAGTAGATTACGAAAAGTATTGTACGCGCACGTACATCAAGTTCTTTATTCAAACAATTCAATTAAACACTAAATTGATTGAATGCATCTGCAGAAATTGAGGGTTAGTCTGCTTGGGCTATCAACCATCGAATTTTCTTCATTGTCTTGAATACATTGATGATGAAGATTAAATAATGCTGCTGGGTTGCTGCACCATCTTGTTGAATCAAATAAATGAACTTATGAATTATGAGAGGAGTATAATTTCTATTTTCATATTTCGATTACGTGTTGTACAAAATTGTACAAAGGGGTTCGTTGCAAATTTTGTGGTGTTATTGTAGGGCGTACATTATCACCAGCTTTTGATATCTGTCATCGATTATTTTATTTATGAATTGGAACTTTCCTAAAATAGTATAGAAGCAATTCAAATTAAAGCTCTATACAAAGTTATACGATACTTTTTAGAGCATTCAAAGAAAAGTATAATATTTGGGTTTCCCTGATATACTACATTTAGCTCGTGTGATTTAAAATTTATAATTAAAGTCTGGCCTCACTTATATTGCGGGAAGGAAGAATGTGAAGTAAGGAGTTAGTGGGAGAAGTGGCTCAGAAGGGAAGGAGTTTTTGTCAGAGCTCGCGTGCACGGGCCTTCGAGGACGCATTGAGAGGTGCTCCGGCTCCTGCAGATGACAGGTGAAAAATCACCTCTTCACACATACTTCTGACGTAACTAAAACATCAGTTTACGCCTGTGTTGTTCCCGATGTTATTACACGTGTTCCGCGTAAAATTAAAATGCCGAAAAATATGTTTAAACATGAAACGGCGCCGCGTTTGTACCGTTTAAAAATACAGCCTGAAAAGCTGTCGTATAAATTATATATTATATATAATAAAAATTGACATTAGTTGTTCTAATAATTAAAATTTTCCGGTTTAAGAATCAAACGAATCAATTGTATTATTCCAATTTTTAGAATTATGTAAATTGTCACTACTGTAATTCCCGATGGATGAATCCTTATTAACCCTTAGCTGACATACTAGTTTATAAAAGTCGCAAATATCGCTGTATATGCACCTAAAATGAGTTGATATACGAATTCAACTTATGGTGGGTGCGCCGGGAACTTAAAATTCTATCTTGCGATAATATTTTTTGTTGTCGCGAATATGGCGACATTCGTTAAGTAATGGTTAAAATTAATAATATTGACAATTGACAAACAGATTCATTTTCATTTTTTTAAATTAATGTTTTAGGACAGTGTCACTAGATGTCACGTGAAAGGATATTGGGTGGCACGCCTTGAAAGTGACAATTATGAAATGTATTATAAAGTGAGGTTGCCCCAAATTTATTTATTATAAACCTGTATCGAAATCGACTTCAGAAATGTGCATAAAATTAAAAACTTCAAACTATGAACCAAATATTAAAACATCAATGGAGTCACTTATGTTTAAATATTATAATTTTTACTTTCTGCGTTACGAAGTACGAGAAAGTAAAAATTATAATATTTATTTTACCCAAAGATATCCAAGTTTTTATAAAGTAGTTCCAAATTGGATCTGTCGATTTTTTTAAATTTTCCTCAATGATCTTAAAAATCCAGGGTTCTATATTTTTCGCCTAAATTAAAGTTAACATCATTTTTTAGCTGCGGATTTTCCAATAAGCAAACAAACTATTTCACTTACTTTTCTAATTGGCAACGTTTTCATTATGAATTAATTTGTGAATATAACACTGAATTAAACTGTAAACATGGAGTGGATTTCACTTAAGTGCATATGTTGAAAATACATTGATTTGTTTTAACCGTCTATTGCATAAATTAATATTTTTTTAATAAGTCTACCAAAATTTTTGAAATCCCCTAAAAACAAATATTTCCTAAAAAAAAAATTGACATTTTTTTTATGATCACAATACTTTCTCGTACTTTGAACGAAAAGAGTAAAAAGGAAGTGTTGCCCATAGGGAACGTTATGAATAAAATCAAGTAATTGTAAGGTGTGAGCCACAGAATTTTGTTTCAGAGTTGGCCATGATCGAGAGAGACGAACATAGCAGTTATGTCTGAGGTTAATTAATTTTTTTTTAAATCTAATTCAATTGAACTAATCTAGTCTCATGACATCAGGGGCGGCTCGTTATGTAGAGCCAAGGAGCCATACCTCTAATTTCAAACGAGACAAGATGTTTTTTTTTTTTAATTAACTCTAAAAACACTGATTCGTCATTTTTAATATTAAAACGATGTCTGCGAAAGTTTCATGATAAGATAAAAATAGTAATGCATTTATTTGAGAAGATAACTCTTCAACAAAATAGCAGATTTGAAAAATTCTTCCAGAATTGTGTGTTGTGTTGTTATTTTGAAAACCAGAGATAAGGTATTTTGAGTTTTTTGACGATTATTAACATTAACGCATTTTGAGTAAATTTTAAAAATTTCAAGTGTGTTGCAGTTGTTTTTATCATTTTTTTTTCACTCGAAAGAAGTGAAACTAAAAAAAATCAAGCGCTGTTATCGGTCGGTTATTTTGAAAACCAGTGATGGGGTATTCTAAGTTTTTTGGAGGATTATTAAGATCAATATATTTTGAGAAAATTTGGAAAATTTCAAGTGTGTTGCAGTTGTTTTTATAATTTTTTTTCACTCGAAAGAAGTGCAAATTAAAAAAAAGTTTAAGCGCTGTTATAAGCCGATTATCTTGAAAACCTGTGATGGGGTATTTTGAGTTTTTTAAAGGATTATTAAGATTCATGTATGTTGAGTAATTTGGAAAATTTTAAGTGTGTTGCAGTTGTTTTTATAATTTTTTTTTCACTCGGAAGAAGTGCAAATTAAAAAAATCTTAAGCGCTGTTATCGGCCAATTATCTTGAAAACCAGTGATCGGGTATTTTGAGTTTTTTCGAAGATTATTAAGATCAATGTATTTTGAGTAAATTTGGAAAATTTCAAATGTCTTGCGGTTGTTTTTATAATTTTTTTTTCACTCGAAAGAAGTGCAAATTAAAAAAAAGTTTAAGCGCTGTTATAAGCCGATTATCTTGAAAACCTGTGATGGGGTATTTTGAGTTTTTTCGAGGATAATTAGGATCAATGTATTTTGAGTAAATTTGGAAAATTTCAAGTGTGTTGCAGTTGTTTTTATAATTGTTTTTTCACTCGAAAGAAGTGCAAATTAAAAAAATCTTAAACGCTGTTATCGGCCAATTATCTTGAAAACCAGTGATCGGGTATTTTGAGTTTTTTCGAAGATTATTAAGATCAATGTATTTTGAGTAAATTTGGAAAATTTCAAATGTCTTGCGGTTGTTTTTATAATTTTTTTTCACTCGAAAGAAGTGCAAATTAAAAAAAAGTTTAAGCGCTGTTATAAGCCGATTATCTTGAAAACCTGTGATGGGGTATTTTGAGTTTTTTCGAGGATAATTAGGATCAATGTATTTTGAGTAAATTTGGAAAATTTCAAGTGTGTTGCAGTTGTTTTTATAATTGTTTTTTCACTCGAAAGAAGTGCAAATTAAAAAAATCTTAAACGCTGTTATCGGCCAATTATCTTGAAAACCAGTGATCGGGTATTTTGAGTTTTTTCGAAGATTATTAAGATCAATGTATTTTGAGTAAATTTGGAAAATTTCAAATGTCTTGCGGTTGTTTTTATAATTTTTTTTCACTCGAAAGAAGTGCAAATTAAAAAAAAGTTTAAGCGCTGTTATAAGCCGATTATCTTGAAAACCTGTGATGGGGTATTTTGAGTTTTTTCGAGGATTATTAGGATCAATGTATTTTGAGTAAATTTGGAAATTTTCAAATGTGTTGCGGTTGTTTTTATAATTTTTTTTTCACTCGAAAGAAGTGCAAATTAAAAAAAAAGTTTAAGCGCTGTTATAAGCCGATTATCTTGAAAACCTGTGATGGGGTATTTTGAGTTTTTTAAAGGATTATCAAGATTATTGTATTTTGAGTAATTTGGAAAATTTCAAGTGTGTTGCAGTTGTTTTTATAATTTTTTTTCACTCGAAAGAAGTGCAAATTAAAAAAAAATTAAGCGCTGTTATAAGCCGATTATCTTGAAAACCTGTGATGGGGTATTTTGAGTTTTTTCGAGGATTATTAGGATCAATGTATTTTGAGTAAATTTGGGAAATTTCAAGTGTGTTGCAGTTGTTTTTATAATTGTTTTTTCACTCGAAAGAAAACTCACTCATCGGTAAAAACTCTAGAAAAAACAAATTTTTCGAAAAAAAATAATCGAGGAGTTTGCTTCAGAAGCTCAAGTTTCTTTAAAAAGCAATGCATTACTAATTTCTTATAAAAACAAATGTCTTATCCTAACTGGAAACAAAGAAATAACAACCCAGGGTTTGGGTTTGTGTTTGGATTCGTGGTTAAGAGTAATTTCCAATTTTCTTAACCTTGATAAAGTCTTCAATTGATGTAACACCTTCTATCTCTTACAGTTAGTTATTTCTTATGGTAAACGCGCTAAGTAGGACTATTTTTATAAAATCAACAATTATTTTTTTTATAATTGAAATTGTTAAAAACACAAGCACACCAATACTGTTCATATGACGATACTTGGGGGCGGAGAAATGGCTTGAGTTTGTTATAGCCTGTTCTCTGGAATCTGGCGGCTGTGGTCGTAAAAGAGGGTAAGTAGGGCACGTAATATTTTTGATATTTTTGCAATCTATGTTGAGAAGTACTGGTGTAAAAGTGCTTATACCAATAGGAGCGAAGGACAGTAATAAATGTATCGGATGCAATTAGACGAACCTAGGGTGTGTCCGACCGTTTTTACGACTTCAGCCGACAGATTCCAGCGAACGGACTATAATAACAGATTCTATACAGTTTTAAATTTAAAAAAAATCATACAATGCCATTGGAATGAGAATCTCATAAACGTTTAATTAACGAGTAACCAGAATAATCAAGCTTTTTTTTAACTATAATAATTGAAGGATGTTATTTCAATTACATAATAGATTTCTATAAGCCTGTTGCTACATATTTATGCGAAATAAATTGCTGGAGTGAGAGAGAGAAAAAGTCATTTAATAAATTTTGGGCGTTTGTCTTTTCTTTTTATTGTGAATGTAGGGGCTTAGAACAAACGATGGCGGCGGCACGTGTTTCGCAGCTGTTTCAGCGCCATCTGCGACACCAATCCGCACACACAAAATATATTAAAAACACATTACCGTGGAATAATTATATTGCGACCTGTGCACCGATCAATGCTGTTTATAGAACACACACGCTTTACTCTAACAACTATTCTATTCGCGGACACCTGCACAAACATTCTACATTAATTTATTAAAGCATGGAAACGAAACACACAATGCATTTGTTTCCGAGGGAAAAACTTAACGCGAATACTAAAAAAAAAAAATATGTGGGCTTTTCGCGTGTGTCGCCGTGTAATTCGATCAATCATATTCGGTCATTAAAACACCTGTGTATTCTAGTTTACTGTAATTTACAATTTAATAGAAAATAGGCTGTTGTCCAAACTGATATGAGTATCGTTGACACGGCATTTAAATAATTTAAATGTACTTTATACACATGCATCAGACGCCTTCTTAATTTATAAATGAGATACACTGATATTATTTCGTGCCAGTAGTAATTATTTAAAGATAGTATCGTTTATTCGTGACTACTACTAGTCGTTAATAACACAATGGGCTATAACTAAAAATATGACGCCCTTGACAAAAATACCTAAGGAGCCATGGTTTTTCAATACAACTTAATTGATTTATGGTCCACAATTTTGATTTTTAGGATCGAAAGTTTTTAATTTTTTATCCTATATTTTAGATTTTTTTAATCTAAATGATTGCTTTTTATACGCAAGATTTTTTTATTTTTTGCCAATATTTTCAAGTACAGTTTCTGATTTCTAGCCCTTCATTTTAGATTCTCTAACTTGAATTATTATTTTTTATAGGCGATTTTTTTTATTTTTTTGGTTACTTTTTGGCTACCGTTTTCGAGTTTCTGGTCGGCAACTAATTTTGAGCTAAAGAGTTATTTTAGGAGCTGAAAATTGCAAATTAATTTTTTCTTCCTTGATTTTTCAATTTTTTTGGTTTGCATTTTTTATTTTTAGACCAGCATTTTTGATATTTTTGGCCCATATTGTAAATATTTGACCTGTATTTTTCATTTCTTCGTTTTAGAGTTTTTGCCCGAAATATCCTTTATTTTGGTTTTTCATTTTTTTTTAATTTTCGGATTTTTGGTCTGCATTTTTTTAGCCGCCAATTTTTGATATTTGTCTAAATTTTCGATTGTTTGTGCTTATAGTTTTTTACCTTAATTAAGAGCTAATTCTGCAAGTGATTGTTTTTTTTTCGATTTTTCGCAATTTTCGTGCCCTCCAGTGCAGTTTTGAGTCAATTCCTGTTGTTTTCAGTAGCAATATTGCAAAAAAAAAATACAAATAATCAAAAGTACACTCTTTCTGCATAGTTTTAGTAATTTTGGAGCTAATTCTACAAGTGATTAATTTTTTACAATTTTTTAAAACATTGAGTACAAATTTCCTTCACTACAGAGCAAATTTTGATTTTATTCCCTTGTTCTCTGCAGAAGCATGTCGTTGTTTTCAGGAAATTAAAAGTAGACTATTTTTGAATCATTGAAGTTTATTTGAAGCGAAACCTTCAAGTAATAAATTTTTAAAAAATTTCAAATCATCGAGTGCAAATTTCTAGTGCTACAGAGCAAACTTTGAGTTTTTTCCTGTTTTCTGGGGTTAATCAACCCGAGTGCTGAAAATGGCAATTTTCGTACTTGAATTTTCAATCTTCTTGTTTTCATTTCTTATCGTTAAGCCCGAATTTTGATATTTTGGCCTAAATTTTTAATCTTTTAGCCTTTTCTTTTCTAAATTTTCGATTTGTTTGTTAAAATTTTCGATTTTTTGGTCCGCTGTTTTGCTTTTTTGGGATCGACGTTTTGGTCGAAGTTTTGAATTTTTTGTCCTATATTTTAGATTTTTTAAATCTAAATGATTGATTTTTATTCGCGACTTTTTTATGTTTTTGCTGATATTTTCAATTTTTTTAGATAGTTTTTGATTTCTTGCCCTTGATTTTAGATTTTTTAACTTGAATTATTATTTTTTATGGGCGATTTTTTTTTTACTTTTTGGTTACTTTTTGACTAAAATCGATTAAATTCATTTTTTTTTTTTTCAAAAAAAAATTTGTTTTTTTTTTCAAGACTTCTGAACACTATTTGTCCATAAAATGTTGTTGCGGGTCTTGCTGGAATTGAGGATTTCAATCTTCTGGTCGGCAACTTATTTTGAGCTAAGGAGTTATTTTGGGGCTGAAAATGGCGAATTATTTTCGTTTTCCATGATTTTTCAATTTTTTGGTTTGAATTCTTTATTTTTAGATCAGCATTTTTGATATTTTTGGCCTATATTGTAGATGTATTACTTGTATTTTTCATTTCTTCGTTTTTTTTTTAATTTTGTTGTTGAAATTTTCTGCATTTTTTTAACCGCGAAATTTGTCTAAATTTTCGATCTTTTGGGCGTATGTTTTAGTTTTTTACTTTAATTAAGAGCGTATTTTTTATTGGTCTATACTTTAGATTATTTACGTGTGTGATTGAATTTGATGTGCAAGTTTTTGTTTTTTTTTTTGTATAATTTGTCATTTCCATCTTTCATAATTTTGACGTTTCAAACGCCAGTATCATCCGATCTAATAAATTGTAAAAGTGGCTCTACCATCAACATGCTCCACGAGCCGCCACTGACCAGAAGATCAACTGGTACTGGAAGAAATTCCGGAAATAATCTGCTTGATTAGACGATTCCAAAAAAACGTATTTTAGCCTGGGAAAACCATTCCTCCTGAAAGAACTGCTACTGGTTATAGACATTGTGACCAATTGAAATTCTTCATAAAGTTATTTCGCATTCACTGAATCTGCAAGTAGTTAACCTACCGAAACAAATGCTTTACTCTCTCCAATGATTGCATTATCTAGAAAAAGAGCACAACAACAAGTTGGCGACATCTATTGTCTGCATGTTGTACTAAAATGAGTTTAGTGCAAAATTCAGGCGATAGATGTCGCTACTTTATTGTTTCTACCTTTGACGCTGTTTCGAATATTTATATCCCAATACTAATTTCCGTTTCCGCATCGGCATAGTGAGACCTGAAAGGTTGAAACCGGTCCGTAGGTGTTCTGATGGGGAAACAATATCCAATGTTTTGATGTAACTGTTTTCATTTCATAATTATAAACCAAAAAAATGATAATTTCTCAACAATGATTTTTCAGTTTACTCAAAAGCCAAAGAGATTTCGAAAAAAACTTATTTTTCATAAGTTATTCATTTTGGCATTCTCTACAATTATTATTAACATAAATTTGCTGTAACTATTAGCGTTTCATAATTATAAATCAAAAATGAGAAAAAGTCTAATAATTTTTTTCACGAATATATGCAATATTTGTTCAAATGTTTTTCTGATATTTTTTCATATAAAAAAAAAATGATTGGAAAAAACAAAAAACGGTTAAAAAAGGTAAACACCCACTTCCGGTTTACGAAATTTTACCAAAAGCTTTTCAGTTCTTTGGATTGTCAAATAAGACTTATGTTTAAGTTAACAAAGCTTTAAACTTTTACATTACCAAAGTCAAAATAGTCTCTTCTTACTTTATTAAATTTTAATATCAATAAATTGTTTTTCAAAGCCACCTTCGATTTTTATTCAGCAAAATGGTTACTGGAATAGTTGATAAAACTATTATATTTTTGCAAATAACTTTTAGTGCGTTAGGAAAAATGTTTGTTTCTTTAATTCCGCATGGAATGACATGAAAATATACAGGGTCTCCAATTTAAAATAAGACAAATAAAGTGCTTTAAAGTTTGACACTAAATTTTGGACACCCTGTATAATTCATATCAATCAAACTTGGTTAACGGGACTACCAGACCTTATTTAATAAGTACCTTGTATGATTTTATTAACAAGGCACTATTTTTATTTTTATTAATTTTTTAAACCAATGGTGCAAAACTGTTTATTTTTCTGATATTACTAAATCGATTTCAATAAAATTATAGGAGTATATAGGCTACCATTAAAGGTATCCAAATAAGCAATAAAATATACAGCATGTAATCTAAAAAAATATATCATCATGACGTCACACTTTTTTCCGACACCCTCTATAATCAAAAATATTTTTCTGAAATGCATTCTAGGATGAAAATTTATTCTGCAAAATATCACAATTCCTACTTAATTAGTAAATGAACTATAGAAGACGGGAGGTGAAATGCAGGACCCTGTATAACCATCCTCTTACATTTTTAACAATTATTATTTGTCGCGAGTTTTCAATTCAATTTACATTTTGTGTTGTGTAATTGGGCCCCACTTTACAAAGGCCGGCCCTGTATGGGATACCAGCAAGTAAGCAAATATAATAGTGGTGATAATTTTAATTTATCGATAACATATTCTTGTGCGGATTTACACAATACAACTACATATAACAAATTGTTGAAAAAAAACAAATAGAATATTCAATTTGTACCTATATATAGACAACATTACTAACAGAATAGCAAATCATTGGATTTCAATATAGGCAACATTACTAACAATATATAGGCAACTTAATTAACAGATTCGTTGATAAAAGATAACATGAGGTGGAACAAGGAACAAGAGGTGGTAATACAGATAGGTGCGGTCACGCAGCCAGCCGTCTCTGCAACTGACCCTACCTATCTGCATTACCACCTCTTGTTCCTCGGCCGTACCAGAAAAAACCCCGCGAACCGTCACTGTTGTGGACTTTGACTATATACTAAGTATAGTATATAGTCAAAGAATTTACCAGAATTTAATAGCCCAATATTTATTAATCCCCGATTTTTTAAGCACGTTGTATTAAACAAAACATATGTTTGGCAATATTTCAACGTTTCAATTGCCAAAATTATAACTTCGTATCACGAGTAGTGAGCTTTTAAAAATCCAATCATTAACCGACCAATTTGTAAACCCATCAGTTAACTATTGAAAATGAACACATCGTGTTCGAAATGTACATTTATGCCCACTTGCACCGCAGAACTTCATCATGATTAAATTTTAATCATGATTAACTTTAATCAGAGTATTTCTGTTGCACCGTCGGCTGATTAAGCATCTATCGACCACGGAGTATTATTATAGAGAGCACACGTTTTTCTAGGGATTTTAAGTTCTTTTTTGGTTGTTTTACGTTGTTCTATTGAGAACACTGGAAATAAATGCGCGGTAAATATGAATACTAAATGCTAACTAACTTATACTATTATTATTTCTTATTATTGGACGAGGTAAACAAACCAAAATTAATAAAATCATTAACCTCCAAGCCAAGATTTCATCAATCTGCTCAACTATTCCCAAATCCATCGTTTTTAATAACAAATACAAAACAAAGGTTTTTAATTTCAAAATCGTCTGCCAAATGTAAATAACTTCACGACTATATTCGTCGTGAAGTTATTAGTTTTTGAGTTAATCGGCCAAAATCGGCTGATTAAAAATTTGACGTTTCTTGGGGACTTTAATCATGATTAAGTTGCGGTGCAAGCCAATTCTCCGCTAACCATTGATTAACTTTTTAATCATGATTAAGTAGCTGCGGTGCAAGTGGGCATTAGTGTTATAAATAAACGAGTGAAGTAAGGAATATAACCGTGTTTAATTATTTAATCAATTCATGTTCGTAATTACCGCTGCGTCAGCGCCCCGTACCGGACGATAGCTGAACTACTACGAAGTAACCTTCCAAAATGTAAAAAGTATATATCAAATGATAGAATATTTCATTCTGAATTGAATAATGTATAAAATAGCTGTAAAAACGAGGCGATTTTGCGGTATTTTGCAAATAAAAATCACCAACCACTGTCGGTAACTCAGTTTACTGTCAAGTTTAATAATGTAATTGAAAGCATTTTCTAAATAAATACTAGTTTTAACAATGAATATAGTGTATTCATTTCGCCTTCACAACTCATTGCTGAATTTTTACATTTTGGTTATAGGTATAAAGTTTGAAGGTTTTGGCGCTAATCGCAATCATCACTTAGTAGTTCAGCTATCAACCGGTATGAGGCGCTGACGCAGCGGTAATTATGAACATGATTTAATTAAATGTTTAAAAACTCACCACTCTTACATTTTGGTAATTGAAACGTTGAAATACTGATAATCATTAAATCTGCTTTATAAAACGTGCTTAAACATTGGAGGATAATAAATATTATAGCAAACATACTAACTATTGTGTTGTTAAATTCTGAATAATTGATACGTTTAAATTGATTTGGATGATTCAAACGTTATTCTGTCGAGGAATTAATGTTTTAGTGATAAAATTCAATTTAAAATAAGAAAATGTACATTCTTTAAAATTACCGATGTAGATATTTTATAATTGAATAACTGTCAACGCATTGCTTAAATATCATTATTTAATGTTTTTTTAAGCTTCGTTTCATTGGCTAAATCAGTGCGCTAGTAGACAGTGAACTAGCTTACTGCAATGTACAGCCTTTAATTTTTGTTCATTATTTTATGCTACAATCAACTGAAAACGAAAATATTTCTCACCACTGTTCAATCTTGGAAAAACTTATAAGTACAGGGAACAAGAATATTTTAAAGTAGAAAATAAACATCAATTGCACATGTCGAAGGATTTAACAACAAATCGATTGCTTGAAAATTCTATAATTTGTGGCAGACTAGAATTGTATCAACAAAACACATAAATTTTGCTACATCACTTTGCATTTATGTTATTTTGCGCAATATATAACTATTTTTATTATCAACTTTAACTTCTAAGGTGTGTTTAATAAACATGTTATTTTAACCAATGATTTCTTATTATTTTATTAATGACATAAAAGATTCACCCCTCTTGTCCCTAACACCAGTGATGGTTCGCGGGGCTTTTTCTGGTACGGCCGAGGAACAAGAGGTGGAAATACAAATAGGTGCGGTCACGCAGCCAGCCGTTTCTGCGACTGACCCTACCTATCTGTATTACCACCTCTTGTTCCTCTGCCGTACCAGAAAAAAACCCGCGAACCGTCACTGCCCGACACCCTTACGCGCACCACAAAAAAAATTCATCATAGTACGAGCTTGAAGCCTTAAAATACCTGAAAAAACTAGGATTACCAAACCATGAACTCAGTTTTAAGAAAACAGTCTCACAATTCTGCTTCCCTAAACCTGTGACATCATTTATGGAAGTGGCCTAATCATTACTATGAACGACAAGCATAAAACCTTTTAACTTGGATCTAATACTGCTACAGTTTTGATAAGCATTTAGATTTTTGTAGCATCAAGTAGCAAGATGCTGCCGGGGTTATAAATATATGGAACGTCATTGTAAAATCTAATAATCGGCTTTTGTTCACTTTAATTTCACTCCAATTTGACATTAGAAAAAATCAACTGGAAAAAAAGAACACTTTGTCTTGGATTATTGATTTCCTTGAATAATAAAAAAAAGGTCGCAAAAAAATTCGAACCTACACATTCATTTTTATTCAGATTAAATAACTTTACAAATTAAAGATTACCAGTAATTCAGACTATTAGTTCATACGTAAATTTGACAAGAGTACAATTACAAATATGATAAGGCGACAATAATATTAATATTTGCTCGGTTCACTCCCCACCTTTGCGCAGTACCACAACGAACTAAAAATTTGTTTACATATACACAAATTCATAAAATAGTAGTACTTTTCAAGTCACAAATATATTATCGATAAGGTACCTAAATTAAGCTAGTTTAAAAGTTATACTTCTTTATATGTTTCATTGACGTATTTCTTGTACTGGCCCGGTGTCCTCCAGAGGTCGGCCGCCAATGCGTTTAAGGGGCTATCTGTATTGGGTTCGGCTAATAGTGCTTGAATGGATAAAAGTATTGTTCTAACGTCGTACAAAGCGGACCACTTATCTTTTAAAATGTCCAGGCAAATGTTTCCGCTCGAGTCGACATTCGGATGAAAGCATGCGGTGATGAATTTTACTACGGGAGCCGTGTACGGGTAGGAATTTGGGAACTGCAGGCTAAGCTTGTACTTTTGATCTTCGTATACTGTATCTTTCGGCCCCGATATGGTTCCAATCCACTTGAACAGGTTCTCTCCCTCAGGGAATGCCGATATACTCTTATCCGCAGACATCATTAAAGTCATTAGTTCTTTGTGCAACCTGCAAATGATCACGGCGTGGTTAGGTAGCAAAATGATTTTTTGTTCCCGTCGTTGTGTTAGGTTAGTTTTATGTTCACCGAAAAATTTACCTTTTCGTGACGGCGTGGTTATCTGAGGAAAATTTCTTGCTCTCGTCGTTGTGCTTTACAGAACTGGACTGTTGGTCGTGGTAAGGGTTTACATTTTGGGCCATTTCGAAAATTGTGAACTACCAGAGACGGGTGTAGAATACGTTAATAAAACAGTTGATACAGAAATTTGTTTGAAAACGGACCAATCGCGTTAGGGGTCAGGGGGGCCAACTGTCGCAAGTATACAACTTAATAAAAAGAAAAGTGTAAGTGTTTCGTGATACGAGGGTGGTTCAATAAGTTTTTAAATAAATATAGTCTGTCGAATTATTAAATCTTATTACTAAATTTTATAATTAACGTGCTCTACCTGGGGAGTTTGTACCTTCCTAAGATTAAGTAGTCTTTTTCTCTGGAATCAAGTGCGATTTTGAAATTTAAGGATAAGTAATATTATTTACTAGTAGTAATGGTCATATACTTGTTTCTCATTGATCACTTGGTGAAACATTATGTTAATATAGGTTTAAAAATTAAAATTCACTTGATTTGTTTCACGATTAAATTGAAAAGAAAACAATTTAATCGTGAAACAAACCAAGTGAATTTTAATTTTTAAACCTGTAGTAATGGTGTTTGTTAGGCTGCGCCTAACTCGGTGCTTAGTATGAGATTCTTCAGCCGAGTAGCTGAACTTGTTACTATGGGGGATAGCTTCAAAATGCCATTAACGGCGTAATTGCGATTTGACATTATTTTTCAACTCTTTTAATTCGTTTAAAAATGATAATGTTTCAACAAACTAAAATTAAATACGTGCATTGAACCTTTTAAAATGAAACTACAAAGTTTCAAAAATTTATTTTCACTGGTTAATTTTTTCTTTTTACTTTCTCCGTTACGAAGTACGAGAAAGTATTGTGATCGTGATTTTTTTTCAAAAATTTTTTTTACGGAAATATCCGTTTTGGGGTCTCTAGATGGCATTTCAACAATTTCTGGAAAAAAAAAATTTTGTGTCTGTGTGCGCTGTATCTCAAAAACCAATAGAGCAATTGATATGAAACTTTGAACATAAGTCTTATTTGATAATCCGAAGAACTGAAAAGCTGTTGGTAAAATTTCGTACACCGGAAGTGGGTGTTTACCTTAACTGTTTTTTGTTTTGTGCCAATATTTTCTTAAATATAAAAAATATCACAAAAACATTTAAACAAACATCGAAGACAACAAAGAAATGAATAGCTTTTGCTTGAAAATATTTTTCATAAAATCATTGCTATTCGAGAAAAAAATGTATTAATTTTTTTAAATTTTTGGTTTATAATTATGAAACGATAATAGTTACAGCAATTTTATGTGAATAATAATTGTAGAGAATGCGAAAATGAACAACTTCTAAAGAATAAGTTTTTTTCGAAATCTTGTTAGTTTTCGAGTAAACCTAGTTTTTTAATTTGAAGTATAATTTTTCCATCTTTCATGATTTTGACGTTTTAAACGTCAGTTTCATCCGAGTTTACGCAACGCTCAATGTACATTTAAAATATGATTTAAATTGAAAATAAACCCATGAAAACGTAAATATAAAGTCGGAGAAAGTTACATGATGGCCACATCACCATTTTTTTTCGACTGCTATAATTCCCTTAAAAAAAGTAAATATTTCAAAAAGCTAAAATAAAATTCGTAAATTAAACCTTCTAAAATAAAACTACAAAGTTTAAAAAAATCGGTCTCTACAGGTTATATATTTTTTTCAATTTTTATGACTGCGTAATTGCAATTTGATATTTTTCAACTCTTATAATTCGATAAATCTTTTAAAAATAGTAATATTACGAGCTAAAATTAAATACGTGGAATGAACCTTCTAAAATAAAACTACAAAGTTTTAAAAATCGGTCTCTACTGGTTATATTTTCTTTTCGATATTGATGACTGCGTAATTGCAATTTGATATTTTTCAACTCTTATAATTTGATAACTCGTTTAAAAATAGTAATATTATAACGAGCTAAAATTAAATACGTGGATTGAAGCTTCTTAAGTAAAACTACAAATTTTCATAAATTGGTCTTTACTGGTTATATTTTTTTTCGATTTTTATAACTGCGTAATTACACCAATATAACTCCAGATCCGGTCCAATGTTGTTTGTTTCTTGCAAATCTGGTCCTGCAGCTAAATCCATTTACCACCGGTGTTTAAACCGTGTTTTTACAATACCTAATGACCAGCGGCGACTCGTGAATGTTCAGCAGGCTGAGGAAGAAAAACTTCCTTCCTTTATAAGAATTAGTGTACCTTAATCGGTTGCTATGGAGACGCTTTAACATCTCTCAGCCTTTTCGACAATAATTCACGAACCGCAACTGCTAATGGTGTTTAATCTCATTGCGCCGTTGCTGCCAGCTCGAAGGAATTTTCGATGTGAAAAGGATAAAATGGAATTTTGTACAAAAATCGATAGAAAAACATATTCCAACCTAAATAAAAATGTTTGTGGTTTATTGGGTTTCAAAGGATTATCCTTCAAAGGATTATCCTTTGAAACCCAATAAACCACAAACATTTTTATCCTGGATAGCAAAACTATTGAGGTTGAACAAAAAATTTGAAAAAGAAATATTTTTCCTAGAAATGAAATTATACAAAAATTGAAATAAATTATAAACAAATTTATTTTTTCAAAATCTGGTTTTGAGAATAATCAGGTTTTAAAAACCTCGTTTTTCATGTTGTTGACACTGGAACTAAATAAATCGAAAGAAAAACATAAAATTTGGAGGTGAAATTCTTTGAAAATGAGTTACAATTTATGAAATTAGTTCATTAAAAATTATGGTCATCATTTAAAATGAAATTTCCTGGGCAGAAATGATTTTTGTAAAATAAATACAATAAATGCTACAATTTCATAAATTGTATGTGAGCGCAAGTTAGTCAAATAAATGATGGATCAATTTGTCTGACAAATCCACTCGTTCTAAATCAGTTTAATTATTAAATACAGATCAAGTTTTAAACGAGCTACGAATTTAAAAAAAAAATTATTTCGTCAAAGATTTTCAAAATGGACCAATTTACGAGTGAATTATTAATCTTTGAAAAATCGTAATTTTGAGTTAAATGGCGAAGAAAAACACCATTTTGATCTTTGAAATTGGGTTTTCAAGAGGCTTATTATTAAGTTTTGGGATACAGAGAAAATACACGATTATTTTGAGTTTTCAAAGATTTCTGCTAAAATCCTGAGAGAGAAAATAAGAAATGCAGAAAATCAACATTAATCACTTTGCGCCCATTCTACTTTGATTGGGTTATAGCATAATCCCAGGTTTATTGAAAAACTTTTTTGTTGTTAGGTTTTTCTACGAAATATTATTCCAATGTCACACGTTAAAAAATATCAAAAAATATTCCATAGATGGCGCCAAAGGAGTACATTTTTTTTTGTAAAATATTTTTGCTTCTTTTCGCTTGTCGCCACATGTGGCAACCTGGGCGTGAAGAGGTTAAATGTAAGTATCGAAGCCGTTTCTAATATTAAAAATATGCAATTTTTTTAAATATAATACAATTTTCAGGCGGTTTGTGAAATAAAGAATTAAAAATGGATTTAAATGCTGTGAAAAATTGCATCATTATTTTTTCGAGATCCCATGTAGGTATTCTTAAACAATGATCTGTTGATTTTTTGAATGTCTTCATTTTTAATTTATCATTTATGATATAAAATTTTTAATAATTTCAAATCAAAATTGGAGGGAACTGTCACCCTAAATAGGGAACTTTGATATTTCAAAAATTAAATTTCAACTCATTGCACATGAATTTTGAAATTAATCCCCTTCAGTTAATTTATTTCATATAAAAATAGACCTTATGTTCCCTTGGCAATTTTAATGTTTAAAATTATCTTATTATCTTTATAATAAATTTTACATGTAAATATTATGAAAGTTTTATGCTCTATAAAGTGAATTCATCATCTCAACACGACAGTGGCGGTTTCAAAGGGGGGTAATCGGGTAATTACCCCCCCTAAGAATTTTTCGCTTAAGAATTTTTATTGTTAAAAAATACTGATATTCCATATTCCAAACAAGTAATATAACCGGTAAATTTTTCCAACGCTTTGAAATGTTGGAAAAGGATAGGGAGATTTCACGGAAAAGGTGTATAAAAGCGGAAGCACCAGTTTATTTATCTTTTTTTTAATTACCCCCCCTAGACTAGTTGGTTGGAAACGCCCTTGCAACACGATGACAATGCATTTTCAACTGTAGTTGCGTAACTCTCGGTACAGCTAGTGGAAGTAGATATTGAACACCGCATCTCTACCACACCAGTAGAATTCGACTAACAGAGTGTTGAGTCAATCGACCCGCACCCATCTCCACTACCGTGGTTTTACCATGAGCCACTAATTACTACAAACAAAAATATAATTTTGCATATGGAAAACAATTTATTCTTCTTACACTAAAAATGAGCTAATCTTAACAAATACATGTATCAGTATAAATAATAGTTAATAAATATTCAAGAAGAGTGAATAAGCACAGCCAAGTAAGGTAACAGTCAAACTAACTCATGTACACGATTTATCGTTCAAGTCCAAACTCTCTAAATCCAGATTGCTTCGCACGTTTTCGTTAACGGCATTAATTACACTACTGGTATCACTCTTGCAGCTGACACACTCATCCGTATCGCCTTTGCTTTCTTCCCTGCCGGTCACGTCCTCCTCGCACTCTTCGGCCAAGCTGTTCCTGAGGGCCTCCGCGAACTGCGTGGGGTACTGGTTGGCGAGCTTGGTTTTGATGGCGCGGATCTTTTTGAATATGTAGTCCATATCCTTCTTCATTTCTATTAGGGTTTGAGTGTGCTTTTTAAATTCGGGACCGACCATTTTAAGTCGAGACGCACTCAGAGCATTGCAGTTGGTCAACATCTCGTTTGTCTTTTCGAAACGTTGTAACCTTAAATTGTGCAATTTTTATTTGATATTTATGTGCTTCACGGTTACCTAAAGTTTTGACTAAATTTTAACCATACATGCTATTATCAGGTACAGTCGAAAATTGGCAGCACATTTTCTGAAAATGGGGATAATAATTCATGTAAAATTATGTTGGCTGCCTGGATAAGTGCAGTGCATAAGAATTTTGGCTATTTTGACATTTTTTGAGATTACTTGTTTTGAAGATAGTTTTTACAAGTAACGTTTGACAAATAAATGAAATGCACATGCTCTGCACTAAAATAATTCAGGCAGACAATATCAGATTACTTGACCAGTTGGCTGTGTTTGTCGAGTATACTCGTCATGAAAAATGGTAATATTTTGTGTTATAATGAATACTACTCGGCATAAACACAAAATATTGACATTTCTTATTTTGTTCTGTTTATAGTTAATATTGCAATATGACAAGTACCTACTCGACATTTCACAAAACATTGCCAATTCTTCATGACAAGTATACTCGGAACACAGCTAACTGGTTAAATTATTATAGGTATTTTCAGAAAATGTGGTGCCAACTATTTTCGACTTTCTGATCTCACTGTACTGTTAAAAGTATGATAAGCTAATTGCCCCAGTGAGTCAATCATCTGTTAAGTATTTTTCGATGGCAGAGTGTGAAACATACACTAACAAAAATTTATGATAAATAATTAAAAGAAAATAGAGATGAATCTGTTCGAGCTCAAGCACTGTCGGTAAAAGTTTAGTTGACAGTCTTGTCTTAGGAAAATGTTTAATTAATTAATTAATTTTTAATTTTTGTAGTTTCCGCCAATGATGCTTCATTAGATGAATCGAAACTAGTCCGGAAATAAAATTTAATATCTTCTTTAATTGGAAGTACATTATATATCCCATCACAAATGTTTCATTGTTTGGTCATCATAAATCAATGACCAGGACCCTCATTTTACACCAGATATTTTATCGAGTGCTGAAGTACTGTATTCTATTCTATCGTGACATGAAAAACCATCGATGACAAAAACCACCGGGAGCAGAATCAGGGCCCAGTTATCCCATCTTTGATTGCCGCTGATCTTTTTTGACATTATTTGTCTTTATAAATTATGATGGTAAATTGAGACAGTAAGTATTACCATCAACGGAAGGCTCTATTTCTTTGAACTTAAGCATAAGGAGCCGAATCTTGGCTAATGTGGATGTTGCAAATGTTCAAATAAACATAATTGAATTAATAATGAGCACAAAATTGATCTTACATAGATTTCTGTGCCCGTATCATTGATTCCACATCTTGTTGGTCAACTATTCCAGCTAACCCTTGAATGAACACCTCCGGGGCTGTGTAATTTTGAAAACATTCTATACTGAAATCGCTTTCCGGAGTGCCTTTACTGTCGTCCATGATATTAAATTTATTGGAGGTTATATTTTTCGACTGTCAGTGTGAATTTGTTCCTATTGAACAGCTGTTGCCAGGTTCGCCAACCTTGGTTTACTGGCTAGGTAACCGTAAACGGTTGTATATTAAAGTGAATAATAAATATAAACTGTTATTTTTAATGATTAGGACCAAACAAGATCGATTTAATAATATTGGTGTTAAATTATCTTTAAGGCGGCTGCACAACAACTCGGGAACGGTAACGAGAACCAAAAGTTAAATGATATGATTCACATGTTAACATCCACAACCTTTGACTATGTACTATATACTATACTATTAGTATATAGTCAAAGGGTCGATTATTTAAAACTTGAATCGATTTTAATGATTCAAACGTTAATTTATGGATGAATTTCATTTAGCGAATTAACGTGAAATTTATTTATTCGAGCGCACCACCACCGTGGGGCTCATTACGTTCATGAATTTAACCACCGCACATGGCTAACAAATACTGCACCTCAAAAATGTGACCAACTTAAAATCAAAATATTTTCCTTTATTATACTATTTATACTTTACCATCTTGCTTTTATCAGTGAACTTTGTATACTTATTAGGGACAATCACAGATTAGTAATTAGTAAACTAATCTGTGGGAACAATAAAACTAATGATCAAGAATTAAAATTTTTCTATGAGCAACTGACATGCATCGAAATTCAAGGATAGCCCGGGAAATGGCAAAGTTATCCCGAGCACCCCCAAAAGGAATTTCAGTCTCGCAAAAGGAAGAAATAAGCCATTTAGAGGCGAGAATAATCGGCCCCGAAAATACACCCTACGAGGAAGGGGTTTACGATTTGGAAATTGTAGTACCCGAAAACTACCCATTCTCACCACCATCGATCAGATTTCTGACCAATGTTTACCACCCAAACATAGATGATAACGGCAGGATTTGCCTGGACCTGATTAAGATGCCTCCCAAGGGAAATTGGAAGCCGACCTACGGCATCGAGAATATTTTAGTTGCCATCCGGATGTTGCTGGAAAATCCGAATCCTGACGATCCTCTGATGGCGGATATTGCCGATGAGTACTTGCACAACCGTGAGGAGTTCACCAGGAAGGCCAGGGAGCATTGTAGGGTCAACGCAAAGGCGTAATTTTGATAAGTTTTGGTGATCTTGTATTTTGTTAATAAAAAGTTGTATACAAAATTGATTGCAATTTTTAAACATGACCCAATTGGTTATTCACCATATAATCTTTTTCAAACTTATAACTATGCTTCGAAAGGATGCTAAGATCTCTTATCATACATATGCAAGCCAGCTTATGGCACGTTTAACTTTACTTTTTTATCCTTAAAATTTCTTGTACCTCTGTTCATTCCTAGTCTCTTGTTACTAATTGCTATGAGCTAGAAAATTTTATTTAAAAAAATTGAATCGCAAAATACCTCTCTTGATGCGTTTTCATAGAAAATTTTATTAAAAATAAATTTTTCTTGAAGTACCTCTCGGTGGTCAAAATTTTCGATGTGTTTGTTGAAAATTTTATTAAAAATTCTTTCCGTTCCTAGTCTCGTTCCCAGTGGTCAAAATTTTCGATGCGTTTTCGTAGAAAATTTTATTAAAACATTTTTTGTCTAGTACCTCTTTTCGTTCTGTCGCATTATTTAATTTTGTGGGCAGCATTGATGGGGTATATTTAATACTCAATTTCATTAAACACGCATTTGTGTGTTTAAAAAGGTTATTAAACACACTAATTCGTGCTTTGATTCACAGAACGCGATTTTAATTTTTTTCAATTGTAATTTGATTTTGATTTAATTTTCGTGAACAAAGTATAGTGTACAACTCGCTATAATGGCTATTAATCACGAGAACGATGTTTGCTGGAACGAGCCGTGAAGGCGAGTGGAGCAAGTCGTCCATTATATGCTCGTTGTACAATATACTATTATATAATAATTTTAAGATGTTTTAAAGGTATTAAAAAAAAACAAATATAAAATGTACATTTATAATACTTGCCATTCTAAGCATAATAAATTCCATATAAATAAAAATATTATCAACACTGATATTTGATCGGATCTCTTGTTTCATTAATTACAAAGCCTTTACAGTTAAAATAGAATAAGTTACATCAATATGATGAATAATAGAGGTGACCTAATACTTACAGTACAGTTGTATAAAAAATGATTATGCTTAAATAAAAATAAATTAATTGGAATATTTACATAAATGAAACGACTAGATTTATGTTTTAACTAACACCAACAAAAAGAAGAGAAGTATCGTGGTAGTTGCAAGGATTATAATAGCGCACATTTTCCTATTCTTCCTTTGGTAAGCATCGGCCTTCTGCAGCTGCTTGAACCCCTCGAACACTTGCGTCTGCGACTGCTCAATGTTGTAATCAATTCTGTCCAGCACGGTGCCCTGATCGGCAACCATCTGGCTTAAATCTTTGAATATATCGTTCAGATCTATAATCGACTTTACTATAGCGTTGACCTCTTGCTCCCGCTGCGCGGCCACTCTGGTGTTTTCCTCTTCCAAGTAAAGCAACTGCTGCTGGGTCATTTGTTTGGATTTGACGAAGTAATCATCTATGTCGTCGTCGGCGAATACGTCGCAGTCTTCTTGTAAGGCGGAGTTGTTGAAGTAGACGTTGGATCGTTCCTCTCTGGACTGGATTTGTTTTAGATAAGTGCTTTGCGTGGACCTGAATTGGGTCGATAATTCTTGAAGCGACGTCGCCAGCGATTTAACTACGTTTACTGTTAATTGTCTTTCTTTCATCGTGCCTAAAAATAATAGCCAGGTCATTGTACGGCTAAAATATAAAATATATGTTTGTTAAAAACAAGAAAATTAGCAGACATGAACACTGGAAATAAATTTACCTATACTCTGTTCACATTTTATTCTCACCGCAGTCGGGGTATGTTTATATCCTTATATTGGCATGTATTTTTAATAGTGATGATTGAAGTATCATGTCAACCTATAGTTTCAATAAAACGTTGCCCATTTATATATCGCAATATTTTTACTTGTGAATGAGGGATATTATAAAATGCAACATTGCACTACACAAAACCAAAAAATGCAATTAAATTTCCTTCATGGTGAAATAAAGTTGGATGGATCATTATGAAAAAAAATGACATAACCAAATTCTTAGTAATTTTTTTTTACTACCAACAGAAATGCTAACAGTGGTAAGAATAAAATGTGAACAAAGTATAATTATTATATTTTGGATGTTCAATTCATAGCCGACTGCGATTAATTTCTTTTTGAGACACACCGTATTATAATTCAATTTACGGACTTACCTTCTAAGGAATGACTTTTTATGTACTGAATCAGTCTGTGAATTGTGTTGAACATGTTGCTAATGTCCGCCGTGCAGTTGTCTATCAAGACCTCTTCCTCTGCGCTCTCGTCGAACGTAGGCCTGTGCAGTGATCGGGAATGCAGGGACTTGAGTTCGTTGATTTTGGTGTGCAGCTTTGTTACGGCGAATTGGGCTTCTTCCAGCTGGTCGATCCAGCCGGGTGGTAGAAGAACCTCATTTCTGTTATCGAGGCCCTGTTCTATGTCGTTCAGTGATATCAATTGCATTCGCTCGGCCGATTCCTAGACAGAAATTTATGATTAGTTAACTGTACCAAATAAAAGATATTTCTAGGTCTCGAATATGTTTTCTGTTGACTTCAACAACAAATATTTCAAAATTCTTAGCACCATGACTCAGTTAATCAGTTAATTTCTTCCAAATTCAAATATTTCAAAATTCTTAACACCATGACTCGGTTAATCCAAACCCATAAACCAAATTTACCAATTCAACCAGTAGTTTCATACATTCAATTTTTGGCATAAAAGTCAACCACTGCTACATAAAAAATATATGAGCTTCACTTGGTGCGCTGACAGTCTGACTGTTGAGTCTGTGTGTTAGAAAAGCAGGCGGAGGCAATTACATACGAAATTATGTCACCCAGTAAGTTCGAGACAGTGGCGTCTCTTAAATGTTTCTTTAGAGGGGTGAAATTTTATTTTGTTGAAAATCTATTTTGGTAATCTTCCAGTTACTGAAGTAAATGCAACAACTTCAGACCAATATTTGCGACATTGCCGGATTTCTTATTTCACTCTAACTGACGTAAAATAAAATAAAAAATAATTAACCTAAGCATAAGCACCTACCCTTTGCAGCTATTAACTTGGATATAGTATAAGCACCAATAGTTGCAAATTATTGTAAATGAAAATACACAGATTAAAATGACAACATACCATACCGTCCGCATGATTTTCGCGCGTGCGTATTGTTTAGTATCAGTAACTGGAAAATTACCTCTATTTTTATTTTATATATGAGAAGCATGCACAAAAATTTTGATGATTGAGTTACGAAACACCCTGTATTATATCGTATGTTGTGCAAACAATTCCTACAATGAAAATAAAATAAAAAAGTTATAAAAAACTCGGACCTAGGGTACACTGTGTGCGTAGTTTTCTGATTAACACAATGAGTACTTTGGTACCAAAAGGATGGAGGTTTGAATCAAGCCAATGGAACAATTGTTCACTTAAAAAATATACATATAGGTCATGCAGAATGAGGTCAAGTTTGTCACATTCAATTCATTCATAAACCCATATATCTATACTCAATTAATCTTTAAAATATTAAAAACCATAAAAGCCATAAATTCCAAAATTTAAGATTACTCCCGTTTCAAATTTTATTTATAAAAAATTAATAACCAGATAGTGAAACATAGTAACTGCAAACATAACAAGACAATCAATTAATATAATCATAATTATCCCGTTAAAAATAATAATTACACCAACTTTCTCAACACAATATGTTACTTATGAAACAATGGTACGTATGTAAGTAAGTTAGTCTACAAATACAAAATTCTTTGGTTTGAGTTTGTAATTGGTGAATATAAAGTATTCCCCGATTTGTCGTTCGTAGTAAAATAAAAGCCCTATAAGTTAACCTAAAAGGCCCACCTGATTGTGTTCCGCATAGCTGTTTCTGCTCCGCAAAGCGTTATTCCTCATCAACATGAAAACCTCCGTGAGACTTCTCGTTGCCATATTGCAGCGGTCTATTCTAAACTATCAATGTTCACTTTATAAATATTTGTTTATAACATCTCGTTCCGTCATCTTGACACTTGTCAAAATCATTGCCAAATTATTTCCATTGAAAGCTAGTATAGATGTACACGTTGAATTTTTGTTGTTGCGTTGGTAACAATTCTGCACATCAAACCATAGAATATGTATGATAAAGATTAATATGTAGGATCGGTGTTGCCAACAGTAATTTTCCCCGCCTTTTTTTTTGGATACACAACCAGAACATATACTGATAAAATTGATGCTAATGCTCTGAAATGTATAACACATAGTGACGGTTCGCGGGGTTTTTTCTGGTACGGCCGAGCAACAAGAGGTCGTAATACAGATAGGTAGGGTCAGTTGCAGAGACGGCTGGCTGCGTGACCGCACCTATCTGTATTAAGTGAACCGTCACTGATAACACATCATTTAGATAATTTACAAAAGAGTCTGAAAAACTATTTTTCTGAATGGATAAGATATCCGTTCACATCCATGCCAAAAGGTTTATCGCACATGAAGAAGGAATTAGCTTTAGACGGATTCTTGAAAAATAAATGTAACATAAACTTTAACATCAGTCTGGTTGCAAATGCAACTTTTCCAATTGGGTGGTGGGTGTTTCCTAGTCCACTGTCCATGGGTGGTGGGTGGGCCCCAGTCCTCTGTCCAATCCATGGATCATAAACAGGAGTTTACAAGTAGAAATCAATACTTAAGTGTAATAAAAACACAAAGGACTTAAGTTTTCTTAATAAACTTATTTATTGGAGGAAACTTTGGCGCGGGAGCAACTGATTGGATTGTATTATAGGGACCACCCACCACCCTCCGGATTAACTTTTACTTTAATTGAAAATCCTGCTTCGGCTGCTGTTAAACCTACATCACCAATGAATTTACAAAGAAATTTGATTGCACGAACATGGTTTTGTACAGTGACGGTTCGCGGGGTTTTTTCTGATACGGAAACCAGAAAAAAACCCGCAAACCGTCTCTGGTTTTGTAGGTTGCCTTAAGGTTTATATAAAGGGTGGTGGGTGGGCACTATCCTACAATCCAACCTGTTAACACCAACGAGAATTGCACAGGTGTAGAACTATAACGAAAACGTAGCAACGTTATTTTTTATTTGTTTCTGTAAATTAATTCATTTGCAACAAATATTTCCATAGACCTATTACATAAATATTTACTTTGGCCGAAACATAAAAATTTAAATCAATATTTAAAAAATATTTCCGACACATATTGTGCTACTAGGGATGGCGCTTTCTACCAGTGACGGTTCGCGGGTTTTTTTCTGGTACGGCCGAGGAACAAGAGATGGTAATACAGATCCAGCCGTCTCTGCAACTGACCCTACCTACCTGTATTGCCACCCTTGTTACCTCGGCCGTACCAGAAAAAACCCAGCGAACCGTCACTGCTTTCTACAAATATATTTATGCCCTTAACGCACTGAAATTTCGTTTCTCTATTAACAATACCCGATCTTTCGTTCCTACACCTAAAGCAGGTGCCGAACCTTCTCGATATTTTCGTTTTTAATTAACGCGACACTACGATCTTTCGCACAGTATTCCCCCATTATTATTACCCTGCAGAACACGCAGAAGAGCACATTCTATTGATTCCACATTTCAACATTCTCGTGAATTTATTTTATTAAGCGTATAAAATTACATGTTTATTTCATATATCAATAACTAAATTCTGATGGACTAATTTCCTTCGCATCACGCAGCATTTCCATTACGGTATTATCTTTTCGCATCTTATTAAATAATATAAACGTTGTTAAATCGTTTTTGATTGAGAAAGTTGTCCATTATTCGTCCGAATCATTTTCTCCACAGGTGACGTCCAATCAAATAATGGCGGTTTCATTGCCCAACAGGTGACGTTCAATCAAATGATAGCGGTTTCATTGCCCAACAGTTTAGTTGTTACTATGGTTACGATTCGTTTTTTGTCAGCGAACTGCCGCAATTTCCAAATAGAAAAATTATTCGTTATAATTTAATACAAACGGAAAACTCTTTAGGTAATTATTTAATATGATGCGACAAAGTATAGTATTAAACTCGTGAACAAGTTGGCCATTGCCACTCGGGTAAATTGCAACACTCACCTACGGCTCGTGTTACAAACTTCACCCTCGAGGCAATGGCCAACTTTTTCACTCGTTTAATAATATACTAATTCCTTTGCCCTTGCTCTCCCTTACAAATAGAAAAAAAACGGCAACAACAGGACTCGTCTCGGGCGGCAATTTTTGGGCGCTGATAATTAAAAAGTAATTTAACAAATCGAATTCAGTACGTCTCTGTCCATACGCGGATGCAATGAAATGAAAATGTGGCAGCACGCGAGGTACTCTTCGTGTTTTTAAGAAAAGCACGGAGTAATCCGCTAATTACAGATTATCGCGGATGTAATTAATACCGTTATCAGGCGACCGCCGTAAACCGCCGATTTTCCCCGAGCCCACGGGCGACTTTGAAATTTAATTATAGTTCGAAGTCGCGCTCAGCTGTGTTCTGTGATGGTAAATATCTTTGCTGTTATGCCTTCTGTCAGTTGTCAAATGAGTTAACCTTTCTAGTGATCTTGTAGCGATCCCAGTGCCAATACCAAGAAGAAACCAGCAATGAAATGACCGTGATTTACCAGACGAAGATGTGCGAACCGGAGTCCACTGACCAGGTGGACCGGTTGCCATCAAGAGACAGGGTAACAAATTGGGATATTGCTGGATTCATAATCTCCATTGTTAGTCATCTAGTTGACTTGATCTTGGACTGTAATCTCGCCTACAGGTATTACAGAAACAATGAAATGGGATATTTTTTCACCACGCTGGGATTTATACTGATACCCGCAATGGTTAACACGTCATTTAGTATACGAATGTAAGTATAATTTCCCTCATTATAAACTGCGCTCATTAGCATATTTAAATTTGCGCTTATCTATTAAAACGTTTGTTATGTTATAAATGCGTACAAATATGGTATGATTTAAATCCTTCAGTTCATTAACTTCTAACAATTGATGTAATTATACAGGGTTTTTTTAATAGAATAAATTCCATGCGATTTCATTACTTTCACATTTATTTATTGATATTAACACACTCCAGCAGTTTCGAGAAATGTAAGCATCATATTTATATCAGTACTTATCTGTTGAAATATTCGCCACAATGCAGTTATTTAAATTTTTGTTTATATTTGTAATGTGATAAATGCACTTAATTTAATTAAGATTGTGTGTTTGTTGTTTGTGTTAGATAAATAGCAGTAGTAGAGTGAAGGCATGGATATCTAATGGCATAGTTTGATCAACGGATCTTTGCGTGTGCGTCATTGCTGAAAACGGAGTATTCTCGCCTCGGGCAACATACGTAGGCACATTATTGCGTCTAATTTAACTTATGGTAGAGTGAGTGAGCACATGAAAATATTGTCGGAACTAATCTCTACCCATTTCCAAGTGGCAGTGGAAATAAACAAACCCGGCTGCGTGATAGCCAGGTGCGTACTTCAATAGACGCTTGCGATTGGTCGTTCCGTGGTGCGTGTTCCTGGCCAGATTCAGTTTGTATTCTGGGCCTTTCGTCGATTGCCGTGCGTTTAAAAAGTGTGTTTGCAAAGTGTTTAAAAATTAAAAGTTATTAGAAATGTCTTCCACTTCTTCAGTTTTGCAGTGCACTGCAGTGTTTTTATTTGGGCAATAAAATGAAATTTATTTGTGGGCGCGTTAGGGTACGGCGCGTCCAACCCTGAGTATTTCGCCATTCACGTGATTGTGTTTACACGCGCTGCAGCTTGGAAATGGATATAGTATAGGTTCAGTAGCCTATGACGTGCCCGCAAAGATCCATTGATCGAAGTATACCCATTATTTAAATGTGAATTATTATATAAAATTGATCTTGGGATTAATATCGAATACATTTAAAATATACAATCGGTCATGATTTTTCACATCATCTGCACTTTCAGTGGTGTGGCTTAAAGGGAAAATAGTGCTCGAGGCAAGGTTCACTTTATGGACTCTTGAAATGAAATTAAACACTCTGGTGTCCAAGAGGAAAAAGTTAAAGTGATTATTCATTGAAATGTATTCAATTATAAAATTGATGATTCGCCGCCGAAATATCGGTTCAAAAATAGTTCAAAAACATGCACGAGGGGTTAAAACAATACTTTAAAACACAATGTAGAAGAAAAGATTTAATACTCGTTTAATACGCTTGTTGTTTTTTCATTGTTATTTATACCCAATATTGTTATTTATGCGTTATATGATATTGTGCATAGATTAAGCTGATTATGTTACAGAGTGAAATGATGTTATGTCATTTTATGGGAATAATGTTGGGGTTGCGATAAATGCAAAGATAATTTCTGTAGCTTGGTGCTAAAAGAGCCAATGTCACAATTTTACTGTTTGGAGTTAAGGGGAGGCGCTACACCCATTAAATTATTTTTTTCGATATCTCCTAAACTATTTAATATTGTAAAAAAATCTCTGCATTAGTTCTCCATTATCTCCAATTGTCTAAGGCTTACCGTGAAGATTTCTAACGAATTCATAATAATAACAAAGATAATTTAGAAAAAATAATAACATTGAGAAAACCTAGACGGTATGTACCGCGGCCCCACGGTATGTTCTGGTATTTATTATTTTTAATTTATTATATTAGTAACGTTTTGCTTATTTTTGGGAATTAGTTGATATATCTAATAAAATGTAACTTCGAAATTTGGATCCAGCATACGGCGCCATCAAGCGGCTTGGCTTAAAACAAGTGGCGCAGACATATTTGGGCGGAGTTAAGCCGCCCTTAGATTGAAAGCAGCACAGGCTACGTTGCGTAGGGTAAGCGAAAAATACTATTCGGAAAGGAGTTGGTTTGTTTACGTTTAAATTTTCGGTCGGGTAGCGCCGAGTCTTAAGCAGTACATTAGATTATTTTTCACAATATCTTTAATATGCTTAAAGGGCCACTGTTTAGTTTAACACGTTCGCTGCCACCGACGCGCTAGTGCGTCCAACTTTATATTTACGTATGTGCAATCCCAATTGTAGTGGCAGCGAACGTGTTAACCAATAGCAGATTTAAAAAACTTATACTTTACAAAAGCAGCAAAAGAAATCATTTCTAATAAAAACTTTTACCTCGATTATCTCAATTGTAAAATATTTGACTTTGGCCTTTTCAAAACCTAGGCACAGATTTATGTGTGGAGGGAGAGACTGGTTTTAATAACAATATCTTATTAGTGATGTAGAAAAAGTAACTATTTGTTACTAGAGTACTCGGTACACGACGAGACCCAAAGTAACGAATATCAAGATTGAAAAGTATTCGTGATTAGTTACTATGGTTTAGTGATGTAGAAAAAGTAACTATTCGTTACTGGAGTACTCGGTACACGACGAGATCCGAAGTAACGAATATCAAGATTATTCATGATTGTTAGTTCATTTCGTTTTAGTCATGCGGAGCGCCGATCACCGATCGCCACGTGTAGACACATATTGTAGATATCTACCTATTTCGATTCCACATGCGAGCAGGTATTTTATAGATGGTGTCCCTTTTCTTTGAGTAAATGTAGGTATGAAAAATATCTATTAACAATGAGTTAGAATTTATATTTGAATTACTTGCATATAAATGTGTTATTCCCAAAATAGTTATTCCCCGAAAATAAAATTGACACCCGAGGCTATAAAAGGAAACTCGAGTATTATAGGTATAGTTGTTCCAATAAGTATAAAAAAGTGATCACTCGAGTACAAACTTTGAAGGAATACTGTAACGATGTACCTACAGCTACCTCTAAGGATACCCGTAGGGATGCAGACTTTCAGCACTCAGTAACGAATACAAAGTAACGAGTAATGTACCTAAAAGTAACGATTAGTTTCAAGTACTGAAAAGTAACGGAAATCTGCATCACTATATCTTATTACTTACTTATACATCCAATAACAGTACATTTACGGTGGATTTCACAAATATTTATTTAAGCCAGGTTTTTCTTAAGCCGGTATTATATTTTCAGTTATGTAAACGTTCTTTATGCGTATTGTCCGTCATTCTCAATCACTGAATACATTCCTGAATTGGTATTGTTTAAATTAGAAATGGAGCCTTGGAAGAGGATTTAAGGTGAAATTACATCGAAATAGAAATAAACATTAGAAAAAAAACTGTCAACATGTTTATTTCTTTTTATGTTGAATGTTGATATTTGTTAAATGGAACTTCAGCCATTTTGATTGCAGTTGTAAAAAGCAACATTTTGCACTTAAATTACTTTCTTACCCATCAGCAATTCGTGAATGTTCTCGCTTTCACTGATATGATAAACTATATTGTTACATTCATGACTCCTCGTAACTTCCATGATCCCAACAATCTTCCAACACAAATCGGTCTAATTTGTAAGATTGTAAAAATGGCAGCCGCTGGACAATGAACAATGCGTTCATCAGAAAATTCCCAAACGGTTGGCAGTAAACTAGTCCTGTTTGGTCCGGTCATGTGGTTGCGTTGATCTGGTGGTGGCCTATGCTGCTGCAGAGACTTAGGATGAGGTGAGGCTCCGTTCGTGTAGGGGGTATGTCCCGTCCTCTTGGTCCTGGTGAAAGGTATCCTATTTGAAAGGTCCTCGTCATCCAGTTAGAAGGGGCCCTGTCTTCTCAATTGGGTCAGGCCCAGAGTGGTTCAAAAGCCTTAAAAGGTTGCCAAATTTTTTTTTTAATCAATCAAATCGTTATCGACTGTTGGTATAGTCTTCCTGATAATTATAAACCTCGGAATAATACAATATGCATACTTTAGTTTTAAGGTTAGCATGTTTTCTTCTCTATTAGCTATATATTATTGAATCTAATTTAATCATTATATACTATGCCTTGACCTGTGTAAACAATTTGTACTCGCACCAATAAACGTATTATTATTATTATTATTATTAACAATAATGTTTGTGAAAGAGTAAATACCAAGTAATGTAACTGTTTTTCCCTAAGAATGAAGTATCACATAGTAATAGTATCCACCGTCCTGTTTCCCATTACAGTAATATTTACTAAAGAAATAATGTATCAATATAATGTAAATATGAAATAATGTCGTAATTTGTGAATCAACAAACGTAAAGGATCATGTGTATTGGTAATAGTATAAATATAATTGATATTGAAATTATAACATAATTCGTAGAAGCTTCATGAATAAACATAGCGTGCAGATAACTAATAAACAGAATTTGAATACCACGCAGTTCCTGAAAGCAGTATTAGAGCAATAGTAATTTTTAGTAAATTTTTGACGTTTCTAGAAATATTATAAATAAATAACAATTGGCGAGCTTTGAAAAGAATCACAATTAACACATTATCTGCGGGTAACACCAAGTACTTAACTCACATGTCTAGCGGGCAAAAATTTGTGAAAAAACTTCAAAACAAGTAAATAAAAAAAATTCCTGGTCACTGAAACCATTTTCGTTATCATATTGTGGCAAATCATCCCTAATTAAATGTTGCAAATAAATTAACGATGAATCCAGCAAAATTATTCTCCTTAACATGACATTTATCAAACTCATGGCAAGGGTTTTTATTAAAAGGTACATTGTTCAACTTATTTGTATTATTTCTGAGGTGGATTCTAGTACAAACGTAAATTAAATAGATGATACATTTACAATTTTTAATTCTCTAAAAAATATTCCTTTACGATTTTTCTCTAAAATGAATAGGGGAGCTAATAATTACACATATTTAATTTTACATGTTAAAACCCTATGTTCGCCCCTTATCTCAGACACTCGGTATAAGGGATTTCAACTACTGCAATACTTTTTAATTAATTAATTAAACTGGCGTTTAAACGTCAGATAATTAATTCCCAATTTGAATTTGATTTGTCTCAATTTGAAAATGATTGTTTATCCCAATTTGATTTTGTTAATTCACAATTTGTAATTAATAATTCCCAGTTTGAACTTGGAAAGGTATAGTTTTATTTCGTTGTATTTAGCATTTATTTCATATTACTAATCTTAATTTTCAATTACTTTTCAAACTGTAGATTTTGACGCATTCAAGTTAAAAAAAGGAGCATGATCCTGATGTTGAATATTGTACAGAATTAGTAGCAAAAATGTGCATAAAATTGGACTAAAACTATTTAACACGTACGCGCTAGTGTGTCCGACTTTATACTTGCGTAAAAGTACTCCCAATTGCAGCGGCAGCGAACGTGTCAACCTCTCATGATATTTACGATTAGAATTTATTGAGAGCGTAGCCATTGTTAATTAATAATGATTCATCTAATCAGAATATATTAATGTCTATGAATTTAATTAACGTTTCATGTAGGTGTTAAACTGCATCATTGTATTAGGTCATTGTCTGTCTTGTGTGAATCATATACACCCATGTGAATATCGCTTTTGAATTGATTTTCACTCGGCGAGTTATTAGATTTGCGCTTCTCCAATTGGATTATTTGTGTGTCCTTGATGCAACAAGGAATGCAATAGTTTTAGGAATTTAATAATTTATTTTTTTTAACTCAGTGTGTTATACAAATCTGTGGCAGTTTGCCAAAGGCAGATGTGTCCACTAAACTGGGTTATTTTTTGTATTTTGCAAGATTAAAAAAATGTTGGTTTGAAAGGGTTAATTATAATTATATGTAAATGGAAGTAGACAATTATACAAATTTTAATTTTAAAATCTGAAATTTCTTAAATTATGATTTTCTCATGGTGATGGTTGCGACCGTTACTACGTGGTAATTCATTATAGAATCACTGAATAAAACACTTACTATGTTTTTACCACAATTTATTTGATGACCGTTTGTCCAACAGATGTCCATTTTTGCTACTTTTCAAGAGAGCAAAAACAAATTTCTGTTTAACTAGAAAATCATAATCACTGAATAAAACACTTACTATGTTTTTTACCACAATTTATTTCATGTATGTACAAATATTTCATATACATACATATCACGACTTAAGTTTCGACGTTTTACTGTCATTATCAACTTGATAATGACAGTTTATTTTATTTATCAACTTGATAATGACAGTAAAACATCGAAACTTAAGTCGTGATATGTATGTATATGTAACATTTGTATATACATCAAATAAATTGTGGTAAAAAACATAGTAAGTGTTTTATTCAGTGATTATGATTTTCTAGTTAAACAGAAATTTGTTTTAGCTCTCTTGAAAAGTAGCAAAAATGGACATCTGTTGGACAAACGGTCACAGAAATACATGCATGCGAAATATTTGTGATCAAACCATTTTAATTTATGCAAACCGGTTTTTGTTTATATCGTGTACATTTTTTATGTAAATCAACATCTTGATATTTTACTGTTTATGGTGGAGGCTTCTAATTCGTTATACATGTTGTAAATATAATAAAGTAAAAGTGTTTTTAATATATTAATATATCTTGATATTTTCTTCATTTTCAATACAAATTAGATATTAAAAAACCACTGCAATAATTCACACTTATATTTCGGGTTTTACCAGACTCCATGCAATTTACGTCAGGGTTTCCTTGTTCCAATCAGGCGCACAAAGATCTTTAGTGCAATTTAATTCAGTGTGGACGTTTTTAGAACTGCGGTGGTGCTGAAATTTTGCTGAAAAAAGTCGAGTAGGTGCTAGAAAAATAAGCTTGATGGTTTTTATTATATTTGTGGTTAATAATTTTAAAAGTAAAGTTACTAATTTCGGTAAAAAGCGCACTTTCATATTCAACTTGAGATCAAGATAAACTTTAGGCACCGCAAGTTATTTGTAAAAAGCCTGCCTTTTGGAATTCCTAAGATCTGGAGAGAGCCCAAAAATCACATCGACCATTGCTATTTTTATCAATGTGATTAAGGATCAACAGACGCATAAATATATTAAATATCGCAATATTCAGCCGGTAATAAGACCAGTTTCACATTATGCTGATGTATCTTTATTTGTTACACCAAAAGAATTTTCGACCAGTAAGACCACTTAAAGCATCAACCTCAAATGACAAAAAAAAAACATAGGATTTGCGAGATCTAGGACTTCTAAAAGAAATTGATATCCATGAACCTTAAGAAAAACATAATAATTTAGTGAGAGACTTTTGATTTTTAAACTCTCTGTCTGCGAATTTAGGATCTAGACTGAATGATAAAAATATACTTGCCCCGGGCTCAACATTTGACTGGTGTCAAAATTATGAGCCTGAATTTATAGAATCACTGAATAAAACACTTACTATGTTTTTTACCTCAATTTATTTGATGTATGTACAAATATTTCATATACATACATATCACGACTTAAGTTTCGACGTTTTACTGTCATTAAACAGACAGTAAAACGTCGAAACTTAAGTCGTGATATGTATGTATATGAAATATTTGTACATACATCAAATAAATTGTGGTAAAAAACATAGTAAGTGTTTTATTCAGTGATTTTATAATGAATTACCACGTAGTAACGGTCACAACCATCACCATGACTGAATTTATAGATTCTTTTTCCTTACACCAAAAGCAAAATTGCAAGTTTTAGACGATCAGTATGTTATGGCTACTGCCATTTCAATATGTATTTAAGACTATTAAATAAAACACACTTTTACTTAGTTAATATCACACTGTTTATTTATTAGTGGCTGCAGTGATCATTATCAAACTGTAAGTAAAGTAAATACAGAGGAACATCTTATTTATACCGCATTGAACAGAGGCGAGAATATGAGGTTAGTTTGTTCGTTAATTATGGGGCTGTCCGGATTATCCTTGCGTTTATGGATTTCGAGGGATTCGTTAGCCCCATAATTAACGAACAAACTAACCTCATGTAATCGCCTCTGTTCAACGCGGTATAAATAAGATGCTTCTCTGTATTTACTTTACTTATAGTTTGGTAATGATTATTGTTTGATCGAAACTCCAGTCACTAATAAATAAACAGTGTGATATTAACTAAGTAAAAGTGAGTTTTATTTAATTAAAAATGTATCACGAAGTAAGTGCCGCCAACCTCAATCAGTGTATTTAACCCTTTAACTGCGGCTGTCGTCAATAAGCGACTCGGGTAAACGTTACCGTAACTACGGCTGTCGTCAATAAGCGATTAACATATTTTATGCCGTGAATCGCTTATTGACGACTACTAGTAACATAATACGTTGGTTAAAATGGAATAAAATTTATCAAATTTTCAGTATTTGTTTTTTTGCGTTCAGGCAGCCAGTTTCTTGAAAACTTTTTAGTAGTTAGGGGGTTAAGACCATTTAATTTTCACATGTTTTCTCCGCTAACATAACGATTCTAAATGTATATAGAATTTGCTAGATTTTTAAATTCTCAACATATTTTTACTCTTGTACTTTTTCTCTAAAATAATCAGGTATACAAATGGTTAAATTCCTGTGTCCGCACCTTAACTCAAACACATGGTATATATACATCCAGGAAGTATATGTAATAAACGAAATGTAAATAATTCACGCTTGAATGTGGGCGTGCACGCGACCCTACCAAATTTGTCAACAATGTCATTTGCGTTTACATAACTCCTGAACACAAACTGGTAGATTAGATTTGATTGAATTCATTGTAAGTACACGTTTCCCATTATTTAAAATAACGCGGCCTGGAACACGTAATTTTAAATTTAAACAATCGGGTCAAGGTTCGGGAAAGGCCATGGTTACGCCGAGAATATGTTTAAAATCGGGAAACGGGAGTTCTGTATATTTTAAATTGTTGGTTCGGGATAAAAGATAACTATAGTTTATGTGTGGTAAAAATTTGTTAATGTGGTAAAAAGTTGATAATGGGTGACGTTTACGCCGAATTAGCGATTGTAAATATCAAACTTGATATTTTGACCATCGTCGTCCTCAGTGACGGTTCGCGGGATTTTTTCTGGTACGGCCGAGGAACAAGAGGTGATAATACAGATAGGTAGGGTCAGTTGCAGAGGCGGCTGGCTGCGTGACCGCACCTATCTGTATTACTACCTCTTGTTCCTCGGCCGTACCAGAAAAAAACCCGCGAACCGTCACCTTAATATTACATCACTACTAAAAAAAACGTCACAATTAACTGTAAATTAATTAACTGTAACTTTGACTATATACTAATGGACTACTATTCCCCCTTCATTTCCCATATGATCACTGTTCCAAAAGTTGTCCACGAGCTGGAGCATGGAATAACAGGAAGCGACCAAGCATGTTGATAAATTGGAATCGATAAGCGCCATCTGTGAATAGCGGCGTGAACTAACACCAAACATGCACACAACCGATACGTAGGTGTATGTGTATATATTCTTCTTCCCTCGCTAAAATAAGTTAAATATTGCTAATCAAAAACACTTGGTTTTACTTGTTTTACAATTTATATTAATTAAACATTATACTTCCATAAGTTTTGTGCATTCTCCTTTCGAGAATGTTCGTGTGAACAAAACAACGCGGGCAAGTTGTATAATATTTATTCTACTTAATATAAATAGTAAAACATAGTGATTTTGTTTACCTTGTTAATGACGTTTCATCGGGTGATGTACACGTATATTTTGTACACATTGTGCTATGAGGCTAACACAACAAATGATTGTTTTATTCGTCCTCGATTTCCGCACTGTTTGACATTCTACGTTTCTTTCAAGTAACACGGGGAACTACACGGCATGCAGATAAATTTTACCAGAAAAGCGCCGTCTAGTGTTAGCAACAAACATAATTTACAGAAATCCATCGAATTTTTATGGTGGCGCCATCCAATATTAGCGGCGTAAAGCTCGATTTTTTATGCCCTGTTTCCCATATCTCTTGTCATACCCCTGAGCTGGTGCCCGATATAAGTCCCGCCCCGGAGCCGAAAAAGGAGCGTAATTTAAAAACCGGAAAGCAATAAAAATATTTCTCGATGTATTCATCAGCAACGTGGAGAATGCAAATGCGAGCATATTTCGGCAACTCGGGTCCCTTTCCTGCCTGTTCTTTACAAGCAAAGCATCAACCCATAATTTGCGAAGTTCCGGATTTGATGGAAATCTAATACAGAATTTTAGGTTATAAGTCAAAAGTCAACTGATGTGTACATCAGCTGACGAGTATTATAACCGCGTTGGCATATATACGTGGACGTATTGCAGCCTTTCGCATAGCAATATTTTGAGATAGTGTGAATATTTGACAATATAAATGTTTATATATTCAAAGGTGTGAATAAATTGCAGGGTATCACAATATGCAATGCGAGTCATAGAGTCATACTTAGGGTCCCGCCGCGCCACCGTTGCTTGGAGACACATATGAAGTTGGCGCTATCAGTCCATAAGTATACAGTCAAAGAACACAAATGCAGATCAAGGAACGAGAAGTCAAGGATCACCAGGGAAACGAAAAATAAACGGAATATATAATTTCCTCCACCATATCAGACGTTCATGAATACATTCGTAATTTTTTTTTTAATAGTATATTATGCAACAAGTGTTATAAACGGCACTTTAGTCACGAGTTAATTAAGCACGACCAGAGCGAGTGTTTAATAATGAGTGTCTAGAGAAGTTTATAACACGAAGTGCATACTATACTTTTTTTACGACTAAATTGGTAAAATTTTGAAATTACTTTATTGTCTTATAGTAGTACATTATTATTAAATGAGTCTACTTGGGTAAATATACATTAACAGTTACGTTAGAGACATTATGGCAATTGCTAAAGGAAATCATTAATTCTCCTAAATTTCTTTGATGTTTTGTATGATTTATTTGATTTAAGTTGAAAGTATCCCTTGTTTCATTTATTTGTTTTTTATTTTGACAGATTGTTGATAAGTGACAATTAACTTGATTTTGGGTTTCAATTGATTTTAGTGATTTAAAGATCTGGAGCTAACTTCAGCCCATGACTAAAATGCACATAGTCACAGTTTGTCAAGCTGTATTTAAAGAATCACTTAGCGTCATGAAAACATATGCGATAAATGACATTTTAGAGGTGGGAGTAGAAAAAATTAATTAAAGTACAAAGTTACCACTTTATCACTTGGGCTATAGGGGTGGCTATAGCCCGGTAGCCCCCTTGGCTGTGCTAGTGAATATCTATAAACATTATGCATGCCCCACGACATGGAATAATAGTACATGATTCAATTATTGTTCTTTGTTGCAGGTATTATTTAGATCAAGAGAAGAAGAGGAACACGACAGCACTAACCAAGAGACTAACAAAGAGAGGTTTTTGTTGTATATTAGTATTAGTTTTTCAATTAGCGCCAGTGCTACGGTATTTTGATGCGCTGCGGTACGCCCTCACGTCCAAGCAGGCGGAGAAGAACAAGGACGTCGAGAACCAACGAAAATATTACAAGTTAATGGTGCAGGAGGACTCGGACGTCGCGTTACTTAGGGTGCTCGAGTGTTTCCTAGAAGCTGCGCCGCAGCAGATCCTACAGTTATCCATAATCTTCCATACTCACGGCCAAGGAATTAATAACACATTTACATGTAAGTGAAACGGTTCCGGCGAAACTGCGGGGATCAGATAGAGTGTGAAACGAGTGTTATGCAAAATAGGCCAAACCCAAATAATGTTAAATTTAATGTAATCTTTATTTAACGGATATCACTGTTTTACAAAAAATTACTTTAATCTAAAAAAAATATCAACTTAAGTATAAAAATAACATAATAATTCATGCCCGTTTGCACCGCACCCGGTTAACTCCTTAATCATTGATTATAAGTTAATCCGTTTGCACCGCCATTTAATCATTGATTAAAGTCGGGTTAAAGTGCCAATTTTTAACCGGCCAACTTTGGGCGGTTAGGAAGCCGGTTAAGGAAATACACGTGCGTTCGTGTTAAAAATAAAGGAACATGAAGGTTTATTATATTGAGGACGATGTTAAGTGATAGAAAATCAGTACGGAGATCAATTTATTCAAGCGCTAGATTTAAATGTCGGTATGCCAATCCAAGTGAATGTGCGAATAAAAAAAAATTGATTTATTAGATGAAGCTCGTTTTAGAAGAAGGCATGGATTAAGCAAACAATTCACATTCAATTTGTTGCAAGTAATTGAACATTTGAACATAAAATAGATTTTCTTTGCATGCGCAAAGGTGTCAATTTCAGTGATACCCACCCCAGAAAATAAAATAACCCCACAAATTGCAAACCGTATTTTTGCTCACAACCATTAAATCAACGGATACTAACCGATGGGCGGTGCAAGTGGAGCGGCATCATTAACTTAATCATTGATTTAGTAATCATAGATTTTAACCGAGTGCGGTGCAAATGGGCATCAGAGTGGGTTGGTTATCTGACTAAGATTAGAAAATAATGTAGATACAGATACACAATGAAAGAGTTAAATTAAAGAATCAACAGAAAAGTTTGAAAAACAGATGAGCAAATTCAAATTAAATTAAACACGTTTAAATCTAAAGAAAGAACTGTTGAAAATGTGGAAGTTGCAATTTATATTTAAAATATTGCAGTATCTCATAATCCTCGTGATGAGGCCATAGTTTGTGGAACAATAATACAATGAAGTTGATTGGATCGATCGATTTGCTTTTTTCACCGATTATGATGTACATACGAATTTATATTTTTATGCCTTATCTAAATTATATCGTGTTATCTTTCATTGCGAACAAGTTTTTAGAAATGATCATGCATGTCCATTTAGATATTATCAGTCATTCCATTTCCCTATTTGCGTCCTACAATAATGCCTTGATTATTTCTATCCGTACAAGAAAGAATTAAACAAATCGATAACATTATTTATAATTAGATGCTGGAGGGAAGTAACGGTCGTACTTGTTGGGAATAGTAACAAATTTTTTTTTTCGAAGAAAAGTCCTTGTATCAGGGAATCCGACCAAAAAAGGGGGTGTTAATAAGTCATCTATTTATCATATACCGAGCTTTCGCAAATCTTTATTGTTGTTGTTCAACAACAAGATGGCCGACGATGTTTACCCGTGTTTATCGTCCTCCATGTGAATTTTAAATCGTTTTAATCTGTTAACATCCACGTCCTGTGGAAAGTTTTTAATGTGTAACTTGTTCATCGTTCATGGCCACGTTTAGTTCACTAAGTGCGGTAGTTTATTTTTAATCTTACATCGTCACCCTGATGAAGCAAATAAAGATTTGCGAAAGCTCGGTATATGATAAATAGATGACTTATTAACACCCCCTTTTTGGTCGGATTCCCTGATATGAGGACTTTTCTTCGAAAAAATTTATCATTTATAATTATATCCTTTATATAAATTTATGCCTTTTTTTTACAGTTATGCATCAATTATTATCCATTGGGAGCAGCTTCGGCAGTATGGCCTGGTCTATGGCATCATACCAAAGATTATTAAGGGTTTCTCTGACGAATAAAAATAACATTACTTGGGCTGGAACTATTATGCAATTTACATGGCATTTTTTAGTAACAGGTAAGATTTTGTCGCACTAAAAAAACGTGTTTACCGAGTTTATACAGTTATGCGTAAATTATTGACAATTCCACACTGGTTTCTGGCTACTACTACTAGATGGCGTAACAAACCACTCTACTATCGTCAGTTGTAATTATTTTCTGCACCTGAAAAATGTATTCGTATTAAAATAATAAAATGTTTTCAGAAGAATATAAAATAATTAATACAAATATCGTGTGAGCCACAAAATTTTGTTTCAGAGTTGGCTGTGAGATAAATGAGGTATGTCACATATTATTATATGATGAGACTATGCCCTATTTTTCTTAAGATTGCAAACACTAGAAGACTGATTTACACCATTAACATATGTGAATCTGGTGACAAATATTGGTGCGAAATTTAAATCTAGTGGATTACATGTATGTGAGGGAAAACATGGGATGAATTTATCAGTCATTGTACAAATACAAAATTAAAGAAACACCACACAGCAATAAGGAGAAACACCAAACAAAACAAAACAGTAACACGTGAACGGTGTATCTATAATGGCGGACGCTCGCACAGCTGGCATGTGTACACACTGCGCATGTTTACGCTTCATGAGCGTACGCGCCACAATTTTCTTGGAATTTAACATTTCAGTTAAGTGCAAGAGTTTAATTCATTGTCAATTATGTTATTTAAATATAGTACTCTTATTTTATACTTCAATTTATTCGGTAATACTACATTAACGGTATAATACTTACCCCCTTATTACAGCTAGTAAAATGACAGAGATCAGTCGAAAAAATGAAGATGGAGAATTAGATGTCTCCGGTGTGAGTTTTCCCACAATTTCAACCAATCACTGAACAAGGTCATATTTGTCCTATCCTTCCCTGTTTGCAATCTTACGAAAAATAGACTATAGATTAGTTCAATTGAATTAGATTTAAAAAATGAATTAATCTCAGACATGACTGCTATGTTTCTCTCTCTCTCGGGCATGGCCAACTCTGAAACAAAATTCTGTGGCTCACACCTTATGTATTTAAACAAGTTCAGAAAATATTTCCCCAAAGTACCAGTTGTTAAACTATAGTTCATCCGTTGAGAGTTGACGGTGACTCATGCATTTTCTAACTAAGAATTGCTTTGCATTTTATATCTATCTTTTTCTATCATGTACGAAACAGTATGAAATAAAAGACTAAACGTATGTCTGCGTGTTAAAGAATAGGGCAGCGTAAACGTAGGTCTAAGCTCACGCATGACTCTTGCATCGCATTGGCACGCTTCATATAAACACGCGAGCACTACGTCAAATAACATAACCGTAAAAAGTTTGCGTGAGAATTTTTAAATATCCCGCCAATGAAAATCAACGCGGCACCAAATTTTCTTACGGACATACGTTCACTTAAATCTTGATTCATGCTATTTGAACCGATGAGTCACAGGCAGCTCTCAGCGGCCCGACTATATTAGTAATTTTGAACAAACTGTTAGATATATCATAGAATTGTAGAGGACAAGAAAATAATTCAAACTGATGGTACTACAAAACAATAAATCATTTGAAATAACATAGCTTAGGCATATTAAAAGACATGTATCTTTCTTTTATTAAGGATACAAATCTCAACAGCTTCAGACACATTTCGTATTATGTAACAAATTAGGAAAGAGTACGTACATGATAATTTAGTGACGATATAAACCTAAATTTATGATGAGCGAATAGTTTGGCCTTTATAGTAAATGCGGCTACGATCGGTACATCACCTGCTCTTGTAGGACAAATCCTGATCTCATAATTTTTGCACATCAAGTTTGTAATATTTAATATAATATCGTATGTTCATTAAAAAGAAACCTCAAGTGTGCCATGATTTTTTATTTTTAAAAATGTAAGTTGGCACCATGTTAACAGAAATCACCGTTTTACAAAAAATTACTTTTATCTAAAAAAATATCAACTGAAGTATATCCTAAATATAAATAACATAATACATAATAATTGATACAGAATGAAAGAGTTAAATTACAGAATCAACAGAAAAGTTTTCAAAACATGTTAGGAATTGACATACAAAACGTCAGATCGTTCCAGAAGTCACAATTATTCCGTGGTCGGTCACAATGGTTTACAGCAACCAGCAAAAACGGTTCTAGTTGAAAGTTATTTCCGAAATGGGATTAAAGTGGACGGAAATTGGGTGTATTCATTCGACGCACCTTTAGCAGAGTTTCAGGAAGAATTTCCTAACGTTCTCATGATTTATGATGAATCTAAAAATACCTTATCATGATCTGTTATGTCTCCGTAAACCAGGAAGCGGTAGACCAGTCAAACGTACTCAGGATGCTATTAACACAGCCCAAGGAATTTTGGAAGGTGAACCTACGTCTTCTCTCCGTTGTTTATCACAGCAAATGAATTTATCGGTAGGAACATGCCGCAAGTAACATAACCTCAATATGCGTTACCAACTTAAATTTAAAAAAAATAAAAAATCATGGCACACTTGAGGTTTTTTTTTAATGAACATACTTTATACAGTATGTTTTTTTTTATCGTGGGCCATAGGATTTTACATGCTAAAAATTATACCTTGTTTTAATGTATATTTTATCATAAAACTTTGAAGGAAATTTTAGTTAGTAATAAATCAATTATTTTTCTACGTGATGCGCTGCATTAGAATAACTGAAACACGTTTCATTCCAGTAAACAATGAAATTATTTAATATAAATAACTGAGCAAATATAATCAAAGTACCTTGAATTTACGAAATGTCAGATTGATTAGCGAGGCAAGTAATCAAACGGACTTTTGAAAATGTTCGTTTATACTGTTGAAGAACGGGTGCAATTTGTAACGGCAATTATAAGAGGTTTGTCCAGCAGGGAAATAGTTGTATTTTTCTACAAGAAGTCAGGGAATTTTTATTTTAGGGAAATAGTTGACAACTTTTCTACAGCGTATCCCGATCGTCCGGTTCCGAGCAAAAGCACTTTTTAATGGAATAAAACATGTTTAATTTATTTTAATTAAGCGCATCATGTAGAAAAATAATTGATTTATATTACGAACTAAAATTTGCTTCAAAATTATATGATAAAATATACATTAACACAAGGTATAGTTTTTAGCATGTAAAATCCTATGGCCCACGATAAAAAAAACATGCTGTATAATAGGGTATTGAAATACTCTAATTTCATCATCTGCATTTTCCTGAATCATTTTACGCACGTCAAGATTTCAATGTGAAATGTTCACACAAAATTTATGAAAAGGTACACTAGTATGTATTATCTAAACAAATATACAGGGTGGACGATTTATCTGAAGACATTGAAATATCTCGAAAACTACACATCGGATCAAAAAAAGTTTTGAATAAAATTTGTTCGCCCGATAGAGGGTCATCCAATGATAACAAAGTTGACCCTCCCATCCCCACCAACTTTAAAATCTTAACCGCTTAATGCCCTCAGCCGTGTATACCCGGGTTAAAAAAACTGAAGAATTCTCGCTTACCCGAATTCAAATTTGGTTTTTACGGAGGAATTCAGCTGACTATATACGTTGAATAGTTCGATACAGATTAGAGCTTAACCCTAAAAATTACATGAACATTTATTTGCATCCCCAGCTAAAGTAAGCCCATCTATAAAATAAGTCTTATTTAATTTAATATTTTAATGGTGCATTAAGCAGTTAAACGGGAACCCCCATTTTATATTGCAGATTCGTATTCCCAATAAAAAAAAAATATTCCCCATAAGAAAAAATAAGTAACATTTTTCGAATCTTGAGAGATCGCAAGAAACCTGATTTTTGCGAATAATTACACATCGGATCGAAAAAAGAAAAAAAAACTCATGTTGAATTTTCCAAAAACTATTCAACGATACTTGCAATCGATGCAATATTCTGAGAATACCATCTCTAGAAATCCCGGAATGCCGATGTAATTGCCTTACATCAGAGTTTCGTTGAACAGCTGCTAGCACAGCAATTTTATTAGCCTCTCCTGTAAAAGTGTTTCTTCGTATTATTTTTTTAGGTTGTACATAACCGTCGCGCATGAGGGATTGAACAACTTTGTAAGAAAAAGAACGTGAGCGAACATTATCTGGAAAACGCTCGGCATACAAGGCAACAGCATTATCAACATTCCGCCTACATTCACCGAAAATCAGAATCATTTCAATTTTTCCTTCTACGATTATTAATTTCGTACTCGTACTTCAGTTTAGGGAATGAAGATACTCAAGTGAATTGACAATCTCGTGTTTTCAGTTAACCCTTTCAGCCCTGGATTTTTAAATTTGAAAAAAAAAATTTTTTGTTAATTATTATTGATGGGGAGCTTCTTAAGACCATAAATACCAAATTTGAACTCATTTGCTTAATTAGTATAGGAATTAATCAGTGAGGCTTTGTTGAAGTGACATCTAGTAATAAACAGCAAAAATATGGATTGTCATAGTAAGTAGAGACATGTAAATCTTGTGGTGGCAATTACCACCACCAGGGCCGAAAGGGTTAAAATTTTGAAATAATCTTTGACAACACTGCACTGGCTTTTATAACCCGTAGTTCGCCATACGGTCACAGTGGCGCGTCTAGGTTAGAGTGCTTTCTATTGCAGCTAGATGTGTGAGTAAATTTAATATCAACAATAAAGTCAAATCAATCGATTTTGTCTTGGAAAGGCAGGAATTGCTATAAAAAATTGGGTTTTCCAATCATGATTTTGAAGCAACTTCCATTTGGAAGGTGGAAGGATGGATCGAGTTTTGTATCGTTGAGTAGCTTTTTGAAAAATTAAACGTGTCTTTTTTGATAAATAACAATAAAGTCAAATCAATCAGTTTTGTCTTGGAAAGACAGGAATTGCTATAAAAAATTGGGTTTTCCAATCATGATTTTGAACCAACTTCCATTTGGAAGGTGGGGGAAGGATGCATCGAGTTTTGTATCGTTGAGTAGCTTTTTAAAAAATTAAACATGTGTTTATCGATCCGATGTGTAATTATTCGCAAAAATCAGGTTTCTTGCGATTACAGCGCCATTTATCACGAATCGAAAAAAGTGTTTCAGATAAAAGTTACTTATTTTCTTAAGGGAATCAGAATCTGCAATAAAAAATGGGGGTTCCTATTTAAGATATCAAAGTTGCCCCCACCCCCACACCAAGGGGTCGACTTTGATATCATTGGATGACCCTCTTCCAGGTGAACAAATTAAATTTTTTCGATCCGATGCTTAGTTTTAGAGATATTTCAATGTCTTCAGATAACTTGGCCACCCATAAAATGAAAATAATCATCAAGTTGCAAGCGCCTCTTCGAAAAGTGTTTTATAATATTTCCTACTCTTCTCGAAAGCCTTAACCCTTTCAGCCCTGGGTTTTTAAATTTGAAAAAAAAATTTTTGTTAATTATTATTGATGGGGACCTTCTTAAGACCATAAACATCAAATTTGAACTGATTTGATTAATCAGTACAGGAATTAATTAGTGAGGCTTTGTTGAAGTGACATCTAGTGATAAACAGCAAAAATATGGATTGTCATAGTAAGTAGGGACATGTAAATGTTGCGGTGGCAAGTGCCACCACTAGTGCCGAAAGGGTTAATATCTTCAGTTTTTCACATCCAATTCTAAGGTGTAATAATTTGTGTTATTAATTTTTAGTATCCAGGATAATGTGTATAAGTGTGGTCGCCTCCGTATACCCCGAATACACAATAATTGCCTTAGCCGTACACTGGGTCTGCATGGTGATATGGCTCCTGATTTCGACGCACGAATTAAATTTTTGCAACAACAACTATCTCTACGATTTTCTATTCTATACAATTTTCGGAACGGTTTACATCTTTACGCACGTCAGCCTCAACGACGGCCGGACTCTCTGGAAGTACGTATTTTTCTATCTGACGCTATGCATAGAAAACGTGATCTGCACAACCGTGTGGATCGTCAAAGCGGACGACACCCTAAGAAATACACTCTACTATCAACCGATCGTTTACATTAATTTCATCTCGTTTTTTCTTGGTATTTTATTTATGATTATTTATTATAAAATATTTCACCCGAGCACGGGTTACATCAGTCGACCTAAACCGATTACCGTGAATAGCTAATCTTTTCTTTTTTGTATATATAGTGCTGTGTATCAGTGACTGGTAGTGCCCGGGATGCGAGTCGGTGTATTTGGGCAATTCGGCTCACCGAGTGCACCTTATCACGACTCGGCGTTTCCGGGCGCGAGCCACAATTGCTGTGTATATATAGTTTAGTTAAAATTTAAGCATGAATCTCAAACTCGTGAATAGTCAAGTTTCATATGCGCCTTAATATATATATTTATTTATTTTTATTATTTCTGCGGTGTCTTTAAATAAATTTCTTTTCAGTCTTCCAGTTATGAAAAATTTGTCTTGTACTTCAATATGCAAGTTATGTGTAATTATGCATTGATTAATTCATTATTACGCTAAACAAATTTAAACTACATTCAAGAGAGGTGCTTTACCTTGATACCAAGAAATTTTTGTGATTTATATATTGTGCTACTCAGTATTATTTTCGAATATCTAAAAATGGGTTCTAACATGCAACAGTGGCATTTTTATCATTATTTGGCATGAAATTGTTTTTACTCTTTTGATCATCTTTTCTTGTGACTAAAAAGCAAACTGAATTGATAGCACTAGCCAACAGCCATTTTGTCCTTGGGACTAGACCGGAATTTTTCGATTCCTTGGGTGTAACAAAGTACCGAAATCGCGATGAAACCCCCGAGACTTTGGTTTTGAGGTTAGGATTCGCAAAAAACCTCTTTTTTACTTTTTTTCAATATAACTTTGGAACAACGCAAGTTAATTTGAATTTGAAAATACTGCTTGAAAGCTTATAAACAGGGCTACATTTGGTATATAAATGACCTTGGTAGCGTAATCAAAACCCTAATAATAAAAAAAACCCGCAAAAATCGCGTATTTTGAAACATTTTTGCGATTTCAATCGATTATAAAAAAAAAACGACGCTCGGTAGCTCAGATCAGTTTCGCTGACCTGAAAGCTTATTAAATGGGCTACAATTTCTGTATGGCACACCTCTGTGACTTAATGAGAAGTCTTCGAAATAATGGGTTTTGTTTGAAAAAATCGCGAAATTTACAAAACATCGCGAATTTGAATCTTCCCTTCGGGACAATAAAAACATGAGAATGAACAGTTTATGACGAAAACTACAAATTCTTTAATATTTTTTAGACTGATTTCAAAATGCTATGTAAATGTTATTCAAAAATATTGATGAATAATGAAAAATAAATTCGAAAAAATGCAGTTTTCTTGATATTTTCAAACGCAAATTAATGTTTACAAAACTACTGATCACGCAACAGAGGTGTGCCATGTAGAAATTGTAGCCCTTTTAATAGGCATTCAAATGCATACGACATATTTTAAATGCGTTGTGGAATTATATATTTGAAGGGGAAAAAAGCCGAAAAAATAGCAAATTTCGCGATTTTTTCAAACAAAACCCATTATTTGGAAGACTTCTCATTAAGTCACAGAGGTGTGCCATGCAGAAATTGTAGCCCATGTAATAAGCTTTCAGGTCAGCGAAACTGATCTGAGCTATCTAGCGTCGTTTTTTTTTTTATAATCGATTGAAATCGCAAAAATGTTTCAAAATACGCGATTTTTGCGGTTTTTTTTAATTAGGGTTTTGATTAAGCTACCAAGATCATTTATATACCAAATGTAGCCCTGTTTATAAGCTTTCAAGCAGTATTTTCAGATTCAAATTATCTTGCGTTGTTCCAAAGTTATAGTGAAAAAAGTAAAAAAAGAGGTTTTTTGCGAATCCTAAACTCAAAACCAAAGTCTCGGGGGTTTCATCGCGATTTCGGTACTTTGTTACACCCAAGCAATCGAAAAATTCCGGTCTAGTCCCAAGGACAGAGAAAAAGTCCAATTTTGTTGGCTAGTGTAGTTAATATTATTAAGAGTAATAATATGAAATTATTGAAAATTATAGACTAGTTTTCGCTTACTTCCAAGTTGAAATTAGTCGGGAATTTTCAACATTCACTGTCTTTTCATTTGGTAGTATTAATATTTATTTTATTTTACTATTCTTAGATTTATCAATAGGTTTTGTTAGTACACACTATTCATGAAGAAAAATTGTTTTCATCCAAGTGACAAGTGAAAAATCTGTATTTTTGATTATCGTCATAGTAAGAATTGGATAACAGTCCTCTATCGAACATCAAAGGTGTACCAAATTATTTTTTTTATTGCGCAAAATTTGGTCACTTTAGAAATATACAGATGCCGAAGTAGAAAAAAACGAACGAATATTCAAATTTGTGAATCTTGCATAATTGCACATAACCAAAATAGTAATATCAGATCTGATTCTTAAAAGATGAACATGACAAGAATTTAATTTAAACATACTCTATCTGCATTGTGACCATTTTAAAGTGTAATTTTAGTTATCTCCAGGGCTTACAACTTAATATCAATTTCCCGCGGGGTAAGCCCGTAAGATGTGATCATAGATATCGAGACGAATATCAGTATTTTAGAGCAATTTAAATTATTGAGATCTGTTGGATATACATTTATTTAGTTCCCTTTCTACTATTTTAATTTAAATGAAACCTAGTCATAATAAGAAATTAATATTAACTCCCATCAATTATTGAAAGTGTTGTTCCTTTACCCAGAATTTATTACTGTTGTGTTAAGTAGCGATTAGTATGTTAATATTTTCCAGTACAGTTTTGTTATGTACTATACTATTGTTGATTAGCTCTCGTGTGCCAAAATTATTTTACGAGGTGCACTCGTAAAAAACATTTCCTTTCGTCTTTTGTTAACCGGAGCTTGGTGATGCGCAAAAATTGTTCCAGTTTTGATCGAATACTGGGGAGGTTACAGAATGTACTTATTTATAAATCGCGTTTGCTCTCTATCACTTGTAAAAGAATTGACTGAAAAAGTGCCTCTCGTGTGTTAATGATATACTCATTTTTATAGTCTTTATATGTATATATATGATATTCTTATAAAATTATACAAGTGCAATTGTAATACATATTGAAAATTAAAACAATCAAAATTCTTATACATTTGTTTCCTCAGTATCTCCTCGGATTTAAACTGCTGCTTGATCTCCTAGCTACATAATATTTATTATTATGTAGATCATAATTACGAGCTTTCAATGTTGTTTTTAAGAAATGTATTTTAATCAATTTAATCTTTTTAATTTTATGTTAATGAAATACTGCAAAAATCGGTGAGTCGAGCAGAGATAGCATCGAATTCCTCATTCAGTACTTGTGAGTCATAAACCCTAAATTACTCATAAACACATGCCGACCTTGTCGTGCTTGTTAGAATTCTACAAAGCAACGTCTAACGTAATAGATAACTTGTCGCACAAACAGTGACAAGCATTTTAGTTCAGTCACTCATCCGCTAGCGCATCTGGACGCTGCAATCTGTTGGGCGGCAATATTTGAAATTTCAAAAACAGTACCGGGTATTGTATTTATAGCCTAATATGTACAAAAAGATTTATCTGTGGACTTTGTGAGACCAGTGACGGTTCGCGGGGTTTTTTCTGGTACGGCCGAGGTAAAAAGGGTGGCAATACAGATAGGTAGGGTCAGTTGCAGAGACGGCTGGCTGCGTCACCGCACCTATCTGTATTACCACCTCATTCCTCGGCCCTACCAGAAAAAAAACCGCGAACCGTCACTGCTAGAGACAGTCTAGATCAGGCTAAGTTTTTAAATAAATGTATGCATGACAGGATGCAGGCAACATAATGTACAAGCATTTTACCGTGCTAATAAAATAATGGGCACTGAGATTTCCTCGATTTACAATTTTTAATCGTGCCACTTTTTTTTTGATCCGCAGGATGGAAATAAAAACGAACTCCATTTAAAAAACGCGCTTTAAATCTCCATCTTGAATATCATAAGTAATGCCAACTGTTGTCTTTCATTCATCTATCTAAAAGAAAGATCACTTGTCTATAGACGAAGCATCTATTCGTGTCGAAGTTGTAAATCGAATTTTACGTTCAAGACGTTCGACAATAGAATTTGAATTCCAAAAAGATGCGGGTATCTTCTGAACACTGGGTTGAAATACTTGAATTTTGCAAAAACACTCCTGAGCTCATGAAAAGTAAATTGTATGGCTTCGAGGCAAGGCAACGTGCTCACTATCTTTGGAGTGACCTTACACAAAGATTAAATTCGATGGGATGCGGTGAGAAAACACGAAAAGAATGGAAAAAAGTAAGTTGTGACTTATGTGCTCGTAACTGTGAATACTGCTGCTAAATCGCTTAACTATATTGTTAAATGATGATTCACTTACAGAACGTTAAACATTTTAATAAATATATTCGATGATTTCCCGAATTACAGAGTATTGATATAATTAAATAAATAATAATCGAAGTTTCTCCGTATATAGCTGAATCAAAAGTGTGAACATGCCTCCGACAGGGATCGAACTTGGAGGTTGCAGGTTCGATCCCTGTCGGAGGCATGTTCACACTTTTGATTCAGCTATATACGGAGAAACTTCGATTATTATTTATTTAATTATATTAATAAATATTGCAATAGTGATATTTTATTTAAGATTAAATTCTTACTTCTGTCAGGGAGTTTTCGCCTACATACCAGATTATTAATTATTTGGTGGTAGCGAGAAAGTCTAACTGGCCATCGATTCCGAGGCTATTCAGCAGCTCTGTGTGTATAACTGAGCTCGTTCAGTTCAGAAGATTACCCCTATAATTTTGTAGCATAATAAATTTTTTTCGCAGATTATATTTTAAATATGAAATCATTTCATTAATTTACATATCTAATCTAACTTCATAAACAAGGTTACTTACTTTGTGTAGGCGAGGATTAGGTATTTTGTATGTTACAAATTAACTTCCACAGTATGATGAACAAAAATTAAAATAACTTTTTTTTTTATATATTCAGGTATATCCTGACGTAAACATCTGTTGTAGCACGAATAAAATACTATTACTATTACTATTAAACTCAGAATAGATACATCATTAGATGTAGGCATCTATTGCAGTGGTGGGCAACCTACAACCCTTTGTACGATTTTGTGCGTTTTTCGCTTGCTGCTCAAAAACTCAAGATGCGCTGTACCTGAGGTACAAATGCAAGCTACACTTCGCTTTACCAAAATACAGTATTTTTTTAGACTGTTGCTGATTGGAAATCGAAGACAAAAAAGAAAGCCGAGAAACTACGCCAACAACTAGAATCACGTTCAGAAGAAGTAACAATCACTTTAAGCAATTATGAGCTCAGACTGCTTCAGCTCATGAAAATATCAATTGAAGGCCTCTCAAATTTCCAGATGGTTGCAATAAAAGAGGTACATCTACAATAATTCTTTGCAATTTTTGATGAATTCAAGTTTTGGAAATTTAATGGAAATTTTAATAATTAAAAAAAAATTAATTACAAATGTCACAAATTGGATTATGTGATTTTCATTTGCTAAAGAACTCTTAAGACAAATTATCGTCATAAATTGAAATTTAAAATGAACTGAAAATTTTCATTGTTCCTCTATATCAGTGATTCCCAAAGTGGGCGCCACCGCCCCCTGGTGGGTGCTGCAGCGATTCAGGGGGGCGATGAATAACTGTAAGAGGGCGGTGATAGTATAAAAGAGAGAAGAGAAGATTTAGTGGAGCGAGGGTTCAGTGCGGTAACTAATTTAAGAAAAGAAACATTAATAAATATATATTTCCTATTAATTGCTATTAATATTTTAAAAAGATCCAGGGGGCGCTAAGTAATATTTTTTCTGGAAAGGGGGCGGTAAGGCAAAAAGTTTGGGAACCACTGCTCTATATTAAACAAATTTTACTAACGTTATTACCAACTTTCAGAAAGCAGAGGATATCGATCCATTAGGTGATGCTGATAAAGACGCAGATAAACGAACGTGTACCGGTGATGAACGTACAGGCACACCAATTATATGCGTTGAAAAGGCTGAAGCACTTGAAAATAGCAATGACAACAAATTCTATTTCGAAGATCATGATTATTACGAGCCAGATATACTTGGTGGAGATAAAAATGATAAAAAAGACTGCGAAAGCAACCCAAACAGTCAGAAAACGATTGAAGAAAATGAATCGGGTTGTAGCAACGGATTTAACGTACCTAATATGCTTGAAAAGAATGAATTAGTTTGTAGCAATGGATTTAACGTACCTAATATGCTTGAAAAGAATGACTTAGGTTGTAGTAATGTATCTAACACACGATCCCAAAAAAGGAAAGAAAAGATGCATTACAGTTTGTCTTCATCAGATGAATCCGATTTTAATAAAAGAAGAGGCAGTAGGTCTTATCATAGGAGAAGAAAAAGAAGGCGTAGAAGTTCATCTTCATCTGATGAGCCGAGTATGAATGTTGAAATGTTGTTGGAAATGAAAAAGATTAATAAAAATATGAAACGAATCGCAAGTGCTCTGGAAAGTGTAGTTAATAAATTTACCAAATAGCAGTTATTGTTTAATCATTCGATTTATGTTTTCCCATGACTGCATATTTTTTTGAACAGATCGTCCAGATCTACGTGGATTTTACACACCTGCCCAGTTAGCACACTTGTATCAGTAACATATCTGAACAAGCTCAAATTAAAAAAAAAAAAGTGTGCTAACTGGGAAGGATCACAGATTATGCAGCCCCGGACAACTTTCATGGCAGTGGCTGCTCCTGAATTGTTGAAGAGAAGTTTAAAGGTGCAATCTGTGAACGAATCGATTCCATTAGATTTCATCGTGGTAGTGGAGTCCTCCAGTTGTGCACGTCTGTAGCTTCGTAGGATTGATATAGCTTGGGATGCAAAATCTTCGTGTTTTGGAAAATGTGCCACTTGAGTGAAAAGATTGAGTGCTGTATTACATACTCTTATAGAGGAAGCAAATATTCCGCTGCAGTTTTAGTAGTAAAATTTTCTTCCTTAGCCTCCTCGCAAACATCCATGCAGTGTTTTTTTCCAAAAAACGAACATTTTGCATCCCAAGCTACGTCGATCCTACGAAGCTACAGACGCGCAATGGCATCTCTATCTTAGCCTCCTCTACGAAGATCCATGAGCCACCGCTGCACTGCATTAAGGAATTATTTCCATATTAATAACCCAATAGATTTTAAACAGATTTTATTTTATCCTATAATAACATGCCAATAACTCCTTAGCAACGAGTAATGTTAACGTCGCTCGTGCTTTCAAACTTTTCTCTCGTAATGTAAAAAACTTCATAACGTTACTTGTATCGTAAATTACTATAAAAATTGGCTCTGTTTGTAATTAAACTTTCCAATGATTAAAATCATCAAATCATTTCGAATAAAATAGAAACAACCTTACTTGTTGCAGAAAGTATTAAATAAATTCAAAAAACGAAATATAGCCTGAATATATAAATATTCAACCTGTTCGTAACTCTGCAAGGAAAATTAAGTCTTACTAAGACTATAAACAAATAACTTATTGAAACAACTACTTCCCTGGCTAGTGCCACGCCGGATTTTTTACAGATTTCAGCGTTCAGTTTTATAATTCAAAGTTTTCAAATTCAATTTGGTTTTATTTTTCAAGTTAGTCCTGTGGGTAGAAATAAGGGATCTTAAACCAATGTTATTTCACTAAGTACTTAGTACTAGTAATAACGCAAATTTCTTTTGTATCATTCAATATCCGGCGTGGCACTAGCCAGGGAAGTAGTTGTTTCAATAAATTATTTGTTTATAGTCTTAGTAAGACTTAATTTTCCTTGCAGAGTTACGAACAGGTTGAATATTTATATATTCAGGCTATATTTCGTTTTTTGAATTTAAATCATTTCGAGTTGTTGGATTTTAAAAATTCAAACAAATTTTATAATTCCCACCATTGCTGCGCCATCTGTCTCTTATAATCAGAACCTGTATCAAACATAACTAGAGCCATCTATTGCGAGTTTAACGCATGCCGGTTATTTTCAAATGGTTGCTTATCTACGTAATTCTATGTACGGTTCCCCTCCGTTAACCGAACGTGGTAAAGACATCACTACCGTGAACGTTGCCAAACGTTTATAAGAAATTTGAAACTGTGCTGAAATTTAAACAAATTTTGCAATTTTGCAGAGCCCTTGGAATTTTAGTGAAATAACGCTGAAGAAAATAAAAAATATATGTAAATAATACCGAAATCTTTAATAAATTCGTACATCAAAAACACTTTTACAATTTTCGATTACATATTTTAACCAATTAGTAATAAGCTAGGACTTTTTAATAAGAGTGCATTAATCCTGTAATTATATAATAAATTCAAAAATAATTTTCCAGGTACATCCAAAACGGCAACGCCGGATCACCTCCCGTTCGCCGAGAAAATCGAAGTGTGTCCGAGCTGCGATCCGGCCGTACGTCACCGTTAAATTCACATAAAAATGGCTTCTCTCTGTGGAAGAATCGTCTTAAACAGCTCCAGAAGAAATGTTTTGGTCGCGGCAAGAAGTGCCTCAGCGAAAGGTAACACAATGCGAACCGTATGTCATTAAATTTCCCTCGGTACACGCCAAATTTCCCTTCGTTATGACCGCATTACGTAATTTTTCAATATTTTCCGGGTAATACTTCCTTTCCCGAGAATCGGTGCTTTGTTAATGTTTACATAAGCTAATCCGTGCGATGAGCTAATGTTGTACGTAGTCATTACCTACAGTTTAATTCAAGCGTTATTCGATATGGACTTAAAGTAAAATTGAAACATTGAATCCAATAGGTTATATTATAGAGTATCTGTTAAGCCCCCTTACACGTTGTTTTGATATGCACCTCACTAGATTTTCGTAACTTTAAATTTACAATTTGTTTATGCATGTCATCAATCGCAACTTGCAAAATACCAGCTTCATACATTTTCAAAAGGTCAACGGTGATATATATATCGTCTATAGTGTAAAAATGGCATCTAAACAGTGCTCGGACTATGTAAAACTGGGTTAATACAAATGTCACACAATACTAATAATAATAACAAGATAACATTACAGGCGTGTATAATCAATAAACAATTTTTTAATCCATAATATTTACACTTATTATTTCTAGTAAAATTTCCAATGAAATATAGCAGATCGTTTTAGTTATTTGAACCTTACACCATGGTAATATGATCAATAGTTGTTTACTGCTAAAAAAATGTTTTATCGTATCATCATCCGTTATGTTCATTTTTTGATAATAATCAGGATCATAGTATTATTATTTCATAATGCGTTAGTTACGAATCAACAAATGTTAATAAGAACGTGCAAATTTTGGGGTTATAATTATGTCAGACATAATTTATTTATTCAATTTACGTAACATCGGTAACGAAACAGCTTTGAATATAACAAAATATTTGCGATTTATAATTATAGTTATGAATCTCATAATATTCTCGCTATATTAATAGCTATTATCTGGGTGGAGAAAATGCAAATAATATGGGAATGTACTAGACAGTACAGGTAATTGGCACAACTAATTTGTTGTAAAATAAAATAACCATTGCACTGATGGGGTTTAAATGTCTGTTGTCAGTACCAAGAAAAAATAATCTATGTTATAAAACAGGGTACCATTACTCCGTGCTTTTTAAGGAGAAATGAAATACAATTTTCTATGTTTTACACTGTAGGTACAATAAGAAGTTGTTCAATACAATAAATTGTTTTTTTTTATTATTCTAGCCTATATTTAATCAATCCGCAACAAGAAGTTTAATGGTTTCCAATTTAATTATTCTAGCTTCAATGGGGGATCCCGTGGAGCACGCCACGGGCTTGGAAAAACGTGAGCTCCTGGCCAAAGTAGCCGGCAACGAAAACCCCTTCGACTTAAAAGTGATCAAACGCGGACCAGGCACCAAGAGCCAACCCAACCTGATTCCATCTGCCTTCGACGCCCGTCTGGTCGGCTGTATCTGTGAGGAAGATGCCACCAGCGTGAACTGGATGTGGCTGCACAAAGGGCAGCCGAAGAGATGCGAGTGCGGCTACTGGTTCAACTTATGTCACAAATCACCATTGTAAAAATATTCGACTAATAGAATAATATAGCTGTTTAAAATAATAATAAACTTGTTCTTAAGTTATTACCTTTGTAAATGATGCTTCGCCATTGTCAGAAACATTGTAGTAAATATAATAATTATATTTGAGTATTTTTAGTTAATTTTGAACTTTTTATTTTGGTTTGAATTTAGTTGCTATACAGGTAGTTGGTTTTTATTCCCAGCTAATTATATAGCAGCCAATTCCAAAAGTTGTGATTTTTAATCGTAGTTTCGTAAAACTTACCTTTTTTTTATAATGTGCAACAAATTGTTTCAAAGCTCTCGATTTTTACGTGTAATCAGTGTATTTATTGTAGGTGACTGCTGCTCTAAATGAAAGTTGACAATTCTCACTGCCGACACCTTTGTAAATGGTCAAACTTCTGGCATAATTAAAGACAAAAAGTAGCTTAAATATGTGAATATTAAACTTGTTCGGAATTCTGTAAAATTAAGTCTTGTTTAATGCTTCTGCAACAAGTAAGGGATTTCAATTTTATTTACAATCCCTATAATACCGAGCAAATGATGACAAACGTTCTGCTAATGGTTCTTGCTAATTTACCGCCCTATTTTGAGTTCATTTGATTAAAGGACTGTTTGCTTGCTTCCATGTGTTACATTTTAGTAGATTATGTTTTGCTGGAAGAAAATTGCTTAATATATTAAATCACTTGCAAGTTGAGTTACCGTAATTGATGAATAAATTCAAGCTCTGTACAAAGTAATAATGTATTCATGTATCCTATTATCCAACATGTATAACGAAGTAGAAGCCTTAAGTATAAATAACAACTTGTTCGTGTTGCATTACAGCTGATAATTCAATATTTTTAAACAAAAATTAGCATTTGCAAATGAGAAGAATAATTGTAGTTCTTATGTAGTGAAGCATCGAATGAATCTAAAAATCGATTAATCATTCGTATGTTGGTTCGAGTAATAATTCAAATGATAATTCGCGTAATAATCGTGAATCGAATATTTTACGAATGGTTGATATTATCGTGACTCGAATACTTTTGATTATGTGACAGATATATTTTCGACTTTTATCTAGACTTCTAATGATCAATTGAATGGTAACTTAATACTATGCCATGTTTCGAGTGAATCATTCGAATTATAAAGATAAGTTCAGATATTTTTATTTGGTACCTGCCACAAAGCTTCTACGCCACTGTACAGGGGAATTTTTTTTTATTAAATCAATGTTACCTCGCCTGTAAATGAAGTTGTTTTGTGCATCTCTAACATAACCTTATTCTATCAAATCGATCAATTTACGTTTGTAATCGTAAGTATTTCTTTATTTTGTAATAAGCATGAAACATTCCAAATTGAAAGTAATTATAACACTACTAAGCATTTACAACGCGTTCTACAATTGGCAAACTTTTCGGTATATTTTTTTGGGTCTAATTTTTTTGGTAAATGGAGTACAAGAGTTTACCATTGAATTCTGTGAATCAAGTCTACACCCCACAATTGCAGAATAAAATAAATAAACTTTACGCCTGCTTCTCTTTACCCTCAGATATAAAAGATGGGCGACAGATATAACATCCACAGTCAATTGGAACATCTCCAGTCAAAGTATATAGGAACAGGCCATGCTGATACGACCAAGTATGAATGGCTGGTGAACCAGCACCGTGACAGCTGTTCCAGTTATCTAGGACATCCGGATCTTCTCAACTACTTTGCAATTGCGGAGAATGAAGCCAAGGCCCGCGTTAAGTTCAATTTGATGGAGAAGATGCTGCAGCCCTGCGGTCCACCTCCAGATAAACCAGAAGATTAATTAATTATTTGAATATCTACTAACATACAACTAACCATGTAATAATTCATAAAATGTAGGTGGTACTTGTAATATTAACATTTCAACAATAAAAAAATTTTTTTAGGTTATTTATTGATTTAGATTATTGTTTTAATTGTTACTCTTAGTTTACAATATTTTATTATATTTATATACTATAAACAATTTTATATTGAGAAAAATTTATCATGAAGTTAAGATGAACATGTAACATTGACGGTTCGCGGGTTTTTTTCTGGTACGGCCGAGGAACAAGAGGTGGCAATACAGATAGGTAGGGTCAGTTGCAGAGACGCCTGGCTGCGTGACCGCACCTATCTGTATTACCACCTCTTGTTCTTCGGCCGTACCAGAAAAAACCTCGCGAACCGTCACTAACGTGTAGTGTGTACCATACCATTACTACAATTGTCTTAATATTTTCTCCTTGCCTGAAATTCTGTGGTGGCTTGTGGATGTTCGGCGAGGAGGCTATAGAAGAAAATTTGATCAAAACAGCAGCGAAATATTTGTTTCCTCTATAAGCACGAGCGGCATCTCTGTCTTAGCCTCCTCTACGGAAATCCACGAGCTGGCCTCTTCTGTACTGGTGCCTGTGTGTTGCACATTTCGCAGTCTCTCGGCTTCATTTAGGTGTACAAATGGTAGGATTTGAGATGCTGAGAATAAACCTCTATGCATGGGTACAAGATATGTAAGCCTTTTAGAATTGTTATAACTCAAGGAAATTAAATAACAAATACTTAATGTGAATACTTTATAGGCAATTTTGTTATAAAATTTAACAAATAATAAAAACACAAATACAAAAATAAAGTTAAAGTGTGTACCGACTCTATCAACAACTTGGGAGCGAATACTGACCAAACAAACAGATGCCCCCTTTGTATCAGCACTACCACATATATCACAATTAAAATCCACAACCGATTCATAATATTTATAGCAAAAATGTCATTTGATCGCTTAGGGTGTTTAATAAGTAGTAAAAGGGTGGAAAGTATAGGAAAGGCATACGTATGGCACAGAGTGAAAAACCCTACTAATACTGGGATATAGCTTTTTAAACCGATATATGCTGATGATATATCCACACTGGCGATACTGTTACTGTGCCCCTGACAGTAAAATAGGGTGGAACCCAACCACATGTGGATTACAGTTAAGATGTCAATTTGATTGATATATTTTGTATATAAATATGAATACAAAATGCAGGAAGGGATAAGGATTGTATTATATGGACGTAAAAGTAGGGTTACTATTAAAACCCATATACAGGTAAGCTTTGCTGGAAGGGAGTGTGCAAATGTTGATCCCCTAAGTGATGTAATTATTATTAAACCCCAAATACATTTGGCCAAATCAACATTTGAATAAAGCATTTTGTAAATAAACGTAAGGATTAGTGTTAGGGCGTGCAGTAATTTTTGCGTAATATCTACTTTTGAAATTTGGTTCAAACTTTCGTAAGTTAAAATAAGCCCGAGTGTGTAAAAAAGTTGGTAGTATAGAACATTGTTTTCAACTAGAAACCAATCGGCTAGGTCAGGATATGACGCCCATTTATCCCCAGTCGAATTTAGTGTTCTTAAAAACCTTAAACTGCCAATGATGGTTAAAAAAACCGGGAATGGTTCTTTAATGAAGAAATAGAACATTACAACACTAACTGTCCCCGTGTAATAGTTCCAAATTAGGTGCTCTTCTTCAACAAAACTAGATGATTGCAGAAGGATTCCATGTATTATAATTAATATTATGTATGGGTTTATACGTTTCAAATGTTGAATGCGTAAAACTGTAATTTTAATCAATTTAAAACCAGCATATAATGTTAGTAATGTTTGGTGAAATATATACAACACCAAGGAAATGTTAAATTTGTAGAAAAACGTAAATACAATAGTTGTCGTGTATAGGTATAATATACTCCGATAATTTGACTGATTGTTTAAAGAAAACAGGATATAATCGTGTATCATAAAGAATAAACAAGTTACGGTCATTATCAACGAGGATGTTATGAGAATCACATCTTGTTCCACTGATGATCTAATCAATTTCTCACTTATTACACTCAAGCATTTCTGGTAACTCTCCAACAAATAATCACCACTTGTTTTATTATAACTTCTTAAGAATTCACCGTGTTCCTTAACAAGTTCACCGAACTCATCGCAACTCTCCGATCGACTGGATAACACCAACCAGTTATAATGCAACACGTACAGCAGCTTCTCGGTTTCATACGAGGTGAAGAAATCCGGTATGATTTTTCCAATACTGCCCGAGTGTATCTGCAGACCAAATAAAACGGAGAGCGTCGTGGGGATGTCCGTCTGCCGGGCTTGCCGCCGGTCGCCGCACGTCGATCCGAAGGCAACCAGAGGCACGTGCGTTTCCGCGTAACTGGTGCCCCCGTGCCCCCCGCTGTTCTTCATCCCGTGGTCGCCGGTGATCAGGATCAGGGTGTTTCGGTTCCAGGTTTTCGCCGCTTCGTTCAGGTCACGAATCACCGAGTCCATCTCGCGGAGTTTCGGTTTTATCAAGTCGCTGAACGGACCCCTCACATGGCCGATGTGATCTAAGCCTGAAAATGTATGAAAGTACTATAACAACAATGGTTAGTGATGCGCAAACTTTCACATCGTAGCCCAGCAGCAAAGTTGCATTATTTTTTAAATCGGTTTAAAAAAAGTTTAATTTAAAAAAAATTCACTATCAAAAATAGATGATTTGTCACACCCTCTAGAGGAGTGCGCTTTCAAGAATACGCTTTTTGCCTATAAATTAAACAATAATTTTATAAATAAGATCATTAGTGTAGTGTCGTTCAAATGGGCTAATAGTGCAATTATAGCAGAGCCAGGTCGTGAAGCAAGGAGAGATATGTTGCCCCCTCTTTATGAAAACTCTACATGCTGCACACAATTTTTTTTTTCATTCAGCTTTTAAGGATATACAGCCCATAATACACTTTCGACAAGACTATAATGAAATCTATTCAAAGATTTACAATTTCTTTCATCAAACCATACCTGTTTATAATTTCAAAGTATTATAAAGGTCATTTAAATTTAATTGATAATTGTCTACATGTATTTTGCATATAAACAAACTTCATTTAAATAATAATCTTCGAATAAATTTAACTGACCTTTACAATACCGGCCTTAAATTTATTAAAATTCAGCTAATAAGATACACTAATGACCTTCAGCATTCATTATAATTGAAATACATTCATACAATTTCAAATAACTATAAGCAATTTACCTAAATAATGCAAAAAAAGCATATCCCAGTCATCTTTCATCATCTCTTCCTTAATATGCCTTGTAACGTTATTATCCACCTCGGTGAAATCATTCACAAAAAAAGATGTAGTCCCGTCCTTACGAATAAACAAATCCGGATATATCTTGAGCCATGTGTTGTCCCCGTAAAAAATCATTTTCTTTCCCACATCAAATGCTCTATGAAGAAAACTATCCTCCACTTTAGTAGGGGATCCTAGATTCAATATAATATCTACAAATTGTGGAACACTGCCTGTGGTTATTGCTTTAACTCGAGGTAACGTCACAGTGGGTGCTTCCACTTTAACCGGGACTAAACAGCTCTTTTCTTTATAAGTATACGGCATGTAATCTTCGGTTACGAAATCTTCACGTAAAGCATCGATTATTACCAGGATTAGCCTATCGAAGGATGGCTTGTAGGCGTGCCTAATGTTTACATTATGAGTGTCGATGCTTGTCGGAGGAGGTATAATCGGGGCAATGTGATGGTTTACAGGGAAATACCCTTTAAGGAAGACTAACAGCCATGCAATTGTTAACGAAAAATTAAGAAATATACATTTAAACATCTTGCCACGCACTGATTACAATATCTACTGCTTGAATTCAATATGATAAGATGGTAAATAAACATCATTCTATCTTTAGGTTATGTTGATACAGTAAAATTTTTTAAGGTTAACCAATTTATCAATACAAAGGTGGATAGTGATTCCGCTAATTTATCTCTTTATTTACTCTGTATTAGCTGATTAAAATCAATGCAGTAATAAATTAACATCATGGCTGTGAATGCAGAATGGTACGTGTTATAAACATTTTACTGCACGTAGTTATTTATTAATTAAAACAATTTCAGGTCGACTTATATACACAGCGGTGAGAATGAGTACATCAGAAAATTGAGGGGTGTACAAGTAGAGGATCACCCGTTGAAAACCTTAACCGTACGTTTAATGAATTTTCCAAGTATTCATTTTCAATTGTTTTTATTTTATAGGTGACCGAAAGATTACCGAGACGTATCCTCGGCTCGCAATCCAGCACCGGAAGGACCACACCGATTTCTACACCAACAGTGATATTAGACATCAGTGCTGCTTTAGAGGGAATCGATCCGCTCACGAAATTTGCTATTGAGGAATTGGATCCGTTGACTCAAATGGCTAATGAAAATGTAATTAAACGATTCTTCATCTTTTAAAAAGTGGTATATGTTAAATTTTAGGCCATGAAAAGCGTCCAGCAGATAACGGGTCAGAAGAAAAGGAAGGAGAGCAAAGATGAAATAGAGCCTTGGGAATCGAGGAAGGGTAGTATTTTGAACCAGTTCACCACATCAGAGAAAATCTCGATTGTTACTAGCTTTTTGAACGATGACGAACAAGGTATAAAGTTAAGCAGACGGTAATTTTTTTCTACAAATGGCAGCAAAGAGTTGTGCTTCACCGGCGATTAAAATCCTTTCTTAACATCGTTGCAGTTAAATTTTTTTCCTTAAAAACCAATCTTAACATTGTTGATGCTGCCCTTTGCAGTTAAATTTTTTTCTTTAAAATCCCTTCTTAACATTGTTGATACTGCCCTTTGCAGTTAAATTTTTTTTCTAAAAAATACTATTTTCTTAAAATTACTAGTAAGTAATTGTACACTTTTTAGTAATTGTTAAGGCTCAATCGAGTTCTATTGACAAAGTTCAGCACAGACTCGAACAATTGGATTATTTCGAGGAGGGTTCACAAAAGAAATTCGACTTATCCCAAGTGGAGTACGTCAGGCGCATTGGGCAGTTGAACAAGGAACTGGTCTTGGCTTGGAATTCCGAGCAAAGGGTGAAGGCCTTAAAAATCGCCATACAATGCGCCAAGATGTTATCGGACACGGATGTCCTGTGTTTCTATCCCAGTAAATTTGTGCTGATCACCGATATTTTGGATGTATTCGGTAAACTGGTTTACGACAGGCTGAGGACGAAAGCTAATTACGTCAAGTACGCTAAAACTACTCAACATTTCGAATTTAAAAAATTAATGAGTTGCAACGTTTTCAGGCCTGGAAGTAAGACACCTACGGCTCTGCCGGAAGATTTTACCCCAGGTATGGTTCCGGAATCTGCGAAGGAAACGTGCAGAAATTGGTTTTACAAAATCGCTTCGATTAGGGAATTGGTTCCGAGGATTTATGTCGAAATGGCTATATTGAAATCGTACAGTTTTCTCACGTCAAGGTAAGTGAAATTTGGAATTTTGGAGAATAAGTAATTTTTGGGCTAAATATTCAAAATAAATAGTTCATGTACTACTATCCGTTTCAAAAGTTCTGGCCCTTGTGTTTAACAGGGAATAGGGAAAAAACGGAGGGGCCAAAAAAATATATATAGAATATTTGAGACAATTGTAAATAACATACGTAAGTTTCAATAGCATTAGGCAACTAATTAAATTGTGATTATTAAGAGTATTGCGAAAAGTCCGGTTTTTGACGTGTTTTGACGATATACTGTAAATTAACCTGCTGTAGCTTTTTTATTAATTAAAAAAATATATTACAAATGAAAACATGTATAGAGGAATGTATTAGCTCTCGGATGATGTACATATTTTGCCCAAATTATTGTAACTTTATTTATTATTAATACTTTGATGATGTCGTGCAATCTCATTTAATAAGAAAAAGGGAGTTCAGGTTTTTCGAAAATGTGAAGTAACAAAATGAATACATAATGTTTTTTGAACAAAGCACGTCAAACATTAACACTATTTAAACAATTGCTGGAGAGATGCGGTAAAAAGAGATACAAGATTCGGGACGCGAGGCCCCGGCCGTGCTCTTACTCCGCAATAGTAGAATATTGGACTATCTTCGCATATTGAGACCCTACCGCACCGTGCCTCAGCGAGCCTCGTCGCTTCGTCCCTTGGCACGCATCGTCTGTCCTCTTCTAAACTTTAATTATTGCTGTAGTAATTCCATCGTTAATGGTAATTTTGATTTTATACATGAAATGCTTTAAATTAAGGTATTATATTGCAATGCCGTAAAAATTTAATTGATATTCCTATTAACAGGAAAAATATTACTTGATAATAACATCCCGATTTTACTGCAAGTTATAAACAAATACAACTTAAAAAAATGGCCTGAAAAAATTTCAATTTTTTCTATCTCATGGATTAAGAGAAAATAATTAGTAAAGTGGTATATTCCAAAATTAAGGCCAAAAAACCGGTACTTTTTTTAATATAATCTTCAATACATAAATAATTGTTATACTGAAAATTATGAAATTAAAACACGTTACACAGAAATAAATAATGTTGATATTCCTTTACGATTTACATTGCTTGAGTGAATGGTTTTTGTTTTATGAATGTTCAAACACAGGGGCCAGAACTTTTGAAACGGATAGTAGTCCACTTTTTAGATAATGCTTGTGCACCGACTATAATTATACTTCATTCCAAATAAAATAGTTCGTCAGTGATCCTAACCTTAAATCTAAAATCAAAATTTAAAAAGTGCTGCCAAGGTAGATCAGTTTAGGTTAGGCATGAGCAAACTATGGCCCGGGGGCCACATCCATCTGCTGATGCCATGGTAGTAAATATGGCAAAATAAAATGGTTGCAGGTCAGTTTACTCATTCACTCAGTGAGTGGAATTCTATTAGTGCAATAGAATTGCGCTGTCCTGACGAATCTCTACCTCCGATTATCATATCATAAGTCAAATCATCGAGCATCCAGCCGACATGTGAACCCGCGAATGATATTAAATACTATAAAAAAAATTGTACTGCAATTGTAAACACCTTACCTAAGTCATCAGTGACTCAGAGCGGCATTGTATATAATCGCTGTGACAGCAGTGGAAAGCCCCAGCGCTTGACATAAGAAAGGGGCAAAAAGGAAAGTATTCGCTTACAAAAGAATGGCCAAGGAGTGGGTAGACGCAGTTTAAAACTTAACGTCAAATTCACTAGGTCGTGAAAGTTCAGCGGAGGAGGTTACGAAAGAAAACAGTGGCACAATACTTGCTTCCTTTATAAGGATAAGCAGTGTACCTCTAGCAGTTGTTATGGAGAGGCTTTAACACCTGCATCTTAGCTTCCTCTGCGAATTCACGAACTGCCACGGTTTGTTAGTGATGAGAAATATTTTGAATTAATGATTATCTAGGGCAGCGCTGTCCAACTGGCGGCCCGCGAAGCTTTTTTTTACGTCCCGCAAGTTATAGTAAACTGTACATCAAATTTTGAGTGACCCATTCATTACATCTAGTGGAGCAACTGGAATACAAGTGTTCAAACATTTGGATAAAGAAAAATATCCAAAAATGAGAGATTTTGGACTTGGATAAATCATTTCTATATTCGGAAGTACATATATCTGCGAGCGTGCATTCTTTGACATGAAATATATAAAATCAAAATTTAGAAACAGTTTGAAAGACTCCACTCTTGAAAATATAATTAGAGTTGCCACAACAAATATTTATATGGACATTATTTACCTATCCTTTTCGGCCCGCGAAATATTTGCTAAAGAACAAATGGCCCGCTGGCTAAGAGAAGTTGGACAGCGCGGGTCTAGGGGATTATGAAATTAATTTTTTTTGCAGTGAATTCTCAGCAGCATTATTAAGACTTACGGGAATGATAAGAGGAATTGGGAATCCCTTGGTTTCAGTATACGCGAGGTGCTATTTATGCAGAGTTGGTATTTCTATTACGTCAACGGGAAAGGATAATAAATACTTGGTGGAGAATTTTTATGATTTTCTCAATTTATACGAACATGTGAGTGTTATTTATTAGAAACAAATACTTTATTAATTAATTTAATCGTTTAAAATATTTGTTCGAATCAAATCCCGGTTTGTACCATGACATTTAGTTATGTATGCTAGAGCTGCACACTCTATTCTATTAATTAATGTGAAAAATCGAATTTTTGACCTTTTTGCCTTTGAAGTATCACCAGTGGTAATTCGTCAAAATTTGGAGGTGAAGCAAAGTAAAAAACTTGTTTGCTTTATAAGAAACTTTAGTGCAGCAGCTTTGCTTCACTTATAAAGATTCACGAGCCATTATTGTATACTTGAACCCCTGTACAGTACATTAAGGCTCTCCAATTAACATTTCTGGTAAGAGGAAGTAGCGGCTGGTGGCGTGGCTCATGGTACAGCCAGCGGAAGTAGAGATTTGATTTATGGACTGAGTGAATGAGTCAACAGACCCTCACCTATCCTTTTTGTCAACGCTACTACCGTGACGATACCATGAGTCACGTCACCAGCCGCAACTGCTACAAATCGTGACATTGATTAGTAGATTATCGAACACATTGGCTGCTAAGGCATTTACGACATATTATTGGTTGCTTCAGAAAAAAAACCATGAAGTGCAACTCTATAAAACGCTATACCATTTACTTGCAGATGAACTAAAAAATTATCAAATTTAATGTGAAAAAAAATTAATTATATTTCCTTTAACATTTTCAGAGCAGTGTTCTCATTTTTTTAGACTGGTGTTGCAGATCACTCAGTTCGCCAATTCTTTCTTTTCATGTGGGTTCCTCCAACTCTGTCTTTTCATGTGGATTAAAGCACGTCAGACAATACACTTGGCTTCAGAATACATAATACTTGATCCGATCTTATAGACCGAGTTAGTGGCATGCACCGGTTAATTCTCGGCAGTCAATGTGTTAAACCTTTTTTATTCCCTAACTAATTTATTGTTATAAAATTTTAGCTTTTCAGTAGAAGTGTTAAGCATGAACTGTCCAAGCAAAATATGCAGATGGGCTCGTATTTAACTCTATACACTCCAGCATTAGAATTTATCCTTCAAGCTGTTGCATGCGGTGCTCCAGAAACCACATTGACACAGATATTAGACAGATGCCAACGTCGGGGAAACAGGTAAGATCGGGGTGTAATTAATATTCATCAAAGCCAAACAGATTACGATTTTATAAATAAATCAATAAATTGAGTTGAATTCACCATGCATTAACCACAAAAAAAAAAACGGTTGCAACCATATGATAGAAATATATTAACCCGCAGGCTGGATTTTAATCAGACACTTCTGCATGTCTAACCAACTGAACTACCGAGACCTGATTTGACATAGCTTTATCAACTCGCCTGCAACTCGGTAGCTCAGTTGATTAGAGTGTCGCACTAAACCTACTAGAGGTCGCTGTTTTAATCCAGCCTGCAGGCAGCGGCGTAACTAAGGGCCCTCAGCACCCACAATTGCGGCAGGGCCCATCGTCTTTAGGTGTCTAACGATCTTTTGTAAATTGATATTAAAAAAAGGAGGCCGTTTTAACGATCTTTTGTAAATTGATTTTGAGAAAAGGGGGCCGTTTTATATTTCGCAATCTGAAGTTCCGCCACCGCCTGCAGGCTAATATTTTTCCATCATCCACAATTCGCAAAATTCCAATTAATTCAATGAACTTTCAGCTCGTTGTTACTAAACACCATAATGGCCGTCTTCAAACCGAACTACGTAGCATCGCGGTGCCTGCAATTCCTAGAAATGATATACAATTGTCAAGATGAGGGATTTCCAGCGCACATACTCTTGAGAACGTTGGGTTTATGCATTACGGTCTGCCCGCCCGCCTCCGACTTGCGAAAACAAATTCTGAGCTTGGTCTGGCAGCGGATTTCCGAAATTAGAAATCCGGAGTATTACTTGAACTGCGCGGAACCTTGGGTGCAGTACACCGTGCAATATTTCATGGTAAGTTTGTGAAAGTTCGCCGGAGGAGGATGGGGAAGAAAACAGCGGCACAATACTTTCTTCCTTTAACCCTTTCAAGCAAAAAACACATTTATGAAAATTAACTCTACGTGGCTTTGTGTTATAATATTCCAATGTTTCCATGGTGATTTGAGTTATTTCTTTAAGTCGCCTTTCAAGTGGATTAGGACCGCTTCTCAATAAAACTATTAAGATGTTGCCCGCTTTGCTGATTAATGGTAGTAAACGACCTTAACGAGACTGCAAAGTTTATTACCGTGAATCAGCAAAACGGCCAACCTCTTAATAGCATTATTGAGGTGCGGTCCTAATCCACTTGAAAAGCGGCTTAAATAAATATCTTAAATCATCATGAAAATATTGGAATACTATACCTCAGTACGAGTACCAGTAATGAAGTGCCATTTAGCGGATTTTTTTATTTTAAAAATCGTTTTATTCAGATAGATTCAGGTATTTTGTTGGCTTTCCACCTTCAAAATATTGTCTTATAAGGGTTAACACGTTCGCTGCCGCCGACACGCTAGTGCGTCCGACTTTATACTTGCGTAAATGCAATCCCAATTGTAGTGGCAGCGAACGTGTTAAAGAATAAGTAGTGCATCCCGAGCGAACGAGTCAACACTTCTCTCTAAGCCTCCTCTACGAAAGTTCACGAACCGCCATTGATTGTCAAGCCATACAAAGAACAAATGAGAGGTTTATTTCAGAATAGAGAGGGTGAAGTCAACATAATCATCGGCGATTTAATACGCCACATGTCTCCGGATCGAACGCACGAGAAGTTTTACCCGCAGTTGAAAATGATAGTCGAGAAGATCGTGATGTATACGCAGGATATCGAAACTTTATTAGCGATGGTAAGATATCGCAACAACTATTTTCTGTATGGATTGATTAATTTTTTATTTCCAGGATAACTTCTTGCCACTGATAGATTTATTCCAGCAAGAAACGATACGAGCGGAAATCTGCAAGACTGTTTTGACGGCGTGCGTGAATGAAAACTCCATCAGTGATCCGGTCATAATAAATACGCTCATGTTTTTGTGCAGTACGTTGCATGATTCTGTAAACGCGATGACTATTGATGACGAGTATCGACAGATAAGTGATATTATTTGCGGTATTGTAAGGAAAATTAATTACGGACGCGATTTTGAGCAGCAGTTGACGTTTTATGTTGAGGCGAGAGGAGCACTGAGTAATTTGTATCCGGTTTTGGGACAACTAGTTCAGGTGGGTAAATACAGTGGTTGCTATTTGTGTCCTTGAAATAATCTGTTTTGATGTTCCTATCTTAACAATACCCCAACCGTCGGATATTCAGATAAATACCATCTATGATACACTGTAGAGGGATTAAATATTTAATAGGTTAATTAGAAATGATGCACTTGTTAGGTTTTTATTTTGAATTAACTTATTTTTCCTGATTTTGGCTGTGTTTTAGTTTCTTTTTAATGTATTTTTAGTGTACAAATTTATTAGCAACTGCAACCAGAGGAATAGTAAATGGACATCATACGAGAAAAACTGGTGCTTTTGTAAGAGCCTGTGCTGCCTATTGCTTCATTACAATTCCTTCTATTGCTGCAGTTCGAACCCGATTGGATCTGTATTTACTGTCTGGACAAGTCGCTCTGTTTAATAATTGCCTGGGACAAGGTAATTATTATTATTATTTTTTTTATTCTGCTTTACAAATTTATTTAATGATTGCATCAGACAGCTCGCTCGGTGACTTATGGTATGGCCGAGGTAGCAGAGGTGGCAATACAACTAGGCAGGGTTGGTTGCAGAGATCTTTATTAAGACCTTTGCTACCTCGGCCGTACCATAAGTCATCACTGGATTGCATGCTTTAACCAGCGACACGATATATTAAAATTTAAAGAAAAACCTCATTCACGTAATTTATGGAAACAGCCTAAATTAATAAATACTATAAATATAATAAGAGTACAGGACGGCAAAGTTAAGTTGGCCAGACGCGCAGAGAGCAAGCGAAAGCTCTCTCTCTACAGCCGGCCGAGTACAGTCTCTGTAATAAGCAAGCACACATTCTTCGCGTGTGCTATTCATTTACAACTCTATCAGGCGCTCTCCTCCACATAATTGAACGTACCAAGCGCACGAAATCTATCGAGAGCGCCCTTCGAAGGTTCCGCCCACAATTTTGCCACTGCGCAACGGCACGTTACGTTTGCCGTCCTGTAATCATTGTTTGATATATTCTTATGACCCACTTGATAAACCAAGCAATTGTGATGTCGCAAGCTTGCAACATAAACCATTTCTAATTAATCGACTTGATTTAATGCAATGATATTGTTTCAGCCGATGCCTTCTTCAAGACGGCACTTTCAGTCATTCCCGAATTATCAAATCCCGAAGAACTGTCGCGAACTAATGAAGCATATCTGAGTACCTACATAAAAAAGTTTCTATCCACACTATTAGTAGTGCCGGACAGCCCTGATCGCGGAGTATTAAACCTCACCAGGATCCTTCTTAATGTTATACAGAATTATAAATGGGAACAGCATTATCACTGCGCAGATTTGTATTTGAATGTTCTGGATATGCTATCTGTAATGGCACAAGAAAAGTATCCATACTACGTAGATAAAGGTTTAAATTTTAAAATCTCTTTTTTATAATTGCACAATGATAGTCTTATTTATCCATCGAGTTTATACATATATACAAAGTTTTGACCTCACATCTGTTATATCATTGTTCGCCCTTGTTTGCATGAATAACTAGCATAACTTTAAAAAAAATATAATTAAAAAATATTTATTATTTTTTCAGTTGAGTGTAATGACACACTGTACGGTTCAGATCCGAAATTCATTGCCGAAATTAACAAGATATGCAGCATAATCTTGACAGAGCAATTGAATAAACTGAAGGAAATGGGGCCTGGGTCACAAAAATCGAATTTCGCACTCAGGCTGGCGATCAACATTATTAATCGGATGGAAGTGGTTGCCAACACACCCATGCCCACCCTAATCCTGAATCTGTGGCAGTTGGCTTTGAAGTATGGCCAGGCTGATACTAAATATATGGTATGTTATATTCCTCCACATAAATAAATTCGTTGGATTACTGTTTTGCAGAAAAGCAATGGATCACGTATTAATCTTCAGGATTTTTGCACGAATTATTCTAATTCTAAGTGATTTTGTGAAGTTTTCAGTCACTAGCAATTATTTAAATATATATTTATACAACACATTTTTTTATTACAGAGTCGAACTAAAGATTACTACATGAAGAGGTTTGAATCGCAGGAAACCATCCTGAAGCAAGTAGTAAATAAGCTTTCCAGTCCGTAAAATTATATTTAAAAACATATTTATATATTGGTTTATACAGAAAATAAAAGTGTCTTGATGTATTAGTTGTTCAAATTTTGTGAATCAATCATTCAAATTTTACCAGAGAATAATAATATAACAATTTGCATGTAAATTTTTTTATATTGGACCGATGAGGAAACTCCACGACATCACAATAAAATCACTGTAAGATGTAAAGTTTCATATTCTTTTTATTGTTCCACAACAATTGGAACATTATTGTTCCACAACAATTGTTTCATCTACCTGGTGAAGCCACTCTATTATAGAACAATAAAAACAATTTGTTACCCTATGCTACATGAGTGCTTTATTTGTGATCGAAAATAGTGTAATTTAATTCAAATTTATTTTCCTTCTATGACTCGCAGGTGCGCCGAATTTTTGTATGTTTTAACTGTGGCACATTTGCAACTTAATTTAAAAATTGCAAGTTTGCCTGCAATTAAACATTACAACGATTAAAGTTATCAACTCATTTCGTGTTGTAAACTTTTAAAAATCCAAACAAATTTTGTACTTTTTACCATGTCGCCATCTGTCAGACGAGGGCTCAACTACCAAGTGCTAATTGCTATTAGCGCCAAAATTCTTGAACTTTATACCTATAACCAAAATGATAACGTTAAATAAGAAACTATACATACATTGATAAAATATTTCATTGTGAATCAAGTAATGTATAAAATAGCAAAGGAAATTTCGCGGTTTTCCAGTGAAATTTTAGAGCGGGCAACTGCCGGTAATTCAGCTTACTGTAAAACTTGTAATTGTAATTTAAAGCATTTCGCAATAGTTTGAAGCTTTAATGTTGATTAATCATCAATTATTTACCATTTTGTCTTATGTTCACTTCAGCTTTTAATATGAAATTAATAGTAGTCCACGGGTATATCGGGTTGCTTGCTATTAGGCGTGTATGTTAAACCATTTTATTTGCAAAATTCAAATATTTGCAGGTCAATAGTTTCTTACAAAGTTTTTAGATTATTATTAAATTAATGTTGAAGTCAATATACAATCTTAAAATAATTGACTAATTAATCCTACCGATAATAGAGGAAGTGGGTATAAGGAATTTAAGATTGCTAATAATGTAATGCATTACACAAGATAAGGAATTTCATAATTCATAAGTAGTCATTATTTAGTTGAAAACTAAAATGCATTTATTTGCAATGTTATTTACATGCTTTACAGTAAACTGAATTACCGACAGTTGCTCGCGCTTAATTTTTATAAACAAATTACTAAAAAGTAGTTAAGTTTCCTCAGCTATTTTATACACAATTCGATTCAGAATGAAATATCCTATGGTTTGATGTAAAACTCATCATCAAGCGTTTTGGCGCCGCCCGCAAACATTACTTGGCAGTTCAGCCATCGTCCAGTAGATGACGCGCAGGCAGCGCAAATACGAACGTGAAATATTTTTAAATCATAATTCTAAGGGATGATTTTGATAATTTAGACTTTAAATCATCTCCAAACTTATAATCCTTCGAACTTTTTAAATAAACGTTCGATTCAGAATGAAATATTCTATCATTTGATGTAAAACTCATCATCGAGCGTTTTGGCGCTGCCCGCAATCATTACTTAGCAGTTCAGCCATCGTCCAGTAGATGACGCGCAGTCAGCGCAAATACGAACGTGAAATATTTTTAAATCATAATTCTAAGGGATGATTTTGATAATTTAGCCTTTAAATCATCTCCATACTTATAATCCTTCGAACTTTTCAAATAAACGTGCGTTTGTACAGTCGGAAGGATTATACATTTAATTCTTGTGTTGGCGAAACTGCGTTGAACATCAAATTTCACAGATGCCATTTTGAGCGCGAAGGATTGTTTCATGAAGAGCTTCCGTCGAATTACCACGTTTTAAAGAAAACCAGTCATGGGTATTTTAAATTTATCAAAGGTTATAGCTGACATTGCGCCGTATGCTGTAAAAGAATCGGAGATTAAGAACTATTTCGGTGAGTTACACATTCTTTTTAGGTTAAATTGCTTGGATTTGAGGCAGAATCATGACTTGTTGGAACTTCTACTTTTATAGGTCGTAAAATAGCTCTCGATGCTTCTATGTGTTTGTACCAATTCCTAATTGCCGTGAGGAGTGAAGGAGCCCAATTAACGTCAGTAGACGGTGAAACAACGTCGCATTTAATGGGCACTTTCTATCGCACCATACGGTTGGTGGAAAACGGCATCAAGCCTGTGTACGTTTTTGACGGTAAGCCACCGCAGATGAAGTCCGGCGAATTATCGAAACGAGCAGAAAGGAGGGAGGAAGCGCAGAAGTTGCTGGACAAGGCAACGGAAGCCGGAGAGCAGGCGGATATTGACAAGTTCAATAGGAGGTTGGTTAAAGTAACGAAGCAACACGCAGAGGACTGTAAGACTCTGCTAACACTTATGGGTGTCCCGTATATCGATGCTCCTTGTGAGGCGGAAGCGCAGTGTGCTGCTATGGTAAGTTTTTCTCCTCGTAAAATTGGAGAGTATTTACATTTTGAAAGATGAGCGGGTGGGAGTGAAAGGGAATAGAAAGGTAACAGTGTGGATGAGGGAGGATGGGGCCGGGGTAAGGATGCTGGAAAAGTAGGACGAGAAAAAGAAGGCAGTAGGGGGGAGGGGAGAGAGATAAGAGACATGCTACGTATAATATTATAAGGTTGTAACTGTTACGCCAATAAAGTTTTTCTCCTCATCTCTTTATTCCTGTAGAATTGGAGAGTATTTATATTTTCCAATTATAATCACATTTTGATAATATCGATGAAAGTACGATAATATAGTTGATACTCCTAGGTCAAAGCTGGAAAAGTATATGGAGCTGCAACAGAGGATATGGATGCGTTGACGTTCGGTTCTTCAATTTTAGTGAGGCATATGACTTTTAGCGAGGCTAGAAAAATGCCAATCCAAGAGTTCCACCTCAACAAAGTTTTGGAAGGGATGGGTTTGAGCCAGAAGGAGGTAATTCAAGTAATTCACCTCAGGCGCGCACCCAGAAATTTGGCTTGGGAGCATAAAACTCGCACACAAACATTTGTGTAAACAGAAAATGCGTGAATGACATTAAATATAAAATTTAAAAAAGCACTATTTTCCTGTGGTCAGGTTTGGTGGTTAACACTGGGTATATAAATGTCTTTGGGGGGCTCAAGCCCGATAGCCACCTCGCTGGGTGCGCGCCTGATTTACCCAATAAAAAAAATTATTCTTTTAATACGTTCGCTGCCATCGACGCGCTAGTGCGTCCGTCTTTATACTTGCGTAAATGCAATCCAAAATGCGGTGGCAGCGAACGTGTTAATATAATTTATTTATTATCTTCTAGAATAATAATATGTATTACCAATACTTCAATATTAAAAAATTATCTTCCAGTTTATAGATTTATGCATATTATTGGGTTGCGATTACACGGATCACATTAAGGGCATCGGTATGAAGAAAGCCGTGGAATTGATCAAACAGTACAGGTCTATAGAAAATATTCTAGAAAACATCGATAAGAAAAAGTTCCCACCTCCTGAAAATTGGAACTTCGATGGTGCCAGGCAGTTGTTTGTCGAACCTGAGATTACAGATCCAGAATTGATTGACGTAAATATCATCGATCCTTTACACGAATAGAAATTGTTGATTTCGATTTTAGTTGAAGTGGATTGATCCGGATGAAGAAGGTCTAGTGAAATACTTGTGTGGAGATAAGCAGTTCAACGAGGAAAGAGTGCGTAATGGCACAAAAAAATTGATAAAAGCAAGGGGGACGACGACGCAAGCCCGTCTCGATGGATTTTTCACCGTTCTCAGCACAACGCCGGCTAAACGAAAAGTGGATGATAAGAAGAACACACCGAACAAACGTGGAAAGACTGGTGCCGGTGGTAGGGGTCGCGGTAGGCCTAAATAATTCATACGGTTAAAGCATATGTATAATTTTCATTCCTTCATTATTTAAGTATTAAATCATCCAAATTAGTTAGAATCTCAATTAGCTTTACGTAAGATTTCTTAATTTCTGTTTTTATATAGATCGTTAGTATTAATATAAACTAAATTAAATTTCTGGATTTGCTTTTATTACCCAAAAACTAATAATTCACAAGCATTACATTTTTCTTTAGGTTACCGGCCTCATGGTACCACACCCAATGAGTAATTGAATACCGACGAAGGTATGTTTTCAATTTATTTATAATCTACAGTGTGCTCGGATTTCGTAGGGACAACATGGGCAACTTCTGCATTTGAAGATATAGAGAGATGGTCAAATTAGCAAAAAGATGCATGTTAGAAGGCTCATTAAGAATCCACCCCCAAATCCCACTTGTCATGGGCTCTACAAAAAAAATTAAAAGAAAATCTGAAATTGAAAAAATTGGGAGATTTTGTTTAAATTTTTTATTTTGAACAACTGAGCCATAACAAGTGGGATTTGGTGGTGGATTCTCAACAAGCCCTCGAACCTGCACCTTTTTGCTAATTTGACCATCTCGATGCCTCTTCAAATGCAGAAGTTGCCCATGCTGTCCCTACGAAATCCGGGCACCCTGTATATTAAACCTTTGCATTCGACCGGTATGAAGGTGGCTCAAGAGGGTAAAGTTTGCACAGGTTAATGCAGTTAAAAGATAAAGTTGTCACACGCCAAGGCCTAAAATCGCCACCGAGCTTTTCGTATTTGCAATAAAACAAAGTGAAAGCTTAATTTAAAAATCTGTATTGGTTAGGAGACTTCAAAACAGATTTCAAAATGTTCACAAAGGAATTACTTCCTCGTATGTTACATAGAGAAAGTAATAACGTAGGTAACTTCTAAGGTAGGAGATGCAAACAAATTAAGCAACATGTTCAATTAAAGATTTATTGAATAATATTTTATTACAAATAATGTTCTGGGAATTCGAATGTGACTTCCCTTCCAGTCAGTTTTTTATAAACGGACGTGAATGTATCCACCTAAAACAAAAATTCACAATTAGAAAAAAGGACCAAATAAACTACTCAAAACAAATAGACATGGAGACATGGACATTTTGTAGACATTATGCGTTTAAACAAAATGTAGTTTTTTTTTAAATTAAAATACTTCTTCACATTTTATTCTCGCCACAGTAGCCTTTGTTGGGATGACAATTTTGTTGGTAGTAAAAAAGTTACCAACAATTTGGTTATGTGTAGCGCAATGTTGGATTTTATAATATCCCTCAATCACATTTTAAAATACTCTGATGGTATAAATATGTGGGGGAATGGGCTATTAAATATCTAACATTGATTGCCAAAATTCATTTTGAGATATAAAACAATTCTTCCACCCAGCTCATCCTCACCCCAGAATTGACCCAATATTGCAAAATGAAGTTCTGGTTCAATTCAAATTACGCTTTTGTCTACCATTTCATGTCAATCTCAAGTAAAAAAGCGGCTAATTGATATTTAGTAATGTGCCATACATGAAACGATAGACGATTAAATTCTGAATCGGATGTTGTATAAAACTCAACTTTTTATTTTGTTTAAGCAGGAGAAATTATATTTACGGAATGTATTTTATTTCATAAAGTTTTACGCAAAATAAGTGCCTACATAAGAATGTTTCATCTGCTTCGATTAAAAGACTCACCTTATGTTCGATTGTGGTTTGTTGGTTTTTATCAAGGTGGACCTTGATAAGCTGGGAGCCGTCCAACTTGACGCGGATGCGCTTGCCCACGATTTCGGCGGGATACACCAAATCCTCCAAGATCGCATCGTACACAGAGGTGAGGGTACGGGAGCGCGGACGCTTCTGCTTGTTCTTGGTGCGGGTCTTACGGGTGGGCTTGGGAAGGATCTTTCTCTCGCCGACGAATACTACGTGCTTGCCGCTGAACTTCTTTTCCAATTCACGGACCAACCTGGTCTGGATCTTTTGGAACTGCTTCAACTTCGGTTTGGGCACGTAAATAATGATTGACTGAAAATAAGTAATATTATTTAGATTACTTTGATCCACAATTTTACATGGAAAGGATATTAAATGTTTGATAATCGTGGAGCAGGAGAGAAATGCTCCGGGAAGAAAATTTTAGCGGCAGTAGTAAGGGATGGTGTAAGAGAGAAAGACTTATGGTAAAAATTGAGTGGAGTAAGACCTGTTTCTGATTATCTCCTATTATTTGTTGCAAGCGTAGGGGTGAAAAAGTCAGCGAACCTGTTTGCATGGGCATTAACCTCTTCACGCCCAGGTTGCCACATGTGGCAACTAGCAAAAAAAGAAAATAAAAACATTGTACAAAAAAATTACTCCTTTAGCGCCATCTTTGGAATATTTTTTTACATGAATGGGTAAGTTTGTGATAGTGAAATAATATTTCGTAGAAAAAGGTAACAACAACAAAGAAGTAATTTTTCATCAACTCTGCGATTAAATCAAAGCAGCATGGGCGCGAAATGGTTAATGATCTCTCTATTCATCTCTGGTAAAAGCTAATGTATTTCAATAGCAAAAATAGGTTTTAAAAGGACAAAAATTTCTCATCATCATTTATTCTCAATCTTTTATATAATTAGGTCACTTATTCATCAATTCCCATGTAATAATATTTAGCTTGTAAATTATTTAATTGGTATGGAAGCTTTGAATTCCATAAAAGCATTAAATAATTGAGACCAAATGAGAGCACAAGATGGCCCAGACAATATTCACGCCATGCCAACAAAGTCTAACAGAAACAAATACATACCTTCTTATTGTTAAGCTCAATTTCCCTAGCCTTCGTAATATGCAATTCCCTGAGCTGTGCCTTCAAATCAGAGTTCATTTCAAGCTCCAATAGGGCTTGGGCCACCTGGGTCTCAAAGTTATCAGGCTCAGCGCCTCCCGGCTTTATAATCTTCGACGACATCTGAAATAATAATCACAATAAAGCCACATGTCAGTCCATAAACGTACACTTCACAACCCCCGAGAACAAAATATGGAACCCAATTTATGCAACAAAATCGAAACCGTTATAAAGGGAAAACCGCGACCCCGACGAGATTTACGTAAAGAAACATTAGAAGCCTATATTTAAAACAACACTATACCGTAAAGTTAACCTAACAAAGTGCACTGATGTTTTAATCTTAAAATATCACAAAAACTTTAGTCCATCGACGCGGCGGATATTGACCATCGGCTGGAATTGGCCATTTATAACGAGCACGGGCTCGTATTTTCTTACTTTCGAGGGGTTTTATCGATATTTTCCACCTTTAACTAAGTAAAATCGCTAACAAAACGTGTACCTTGTCGAGCCTTTGAGAAAAAGAAGGAAAAGGCGAAAGTGGACGCAAGCGCCGACTGCGCTCTCTGGATCAGTTGCGCCAACGTTAAAAAATATTCGGTATATCGATTAGAAAATTGTTTTTTTTTCTTAATTCTCAATAATAATTAAAGTTAGAGTGATTTTCAATTGCAAATTTTATTTTTATGTTCTATTAAATCGTTTGTTAAACTATAAGTATGTTTATTAAATTCAGTTAAAATTACAGAGCATTGTTGCCAGATTGAATGATAAGTATTCAATTTGCAGATAATATTTTTTTATCATCTTTTAAACGATATACCTACATACAACAATTTATAGCCTTTATAATGACATTTTACTTTGTGGTAAGCAGATAGCAAATATAACCAGTGACGGTTCGCGGGTTTTTTTCTGGTACGGCCAAGGAACAAGAGGTGGTAATATAGATAGGTAGGGTCAGTTGCAGAGACGGCTGGCTGCGTGACCGCACCTATCTGTATTACCACCTCTTGTTCCTCGGCCGTACCAGAAAAAAACCCGCGAACCGTCACTGAATATAACAGAGTACTTCTCTAAAATGTTTCCAAAACGGTAACACATTCGTAATGTTAATAACGATAGCAATATCCCTTAATTAGGATCAATCTAAGAAATTCAAATAAAACGAATAAGTTTGTTGGTATCACTTTATTAACTTGGAGTAACTATAGTTTCGACAATTTCAGCTTGTCATTTTCAAACTATGAATATTTACATTACATATGACAAGCTGAAATTGTCGAAACTATAGTTACTCCAAGTTAATAAAGTGATACCAACAAAGTTATTCGTTTTATTTGAATTATTCAAAATGCATCACGAAGTGAAAGCCTCCACAATTACTTATTTAATCTAAGAAATCTTTATTACACTTTCATCAATGGATCTTTGCGTGCACGTCATAGATAGCTGAACCTAGCTCCGACAACATTTTCATGCGTTTACTTTCTCTACGATTAGTTAAATTAATCGCAATCATGTGTGTACGTATGTCGTTCAAGGTGAGAAAACTCAGAAAACACGCAAAGATCCATTGATCAAACTATACCACCAAATTTGTTAGAAGGTTCTACTACTCGGCAGGATTTCTCCGATTTAGCTGCTACCTTTGACTATATAATCTGTATATTTATGTAGTCTAAAGCTGCTGCCTTTAAAATCAATAAAGTTTTCATGATTATCTATCGAGTGGCCATAGCAAACTTATTTAAACAAAAATTGTAGAAATTGTCAGAACTTATAAAGAAAACATTTTTTTTCTAAATCCTTATAGTTATCCTTATCCATATATAAACATTATTTCGCAACTCGTGTATGACAAGTAAAACCTCGCTATCAGTAAATCTATATATCGTGTGAGCCGCAAAATTTTGTTTCAGAGTTGGCTGTGAGAAAAATGAGGTATGTCGCATTTATTACGTCGTTAGACTAGATTACTTCAATTGAATTAGATTTAAAAAAAAAGAATTAATCTCAGACATGACTGCTATGTTTCTCTCTCTCAGAAAAAATATTCTGTGGCTCACACCTTATGATTATTATTATTATTTATATGATCAAATTGCAAACCATTATTTGACCTGTAATTAACAAGAGATTTAATTACAGCACAAATCTATGATTATTCTTATACAAGCAATTGGCAAACTAATATTTCTCCTTTAATTAATGTTCGACATACGAATACCAGTCAGTATTTGCATAAAACGCGGCAACGCTGCAACGGCCGTTTCCAAAACAAAAGAATGCAAGCCACCTCCCGCCGTCTCGACCAATGGCGAGCTACTCTTTCGGTCACGTGAGTCCGCAGAAGTGCGCGCCGGCGGTAAATTCTCCAGATGATAACGAATGTTTTGTTTGCACGCTATGCTACCGGTCTGCAAATCTAGATTTTAATGTGCTTTTGATCTAGTTTCAACTGCATTTGCATCGAATCGTCGGAATAATCGGTTTTTAATAAGTAAGTACGATGCATTTCATTAATACGCTAACCGGTACAACCGATTCACTGGTTAGTGAGGTTATGGTTCGTTTGTTGTGCATAGATTTTTTCGATCAGTTCTTGTTCTCTCGGTGACTTACAATTTGTTGCCAAGGGGAAGTAAATGCGGTGTGCAGATTGATTATTACGTAAAATTGAGTGTTTGTAGTTTGTGTACTGGTTGGTGTGGCTTGGGCTTGGACAGTTGGTTATTGCACACAGCTGATTTTTTCCTTAGTTCACTCATTGCAACATGACTGATAAACGCTTAGCAATAACTAATTGAGTCAAGCATGCTTGTTTTTGCTAGCACTGTTTTGATTATTTTAACGGCCCATGTAAGAAATTTTAATTCAGAATTAGATGATTAATCCTGATGTCCTTCATTATGAGAGCAGAGATCGAACATTAGTTTAAAGTAGCAATAACTAATTAAGTCAAGCTTGCTTGTTTTGTAAAATTGGTTTTATTAGTTTAATGGTCTATGTAGAAAATTTGAATTCACAACGTAATGGTTAACCCTGCTGCTCTCTGTTATTAGAGCACGGATTTAACGTAAATTCAATCTTGGGTCTTATAGTTCCAAGAAGAGCAGGGTATTAATTTTTATTATGTTATATTTATTTGATAAATTAATTATTGAAATTATATAAATGATTATGTTACTTCAAATTTTCCCAAGTTTTAAACATAAATTTTAAAATAAAAATATTATTATAGTCATGATTATTTATTTAGAGTAACAAATTAAAACAGTTTTACTGTATACAATAATTTAATAATCCTTCCAAATCGTTAATAAATTTTGCAAGGTGTGTTCAATTTTGTTACTTCAAATTTTCCCAAGTTTTAAACATAAATTTTAAAATAAAAATATTATTATAGTCATGATTATTTATTTAGAATAACAAATTAAAACAGTTTTACTGTATACAATAATTTAATAATCCTTTCAAATCGTTAATAAATTTTGCAAGGTGTGTTCAATTTTGTGCAGTATTCAATTTGTTTCATTAATTGGATTTTTGTTTGCTTTCTCGGCATTGATTGCACAAGTTTGTCATTATAAGCTCCTGGAATTTTTTCCCACTGCGCGTGCAATGCAATTTTTGAGCCCATTTTCCTTGCTAGTAATGGCTTTTTGGAAATAACTTTTTGGTTTATGTTGGATGATTGCAGAGGAGAATGTAGCTGCTTTAGCACATTATACAAAAGCCATTTGCAAACTACATGTGCCTTAAAGTTTCGATCTTTGTCTTGTTGAAAGATCCAGTCATTTCCAAGGCCCAATTTTGTAGCATTGCCTTTCAAAAATGTGCAAATATTATTACAGTATGACCTCTTCAGGGACAAATTAATTTTGAAGTTTCAAATCCTTTAAGAAACAATTAATATCTCGCCAGTAGAACCGGACAGGAGGTATCTGCATGGAAATGTGCAACTGTAGCAGCTTTCAGAGCTTGACATGAGATGGCAGTATTGAGGTAAATAAAATTTGTTTGAAGTGTTCGTTATTTTTTAAAACGTACACAAAGAGGTTAATCCGAACTAATAAATGCACATGTTGATCTGGATTATCGAAATGTTCGGATTATTGAACAAATGACGGAAAATATCCATTTTCTTAATTCTCCATGAATTCCACATTCTCACTAAAAAATGCTTTATTTTCAAATAAAAAAAATAATTTACAACACAACTTACTACTACTGAATAACAAAATAAAGTACATGCATATAGGCATATTACATAAATCTATATTAAAGTCAATAGTAAATCTAAGTAACATTGAAAAATTCGGTGATTTTGCTGTTTATTGTTAGCTTCTTCTGCCTTTTTGGCTCGTTTCTTCATTTCCGATTGAATTAGAATGTGGTGTTCCGATTCATCATTTTCTTCAGCCCACTTCAAACACGTTTCAAACTTTGTGCTTTACATGTGTGGTATCACTTCTACTTCGTCGGAGCTTGATTCATTCTGAACATGTTCCAAAATATTCATATCATGTGTACACACCAAAATGGCAATCTTTTTTATTTATTGTCAAATGTCCTTGAATGGTAAAAATTTTTATTATAACATCCCATCTGAAAAACTTTCATTTAAACCCTGAGTTTGTCTAGTTCTTCAACAGTTCCTAGAGTTCCCTGAATGCAGTCATTATAATATTTTGCTTGCTAGAAAAATTGTATTCAAACCTTAGAGTTAGCCTAGTTTAAAGAAAACATAAACATAAATATGCATGTCGCTTAGAAATCCAACTAGCAATTACCGCTTTCACACATCTAATTCAAACGACAGTTTTAGTTTAACAATGTCCGCCCAAGACAATGCAACGGCGACCGCCAAACCCACAAAGTACAACCACACGGAAAAGATCTCGCAGAGGAGGAAAGCTCTCTTCCCGGCCACACCGGAATCCGAAAGCGACGATCTGGGCCACATGAGTCCTCTATACTCGAGCGACTCCAGCTCGAACTTTTCAGACATCCAGGCCCTGGATAACTTAGAATCGGAAATGATCGAGAACAGTTCGAGCTTTTTCAGGCACAATCTTAACGATTACATTCTACTCCAGAGGGACGGACAGGAGGAGGAATCGCCGACGAAAAGTGTTAATTGCGGATCGGAATCGAACTTGTCGCCGTTGTACCTAAGCCCGTTGCACACCCTCATATCTTCCCCGATATTGTACTCGCCTCGGTTAATGCCTTTAACTCCTTTAGGGAAGTCGCCGACATCGACTTTGAAAACACCAAACGACACATCGACGGTTAAAATTAATGCCAAGAACCAGAAGAGGAAGCTGCAAGACGTAATCGTTACAATGGAGGGGAATGATAAGCTTGATTCTCCACAGTCGAAGAATCCGAAATTGGATACTTCGCTTAATAAATCCAAAGTGAGGACGGCACTGTTTCCGGATAACGACATTTCCTTGTCGACTAGATCTTTCTACCCAAAACCGCCTGCGAAGCAGGAGAAACATCAACTGGTTATCAAATCCTCGGAAAAAGTTGCAAAACGAAAACCGTCAGCCTTGTACTTGTGTAACAAAAGGAAGTCGAAGCGTAGAAACGGGCAAATAAATGCTGGAGTAATGCACAAGATTAAAAAACCCAAACAAAAGAAGGCTAGCAAAGCGCAAATAATTAAAGCCACTTTAAATATATTAGATAATTCCATATTAAACGAATACCTCAATGAGATAGCTTCTATAAATTTAGGAGGCCTCACGAAACAAATAACCAAGATAGAAGAAACCCCAAAACCCCCACCTGAAAAGCCGTGCGAAAAGGAAAACATGAATGAATCAGTACCTTCAACTAACAAGTTCTTTAAATCTAAACATAACACCGGTGTAGTGACTATAAATAAAAACATCAAGGTGAACGTAGAGGATGGAAAACTTAAATTATTACAACTTAAACGACCGTTTAGTGAAAATAACTTTAACAAGTCCGCAGTCATAAATTCGGTCATCACATCCCCCCTCGACGACTTAAATGTATCTAGTGAAATTAACGTGAATGCAAACATTGATAATATTTTAGACTCGCTCGAGGACGATTTAAATAAAAACGGTGCCAAACGTTCGAAGCCGACCCCCCTGGAGAAGGAAGAGCTGATCTTGTCGCCGACGTCTCAAATGTGCGACATGGCGTCCGGTCTCGCGCTCAACAGCCCGAAACGCGCCAAACTTAATATTAACTCGTTACTCGAAAATGTCAGCGGTTGCGGCACTTCAATTTATGATTCTGCCGTAGACATGGAGCAACGAAAGTTGTTTCCTATTTTCTGCGAGGGGAATAAGCCTGTTGCCAAAGCGAAGAGCGCCGTCGTGAAACCGGTGAAGAAGTGGAAGAGCATACCCAACGATCAGCTGTTCCTGGACGCTGGACAGAAGAAGTTCGGGATGACTCAGTGCAGCGAGTGCGAGGTCATTTACCACATGGGCGATCCCAACGACGAGCTCATGCACTTGAATTACCACAATGCGACGCGGGTCCTGAAGTTTATTGTAAGTTACATTCATTTATTAACTATATTCGGGATGTTTAAATGTTTGTTTCCTAGCGCAAATTATGTTTGTATGTGCTGGAAGCCATTTTTTAAAGTTACATCTTGAATCGGAAACTTTAATGCTTTATGGCAATGGTGGCCAAACTTTTTTTAAATTATAGGCAGCGGTCTACCAACACCGTAGATGTTAAGTGATCATAAGAAAAATAGTAAGTTAAAGCCAAAAATAACTATTATAAGACGAGTTACCCATCTCTAATGTGAACATATCGAACAGGCGACTAGGTATAGTTACGCGGTCGATATTTTGGCCATCCCTGCTTTATAGGATATTGGTCGAAATTTCCCAACTTCGATATAAATATTTTCTAATCAACTGCTGTAATTTTTTCCAGACACAGAATTCCCCCCAACAAAAAATGTATTTACAGTATTTAATTCATTATGTTTACTGCTAATTTATCTTATTGTAATTCAAACATTAGGGCTGGAAGAATGAGAGAGTGGTCGCCAGTTTCATTGATGGCAGGATCATCAAAATTGTACCAGGTGATTCGAAGCTTTGGTGGAAGAAAGTCAAGGATCTGGCGGAGGTTATAAATAGGGATTTGGGATATTACGAACAACTATTCCCAATCGATAATTACCAGGTAATAATCATTGTTATGATACTGAAATATAAATATTGAAGAATGAAAATTGTTAATAACAGTGGTGAGGTAGGTAATGCCAGAGCAGTCGCCATGGTTACATGATACTTTAGAGCAATGGTTCTTAACCTATCCAGGGTTGCTAAACACATATAATTAATTATTAAACTATTTTTGTGAACATCAAGGAAAGATTCTCACCAATGCTTTGAGATAATCATTTTATCTTTAATTTTATGCAATATTTACAACAAGGTCACGGAGTACTACGTAATACTGGTTAAGAACTGCTGCTTTAGAGCAAAACTGATTGGCTTTTTTAATCATTAATTATATACCTTCATCAGCTTAATTCCCACTTCGTAAGTTAGTCACTTACCACACAACCATTGTTGTGGAATTTTTACAGCCAACTTTTAATAGCCCATCGATCAGAGTTTCTTTGAATTGTTATGTAGTCTTTTATGAATCGGTAATTTAAATGAATTTTCTTTCTCAGATTTACCTGTACATAAAAAACAAGCAAATAGTCGGTTGTTTGATGGCGGAGGTGAAAACCGAGGCCTACAAAATGCTGGAATCCACCACGGTGGACATCTGCTCCGAGGAAAGTTACCAGATCAAGTGCGGCATCTCGAGGATATGGGTCTCGCAAAACTTCAGGAAGGGCGGAATTGCGACGTCGATGATGAACGCGCTGCGCTCGAATTTCGCCTTCGGCATGATACTTCAAAAGCAAGACATAGCCCTGAGTGCGCCCTCGGAACTGGGCAAACTCTTTGCCAGAAAATACTTCGGAACCGACAACTACCTAATTTACATGACATAATATTTATTTATTTTGAATGACTGCGTAGTTGCCTTTTTTATTACTGGTATTACTTTTTTGCCATATTTTGAAATTTTAATGATATTTTTGTAGACTTTTAATATTTATATATATTTTAGTTTGATGGTTTTTTTACAAGATTTTAATATATTGTCAGTTTGATAGATAGCCGGCATGAACAACTCTTTTTTTTTTATCATACAATGTTATAAATTTGTATTTTTGCAGAAATGAACTTTTATTTGATAACTGTTTTATTATACCTGATATTTTTTGTATTACAAAGTGTTAAATTTTATAAAATAAATTTGTATTCACTTTAACCTTCGACTATGATTTCATTACCTATTTATCCACAATATATTAACGTCATAAAGTGACTGTTTAACACGTTCGCTGCCACCGACGCGCTAGTGTGTCCGACTTTATACTTGCGTAAATGCAATCCCAATTGCGGTGGCAGGGAACGTGTTAATTGATTAGAATGGGAAAATCAGTAATCAACAAATTTGTCAATTATGATATGGCAAAGCCATACAGGATAAATTACTCCGATTATCCCATCTTAAAATTTTACCCACATCCACTCGTTCAAAATTTAGTAACTAATTTACGCTTTCGTGAAGCACCAGACGAGGATAAAAACAAACATTTGGCATTATTTATTGTATGTATTCCCGATACAAGAGGAACAGTTGCAAATTAAATCGTTTTTGGACACATGATTGAGAAATTATTCTCCACCTTGCGCCTGCACGCGTCTTAAATTTGTTGGTATAAATAATAGAAAAAGTTGATTACAAACAAAATTTATTTATAAAACTTAAATACATACAAATATTCACCGAGTATCTTCTTTTCCACAACAACACTATGTTTAAAATGTTCGTCCGATAAAATTCTTATAACATCCTCAGGTTTATTCTCCTTCAGCAACAACAAATAAAATACACCTTTAGCACTCAACATTTCCGAAATCGACGGCAACAACTTGTTGATAACCTCTCTACCATCTTTACCACCAGCCCAAGCCCGATTCAGCCCCTTGCCTATTAATTCCTCGGAACTTGTCACAACGTATGGCGGGTTAAACAGTATAACATCAAACAATCGTGGCTTAAAATGAGACAGCAAGTCCATACAAGCGGGTTGGATTGTAACATCATTTATAAGAGCTGTGTGCGAAGTGGCCTTACACGCATCGTAGTTAATGTCTGTGGTGAAAAAATAACAGTTCTTTAATTTCTTGGCTAGGGATGTAGTTATGACACCGCTCCCGGATCCAATTTCAACGAGGCACGTGGGCTTTAACTCCAGGAGAAAGTCGAGTTCACTTTCTAAAGCGTCTAGGAAAAGGAAGGTGTCCTCGCTGGGCTCGTATACATCGGTGAATTGTTTCATGTCGTAGTCCGCCGTTTTTAGGTTGTTCATTTCACTTCGAGGGCTCGGCGGATGATTCCAAGCAAGCCTTCTTTTTAGCTGACTCACGTTCAATGGACTGGTGCACTTTGTTCAGCCGTTCCTGCGTATTCTGCAGGATGTTGGTGACTACTGTTACCCGGTGTTTGGCGCTGATCAGCTTCTTCACATATATTTCCAAGTCGACGTTCGTTTTTTGTGACTCTGACACTTTTCTAACTTCCTCGAGCAGGGACTCGATGCACTGTTTGAGCTCCAATTGAGATATCCTATAAATTAAATGTTGATTAAAACAGTACGGATATTATTTTATGGTACGGCCACGGTAGCGATAAAGATGGTAGACTAACTCGTTCACTCAGTGAGACAAATTTTATTAGTGGTAGAGGTGTGTCATCCAGACCAATCTTACTTCCGCTGGCCATACCATAAGTAAATTTGCCAGTTAAAGAAAGTAGTTTTTAATAGTTTCTATTACCAGCAACTGATCTCCAATTATTTAAACAATATATGAGTAGTGTTTTTAAAGTAAAAACAAGATTCTAACCTCGTCGCTCGGACTCTGTCATCCAGTTGATCGACGGTGGGTTTGATCAAACCCATTAAACCCTCGGCTAGGGTATCCCTTGTTGGATTATCCAAGAAGTTCTCCGTATTTTCATCAATTGATGTCGCCGTGCTTTCGCTATCAATATCCATTTTTGGGGATGTTTTTACGCGTTCTTGTCAATTGTATGAAAAATTTTGTTAATTATAAATGATAAGGAAAATATTTAAATAATCACCAGGTCCCAATCCGACTTATCATTTACGTAAGAGATACCGTCGTTTTTAACTATGAATGCTAAAATGAAAATAATTGTAATTAATCGAGTGTATGTTAAAAGATGGCAGAATTTCATCAAAATTTATGTTAGTAGCATTTATGCAAGAAAACCATAGCTTTTCTATATACTCATTTACTCTATTATATCAAGTACAATTGTTATAGGTTAGTTTTCTATCTATGCACATATTCTATGGAAAACGCCATTTTGGTATGGCATGAGTGCTAGCTTAGTTTTCTATCAATGTCTGCATTCTATGGAAAACGCCATTTTTGTATGGCATAGGTGCTAGCTTAGTTTTCCATCTATGTCTGCATTCTATGGAAAGCGACATCTGGATTTTGATCTTTGTTACCACGAACGATTATCGTGATATTTTGATTGTAGTTGTCCATCAAAACCGTCATTTACTCTGTTGGCCTAATGTCGACTTTTGCAATCAAAACTATGAACATGTTTATTTTTATGTACGCTTTAAAAATACGTCTTAAAATTGTCGGCCTAATTCTTTAAACATTTTCATCAAATTTTACGATTTCGTATCAGGATCACAGAAACGAAAAGAGGTATTTTGGTCTCAATTTTGTCTGCGAAATTCTTTAAAAATTTTCATCAAATTTTATGATTTGGTATCAGGATCGCAGAAACGAAAAGAGGTATTTTGGTCTCAATTTTGTCTGCGAAATTCTTTAAAAATTTTCATCAAATTTTACGATTTGGTATCAGGAACACAGAAACGAAAAGAGGTATTTTGGTCTTAATTTTGTCTGCCGAATTCTTTCAAAATTTTTCATCAAATTTTACGATTTCGTATCAGGATCGCAGAAACGAAAAGAGGAATTTTGGTCTGAATTTTGTCTGCGAAATTCTTTCAAATTTTTCATTAAATTTTACGATTTGGTATCAGGATCGCAGAAACGAAAAGAGGAATTTTGGTCTGAATTTTGTCTGCCGAATTCTTTAAAATTTTTGATCAAATTTTACGATTTGGTATCAGGATCGCAGAAACGAAAAGAGGAATTTTGGTCTTAATTTTGTCTGCCGAATTCTTTAAAATTTTTCATCAAATTTTACGATTTCGTATCAGGATCGCAGAAACGAAAAGAGGAATTTTGGTCTTAATTTTGTCTGCCGAATTCTTTCAAAATTTTTGATCAAATTTTACGATTTGGTATCAGGATCGCAGAAACGAAAAGAGGAATTTTGGTCTGAATTTTGTCTGCCGAATTCTTTCAAAATTTTTGATCAAATTTTACGATTTGGTATCAGGATCGCAGAAACGAAAAGAGGAATTTTGGTCTGAATTTTGTCTGCCGAATTCTTTCAAAATTTTTGATCAAATTTTATGATTTCGTATCAGGATCGCAGAAACGAAAAGAGGTGTTTAAGACTTAATTTTGTCTGCGAAATTCTTTCAAAATTTTTCATCAAATTTGACGATTTCGTATCAGGATCGCAGAAACGAAAAGAGGTGTTTAGGACTTAATTTTGTCTGCGAAATTCTTTCAAAATTTTTCATCAAATTTTACGATTTCGTATCAGGATCGCAGAAACGAAAAGAGGAATTTTGGTCTTAATTTTGTCTGCCGAATTCTTTAAAATTTTTCATCAAATTTTACGATTTCGTATCAGGATCGCAGAAACGAAAAGAGGAATTTAGGTCTGAATTTTGTCTGCGTAATTCTTTCAAAATTTTCATCAAATTTTACGATTTCGTATCAGGATCGCAGAAACGAAAAGAGGAATTTTGGTCTGAATTTTGTCTGCCGAATTCTTTCAAAATTTTTCATCAAATTTTACGATTTCGTATCAGGATCGCAGAAACGAAAAGAGGAATTTTGGTCTGAATTTTGTCTGCCGAATTCTTTCAAAAATTTTCATCAAATTTTACGATTTGGTATCAGGATCGCAGAAACGAAAAGAGGAATTTTGGTCTGAATTTTGTCTGCCGAATTCTTTCAAAATTTTTCATCAAATTTTACGATTTCGTATCAGGATCGCAGAAACGAAAAGAGGAATTTTGATCTGAATTTTGTCTGCGAAATTCTTTCAAAATTTTTCATCAAATTTTACGATTTCGTATCAGGATCGCAGAAACGAAAAGAGGAATTTTGGTCTGAATTTTGTCTGCGAAATTCTTTCAAAATTTTTATCAAATTTTACGATTTGGTATCAGGATCGCAGAAACGAAAAGAGGAATTTTGGTCTGAATTTTGTCTGCCGAATTCTTTCAAAAATTTTCATCAAATTTTACGATTTGGTATCAGGATCGCAGAAACGAAAAGAGGAATTTTGGTCTGAATTTTGTCTGCCGAATTCTTTCAAAATTTTTCATCAAATTTTACGATTTCGTATCAGGATCGCAGAAACGAAAAGAGGAATTTTGATCTGAATTTTGTCTGCGAAATTCTTTCAAAATTTTTCATCAAATTTTACGATTTCGTATCAGGATCGCAGAAACGAAAAGAGGAATTTTGGTCTGAATTTTGTCTGCCGAATTCTTTCAAAAATTTTCATCAAATTTTACGATTTGGTATCAGGATCGCAGAAACGAAAAGAGGAATTTTGGTCTGAATTTTGTCTGCCGAATTCTTTCAAAATTTTTCATCAAATTTTACGATTTCGTATCAGGATCGCAGAAACGAAAAGAGGAATTTTGGTCTGAATTTTGTCTGCGAAATTCTTTCAAAATTTTTATCAAATTTTACGATTTGGTATCAGGATCGCAGAAACGAAAAGAGGAATTTTGGTCTGAATTTTGTCTGCCGAATTCTTTCAAAAATTTTCATCAAATTTTACGATTTGGTATCAGGATCGCAGAAACGAAAAGAGGAATTTTGGTCTGAATTTTGTCTGCCGAATTCTTTCAAAATTTTTCATCAAATTTTACGATTTCGTATCAGGATCGCAGAAACGAAAAGAGGAATTTTGGTCTGAATTTTGTCTGCGAAATTCTTTCAAAATTTTTATCAAATTTTACGATTTGGTATCAGGATCGCAGAAACGAAAAGAGGAATTTTGGTCTGAATTTTGTCTGCCGAATTCTTTCAAAATTTTTCATCAAATTTTACGATTTCGTATCAGGATCGCAGAAACGGAAAGAGGAATTTTGGTCTGAATTTTGTCTGCGAAATTCTTTCAAAATTTTTATCAAATTTTACGATTTGGTATCAGGATCGCAGAAACGAAAAGAGGAATTTTGGTCTGAATTTTGTCTGCCGAATTCTTTCAAAAATTTTCATCAAATTTTACGATTTGGTATCAGGATCGCAGAAACGAAAAGAGGAATTTTGGTCTGAATTTTGTCTGCCGAATTCTTTCAAAATTTTTCATCAAATTTTACGATTTCGTATCAGGATCGCAGAAACGAAAAGAGGAATTTTGGTCTGAATTTTGTCTGCGAAATTCTTTCAAAATTTTTATCAAATTTTACGATTTGGTATCAGGATCGCAGAAACGAAAAGAGGAATTTTGGTCTGAATTTTGTCTGCCGAATTCTTTCAAAAATTTTCATCAAATTTTACGATTTGGTATCAGGATCGCAGAAACGAAAAGAGGAATTTTGGTCTGAATTTTGTCTGCCGAATTCTTTCAAAATTTTTCATCAAATTTTACGATTTCGTATCAGGATCGCAGAAACGAAAAGAGGAATTTTGGTCTGAATTTTGTCTGCGAAATTCTTTCAAAATTTTTATCAAATTTTACGATTTGGTATCAGGATCGCAGAAACGAAAAGAGGAATTTTGGTCTGAATTTTCTCTGCCGAATTCTTTCAAAATTTTTCATCAAATTTTACGATTTCGTATCAGGATCGCAGAAACGGAAAGAGGAATTTTGGTCTGAATTTTGTCTGCCGAATTCTTTCAAAAATTTTCATCAAATTTTACGATTTGGTATCAGGATCGCAGAAACGAAAAGAGGAATTTTGGTCTGAATTTTGTCTGCGAAATTCTTTCAAAATTTTTCATCAAATGTTACGATTTCGTATCAGGATCGCAGAAACGAAAAGAGGAATTTTGGTCTGAATTTTGTCTGCCGAATTCTTTCAAAATTTTTCATCAAATTTTACGATTTCGTATCAGGATCGCAGAAACGAAAAGAGGAATTTTGGTCTGAATTTTCTCTGCCGAATTCTTTCAAAATTTTTCATCAAATTTTACGATTTCGTATCAGGATCGCAGAAACGAAAAGAGGAATTTTGGTCTGAATTTTGTCTGCGAAATTCTTTCAAAATTTTTCATCAAATGTTACGATTTCGTATCAGGATCGCAGAAACGAAAAGAGGAATTTTGGTCTGAATTTTGTCTGCCGAATTCTTTCAAAATTTTTCATCAAATGTTACGATTTCGTATCAGGATCGCAGAAACGGAAAGAGGAATTTTGGTCTGAATTTTGTCTGCCGAATTCTTTCAAAAATTTTCATCAAATTTTACGATTTGGTATCAGGATCGCAGAAACGAAAAGAGGAATTTTGGTCTGAATTTTGTCTGCGAAATTCTTTCAAAATTTTTCATCAAATTTTACGATTTCGTATCAGGATCGCAGAAACGAAAAGAGGAATTTTGGTCTGAATTTTGTCTGCCGAATTCTTTCAAAAATTTTCATCAAATTTTACGATTTGGTATCAGGATCGCAGAAACGAAAAGAGGAATTTTGGTCTGAATTTTGTCTGCGAAATTCTTTCAAAATTTTTCATCAAATGTTACGATTTCGTATCAGGATCGCAGAAACGAAAAGAGGAATTTTGGTCTGAATTTTGTCTGCGAAATTCTTTCAAAATTTTTCATCAAATGTTACGATTTCGTATCAGGATCGCAGAAACGAAAAGAGGAATTTTGGTCTGAATTTTGTCTGCCGAATTCTTTCAAAATTTTTCATCAAATTTTACGATTTCGTATCAGGATCGCAGAAACGAAAAGAGGAATTTTGGTCTGAATTTTGTCTGCGAAATTCTTTCAAAATTTTTATCAAATTTTACGATTTGGTATCAGGATCGCAGAAACGAAAAGAGGAATTTTGGTCTGAATTTTGTCTGCGAAATTCTTTCAAAATTTTTCATCAAATGTTACGATTTCGTATCAGGATCGCAGAAACGAAAAGAGGAATTTTGGTCTGAATTTTGTCTGCCGAATTCTTTCAAAATTTTTCATCAAATTTTACGATTTCGTATCAGGATCGCAGAAACGAAAAGAGGAATTTTGGTCTGAATTTTCTCTGCCGAATTCTTTCAAAATTTTTCATCAAATTTTACGATTTCGTATCAGGATCGCAGAAACGAAAAGAGGAATTTTGGTCTGAATTTTGTCTGCGAAATTCTTTCAAAATTTTTCATCAAATGTTACGATTTCGTATCAGGATCGCAGAAACGAAAAGAGGAATTTTGGTCTGAATTTTGTCTGCCGAATTCTTTCAAAATTTTTCATCAAATGTTACGATTTCGTATCAGGATCGCAGAAACGGAAAGAGGAATTTTGGTCTGAATTTTGTCTGCCGAATTCTTTCAAAAATTTTCATCAAATTTTACGATTTGGTATCAGGATCGCAGAAACGAAAAGAGGAATTTTGGTCTGAATTTTGTCTGCGAAATTCTTTCAAAATTTTTCATCAAATTTTACGATTTCGTATCAGGATCGCAGAAACGAAAAGAGGAATTTTGGTCTGAATTTTGTCTGCCGAATTCTTTCAAAATTTTTCATCAAATTTTACGATTTCGTATCAGGATCGCAGAAACGAAAAGAGGAATTTTGGTCTGAATTTTGTCTGCCGAATTCTTTCAAAAATTTTCATCAAATTTTACGATTTGGTATCAGGATCGCAGAAACGAAAAGAGGAATTTTGGTCTGAATTTTGTCTGCGAAATTCTTTCAAAATTTTTCATCAAATGTTACGATTTCGTATCAGGATCGCAGAAACGAAAAGAGGAATTTTGGTCTGAATTTTGTCTGCCGAATTCTTTCAAAAATTTTCATCAAATTTTACGATTTGGTATCAGGATCGCAGAAACGAAAAGAGGAATTTTGGTCTGAATTTTGTCTGCCGAATTCTTTCAAAATTTTTCATCAAATGTTACGATTTCGTATCAGGATCGCAGAAACGGAAAGAGGAATTTTGGTCTGAATTTTGTCTGCCGAATTCTTTCAAAAATTTTCATCAAATTTTACGATTTGGTATCAGGATCGCAGAAACGAAAAGAGGAATTTTGGTCTGAATTTTGTCTGCGAAATTCTTTCAAAATTTTTCATCAAATTTTACGATTTCGTATCAGGATCGCAGAAACGAAAAGAGGAATTTTGGTCTGAATTTTGTCTGCCGAATTCTTTCAAAATTTTTCATCAAATTTTACGATTTCGTATCAGGATCGCAGAAACGAAAAGAGGAATTTTGGTCTGAATTTTGTCTGCCGAATTCTTTCAAAAATTTTCATCAAATTTTACGATTTGGTATCAGGATCGCAGAAACGAAAAGAGGAATTTTGGTCTGAATTTTGTCTGCCGAATTCTTTCAAAATTTTTCATCAAATTTTACGATTTCGTATCAGGATCGCAGAAACGAAAAGAGGAATTTTGGTCTGAATTTTGTCTGCCGAATTCTTTCAAAATTTTTCATCAAATTTTACGATTTCGTATCAGGATCGCAGAAACGAAAAGAGGAATTTTGGTCTGAATTTTGTCTGCCGAATTCTTTCAAAAATTTTCATCAAATTTTACGATTTGGTATCAGGATCGCAGAAACGAAAAGAGGAATTTTGGTCTGAATTTTGTCTGCGAAATTCTTTCAAAATTTTTCATCAAATGTTACGATTTCGTATCAGGATCGCAGAAACGAAAAGAGGAATTTTGGTCTGAATTTTGTCTGCCGAATTCTTTCAAAAATTTTCATCAAATTTTACGATTTGGTATCAGGATCGCAGAAACGAAAAGAGGAATTTTGGTCTGAATTTTGTCTGCCGAATTCTTTCAAAAATTTTCATCAAATTTTACGATTTCGTATCAGGATCGCAGAAACGAAAAGAGGAATTTTGGTCTGAATTTTGTCTGCCGAATTCTTTCAAAAATTTTCATCAAATTTTACGATTTGGTATCAGGATCGCAGAAACGAAAAGAGGAATTTTGGTCTGAATTTTGTCTGCGAAATTCTTTCAAAATTTTTCATCAAATTTTACGATTTCGTATCAGGATCGCAGAAACGAAAAGAGGAATTTTAGTCTGAATTTTGTCTGCGAAATTCTTTCAAAATTTTTATCAAATTTTACGATTTGGTATCAGGATCGCAGAAACGAAAAGAGGAATTTTGGTCTGAATTTTGTCTGCGAAATTCTTCCAAATTTTTCATCAAATTTTACGATTTCGTATCAGGATCGCAGAAACGAAAAGAGGAATTTTGGTCTGAATTTTGTCTGCCGAATTCTTTCAAAAATTTTACGATTTGGTATCAGGATCGCAGAAACGAAAAGAGGAATTTTGGTCTGAATTTTGTCTGCCGAATTCTTTCAAAAATTTTCATCAAATTTTACGATTTGGTATCAGGATCGCAGAAACGAAAAGAGGAATTTTGGTCTGAATTTTGTCTGCGAAATTCTTTCAAAATTTTTCATCAAATTTTACGATTTCGTATCAGGATCGCAGAAACGAAAAGAGGAATTTTAGTCTGAATTTTGTCTGCGAAATTCTTTCAAAATTTTTATCAAATTTTACGATTTGGTATCAGGATCGCAGAAACGAAAAGAGGAATTTTGGTCTGAATTTTCTCTGCCGAATTCTTTCAAAATTTTTCATCAAATTTTACGATTTCGTATCAGGATCGCAGAAACGGAAAGAGGAATTTTGGTCTGAATTTTGTCTGCCGAATTCTTTCAAAAATTTTCATCAAATTTTACGATTTGGTATCAGGATCGCAGAAACGAAAAGAGGAATTTTGGTCTGAATTTTGTCTGCCGAATTCTTTCAAAATTTTTCATCAAATTTTACGATTTCGTATCAGGATCGCAGAAACGAAAAGAGGAATTTTGGTCTGAATTTTGTCTGCCGAATTCTTTCAAAAATTTTCATCAAATTTTACGATTTGGTATCAGGATCGCAGAAACGAAAAGAGGAATTTTGGTCTGAATTTTGTCTGCCGAATTCTTTCAAAATTTTTCATCAAATTTTACGATTTCGTATCAGGATCGCAGAAACGAAAAGAGGAATTTTGGTCTGAATTTTGTCTGCGAAATTCTTTCAAAATTTTTCATCAAATTTTACGATTTCGTATCAGGATCGCAGAAACGAAAAGAGGAATTTTGGTCTGAATTTTGTCTGCCGAATTCTTTCAAAAATTTTCATCAAATTTTACGATTTGGTATCAGGATCGCAGAAACGAAAAGAGGAATTTTGGTCTGAATTTTGTCTGCGAAATTCTTTCAAAATTTTTCATCAAATTTTACGATTTCGTATCAGGATCGCAGAAACGAAAAGAGGAATTTTGGTCTGAATTTTGTCTGCGAAATTCTTCCAAATTTTTCATCAAATTTTACGATTTCGTATCAGGATCGCAGAAACGAAAAGAGGAATTTTGGTCTGAATTTTGTCTGCGAAATTCTTCCAAATTTTTCATCAAATTTTACGATTTCGTATCAGGATCGCAGAAACGAAAAGAGGAATTTTGGTCTGAATTTTGTCTGCCGAATTCTTTCAAAAATTTTCATCAAATTTTACGATTTGGTATCAGGATCGCAGAAACGAAAAGAGGAATTTTGGTCTGAATTTTGTCTGCGAAATTCTTTCAAAATTTTTCATCAAATTTTACGATTTCGTATCAGGATCGCAGAAACGAAAAGAGGAATTTTAGTCTGAATTTTGTCTGCGAAATTCTTTCAAAATTTTTATCAAATTTTACGATTTGGTATCAGGATCGCAGAAACGAAAAGAGGAATTTTGGTCTGAATTTTGTCTGCGAAATTCTTCCAAATTTTTCATCAAATTTTACGATTTCGTATCAGGATCGCAGAAACGAAAAGAGGAATTTTGGTCTGAATTTGGTCTGCGAAATTCTTTCAAAATTTTTCATCAAATTTTACGATTTCGTATCAGGATCGCAGAAACGAAAAGAGGAATTTTGGTCTGAATTTTGTCTGCCGAATTCTTTCAAAAATTTTCATCAAATTTTACGATTTCGTATCAGGATCGCAGAAACGAAAAGAGGAATTTTGGTCTGAATTTTGTCTGCGAAATTCTTTCAAAATTTTTATCAAATTTTACGATTTGGTATCAGGATCGCAGAAACGAAAAGAGGAATTTTAGTCTGAATTTTTTCTGCCGAATTCTTTCAAAAATTTTCATCAAATTTTACGATTTGGTATCAGGATCGCAGAAACGAAAAGAGGAATTTTGGTCTGAATTTTGTCTGCCGAATTCTTTCAAAATTTTCATCAAATTTTACGATTTGGTATCAGGATCGCAGAAACGAAAAGAGGAATTTTGGTCTTAATTTTGTCTGCGAAATTCTTTCAAAATTTTTATCAAATTTTACGATTTGGTATCAGGATCGCAGAAACGAAAAGAGGAATTTTAGTCTGAATTTTTTCTGCCGAATTCTTTCAAAAATTTTCATCAAATTTTAGGATTTGGTATCAGGATCACAGGAACGAAAAGAGGAATTTAGGTCTTCATATTCTCATAAAGAAAACACTTAACTTTTTTAAACCACTTTTATTCACATTACGTGACAAGTTTCAATTACACAGTAATCATTTTCAACCAAGTACTTAAAATACGAAATACGAAGATATATATACTAAAACTATAACGTTTTGAACAGAGGGTTGTACATCAGGTCAATCTTGTCGTTGAGGATGGTAATTCCCGGATTAATTTTGGCCTTGTGAATTTTAAGGGCTTCCAGTAAATCCGCCTTTTTCGGTGAGATGAATTACAGAAAGTACATCCTTGCCGAAATTATGGTTTGACTCTAACAGATGTTTTGCAACAGTGACGGTTCGCGGGTTTTTTTCTGGTACGGCCGAGGAACAAGAGGTGGTAATACAGATAGGTGCGGTCACGCAGCCAGCCGTCTCTGCAACTGACCCTACCTATCTGTATTACCACCTCTTGTTCCTCGGCCGTACCAGAATAAACCCTGCAAACCGTCACTGATTTGCAAAGGTTGAATTTGTATGTTTTAAATTGTATGATCTAAGAAGTTCTTTTAATAAGATTTGAAAATGACGACCTGATTGTCTGATGTACACTCCTTCACAATCTGGACATGTTAAACTATAAATTCCTGGATTGGAATAAAACACTTTAACTTTTTTTACTACTATATTGTGGTATAAAAAAGTTAAAGTGTTTTATTCCAATCTACAATCAAGATGTACCACGAAGTAAACGCCGCCACATTAAACATATAAATTCCTGACTTGTACATACTGTTTATTGGTGTTTTTGCATTACAAATTAAATCAGAGAGTTTGGTATTTGATCTTAAAGTGATTGTACAATTGCGTTTAGTTTAGTTTTCTATCTATACATATATTCCATGGATAACGCCGTTTTGGTATGTCACGGGTGCAAGCTTAGTTTTTCATCTATGTCCGCATTCAATGGAAGACGCCGTTTTGGAATGACAAGAGTGCTAGCTTAGTTTTCCATCTATGTCCGCATTCTATGGAAAGCGCCATTTTGGTATGACACGGGTGCTAGCTTAGTTTGTTATCTATGTGCGCATTCCATGGAAAGAGTCATTTTGGTATAGCATGGGTGCTAGCTTAGTTTCTTATCTATGTGTGCATTCTTTGGAAAGCGTCATTTTGGTATGGCACGGGCGCTAGTTTAGTTTCTTCTCTATATCCGCATTCTATTGAGAGCGCCATTTTCGTATAGCGCGGGTGCTAGCTTAGTTTGTTATCTATGTGCGCATTCTATGGAAAGCGCCATTTTGGTATAGCATGGGAGCTAACTTAGTTTCTCATCTATGTGCGCTTTCTATGGAAAGCGCCATTTTGGTATGGCATGGGTGCTAGTTTAGTTTCTCATCTATGTCTGCATTCTATGAAAGGCGACATCTGGATTTTGATCTTTGTTACCAAAAGCTGCTAATCTTAATATTTTGATTGTAGTTGTCCATCCAAACCGTCATATACTTAGTTATTAAAGCTTCTTAAGATACGGTGTAAAGATTAATCTTGCACCATGGTTGGATAAATCATATTAACATTTTTTTATTGGTAACTTTCTTTTTGTTATACTGGTGTAACTTCGATATATAAATATCTTGATGCATCGAACCCAGCGCACGTTACCTCTGCGCGCCAAAAAGGGCAACAGTTGTCATTTTAGTTTCACGTAACGTTCGTTGAGTTGTGGTCGTAATATTTTTATGTAAAGTTTTAATTTGAAATGATTAATTTAATTAACGATGAGTTTGCATGGAACGGTGGTCCAGTGGAATGCTATTATACTTCACTGGATAATGAAACGAGCACATTTTACAAGTAAGTGTTATTCATCACAATAGAAAACACAATCAGCCATTATGTTACAGCCCCAAAGAGGGCAATTGTTGAGGTGATCATTTATTGTTAACTCTTAGAAAGTATAAAGTATATAATTGTTTATAACTTATATATAATTTAAAAGTCTTCTGATATGAATTTTCTTATCAATATGATTAGTTATAATAATTTACCCCATGGGGTCTAATCCTCTTTCTGATAATAATTATCAGTGGGTCATTAAAACCTAATTTATGGAAAATATATTTTTAATGAGGTAAAGTAGATTGTTCTGAATAAAAGCATAAAATTTGTGGCTATAGTTAGCCAAGTTGCTACTTTTTTTTTAATCAGGTAAAAATTTAGACCATTCCCTTGTATACTGATATACTATTCTTAAATAAATAAACATTAACGTTGGTTATAATCTTTTAGCCTTCTTAATTATAATATTTTTTTTGTCATACCCAAAGCAAAAACTTTTTCAATATCCGTTCTGTAATATTTTTATAGCTGTTTTGAAAACCAATTAATCTGACACACTTGTGTGTTATATCTATAACTTGCTTTCTTAAAACTAATAGCATCTCTCAAAAGGGACCAGGAAGTGCACACATTCTATAAATTTAGCCCCACTCGCAAAGGGATAACTGCTCTGCTCTGAACATAACCTTCAGTTCAGAGTACCATAACTTATTATTTAACACATTTTATTTTTCAGGGCATTCACATATAATGGAGTTCCTTATCAAATCAATGACATTATTTTGTTCAAAACTACGAGGGGGACAAAATTGGCAAAATTGCTATGCATATACGAGTCGAGTGCGAATTGGCATGAGCAAGCAAAATACAGAGGGATTGTTAAGTGGTACACGAAAGCCGCCGATTTGCCAAAAGTGTTAACAGCTGACATAAATTACGACGAGAATAATGAGGTAAGGAATTTTAAATATTGCCCACTCGTCATTCTTTGTACATAATACAATAATTTTTAAACTGCAACAATTCTTTTTTGAAGTAGCTTCACTAGAGAAATAAAAATAATTGTTGAGAAATTAATTGTCTTGAAAAATAAATAATAAATTATATCTATTTAGGTTGTAGAAGATTTAAGGAACACCGACAGATCCGTATCACTAGAGGATGCCCAACAAAAATGCACATTAATTTACGCCCAAGTAGACGATCCCGTTTACCTAGTCGAAGACATGAAATTGAATCCCACAAATTACTATTCTTGCCGTTACAAGTTAAAAACAAACACACTGGTCCCGATCTTTAAGAACATCAGCACGAAAGAATTGTTGGAGTTAAATGCCATCGACTCGACTCCAAAAGGAAACAAAATAAAAAAGAAGGCGAACAACGAAAACATACAATCGGGCAGAATAAAAAGTGCGAGTAAGAGTGTCAAAGTATCACCATTTAAAACCATGAATGTCGTTTTGACACCCAACCGTGCGAAGAGGAATTTGAACGAGTCGTTCGATAACACCCCGAATTCGCAAAGCGAGACTCCCGTTTTCAATTATTCGATCGTTGAAAATGTTGTTGACAGCGACAAACCCATAAGGATTAAGCTCAAATTATCGGATGTTCAGAAAATAGATTATTTAAATGTTAAGGCTGATGATTTAATAGAAATTAATGATAATAATTTGAACGTTAAGGCTTGTATTAAAGAACCTAAAATCGTTCTCGATAGATTACAAGATGACTATGTAAATCAATTACTGAATAATGATAATTGCACAGATGATGATAAATGTGTTAAAAAATTGTTAGGTAATGATGCAAATATTGAATTATTAAGTAGTGAAGATGATGATCTCCAAAAATTGAATGATGGAAATGTGAAAGAATATGAAGAGACCTTTGACAGACCGAGACGAGCTAAAAGTATCCAAAAGAAAACCGAATTGCGTCGCTCCAGCAGATCGAAGAGTAGGAAATCGTACGTCGACTTTATTTCCCCTGTCAAGAAGACACCTCGTAAACAAAGGTTGCAGAGTTATGATTCCGACATCATTTTAATTGTTGATAGTCCGCAAAAAACCGAAGAGCCTGAACAGAAAACCCCCAGCAAACGGACACGCTCTGTTAGTGTGACATTCGATGATCAGAAGCATTCAAGTCCTGCGAAAAAAATGAACGCCACCCCTAAAGCAAACGGTCGACCTAAACGTACCCCCGGGAAACCAATTAAATACAACGATGTAGATGATTGTATAAACAAAAAGGTTCGCACTCCTAAAGCGAAAAAGGGTGACTTTGGTGGTTCTAAGGCTAAAAATAGTGTTACGAAATCGGAAGATGATGATTGTGTTGATGAAATAAATAAAATATTGTTCCCATTGAAAATCTCGCCTATTAAAATTAAACGCTCTCCAGGGAGGCCGAAGCGATACCATGTTGAAGAAGATACAGTTAGCACAACACCAAGTACAAGGACTAGGACTAGAAAATTATCAGAGGATGATGTAAATGTAACACCAAGTACAAGGACTAGGAATAGAAAATTTTCGGAAGATGACACTGTAAATGTAATACCAAAGACTGGGACTAGAAAATTATCAGAGGATGATAATTCTATGGACGTAACACCAAGCACTAGAACTAAGACTGTGAGTGTAACACCAAGCACGAGGACGAGAACTAGAAAATTGTCGGAAGATAGTGAAACTAGTGTTCCCTCACCGAGGAAAAAGGCAAATTTCACTCCTAGCAAGTATAAAGATATCTATACTACGCCAAAGAAGGCTGTTAAGGAATTTGTGGCTAAAACACCAAAAAATACTCCGAGTACTAAGATGAAGTTGATAAGAGAGGGCGTGATAACGCCTTCTATGCAGTGTAGGAAGACGGCTGTTGTATCCGAGGGCACTCCGTTGAATAAGGCCAGGGAAAAGTTGCACGTGTCGTATGTTCCCGACGCTCTGCCCTGCAGGGAGAAGGAATTTGCTGATGTTTTGAGTTTCGTGCAAGGGAAATTACTGGATGGATGTGGAGGGTAAGTAGAATGATTTTATTTGAGTACATAACGTAACAGTTGCAACCTGCCTCTTCATTAACGAGTTGGCTGCCACGCTGGACCCTTGGGCGTAGCACTGAAATCTCTTGGTAGGCCGAGGGATCAGCATACAAAAACAGCACTAACTCAAAAATGAAATTTGATTTTATAAATTTAGAACTAACATTGTTTGGCCCCGAAATAAAATGAAAAATGGCATTTAACATTTTAAATGTGTTTTACATTGGACTAAATCAGGGATAGACAAACTATGGCTCTTGGGCCTGTACTAAAACTAGGATTCCTATTGAAATTTTTTATAAATGTAATACAACACCTGTATATTGAATTATTGTGATAAATATTATTTTTAACACTCTGACTGCCATTAAGTTAAATACAACTCATACATTGTTGAAATTCCAACACTGTGTGAGTTAACTACAACTCCCGTGTTATATTTTGTTTTGAAGCAATAAAAAGTGATGTGGCCCCAGGGTTCCTATTTTATTTCTCTAATGTGCAGTTAAGTGCTAAATTCAGCTTAATTATGGATTACCACGTAGTAACAATCACACAATTCTCTCAATACATCAGAATATAAAATTTAAAAACAATAAAATAATATAAAACATACAAAATAAATTGCTTCTTGTACCAACATTGAATGATATAATAATTATCATTAGTATAGTCGTCATGTAAAATGTTTTCAGATGTATGTATGTGTCTGGTGTACCAGGTACGGGAAAAACTGCAACGGTGACTGAAGTAATTCGAAATTTACAAGAAATGGTTGCGAGTAGAGATTTACCAGATTTTACCTTTGTCAGTATCAACGGAATGAGGTTAACTGAACCAAGGCAATCTTACGTTGAGGTAAGTTAAGTTGCATAGAATACTTGGTCGTTATAAGTTATTATCTGTGGAAAATTTGCTTTATGTATTATTATATTTTCCTTTTATTACTTAATATACAGTCCATAAATTAGTTCTTGTTATTTTCCTGCAGACAATAAACTATACAATCCTATTGGAATAAAAATTATCATCTTGAGAATTTGATTCTCTTATTTTTCTTCTTGTATTCTTTAAAATTCTGGTCATGATAATTACAAAATGGAATGAATTAAACTTATCGCTATGTTTCACTTTCTTCCTTTACGGATCAGTGATGTCTTTTTTTTTTAATTAAAAAGGAAGGATGTTTGATGGAATTGCGGGTTAAGGAGAGTGAATGACTATAAGGGAATTGGCGTAAGCGATTTGCTGTTCGGTCACTAACGTATATAAGTTTTTTGAAGATTTCATTTTAATAATGAATGGGACATACACTACACATCCATGGACCCGCACGGCCACTTCTTCGTTCTGAAAAAGTGACCGCACGGATGGGATTCGAACCCACGATCACGAGCCCCCGAAACAAGAACGCTTGAAGATTAAAGGCGCTTTAGTCTAAAAGTTAATTGACATCTGTAATACAAAGCAGTAACTTTTCACACAATTTTCTTGTGCCCGAGGCTTTAGTTTTTTTAGCGTATTGGGTTAAATGTCCTTGAACACGATCGCCGCTAATATTTCTCCATTAATATGCACGTTATAGTATGGAATTTTTTGCTTCTTCAAATCGTTTAAATCGCTTGCCTTGTCATCACAAGTTTACTTGTTTGAAGTGAATGTGTCTTGTGTGTGTGTCTAGTTTACGATTTATATTGTTTTAATGAAACACTAGCACTTTGTTTGTATGATTTTGAAATATTGTTTTATTGTTATATTATTAATCGAAAACACTACAAAAAATAATGTGATTAATTGACTATTTTTGACAGAAAAAGTTGTAAGTCGAGCGGTTAAACTGTTCCATATTGCATTTCCGTCAAAGGGTGTTTTTAGTCGAAATATGGTACAGGTCGGCAAACATAACTTGCCGTTGCGCAGTGGCAAAATTGTGGGCGGTACCTTCGAAGGGCGCCCTCGATAGATTTTGTGAACAGTTCGCGCGCCTGGTACATTCATTTTCAATGTGGAGGAGAGCGCCCGATTGAGTTTTAAATGAATAGCGCACGCGAAGAATATGTGCTTGCTTATTACAGACTGTACTCGGCCGGCTGTAGAGAGAGAGAGAGAGCTTTCGCTTGCTCTCTGCGCGTCTGGCCAACTTACATTTGCCATCCTGTAGTACTAGTAGGTCTGTTTTTGTTGAAGTAAAATTTTTGTTTTTAACAGATTCTGAAGCAATTAACCGGTAAAACAGTGGCTTGGGAGCAGGCCCAGAGCATGCTAGACACTCGGTTTACCAAGAGTTCAAAGAAGAACAAAAAGCAGGCCATCGTGATGTTGGTGGATGAATTGGATATTTTGTGTACAAAGCGACAAGATGTCGTTTATAATTTGCTGGACTGGCCCACCAAAGCCACGGCTCAATTGATCGTGATAACAATTGCCAATACAATGGATTTACCTGAGAGGTTAGTACTTTTTTTACATTTATATAATTAAGTAACAATATTGCATAGTTATTTTTGAGCTTTGTTAAAAAATTTGATTTTGAACAATATTAACCCATTTTGCCTGGTAAAAAGAAATGGTACATCATTTTTTTACGGTTGAACGGATAATTAGCACATCAAATTATCGCTGGGACTGCACTTGTGCGATTCCTTAAATTTTAGCAGGCAACTCGCGAGTTCTCTACAATTCACTTGGCAATGTGTAACTTACACAGATCTATGATGTGAAGCCATTGTTTTTAATTATTGTGGTAAGATGTTAACAAAAAAAAAAAATTGAACGAGTACAGTTGGGTTGGTGAATTGGTTGATGGAAAGTCATGTTGCCATATGTATTGAAGTTTGAATTAGAGGAGGTGGAATATTCAATTTTGCTTTATGGGCTAGCAATTTTTGCATATTTGTATATTCTACTTTTTATTGCAAGTTATAAATTTTATTTTCCAAAATATTACAATACATATCAGTACGATTAAGTAAAATATTCTAGGCATTGATTTATTTCAAATTAAAATCAAAATGTGTCTTTGGGGCAGGGAGTGGATTTCACAAAGGTAGTAATAATAGCTCTGGCTTAAATTGTCACAACACAGATATTATATTTTCGATCTATCAAATGGTAAACGGAATGCGTAATTTGAGGTTAGGTTCTGCGATTACACATATTTTAATTGATATTTACTCTTTCATAATGTTTATTAACCTCTTCACGCCCAGGTTGCCACATGTGGCAACAAGCAAAAATAGAAAATAAAAACATTAAAAAAATTACTCCATCAGCGCCATCTATGGAATATTTTTTTCATTTTTCTTTGCATAATAAGTAAGTTTGTGTCAGTGAAATAATATTTCGTAGAAAAAGGTAATTTTTCATCAACTCTGCGATTAAATCAAAGCAGCATGGGCGCGAAGTGGTTAACAAATTATTTTCTAATTCATTGAATTTTGACCTTAAATCTGAGACTCCATTTATAATTTAAACAATCAATTCAAAAATGTAATCGGTGACTGATGATGACGCATAAAGAATGCTTACACAGCTAAAAATTAATACCAGCTTACGAAAAAAAAATGTTACTAGAAATGACAGTGAGATACTTATATTAGAAATGCGTTAAGTTATAATTCCTTACTACAATCTTAAAATATAACCAAATCCTTTGGTACACATTTTCAGGTTGTTGATGGGAAGAGTAACAAGTAGACTAGGATTAACAAGGCTGACATTCCAAGCTTACACACATAAGCAACTACAGGAAATTGTTATGAGGCGCCTGATGGGTACAAACGCATTCAATCCAGATGCAATACAACTGGTTGCTAGGTAAGTGTGTCTAAGTGATCTTTAATAATACATAATTCAATGATTCATGTTTTGATAAAAATGTTTGTATTGGATGCCCGAGTGCTCCGTGTTAAATAATATTGTCCTCTGATGCATATCAGCTATTAATTCAAAAAAAGTTATGCTCTTGCCATTTGTATTACTTATTTAACATGCTTGAGTTATTTTGAGCACGCTACACGGTAACGCTAAAAATTGCTCAGTTTACTGATTTTGACTGACATTGGCATGCAATGACTTAATTACCCTTATTTGTGAGCACCTGAAGTCAGTCGACAAACGTTATTTTTGTTGTAATATTTAACCTCTTTACGCCCGGGTCGCCACATGTGGCGACAAACAAAAATATTTTACAAAAAATGACACCTTTAGCGCCATCTATGGAATATTTTTTTTATATTTCTTTGCATAAATGAGAAAATTTGACAGTGGAATAATATGTCGTAGAAAAAGGTAACAATAAGAAAAAAGTGATTTTTCACGATTATCCTATAGCGCAATCAAAGCTACATGGGCGCGAAGTGGTTAAATGCAACAACTCCGAGAATATGTTTTTTCATCCAGCCATGAACTTTTAAAGTATGCATGATGAAAACTCGACACTCGTAAACGAACAATACACATTTTACCTTGCCTTTTTAGAAAAGTAGCATCGGTTTCTGGTGATGCAAGGAGAGCGTTAGACATTTGCAGGAGATCCGCGGAAATCGCAGAAGTTGAAGGTCCAAGGACTCTCGTGTCCATGGGACATGTTAACGAAGCCCTCAATGCGATGATAACACAACCAAAAGTCCGTGCCATAAAGAGGTGTTCCCGATTAGAACAACTAATATTACAGTCTGTTGTAGCCGAGGTCAGTATGCAACTTGTTACCAATATTTAGAAAGTAGATTTTATCTTGGATCTATAGGTTTAGTGTACTTCTTAAATTAAACCAATTTCGACGTTTTATTGGATAATACGTACATACTGTTTAATCTGTATTTTAAACAATACTGAGAGAACTGTAGTTAATGATATAATGTTTTAAACATTGTGTTTGTGAGTAGAGTTGTACCAAGTAATCGAGGTGTGTTGCACCGTGACCATCTTAACAAATTGTCGTCGGGACAGAAAAGAGTTTTTAGCAGCGACAGTTCGCGGGGTTTTTTCTGGTACGGCCGAGGAACAAGAGGTGGTAATACAGATAGGTGCGGTCACGCAGCCAGCCGTCTCTGCAACTGACCCACCTATCTGTATTGCCACCCTTGTTACCTCGGCCGTACCAGAAAAAACCCCGCGAACCGTCACTGGTTTTTAGGTTACCCTTGGATAAATGTTGATACTGTTCCCGAATTCATAACCGATGCGGTGAACTTGTTTATTGGAGATGACTTATTCACATATTTTGTAGAGGAATTAATTAGGTGCTATTACCAAAATATAAATAAATTACCTGCTGCAGTCACAATGCCCGACTACAATGTGTTAAATTCAATTCGCTCCAGAGATTTGTGTTCGCATTCTCTCTTGTGCGCAAACTTAACCCCAACACGTCTCGAGTGCTCGGTAATACTGTAATATCCAATAAATAGTGGTATAAAACATCAAAAGTGCTTTCATTACAAATTACCTGAATATGGTCCACCAAATAGTCATTGAGTTCAATTCTGTACATACATCACAACATTTTTATGAATTTGAAAATTACAGGTGGAACGAACAGGTGTTGATGAAACCACATTCGCCGACGTCTACACCATGTTAAGCTCGGTGTCCGGCATCGACGGTTTCCAAATGGTTTCGGTGACATTAGCCCTCGCCGCCGTTTCCAGATTGGGATCGTCCAGACTTTTATTAACTGACCAAAAATCAAACGACATCCACCAGCGGCTCATTCTAAATGTGAGCGCCGATGACATCTACTACGCACTCAGGGAAGACTGATTTTAATTTTAGACTAAATTTTTATACATGTTTTGTCGGTTTTATATTATTACACAGAATGAATAAACACTGTTTTTAGATATAAAAGAATCGTATTTATTTCTTGTTAGTGAACTTATATTCTCGTAAATTAAATACATCCTCTTTGTTTATAAAATAATGTTATTAAAATCATTTATATTTTTTCAATACATATAACTATTTAGACCTCTAATCATAATAATAGTAATCAGTGAATTATATATACATTTCTCATAAATTATTTCATATAACAATTAACATAATGTAGATTCATCCCGTGTGATGTTTCTATAAATATAAATCCTTACTGGAGAATAGTCCTCCGTGTCAAACGAAAGGAGACAAGCAAATATAACAATTAAAGCAATAATGTAATAAATTCGAAGTACGGTATGTCTAAATAAATATCTCATCAGTCATTTTTGGTTACAGAAAAGTATGCAAGATTTTTAATTCGATTTTATTAGGTTATGTGAAATGATGCACATTACCATTTTGAATTTGTTTTATAACCATAATCAACTTTAAGAAATTAATGTCATTATTTAAAAGTGAAAGCAGCGTGATCGCTCTGTTGAGATTTTTTATCGGGCCTCTTTGCTATGAATAAAGACAAGCGCTATTGCGTTTTTCGACCATGTTCTTCCAACGACCCCCGGGACCCAAAATATTTAATCACGATGAGCAACCTTGCTTTAGCAGTGAGCCAATAATCTTAAATTGGTGAATGAATGAGTGGTGTTTGTTTCCTGTAGTGCAAGAATTAAAAAAGTATATTAAGTATCAAGGGCGGTAAGTGCGTTATAATGATAGAGGGTAATAGTGTATATTATTTCCCCGAGTCCGGTAGCACTAACGTCTGAGATGCTTATACTATTTTTTGCCCGATCGATTGAATTAATTAATTAAAATATTTTTTTAATTACTCGGAAAATGTGAATTCTGTCAAGTCGGCTAATGCGCTCTGGTTGTTATGGAGTTGGTAAACAGAAACAAATATTTGCAAATCCGGACACTTTTAATTTTTCGACTTAAATAATGTCCGAAGAAGTATTAAAAAGGCGAAAATTTGTTTGCTATCGGATGTAATTCAATCATGAGAAGTCAAAACTGAGGTACGAGATGACACTCTATATTTTGTGATCAAAAGCAGGTTAGTGTTTCTGAGAAGGTATTAGTGGCATATTTTGTGCAATGGAGCCATGGGCTGTAAGTTGAATGTACAGCCCTGAGAGCAAAGCTTGTAAATGAAAGAAAATGACTGATCGGGCAAAAAAATAATTTTATGTAGATAACTGAACGACTGGAGAGGGCTACGTGCATTAATGTGAAAGCAGTAAAGCACAATCTTGTATAATGCAGTCTGCGTGACGAGTATACTCGTCTTGAACAAATTAATAATATTTTGAGCTATGTCGCTCAATGTATTTGTCATATTGCCATTTCTTCATGACGAGGATACTCATCAAAAACAGCAAAAAAGGAGAAATGGTAATATTTTGTGTTTATGTCGAGTACAGGACGGCAAACGTAACTTGCCGTTGCGCAGTGGCAAAATTGTGGGCAGAACCTTCAAAGGGCACTCTCGATAGATTCTGTGAAGAGTTCGCGCGCCTGGTACATTCATTTTCAAAAGTGACAGTGCATTAATTATGTGCAGGAGAGCACCCGATAGAGTTGTAAATGAATAGCGCACACGAAGAATATGTCCTTGCTTATTACAGAGACTGTACTCGGCCGGCTGTAGAGAGAGAGCTTTCGCTTGCTCTCTGCGCGTCTGGCCAAGTTACATTTGCCGTCCCGTAGGTACTCATTATTACACAAAATGTTGCTATTTTTCATGACGAGTATACTTGTCAAACACGGTTAACTGGTTTTAATTCAAATATATTTCTTTTTACTTTTGTATTATGTGTTCTGTGGAATCTAACTGTACAAATAACATTTTTTGCTTTAATACAAAACTACTGCAGGTTGATACACCAATTTTTATTTATGAACCTCAATGAAAGCTGGTTGATCTAATCCCTAAAAATAACATATGTGAAGATAATAATAAGCAAAACCTTTCTTTGTCAAAAAGTGACTGATGAGAAATTTGTTTACATATAACGTACGTCAGTTTATAAACTAAGCAACAGTGAAACAAGTCTTTACAGATCTTAAAAATCTCGTACAATCTAAGTCTTATAAAAATATATTCATTTGCTTTTAACTCGTTTTTTTTTTACATAATTGACAATTCCAAAGAAGCCGTTTTATCCTTAAATCTTACTTTATCACTCCGTTAATAATGTATTGCAAACAATTTTGGTCTATGTTATCTTGAAATTATCCTAATATTATGAAACAGGGCGCTGATTTGTCTTTTTTTTTTACATAGCAGCACGATCGAGTTTTTGTACAAATATACAGAAAATACGATAAAATATTTACAATTTTGGATTCAACCAACAACATTATGTACAACGGACTTTTCTAACATTAGGCTTCGCTTTTTTTAAATTAGTTCTCCTTGTACTGGAAGGCAAGTGTGCATTGATATACTTACTATATACATTTTATTGAGTGCACCCTGTTTATAATATCCATAATCTCCGTTACCCCTCCGTAACATCAGCCTAATTTTAATTTAATTTATTCATTTTTCTCGTCTCCATAAAATTTTGGCTGAAACAAAAAAAGGAATTTTGATAGGGAATACTTATTTTTAATAGCACTTCTTTACCAAGTCATGAGCGTCCGGTGCCTTGTTGGCGTCCTCTTCGTCGTCCGAATCGTCTTCACCTGAAGTGTCGGCGTTTGCTGCAATTAACGAAAGACGTGAGTAATCGAAGTTTAATTTGAATTAGCACTTACCTCTTAAATTGTCATTGTTCTGAGATTTGATGGAAGTGAGCAGTTCGTAGCAGCGAACGCACACCCTGAGCGGCTTAGAACTTTGATTTGGTAATAAATATCGTTTATTTGAACACGGGCCGCAAACGACATCTCCGCATTTGCGGCAATGGTGCTGTAAACAGGAATTAAGTGTTGTTTTCGATCGTGTTAAAAAAGAGAATCAACTTACCCTTCTATTAATTAATGTGAATTGAGTCTTTTTGCAGAGCATACACGTGGTGGCCTCGCCGTCCGGCACCCACACGGCGGCGTGCACTTCGACTGCCTTCTTCCCGCTCTTCCTGAGCAGATCTTCGATGCATTTGTTTATGTGAGCCATCCATTCTTTTTTCTCTATTTGCGTCGCGGCATACACGGCGAATGACTTTGAAGCTGTTCTTATCAGCCAGCCGTTGTGGTACTCTAAAAGGAAGCATTAAGAAACGTAAAATTTCTGCAATACTTCTTAGAATACCTGGCAAGCACTTTCAAACCACATGAACACGAAATAAAAATACTAGCTTACCTCGAAGCGTCTCACCAATAAAAAAGACAACAACAAGAAGTGAAGGTAATAAATGAAACAAATCCAAACAAAAAAATGGTGATGTGGCCATCATGTTACTTTCTCCGACTTGATGGTATCATAGCCATTTATATTTACGTTTTCATGGTTTATTTTCAATTTAAATCATATTTTAAATGTACATCGAGCGTTGTAAACTCGGATGAAACTGACGTTTAAAACGTGAAAATTATGAAACATGGAAAAATTATACTTCAAATTCAAAAACTCAGTTTGCTCAAAAACTAACGAGATTTAAAAAAAAACGTATTCTTTAGAAGTTGTTCATTTTGGCATTCTCTACAATTATTAACACAAATTTGCTGTAACTATTATTGTTTCATAATTATAAACCAAAAATTGAGAAAAAAAATATTTCTTTTTCTCGAATAGCAATCATTTTATGAAAAATACTTTCAGGCAAAAGATGTTCATTTATTTGTTGTCTACAATGTTTGTTAAAATGTTTTTGTGATATTTTTCTTATTTAAGAAAATATTGGCAAAAAACAAAAAACAGTTAAGGTAAACACCCACTTCCGGTGTACGAAATTTTACCAAAAGCTTTTCAGTTCTTCAGATTATCAAATAAAACGTATGTTCAAAGTTTCATATCAATTGCTCTATTAGTTTTTGAGATACAGCGCACACAGCAGACACACACAGACACAAAAATTTTTTTCCAGAAATTGTTGAAATGGCATCTAGGGACCCCAAAACGGATATTTCCGTAAAAAAAAATTTGAAAAAAAAACACGATCACAATACTTTCTCGTACTTCGTAACGGAGAAAGTAAAAACACCAGACTTCGACTTAATTACTGGAAAAATTCTACAAGAGCTGCCCATCAAAGCCTTGAAAGCAATCACCCAAAGTTGTAACGCAATTATGAGATTGAAACATAATTACTATTTAAAATGTAAAATTTTTTTTTTTTTTTCAAAAACAGCACATTATTTTATGACGTCATAACTTTATACACTTTTCAATTTGAGATGTAAATAGGAACGGATACAAGTGGAAGAGCACTGATCTGTGGCTTCCGTATAATTCTTAATATTTATTATTTTTCTCATAAAATAAACAATATGTTTAATATTAGTATGAGTTCGAAATATAAATAAATATTTGCAGTTTTATAAATCCCGCACTCTTAAATGAATCGAAATGTTTAAATAAATAATTTATACCATCAGATTAATATGTATTTATCATCTAGTTTATTTATATTTTGTAAACATTAATTGTGTGTCATCAATGAAATTATTATTCACTCATTAATTTTTATGTACTTCCTATGAAATTAGTCATCTCACCAAAAGCCCACATTCTACAAACCTCAACAACAATTGATTAAAAAAATATATATTGTTTTAATAAAAATATGTGAAGCAAAAGGGGAATGTATTGTAATTTTTAAATTCAAAATAACAAAAGACATATATATATATATATATATATATATTTTAAGACCTTTCATAACGTTTAAAAAAAACATCCGTATAATAAGGTATTTTTTGACACTACAAAGAACTGAAAAGCTTATGATAAAATTTTTGTGAAAAAGAAGTGACATTTTTTCTGATATATTTTCGAGATATTATAAAAAATGTCGACAAAAACGAAAAAAATATTTACCATAAATTTTGAATACAAATGCAAAATTGTTATTTTTGTTTATAATTATGGAAATATAACGGTTAAATCAAGACAACATCTACTGTCTAAAACAACGGTTCCCAAATTGTGGTCCTGTGGACTATTTTTGCTGGCCGCAAATTTTTGGCTTCAAAATTGATTGATGATAATTTTTGATGGTTAGAAAAACTTGCATATTGGGCTGACATTTTTGACTACCTTAACAGAGAACTGACACCACTGGTCTAAAATATTGCTCTAATTTCCCTAATTAAGCAGAATTATCCATCGAGAATTACATCAGTTGTTTTAACAACAATTCCAAAGAATACAAAAATTAACAGCTTGTAAAGTATAAGTTTTTCTAAACGAAAAAAAATTGGAGAAAGAATGTGAATATTCTGCTCTGCGGCTGATGTACAAATTTTATGACTCGATGTACTGAATAAACACGTCGGGCTCCTCGCAATTGAAAAAATTAATTGCAAAATTCACAGTAATAATTGCAGATAGAAAATATAAGTTGATTTGCAGTGAAGTTACTACTTATTATTTGTGTACCAATTGTTTTTAAAGGCTCCCACACTTTTTAATAGCAAAACCTGTAAAACTTATTCTGTTTTTAAATAACCCTAATAGACCCAATATTTTTCATCTGCTGTAACTGTGTTGTACATTGAATCTTAAATATTTGAAAACGTTTATTATGACGTATTTATTATGTCAAAATATTAAATTATTATTATTTTAGTGCAGATGATCATACTTATTTTATTATTTGTTTGGGTTTTTACCCAAAAAAACAAATAATAGCATGCATGTGTGCAGAATTATTTACTCTACAAAAAATGTTTGTACTAAAATAATTAAGGAAGACACCGAATACCGCGAATGATTCAAGTTCTTTTGACCATTGTACTGTTAACTGAAATGTATTATTCAATCTATGTGGTAAATAAAACACGTGTGTTGAGAATTTTCACAAATTTTTAATGTCGAAACAAAACAACTATGTCGCAGTGTTTCGACATTAAAAATTTATGAAAATTCTCAACACACGTGTTTTATTTACCACATATATTATGGAATTTCACCAAGTAACAGCCTCATCAATCCAATATTATTCAATCAATATATATTTAGTTTTATTTTCTTATTATACTTTCAATGTGTCAATAAATGATTTATTATTATTTTTATTATACTGTAATGTAAAAAATGAACTTTGAAAATCCAATGTACTGTAAAAATAAATTAAGCACCCTGTATATACATTAAAATACTCTTTAAACAGAAAAAAAAAAACATGAACATGAAATCATAAACCAATTTTCCGACCATCAACTGCAACGACACAGTTATCCTCTGACAATGTCCAAGACAATTACACTTAATTACCATGAAAATGCGAGCTTGTACTTACGTGCGTCATCTTCCAGACTTTCTAACTTGACTTCCTCCAGTGGAATGATATGCTGCTTATTGTACTTCTTCTTATTTATAACAATGTTGCCGTAGACGAGTATGTCGTTGAAGAGAAAAAACTGGCGGGCTTTCGGTTTTTTCCTGCACATCTTCGTCAGCACCCCCTCGCCCACCAGCACCCTTCCGGGCACGCCCAAAGGCTGCAAGAAAGTTCCGTTTTAAATTTACAACACGGCCCGCCGGCTTTGATTAAGTGTTACGTGAAATACAATGCACAAATAAAACAGCGTGATTAACCAGAATGTAGATACAGTTATCTGCCTGATTGTAGTAAATGAACTTTTTATCTTATGCGCGTTAAGAAGGACGGGTTCATTGTTGTGTGATAACTGTATAATTTATTGTACAAAATAAATTTGAATAGCAAATGTTATAGTATGAATATTTAAAATTCATCTGGTGGAACTTGATAATGCTGTAATTGGTTAGTTTTGTCTATTCTAAGAGAAATTTATTGAAAATTTTGAATATTTAGATTCTAACTTTATATTTCGGTTTTTTTCAAATAACTCTGGAATTAGTCTGAATATTTTAAATTTCTTTTCAACAAATTATTCAGCATTAAAATGCACAACTTTGCCATTATTTAACCATATCTTGATCTCTTATAGTTACTGAGATAGCGATGCTAATGCATCGAATTTGTAACACCCTTTAGAGCATTCCACTGTTGCGCCCTTTTAAAGTGGCACACTGCCTCTATATTAATTTGTTGTGTTGATTGAACAAGAACAAAAATTACACACGATAAATAAACCGCTTAATGCACCATTAAAATACAAATTAAATAAGACTTATTACATGGATGGACTTATGGGGATTCAAATAAATGTTCATGTAATTTTATAGGGTCAAGTGCTAATCTGTCTATAGTCAGCTGAATTCGAATCCGGGTGAGCGAGAATTGTTCAGCTTCTTTAACCCGGGTATACACGGATGAGTGCATAAAGCGGTTAAAGATATGTTATAATCACCAGCATGAAAGGTTTAAAGTTAAAAACCCAACCAATCAGTAAGTGTTATAAAATTCCTTCCATGGCTTCAATAATCTTCTACAGGAATCACATTGTATCAAAATATGATAGAATAAATAACATATGTAAAAGTATGTTAATTTACGCATTAATATACACTTCAAAATTTCTACATAATTACTTCATTGATAAGTTAAAATTATATATTTTGTAAACTGTAATTCCATCAAATAATTATCTTACTTGTAACTAATAGGATTGAATGAATAATTAAACTGAATTGAAAAACCATAAGCAATTATTACAAAACAAACTAAACTTTTCTCAATAGAGCAAAATTAAGACTAATCGTTGTCGTGGTCTTGGCTATTTGCAATCGTAATTATATTTATCTTGATTAGTTAATTACAGCATTTTAAAATTTTTCTTGAAATCACAGTAATTAGACTCAAATCTGCCTTTTTAATTGTCTCTCTGGAAATACAAGAATACCAAAACGATTTAAAATTTGTCATTTATCTAGGAACGATGTTATAGATGGATAAATTTAATATTAACTAACTAACCTGCCCAGAACTGCCGAAACAGCTTTCCACCATCGCTATCCGCCTGGTGTTCGCCTCACTGTTAACTGCAAAAACGTTCATATTACTTATTCGATTCAACAATTTAACTTTAGTCCGTGAAATAATCAGAACGTTGTGTGTCACTGGAGCAAACTCAGCGAGATAAGGGAGGAGGATTCTTCGAAGCAAACAAGTTGCATTTGGAAATTTGTTCATTTGTGGTCGGTAGTGAATCATCACAATTAAATATATGCACAAATTAAAACATGGAACTTACTCATTGCACTGGCAACGCGGACGATTATGCACTTGAGTGACCGTCTTGCTTTTCCGCGGCGATAGAAGAATGTTAAAAGAAAGTGTAACTATTTCCTAACTAACCTTTAAAATCACTAAGTGGGAAGATGCGGGGTTTCTATTGAATGAATACGCCACTTACCCAATCTATCGACCATGGTTAATGCCCGTTTGTACGGTGCGAAGAGGAAGTGTCTGCGCGGCACCAAAACCCCTGGAGATTTTGTAATATCCTACTTTTTACTTCGCGAATTGCCCCCAACTTTTTGACAGTTCAACAACTGTGATGTTACGCTCGGAATCCACCACCTGCATCAACGGAGATCTAACTGTCGCCGGTAGCGCCATCTAACGGTGTTAAAGTTATAATTCATTAACAATTTTCTCAATAGAGGTAGCGAGTAAAAAAATTTCTTTCTAATTACATTGTTTGATTAAAGCTATTCGTAATTGCATTATTTTACTTAATTCTTAACTGCGATAAAGAAACATTTTGGTTTAATTGAAATTACTCATGCCGTCATATATGCATTCTATGACGGATTACAAAAAAGCCCACAAATTATTTCACAATTTGTGAACGCGGGAAAGAGTAAAGATAACGAGAACGGGAACGAAAATATACCCAGCTTCTCGGTCCCGTTACCGGAAATTAGTTTAAGGCTGCTTCACAACGGCCCGTGAACGAGAACCAAAAGAAGAATATGCTTCGCACACAACTAATGACAAATTTCCGGTAACGAGAACTTGGTATATTTTCGTTCCCGTTCTCGTGTCAACATGCGAAACATATCAACTTTTGGTTGCCGTTTCCGGGTTGTTGTGAAGTGGCCTTAACAGAATTCGGGATTCACGGCTACTCTTGGGAAAATAACTAGAAAATATGACATGGATTAAATTGTACCAAAACCCAATTGTAGAGAATGCCTAAATAAACAACTAATAAAGAATTGTTATTGAAATTTTAGTCCAAAAAAATAATTTGTTGTAATTATAAAACTGGAAGTTACATAAAAGTAAAGGATGCCAAACTAAATAAGGAATAACTTTTTTCAAAATCGCCCAGTTTTTTAATATATCAGAAATATTCTTTTTATACCATCAAATCAAAGAAAGTTGCATGATGGCTAGGCTTGCCAGACGTACCCCTTTCACAATACCCTTTTCCCTGTATGGAATTTTAGAAATACCATATCCGAAAGGGGTACCAAAAATACCCCATTCCATCAAAGCGTTCAAGAAGCGCGTATATAAAAAAAACAATTTTTAAACGCCCTACTACGATAAGTATGAAATTGAGGATTAAACAAGCTATGCGTGCCTTCAGGCTTTATGCGTCACGCGTTACCACGCTTCTGAGTAAATACTAATAAATGTTCATTTCCCAACAACAACAAATCTTATTTTATTGTTTATTATTAAACCATTAATACCTCTGTAAATTACAATTTGAATCATTAAAATCAATTTAACCATTAAAAAATTGCTGCGGCAATATTTATTATTGCAGGATTTTTACAGCACTTTTATTTCAAAAGATTAAAGGATTATATGTTTGGCGGTCATTTAATGTTTACATTATCAAAATCATCCCTTATAATTGCTATTTAGAAGCTTTTAAACATGTTTCGTTCGGATTTCCGCGCCTCGTTGCCATCTATTGGACGGTGGCTGAACTGCTAAGTGATGTTTTTGAACAGCGCCAAAATGCTCGAACTTTATACTTATTGTCAAAGTGTTAATGTTTAGCAATGGGCTGTGCATGAAACGGTAGACGATTTAATTTTTAATTGAATGGTGTATAAAATAGCTGAGGAAATTTAGCGGTTTTTCTGTAATTTGCGAATGAAAATTAAGGACGACACACTTACCGACATTTACAGCTCACTGTAATATAAAAATTCAATAAAGAAGAATTTGCTATATTCTTCAATCAAATACGGGTTACAATACTTATTCCTGATTAATCATTCAACTATTTATATTGTTAATTCATTACAATAAGAGAAATATACGAGAAATCATAATCTAAGTAGAGGGCTCTACCTGTTATCGTGGGGATAAACTACTTAATAATTTGTGGATGTAATAATTGTTGTAATAATCAAAGAATATTTAAAAACTTAAAAAGAATGTTGTCTCATGATTAAATAAATTCACTTGTGGATATTTACTTACTTAAATTGCAGAAACAATATTTTATAATATACACGCCTAATCATAAGCAACCCGATATACGCATAACTCTAATTAATTTATTATTAACTATTTCTGAAGCTTTACTAAGGATTATACTTATGGTTTTATCCCTGTCACGTTTAGAATTCTAAGTTTTTAATAATATATAAATATTAGGTATGGGTGTATTGCGTTGTCTGTAAGTTGGCGTTTATGTAATATAATTATTTCTGCAACTTAAATACTTAAATATTCGCACTATTTTTGAAGCTTTACTGAGGATTACACTTAGGTTTTGTCACTGTCACGTTTAAAATTGGAAGTTTTTCATAATAAATTAATAGTACTTATGCGTATATCGGGTTGCCTGTGATTCGGCGGATATATTATAATGTATTGTTTTTGCAATTTAAATTCAAAAATATCTACAAGTAAATGTATTTTATTATAAGATAACATTCATCTTAAGTTTTTAAATATTCTTTCATTATTAAAACAATTATTAAATCCACAAATGAAAACGTAGTTTAGCCCCACGATAACAGAGGGTACCCTCTATGAAGATTAGGATTTCTCATATATTTCTCTTATTGTAGCGCAGTAATGATATAAAAAGTTGAATTAATAATCAGTAATAAGTGTTGGGACCCGTATTTAATTGGAGAATATAGCAAATTGTTCCGTGTTTAATTTTTAAGTTACAGTGAACTGTAAATGTCGGTAAGTGTGTCGTGCTTTATTTTCATTCGCAAATTACAAGTAAACCGCTAAATTGCCTTAGCTATTTTATACACCGTTCGATTCGGAATTAAATCGTCTATCGTTTCGTGTACAGCGCATTGTTGATTATTAACATTTTGATAATAAGTATAAAGTTCGAGCATTTTGGCGCTGTTCAAAAACATTACTTAGTAGTTCGGCCATCGTCGAATAGATGGCGACGAGGCGTGGAAATGCGAACGTAAAATGTTTAAAAGTTAAATCACCTAAAAACTTGTAACCCTTTAATCTTTTTCAAAAAAACGTGCGTAAAAATCCCGGAATAATGTCATGTCGTCGCAATTCTTCATTCGTTTTAATGTCCAATGATGCCCAATATTGCGTAGATATATTCTGTTCAAATGGCAATAAATTCACTTGTGTTCTGAAATCCAGTGTCTTCCAATAATATAATTAATGTAATTAGTCCTGTTATTGTAATATAATTTGTACACAGTTTATATTTATTTAATAGTATAGCTATGTTGTAATATATGTTAATTATTATAATTTCTCTGTTATTATAATAGGCTTAATGCCTGTTGAGAATAAACGAATAAATAAATAAAATAAATAAATAAATGATTTTAACGGTAATTTATGGAGGTATTAAAGGTTTAATAATGAACAATGAAGTAAGGTTTGTTGAATTTAAGAAGCATCATCTAATTTGGTTGCAAAGTCGCTGAGTTATGTGCGAAAACCCTCAAAATGCACTTTTTTTTAACACCCATAACTTGGTGCTAAATCGTCGTAGGAACTTCGTTCTTTGAGTCCTACATAGGGAATTGATCAAATTTTAATGCCTTTATGGTTGATCGAGTCGACAATTTTTTTCTAATTCCGTACACATCGTCAAAGTTGGACATGGTTTACTGGAAAAACATTTTTTTTTCAGTGTTGCTTGGGCGGAAGGGTTTACGCTTAAGTTCGCATGCATGGCTTTAAAGAAGACACTTCAAAGTTTTTCGACCTCAAAGATTCATCACAATCGATTGAAGCGGTGGCGGCGGAAGCGGAAATGATATAAAAAACAATATTACAAAAAAAAAAATTAAAATCCCTCCTAAATAAGTTATACAAAAATTTTCAGCTTTCTCACGTCCCTTTCTTGAAAAAAAGTCGCATGGGGCGCTGTGAGGACCTGTACATTTTCATTTTCTTTATTTGTTCGTCGAAAACCAATATTACGAAAATATATACCCATTTTTCGAAACTTATATCTGGAATATCGCGAAAACAGATTGCGGCACAGCTTCCCCGAAACGTGAATCATGAGAATCGCGCCTTATATTTGGATTATTTAACAGATACATGTTTGTATTGTAAAGTGGCTCTACCATCAACATGTTCCACGAGCCGCCACTGATGCTTACACTAATATATCCTGCTTTCTTAGGTTGCCACAATATAATGCATCAGCTGCTGTACCAACCCTTTTATAAATATTAAATTGTTGACGATTTCTTCATCATAGGTTCACCATTACAACTTTCCAATCCGAAGCGATGAAATAGAATACAAAAATTCTTCATGTTCTAAATCTATGAATTATGTTCAACCACTCTCTACTGAATACAAATGATCTTACCATTTTCAAGAACAGCTACTCATGTTTACAAATGACTACACTGGTATGACCTATTTTACAGATATTTACAGTTAACTAATTCATATTACCATAAGTTAACAAAACATAAATAACAGGGTTTAAAACTATGAATATATTGAAATGATCAAATCATATAAATAAGATATATTTTTAAACTTTATACAGTAAGCCTATTCAACTATGTACAAAAACCTAGAGTAGAGTTCCATCTTTTCAATAAACAGACCACAAACTGGACTTTGCCGGACACAGACTACACCTCACATAACTTGTACTTGACCTTAAAACATCTCAGTCATGCCTTTATACGAACTGAAACAAAGTATCATGAGTTGCACTTTAAGAAATAACACTTTATAAAATAATTTGAAAAGTCGCTTGTAATAACAAAAATTGTTCTTTGACATCTACACTATTGTTACTATACAGTAAGTGATGTAAACCCGAATCACTTTGGATAAAACAATTTTAATAAATTGGATTTAAAAGAGGAATAAATTAAGATTTGGTCACACACCTCCAGCTCAACCAAGTTACTGAAACGGGCCATCGTTAGTAGCAAATATAATTTACCATGGAAATCGTATTTTCGTATAATAAATTACAATTTAAAATGTTATTAAAAAATAATGGAGCAACATATTCTGGTATAATACAGGTGAATAAAAAAAAAACTAGTCGGAGTCATCACCAGAGCTAAAAATCGGCGGTCTAGAGTACCACGTATTAATAGACGACTCTTTCGTTGGTAAGTTATTACCGCTAGGCCCTGGTTTGTCTAGGTTCACTTCGCTGTCACTTTTCATAAAAGTTCGGTCTTCGTCCTCATTCTTAACGCTTTGTGCATCTGTCGTCTCCACGATTTCCTCACGTTCGACATGAAGATTTGAAAAAACGCTGGTGATTCGAGGTGGGGGTGTGTAGCTACCTGAATTGTCGGTATCAATATTTTCATTTTTGCAGGGAGACTCATGCGGGACGACTTCGCCATTTGTTCTAGCACCGTTCCTCATTTTTTGCTTCCGTTTGCTTTTCTTGGCCTTTTTCCTCTTTCTATCCTCCCACTCCTTCTTTAACTTGTTTAGAGACTGATTATCCGTGTCCGAATCACTCTCCGAATTTTTGACTATGTAATATTTTGACTTCTTGTATTTCCTCTTGGGTTTAACTTTGACGTACGAGGAATTTGATTCGTTGCTGGAAGTAGCAGAAGAATCGTTAATACTAGAGCTACTGCTTGCCGTCGTCCGCCGCCGCGACTTTTTCTCCCGACTCTGCCGTTTTCTTTTAAGCCTAATCTTCAAAGGGAGTAAGGGTTTTTCGCTGGTGGATACATGCGCCGAATGATTAGAATCCGAATCGACAAGATTCACCACCACAGGCGGAGTAGGCTCCCTTATTATCACATCAGAATCGCGACTGCTATCCGAGTTAATTTCAATCACAACTGGTTCTGTGGGTTCGGTATTTGGAACAATCACCACGTCACTATCGTCCTCGTCATCGTCACTCGAGTCTATTCTAAGGCGAAGCGCGTGCGAATAGAACACCTGCCTGTCGTAACCTATCATATCGTAAGGAGACCGCATAAAATTGTAAAATTCGTGCATGAAATGATCGGTTCTGATCCCGAAATATTCCTCTAGTAGCTGATTGAAGTACCGGCTGGTTAAGTGATGCCTGTCTAGCTGGGATAAAATCACGTCGGCTACGTACATGACCTGCTGGGTGTTTTCGTAGAGTAAAGCGTTCAGCTCCCGGTTAAGCCAGGGGACCAGGCGGTTTCTGGCGCCGGGGTTCTCCCGGAAAAACTGCGGGGAGACGTCGCGGAATCTGCCAGTGATGTCCGGCAGCGCGTGCACCCACATGTCTTCTTCGTAGATGTATCTTCGGAAATTTGTGGAGGAATAATCATTTTGGAAACGCCGTAAATGTTGTTGTCTGGAAAAAAAATATAATAATGTATATGATTTTGTATCTGTATGCCATTTTAGTTGGGTAAAAATTTATACCATAACAAGAAATAGCCTTCCACCCGCATAAACTGAACCAAAAATAAGCAAATGACGACACAAAAATGAAAACATACATTCGAAATACCGACACCCTACAAAAACTGTGTACGAATATATAAAAGTGTTAAGCAATCAGGTATAACTATATATTATTTTTATTGATAGATCATTTCATAAATTTTAGTTTCTATGCATGTTTTAGTTATAACTGGTTAGAAGACTGTAGTCAATGGCCCTAAATTGTTTATTAGTTATGCAATTGAATAACAATTTACCTTTGGACATAGGAATTGGGCACTGGTGGTATTGACAACTGGAACGAGTTTGTCAATGGGTGTGTGGACAGCAATTGTTGAATGGCGAGTTCACCCCTGGGATCTACAGTAAAAGTGGTCCTGAAGAAAAAATGTTTGGTCAATTTTTTTTCAGATTATTAACTTAACTTAAAGCTTAAAGCTGTGTGACTAGTTTAATCGCCATGAACAAATTGGCAATATTTTGTGTTATGTTTAGTAGGTACTTGTCATATTGCCGTTTCTTCATGACGAGTACACAAAACAGCAAAAAGGAAGAAACGGCAATATTTTGTGTTTATATCGAGTAGATACTTGTTATATCATTTTTCATGTTGAGTATACCTGACAAACACAAAATTACACTGTTTTCCGAATGAGAACCCAAGATTTACACACACACACACACCTGAACTGGAAACGATGTGATGCTGGAGTCACGAAAAAATCGTACGCCTGTGGATCGATGAACTCCCGATGGTAATTCGGTTCTTGATTGGTATTGGAATCAGTGGTGATGAAGTGCTCGTCGTATTCATTGTTCGATTTTACATTATGGATAATTGAGGTAAACGGCTGTTTACACAACGGACACACTGCTTTTACCTGCAACAAACGCACATTATAAATTCATGGTCCAACAAAATTAAAAACTATAATAAAAACATTGCAAATTGTATGCAGGAGGGATTTTTGTTATTAATTTTATAAAAAATATTGTTTGTTCGGTTAAAGTGGGGAAAGCTAATTTTTCGTACAAACGATGGCAATTTATGAGTAAAGAGTATTAGCCGGTACAAAGCCAGGAAGTGATCCCGGAAGTTGCGGTTTCCGGTTTCTGGTTGTAGTTTTGCAGTTTCCAGTTGCGGTTTTGCGGTTATTCCAAATCAGGTCTGTTATTCCAAATTAGGTAGCTGTTATTAAAAAACAGCTACCTATCTTAGAATAACAGCTACCTGTCTCTAAGAAACAGCTACCTGATTTGAAATAACCGCAAAACCGCAACCGGAAAACGCAACCAGAAACTGCAACCGGAAACTGCAACTTCCGGGATCACTTCCTGGCTTTGTACTGGCTAATACTTCCTACTTTTTGCCTAATATTTTACTCAGTCAAATAATACCAAAGGATTTAACAGGTTCAGCGCCGTGGTGGTCATTAAGGCACTAGCCCCCAAGTGCCATGGCAGTCATTATGACTACTAGCCTAGTCACGATTTGAACAGCGATCATTTCATAGTGACCGCTTCTTCAATGCATTTTATATTATAGAATGGTCACACTGCCTCTTAGAATTATGTATTCAGTTTTGGGCTTCAAAAAATATTTTTGTCAAAATGGCTATTTAGGAAAATTTGTGTAATTGTGAAAATTAAATATAAACATTGCAAAAATTGACATACAAATTTTAAAAGTGGCTTTTTGATGTTTATAATTGAAGAATAGTTATTTATGCAACAAGGGAGTAAAGTATTACTTTTTTTCACGAGCAGGAAAGATTGTCACTCGAGTCGAATGCAAGTGTGGCAATTCCTACAAGTGAAACAAAGTTGCTTTACGCTCGAGTTTCATACTTTTTTTTTTCTAGATCCGTATCTTTAAATAAATTCGATAAAACCATCTTAAATTCAATTGGCTCCGGAGATTTGTTGTCGCATTCTCTTCCGTTCTCCGAATACTCCCCCACTCTGCACAAACTTTACCCTCACACGCCTTGAGTGCTCGGTAATATCCTAACATGAGCGAAGCTTTCATGACTGCGCAAACAATTTTATGCACATTTTTTCACGCTTTTTGAAGGCTTAAGTAATCAAATAATTTATGAATGCAAATTAATGAAAAAAACTGTACATTTTATAACAGATGTGGAAAAAGATTATTTATACGATTGATGTAAAATGTGGTCACCTTCTTTAACACATTTTTGCTAATCTCATTTTTCTGCCGCTTTTTGTAGCAACATCGACAATACCGAGAAGTATCCTTGGCTTTTGCCTCTTTTGTTCTAGTCTGTAATTCTTCATCAACTTTATCTTTATCAACTATGTTGCCTTCAATTAAATTTAATAAATACACGGTGCACATCCTTTGCCGATCCGAATCAAAGGTGAATATTATCACCATCAAATCCATCCAATGAATTTAACGTTATATTTATTTGACGAGTAAACCAAAATAAAACAAATCATTAACCTCCAAGTCATCGATGTCATTAATCTCCTAGATTATTTCGAAATCCATCGTTTTTAATAACAAAGGCAAAGCCAAGGCCATATATCAATGACTTCTCCGTTATAAACGTCGTGAAGTTTTTCGCTTTCGAGTACTCGGCACGTTAATCAACCAAAATAGGCTAATTAAATATTCAACTTTAATCAGATTAAGTTGCGGTGGAAGCCAATTTTCCGCTAAACATTAATTAACTATTTAATTATGATTAATAGTTGCAGTGCAAGTGGGCACTGACTTCATTTTAAATAATTCGATTCAACCTTTTTTTTTTTAAATAAACAATGGAGTATGGACCACCTACGTTTTGCGAACGATATCATTATGATCTCGAGCAATGTTGAAGAACTAAGACAGATGCTACAAGGACTCGATGAAGCAAGGAAACACGTGAGGCTACAAATGAATCTGGACAAGACCAAAATCTTGAGTGACAGTGAAATAAGAATGCAAATGGACAACAAAACGATAGAGAATGTTAACAACTATGTATACCTCGGCCATAACATTAAATCTGCAGTAGGTTTGACTTGGGCAGCATTTGGAAAGCTAAGTTATATTCTTAAATACCGAAATATTCCAATCAACCTCAAAAGGAAAGCATACGAGGCATGAGTACTAGAGTACGTTTGAATAGAGAAGAACCTTGCGCACGAACGAAAACTGGTTTTTAGCCGTTAGTCAAGTCTACTATGCAGAATAGGGTGTGGCAGTGTTTCATTAGCGTAGTTGCTTCCGAGTTCCGAGTATCATTCTGTTTTTTATTGTTCGTTGTTTTGTTTTGATTAATTTTTCCAGTGTTTATAAAAATCAGTTATTTTCAGTACTTATTAGTTAGTGAACTATACGATAGTGGTTTATATTAGTTGTTTCATTATTAAATCATTTATCGCTGCATTCCGATGGCCGCCGAAGGAAGTGTTTGTTGGGGAAACGTGGACAAGTAATCTCAATCTCAGGAAATTATCTGTACAAAGTTTATGGAATACGAAGCAATATAGATGCTTTTGAAGGCGGCACCTATATTGGGATTTTCACGTATTATTTTCTGCCCTCCCAAATATATTTACTTGAATTGCGCACGCCACTGGCACAAGCAACCGTTGAAATCTCGCACAACCTTGGGCTCTTCTCTAATCAACCGTACTCTACCTGTAACCACTTATCGCCTAGAAACAGTGACACTCGTAAAAAGTAGATTAAGAGTGACGTAAAGGGCGATTGAGGGAGCAATGCTAGGAATCAGCGTAAAGGACAAGGTGAGAAATGAAGGAGTCAGACGTTATAAAATGCGTAGCACGATTAAAGTGGCAACGAGTTGGACAGGTCACAAGGCAATCAAAACTAACGACATTGAGACCAAGGGAGACTAAGAGAAGTCAAGGAAGGCCACAAATAAGATGGCTAGATGACATTAAGCAGGCCGCAGGCAAAAACTGGTCCCAGGTGGCACAAAACAGAGAGGCATGGAAGAATTTACGTGTGGCTCAAGTCCAGGAGTGGATGCAAAATGTTTGAATAAGAAGAAGAAGAAGAAGAGATCTACCTGGTCTAACATATAGATTGGTTTATCTTGAAGCCAGAAAGATTACTATTGACCGATCTGTTATTTGTTGTAAATTTTAAATTTCCCATATTAAAAAATTATAAAAGAAACTTCATTTATAGTTCATCCGTTGAGAGCTGACGGTGACTCATGCATTTTCGTACTAAGAATTGCTTTGCATTTTATATCTATCTTTTTCTATCATGTACGAAACAGTATGAAATAAAAGACGAAACGTGTGTCTGCGTGTTAAAGAATAGAGCAGCGGTAACGTAGGTCTAAGCTCACGCATGACTCTTGCATCGCATTGGCACGCTTCATATAAACAAACAAAACACGCGACCGCTACGTCAAATAACATAACCGTAAAAAGTTTGCGTGAGAATTTTTAAATATCCCGCCAATGAAAATCAGCGCGGCACCAAATTTTCTTACGGACATACGTTTACTTAAATCTTAATTCATGCGATTTTAAGCGATGAGTCACAGGCAGCTCTCAGCGGCCCGACTATATATCAAATTCAGGCAACAAATTAATTAAGCCTATTAACAAAAAAATTATACTTAATAATGTAACTTCGGTCGTTTTTGTGAATGAGCATCACCTTCCAATACAAAGCTTAGTTTTAACTATAACTAAATCGAAATTCGATAGATAGTTTTTAAATTCTAAATAAATCACGGCGTAACTTGTAATTATTAAAGTACTTTTATTTAGTTATGGCTGCAAACTTTAAGAAAACCATAAATCTTTTTTAAAAGGGGTGAAAAATAAATTAAGGGTTGATTCTTTTTGTGATATTAATTTAGACCTCTAATTGTATCGTTAATTTTTTCTCAATTCACTGACCTTTTCTCTGAGATTAGTAATTTTTTAAATCTATTGCGGGATCTATTGCTAACCTCACACCCGTTTTATTTCACAACAAAATCCAACATCTATTTTATAGGTGGAGGTTAATTATACTACAGACTGACGAATTTCTCGTGAGCCAAAAAGGCGGGGTTCGTGCATGTTGGCCCGAAGAGCAAGAGAGGTACAACTGTTTACAGCCTAATACAGTCGGTAACATAATTTATATGAAGCACCGGACGTGGGAGGGAGAGGGATATTAGTAGTATAGTAGTCTGAGATTGTAAATAGTTTTATGCCAATAAAGGTCTTCTTTTTTACTTTCTCCGTTACGAAGTACGAGAAAGTATTGTGATCGTGATTTTTTTTTCAAAATTTTTTTTTACGGAAATATCCGTTTTGGGGTCCCTAGATGCCATTTCAACAATTTCTGGAAAAAAAAAATTTGTGTCTGTGTGTGTGTGTGTGTGTCTGTGTGTGTGTGTGTGTGTCTGTGCGCGCTGTATCTCAAAAACTAATAGACCAATTGATATGAAACTTTAAACATAAGTTTTATTTGATAATCCGAAGAACTGAAAAGCTTTTGGTAAAATTTCGTACACCGGAAGTGGGTGTTTACCTTAACTGTTTTTTGTTTTTTGCCAATATTTTCTTAAATATGAAAAATATCACAAAAACGTTTAAACAAATATTGAAGACAATAGAGAAATGCGATTATTTTGTTTGAAAACATTTTTCATAAAATCATTGTTATTCCAGAAAAAAATGGATTATTATTTTTTTCATTTTTGGTATACAATTATGAAACGCTAATAGTTACAGCAAATTTATGTTAATAATAATTGTAGAGAATGCCAAAATGAACAATTTATGAAGAATACGTTTTTTTAGAAATCTCTTTAGTTTTTGAGTAAATTGAGTTTTTGAATTTGAAGTACATTTTTCCATCTTTCATAATTTTGACGTTTTAAACGTCAGTTTTATCCGAGTCTACGAAACGTTCGATGCACACTTAAAATATGATTTAAATTGAAAATAAACCATGGAAGCGTAAATATAAATGATACCATCAAGTCGGAGAAAGTAACATGATGGCCACATCACCATTTTTTTTTTAATTAATGCATTCAAAAGTTTGTACGTTTCGTTATCAACAGACTGTATCGTCAAAACGTTAATAGGCATGCGTCTGGAATGAGGTCCCCTCCACTTTGCTAACGTGCGCTCGACCTTCAAGTTCACGAGAGATCTGCCGGACTGTTTGTTCGATGGAATTCTTATGTATTAAAAATATTTTAACACGTATAAATATTAATATTTTCAATCAAAATTTGATTTATATATTATCGTTTTGAATTGTATTGAATTAGATTATACACAAACAATAATAAACAAATAATTGGTTGCATAATGATAGCTATATACATAAACGTAACATTGAATTCCTTATAAATTACAATGTCAATCTCTGGTTAAGAAAAGTTCATTGCATCACTACTGAATAATCAAACTAAGTTTCTGTTTCAGTTATCACAAGGTTAAATGTCGCATTGATTAACAATAGTTCCTGCCAGCTGCATGATGTTAATCTCATACATATATTTCTGTAATTGTTTTAAATTTAAATAAACTCATTATGTGTTACATTTGTACAAGTTTATTTACGTATTCAACATGTAACAAGATATGAATGATGTGCAAGCTAAATACAAGCATAATTATATTCATGTACAGTAAAATATCATATAAAATTATTTGGATGAATGAAGCTTCTATTACAATTACTTGCGGAGCAATCTGACTCAACCTTATTACTGTAGTGTTATCAATAATTCACACAACTGATTAGCTGTTTATGCACTGCAGTTTCACGCCATAAAATCTGTTTACATTAGATTAAATTCTACAGAATGATAGAATTTTGCATTAACAATTTAAAAGTGAATATATTTTTTTCCTGCTTATTATACAGTATGAAATACATACCTTAGACCATTCCAAGAGGCATTTGAAGCAAAACTGGTGCATGCATGAGTCCGAGAAGCATTTATTTATGCAATTGCCCAAACAAATAGCACAGTTTGGGGGTGGACTAGCAGAGGTCGCATTGGAAGTCTCCGGTTGGGGGCTCGCTGTAGCCGTCTCAGCCATCGAACACCGGTTACCCTAAGAAAAGAAATTTATTAATTATACACAAATTGTAAAATACAGGATTTTAAGCATGTCCCAGAAAAATGTTTTATGAATTTATCGTGGTCGTTAATCATGAAGGCAATAAATACTGAAATTGTAGTAAGATAAGGAATGTTTTTAGAGAACTTTTAAAGACCACATGGACGGTAGTTTACTATTAAAAAAAACAAACAATTGTGATAGTAGTAGAATTTAATCAGGACAGTGAAAAAGACAAGGAAATGATTATTCTTATCGTTGAATATTTGAAAACCATAACATGTTAAAACAATCCTTATTTTCTGTAAATTTACATTACTTATTTGTTAGCCATTTTAAGGGCTATCGACTTTCAATTTCTTACCCAATTTTTGTAATGGTTAAAAGAGGATATGAATTCATGGATATTTAAAAGTGGGTATGATAATTGAATTTCATGGATTGGGTTTATATTTTTTACACCACCATTTATTATATAATATACACAAAAATTATAAACAACACTGACATAATACAGATTCAAAATTCTCACATCTCAGCTATACGTAGTAAATCATTGTGATTTGTTTGAACTTGTAAACATCTAAATATTGTTATGCTCTTGTTATATCTATTATGGAATATGCCTCTGTGATTTGGTCAAAACATAATATCAATAGATGATGTCCAGAAGTTCTATTTTACTCTGTGAAGGATTCATGAACAGGAAAGTAATGTGAATATAATGGTGGAATTTAAGAAGAATAAAAAAAAATCTCATTAATGGATTGATGTCCTGAACTTATTACACATATAAACTCTATCCATTTCCAAGTGGCAGTAGAAATAAAAAACCCGGCTGCGTGATAGCCACGTGTGTACTTCAATAGACGCTTGCGATTAGTCGTTCCGTGGTGCGTGCTCGTGCCCGGATTCAGTCTGTATTCTGGGCCCGTCGTCTATTGCCGTGCGTTTAAAAAGTGTTGGGCAGTAACATGAAATTTACTCGTGGGCGCGCTAGGGTACGGCGCGTCCGACCCTGAGCATTCTCGCTGTTCACGTGATTGTGTTTACACGCGCTGCCACTTGGAAATGGATATAGTATAGATTGTCATTTATCATCAAGTAACTGCCGATTAAGATTCGTTCAACAACCCGATAATAATTGATGAGTTCAGCTAATAACTTTAATAACCAATCCTGGTTCAACAAATTTTATTCATCATGTTTATTTCAATTATAGCGTAAATATTATTACTTAATTCTTACTTTATTTTCTGTTAAATTTGTTTTATTTAATTAAGTCGCATGTACTTTACAATGCTCCTTGTAATTTTTCGTGTAATATGGGTTTTCAAAATAAGATATCTCTTAGTACTAGCACAAAAAGATTGTCAGTTCGTTTCGATGTTTTATGTACAAGCGTATGGTGAACATTTCACGTACAATGTATTCATTTCACATTAGATACTTATTTCCAGTGACGGTTCGCGGGGTTTTTTCTAGTACGGCCTAGGAACAAGAGGTGGTAATACAGATAGGTGCGGTCACGCAGCCAGCCGTCTCTGCAACTGACCCTACCTATCTGTATTACCACCTCTTGTTCCTAGGCCGTACCAGAAAAAACCCCGCGAACCGTCACTGCTTATTTCCTAAGATGTCTGTAATGCTTTAGAAATTCCAGCCTCGGCTCCTGCATCGCCTCGTCCATAAATATCTAACTCCTACTGTAACACATAACTTACCTGACTAATGATGTAAATAACTATTAACTACCACCCGCAAGGGGTTGAGATTAATAGAAGATGTGTGCAAAAAAACTCTGGACAAAATAAACCAAGAAGAAACAACAAGAGACAGTGTAAAAAAAAAACAAAAAACTCTCACTGCTTTTATAGTCATAAAAATCTTCGACTGTCTGAAATACGACATTTCCTGAAATCTGCGAATTGTTAACAATCCCTGCCTACCTTAAAGCATGCAAACTTTTGCATTCATGTAAAACACACTTTTCTACGACTCGCAGAGGGATAAGATAATAGATGTGTGGAAAATATTGCTGACATTAAATTAACCAAGAAGAAACAAAAGAAGGAACACACTGTTAAGAAGAAGACTTGCCTCGTTGCTTTTGTTTATGTAAAAAATCTCAAGTCGAAAAATTTCCTCAAATCTGCACAGTGTTAACAGTCCTTGCTCCCCTTTAAGTGAGCACACCTTCACATTCCCATATATTAAGGTGGCATGCAAAACACATTTCACCAACACCCTCAGAGGGATGAGACCAGAATGATCCGAAACCGTGCGCAATGGGTGAAACAATAACAGAAAGCAAAAACTGTGTGACATTACCTTTTTTTTTATTGTGATGTATTATCGAGTTACGCTCCTTTCGCTACCTGGGACAGTTGTTCGGGTGCACATCATAAACGTCATCCGTTTGCGGGGCCAATTTCTAGTGGAAACGTGTATTTTCGCGAGGAATCACGTCCATCCAGAAGACGAAATCGTAGGCCAATAAATGGAATCCAGATACGAGTTAGATGTGAAGTGTGTCATGAACGGCATGAATGTGAATTCCCCATAGATAATGCATTTTTCCCGGATGACGTACTTCGTGGTTTCTACTTGAGAATTCGCATGCTAAAAGTTGGTTGCATTTATGCGGGGGAAAGTTTTGGTGAATAGGGCGGGAAATTTGCAAAATAATTGCGCAATGTTACGTAATTATTTTTCACAATTATAACGCGGCACCTTTAATTAAGCGTTTAATTAAGAATTTTCTATAATTGAAGATAGCAAGATTTCTACTCTGATTAATACAAATTAGATGCAACTCTTTAATCTAAAATTATAATTTAGTTTTAGTAGAAGATTTCGATATTACAAAGTTTTATTAAATTTAACTAGGTAGTAAATCAATCAACTAAACTAGGCAGGTTTAGATTAAGGATATAATATACCTATTTAGATTTAACTAAATTGTTAACGTTACCAATTTTATTATTATTATTTTGATTGATTTGAGAAAATTGCTTTTTATAATATGTAGTATTATTCTATTTTAATTTTTGAGTATATTGGTTAGCAATTTTTGCTTTATTGTTATTAAATATTGATTTAAACATCCCGCTTTACACAATAGAGTTCAAAAAAAGATAGAAAACCTCCTCGTATCAATTGCACGTTGGTACTGCTTAATTGAACAACTTCACGTAGGTTGTACAAGTCATATGATTAATTGTGTCAGGGGGTGTTTATTGAGTGGTCTCCAATTTTGCAAGAGAAATCCAAAATGCCACTCTGCGGGCCAAAACTATCCTTATGCGGGCTGATAATCAGCGTGTGGGGCATTATCCAATTGGTGAGTCATGTACAATTCAAATGTTGACTCAATTTTAACGATTTCACATTTTCATCAAAGTCCTTGATGGGCATCTTCTACTACGTCCACTCTGTAGCCCTTGCTGAGGACATTCCTGGTATAGAGAAGAAGTTCGACACAGCGGAAGCCTTTTATGCAGCCGTAGACAGAGGATATACTCAGGTAATAGTCATTGATTGATAAAAAAAAAAGCTGGATTTTTTTAATAAACCACGAGAGGACTGGCTGTATTAAATGCCTTTAACTTGTTACGGTGTTGGAAAATTCAATATTTTATAATCATTTAATTGGTGCTAATTACATAAGCATATTAGCATTAAAGGAAGGACATTCAAACTGAACGTTTAAATTATATAAGTTAGTATGAAAATTTATAATAATGGGCAGAAAAATACTATCAAGCAATAGTAAAAATTATCTATGTTTGGGTAAGCCACTGATATGTATGTACAAAAAGTTTATTTGTAAAAATTGTGCCAAAAACATCTTTTTATTTTTATATATTTTTGAAAAACCCCCATTTTGGTAAATGTTTAGCAGACAGTCTAGGGAAATCTTTTAACTGCAGAGGGCAGCTTCAAGATAGATTAGTGGCAATCAATCGTCAAGGGTTTATTATTTGTAACCGGCAATTTCTTGGACTGTTTGAATAAACCTGTCGTGCAATCTTATAATAATTTATTTACTTATTTAATAGGTTATGAGTAAATAAAAAGTGCACCTTGAAACAAAACTAGTAACAAACAATGATTCATTGAAACAGATGGATCAGTTATGCGAGGCCGAAGATTATAATACTGTGTACACGATATTGATTAACTTTATCTATTTCCAGAATGCTTATAACTGCTGGATCGCCGCGTGTCTGTACTTAGTCACCTTGGCAGTCTCAGGACACCAATTTTGGGTCAACAGCAGATCATCGCTGAGTGTATAAACTTGGATCATTCCACTTTTAGGTTTCTTTATTCTACTAATACATTAAAATATATGTAAAAGCAAAGTTGTAAAAATTTCGTTTAATGTTAGTGATAGTGTGAATACAATTTCGTATGGTTCTGTTACCATGCACCATTATGTAAATATCTTTTATTAAAGCATGTGGAGGTTGATATGTAATTTTATTTGGTTGTTAAGTTATTAATAATGGTGTATTAAATGATGAATATACGTCAAAAAAGTTGGTTTATTACTTTTAAGTTGTAATTTATCCTTAAATCTAGATAATGAGGACAATTTAGAAAAATACAAGGAAAAATAATTTTACAATATATAAAGAGAAGTAGTTGCGTCAGTAAGTTTTACACGCAAGAAATAAATATTTTTGGGATAAATTGATTTCATGTTTGTTCAACACGTCATGTGTTACGCGTCAAACAAAGATAAAGCAATTTATTCCGCGCTTGTATGTCGGGTATACTCAATTTCATAAGAAATAAGGGGTAATGGTAGGTAGTAAAAATGTGTGAGAATACTGAATGTAGAGTTGTTCTAAACAACCAACTCCCAAGACAGGGGTGTCCAATAAGCCTCAAGACATGGAACAGGCAGGATAGAGGTGTAATGGTAGGTGGGAAAAAATCAGCATATGACAGGTTTAGGAGGGGAAGGAGGTCAGCAGAATTGTGACAGTCTATTATCCTAAAACCGAATTGTGCATGTTGTGACCGGGAGGCTTAAAATTTACCGAAAAACCTGTAACATTATTTATGGAAGCCACCTACGCTAGTGATGATTGCAAAAACAAATGATGACTTCGATTGCGTGATAAGAGACTCAAAATAACTATTGTAAATATAAAGAAAAGTAACGAAGCGCTTTTCTGCTTACGGTTCTGGTTCGAATCTCATCACTTTTACGAAACGAAAAATTAATATGTAATTATGAATAACAAATCGTTGTTACAGAATTATCTAATTGGCTGATTTCCCAAATCATCAGCGCTGATTCAAGCCAAATACCTTTATGATACCAGGAATCAAAATTCCCGCCATATTAGAATAACCAACTTTAGCCAACCAAATGAAATAAAAACTTACACCATCTATAATTCAGTTATCTATGGTGTTTAAAGGTATGTGTTCCATAGACATATCTTTTCCATGATGTGTTCTGTGGTTTTGGTTTAACCATTGGTAGTCCGGGGGAAGGGCCTGTTATGAAAAATTAGAAAAAACATCCCTGATATAAACCCTAAGAAATAACCAGACATGAACATTGTATCAGCACTAGCTAGGTAATAAGTACTTAAAACTTAACTGGCGCAATTAAAGTTTATTTCCTTTTTAGGTTATCCGTAACCAATTTGAAACCGATTAATCTCACCAGAAGTGTGTACGCAAATGCTCCACTGTATTTCCACACCTCACCATGTTTATTGTAAGTTTAAAAATAGCTCAATGCAATAGATAACGAGTCTGTTCTAGTGCGGAACCTTTAAAAAAGAAGAAGCGCCTCGATCCTGCCATAGTAAAAGCGAGGGAGGATCGCAAGAAAAAGAAAATCGAGAAGCAGATTAGGAAACTGGAGAAAAACGCCAGGCAGTTGAAAACAATCGAGGAATGTGAAATTCCCGCTGCAATAGTTGATAGTAAAGTGTAAGTTTGTACTTGAATATTAATAATGTTTCAATCAAGTGCTGATTGTTTATGCATAGGTTAGGGTTAAGAAACTAAGATTAGCTTAAGTAGATTTAATATTAACAATTTCATTATGATAGTAGATGGCCATCTTGTAGACACTTATATTTTCATATAAAATAATACATTTTCAAATTGCTTACAGTTTATACGCTAGAGCCAAAGTTGCTATATCAGAAGAAGTTTTGGAAGCTAGAATTCTATTGGAGAAACAGTGGGCTAAATATAAGAGGGATCAACATCTGGCTGATATTCAGATGCTCGATAGAATAGCATTTTCTCAACAGCGTGCCCTTGATGAATTACGTAAAGAATCTGAGGAGCTGTATCAGGAAGCAATACAGGTAATGTACTATATGTATATCAATAGTCATGCTTACCATGGAATAGCAAAAGATAGAGAGCCAGAAAGTCATTTACATATCATATGAAAAGCAGCGGTCGAAGCATTGATTCTTGTGGTACACCTTGTCCTTTAGATTGAAATTAAGATGGTTAAAAACTACAGGCCGTGACATTTTTGGCCAGGACCAGAAAAAAATGTTGTAATTAGATTTGTGAGATTTTATACATTTTACATTTTGGTCTTGCTTTAAAATATATTACCCATTACACTTATTTCAATATCATTAATTGTGGATAAAGATTCATTTTATTCAAATTATTTTCATATTTAGTAATAACTCTTTGGCTTACATTCATTAAGCCTCCGAGTTCACATAAGGTAAATGTTTTACAAATATTTCAAATTCTAGGTTGATTTGTCATTGCTTCCACATAAAAATGAAGGTCCGGTTGATACACCTCCAATTAGTGGATATGAGGCACCTGATGGTGATTATTTAGATGTATCTAAAAAGTGGTAATTTAGTAATAAATAAATAGTAATAACAATAAAATGCATCGGCGGCTTGTGGATCTTCGTAGGTGAAGCGGTGTGAGAGGGATTAGATGCATCTCCATGATGCTGTACTTACTAGGTGTGTTCAATTATGGAAATGAATAATCGATTATTGATTATATTTATTTATAAACCTTCAGGCGATGGCCTAGACAGACTAACCACCTCGAATTTTATATTCACCCGACATGTATGTATTTTTATATCCTAAATAAAGATGATGTCTCCCAAATAATCGATTAATCAAATTTTCGTGTAATAGTGAAACAATCGATTGTTTTGCACTGCCCTACTACTACTTACACTTTATGAGCAAACCAGTATTGAAACATGGTTTTTTCCTGTAGCCTCACCTCCGAATTTTTACGAGTCATCGCTGATAAAGTGTTTTATTTTATATGGTATCCTAAATGTTTCAGTAATCCTCGTTAACAACCTGAATTACAATTATTTAATTTTAAAAAATCTAAAAACTATTAATTTACTTTGTTAAAAAAACAAAATTTGCCATTTTAACTGGGACAATACTGTATGACGATGTTTGAAGACAAACTTGAATTTTTCTTCGTTTGGCAAATCCGATCGAAACTAGAGCTGTATCGCCTTATGATAATTGACTGCCAGCAAAATCAAGTCGCATTGAGTCAATTTTTATCAATCTACATATGATTTCGTTGATAAAAAACGAGATTTTACATATGTAGTTATCAAAAGCACGGATCGAGTCGCCCATCAAATATTGCTAAAATGTATTTAAGCAGTGGTGTAGCTCCATGAATTAAAAATCATAAATTGTGAAAGCATCATGAGGTAAAATATTAGGATCGAAAAAAAAAAAAAAAACAAGGCAAATAATATAATATAATACCTAATATATCGTGAGCCACAAAATTTTGTTTCAGAGTTGGCTCTGAGATAAATGAGGTATGTCGCATATTATTATTAGTTCAATTGAATTAGATTTTTAAAAAATGAATAAATCTCAGATATGACTGCTATGTTTCTCTCTCTCCGGCATAGCCAACTCTGAAACAAAATTTTGTTGCTCACACATTATTGATCAAGCATGTAACTTAGGATCCATCCCCATAGAAACCAACGATTGATCAATCAAAGTTGTACCATTGAAATCAGTCAACTCAAAATGGATAGCATTTTATTATCCTCCGAAATAGAATTCTACATCGAGACAATGCGACCCCACAGCATATTAGACATAGGGACGGGAAGGTACACATAAAACAATAGTTCACAATTTACAGTAACACAATTTTAACACTTTAGTTGGTTAGAGTGGCACGACAGACTTCAAAAGCTAAACCAAGAAGCCGTTATTGAAGCTTCTGCCGTGAAGGAAGAGCACGTTAAGGAGACCCTGATAAGCTTTAACAAAAGCGTAGTTCTAGTACACGAAGTTATTTTAATAAGCGTTTGGAAGCAGAAGGTATTCCCCATTTTGTTACAAATCGAGCCCAATCCCGAAACGACTTTCATCGTTTACTCGATTCTGTACCACGAAGCTGTCGGCGTTAGTTTATTGGAGTTGCTGATGTTCCACGGGGGCGGTTGTGAGAGTTTGGGGGAAGCATCGGCCGATCTACTCGATTATGCCTATGATAACGCCGTTCAGCTTTTGGTTATAGAATGTAAAGAACTGGAGGTTTCTGAAAAGGGTGCGAAGGAAATTTTGAGGCAGAGGGAAGATCTTGCATTTGATATCGGTGTACGATGTTTGTCGATAATAAGATATTTGTGCGAATACATGGATAGGTAAGTTGTTTTATTTGTATTTAAGTTAAAAATGATTTTGTGTTTGTGCAGGATATCAATGGGAATTACCAATAGGATTTATAATGTTCATGATATACCTGTGATGTTGGTGCAAATTTTGATGGAGAAACCTTGGTGTAGAAAAGGGAAGATTTATAGGAATGGTAAATGGATCGTTGATGATTCCGAAGCTTTATGTCAGGCAGAAGCACAGGTAGATTTAAAAATCAGAAACTTTTTCAACCAATAACATCACTTCCTTTTAACTAGTGGCACTATTTGTAACTTGTATATAAAACACAATTAATCAAGTGATTATTTGTGTTATTGGTCGAGTTTTGTATATTTTAGTTATTTTGCACAAAAATAATTTCAAGTTTAAATTACGCTTACTTTGGAGTCCTTGAAAAATCATCTCCAATATATCACTTATTACACCTTAACACGTTCGCTGCCACCGACACGCTAGTGCGTCCAACTTTATACTTGTGTATGTGCAATCCCAATTGTAGTGGCAGCGAACGTGTTAAAAGAGTAGAAATGTTTACATCTTAATTGCAGGCAAGTATTTTTTTGTTTTTTAGTCTTTGTAAAACTTAATTTTGTAGATCTATGAACAGGTTAAATATTTATATATTAAGGATATTATTAAATTTCTTTAAAGTAAACAATTTCGATTGTTATTAATTGCAGATTTGGTTAGCACTGCGTCATTTACTATTGGATCCAGCCTGCTCAACATATTACCAAATCACAGATTCGAGACGTTCGCAGCTACTGAAATTATTACCACTGATTTCCCCGACGCTGCTCGACCAAATGTCACCACTGGTGGAATTAAACAGGTGGCTGTACCAAATGTCGGTTTCAAATTTGGCCTCGGCGCCCAGCAAGCCTTTGCTGATGGAAGCGATATTGGAAATTAAGAACGGTATACTGCTCCAGGGAAACCGCAAATGGAAAAAGATAGCCAGGCAACAAGCCGACATCGTGTTTTGCAACGATAAGGAGAGGTTGTTTCAGATTGCGCAGAAGTAAGTATTTCATCTCATATTGGATAAAAATGTCCAATGTGATTATAGTTGCTGGTTATAAATAATAATAATTATAAAGTGTGTAATATTAACATTGAAGGGAAAACAGAAGAACTGCTAGGAGGGAGGGAGATAGGTAATAGAATAGTTGTCTTTGAGGTAGTAAATAGTTTTTTTTGGATATGCCAATAAAGGTCTTTTTTTTATTAACATTGAAGGCTCTTATAACAATTATGATGTTCGTCATGGGAATAGATTATTAGTAAAACTACCAATCAGGTGGATTTGGTCATAAATTGCACCCTCGACACAATTCTTTCCAGAACTTCATAGTTACTTTACTTTTTGCTACTCAATCGCACATCTTCCCTACTCCATTTGACAAATAAGCTTTTTTAAACCATCAGTAAAGTTATCCTTCAGCCCTTGTTTCCCGTAAAACTATTGGCAGCCCTTTTACTTAGCATTTCTTTTTTAGTCACGAACAGGTTGAATATTCACATATTCAGGCTATATTTCATCTTAATTAACCTCTTCAGGAACAGAAACACATTTGTGTACGTTTTAAAAAACGACGAACACATTTCAAACAAATTTAATTTAGCTCAATACTGCCATCTCGTGTCAAGCTCTGAAAGCTGCTACCGTTGCACATTTCCATGCAGATACCTCCTGTCCGGTTCTACTGGCGAGATATCAATTGTTTCTTAAAGGATTTGAAACTTCAAAATTAATTTGTCCCTGAAGAGGTTAAACTCTTATTTGTTATGGTCCTTTATATTAAATTAGCATTAATTCCCTGCAAATATAATTTATAATTAGAAAAGCAAACCGCAGAACTGCATAAACAGGCTTGATAAATTAAAGTACACTTTTTAATTCACAAACACTTTGTCTTTTTAGGTTAAGTTCCGCATACAACACTGATGTATTAGAAAAATTCGAAGCTAAATCACAAGAAATCTGTAAAATGTGTGGGAAGGAGGCAGCGCAACGTTGTTCTAAATGCAAGAAGGATTGGTACTGTTCACGCTCTTGCCAAGTGAACGACTGGACCAATCACAAAGAAAACTGTAACGTTGTAAAATAATCATGTGGCTCGAAGCTAATATAATGGATAATGAGAGAAAACATGGAAATAAACTTCTTTTAGATTTTAGTCTTTTTTTATTAAATAAAAAAATAACATTTACTTCTTAAGACAGTCCTTAAGAACATCTAAGGCCTGGGATTCCTCGCCATAATCCTGGAAGTTAGAAACAAACGCATTAACACATGTTATAATACCATTTAAAGGACAACTATATTTTCTTCGATCAGATGGCAAGTTCACAGCACGGTGTTTTGTTTGGGTTCCTCAGAAGAGGGAGCCTGCCAATAAAATCATCATAGAATTTTCTTTTACACTTGAGCCTATTAATCAATTAATTAAGCTACTGCGAGTACTAGGCAGTTAAAAGGGGGACCTTATGTGAACCCTAACCTTAGTTCAAGGCAACCGTTAATTAAAGACAGTATTATTACCATATGTAAAATAACGTATACAAAATAATATTTTCAATTAAAAAAATACCAGATTCACCACTCAAATGTTTACATCAACATAAACTGTTTGCGATAACTATTAATACATTGGCTGCCAACAATTTTTTTTGTAAATTGTCCAAAAAGTTTTATTTTATAAAATAAGTAAGAATATGCTTATTTAATTTAACTCGTGACTGACATGGCCCCATTGCAATACTTCAGTGTCAGTCACCGGTGACTGACAAAAGCGGCCAACGTGTTAAAAAAACTTTTATAAGGCCCAAGAAAGAATAATCATATTTAACACTATATATACCAAATAAAATATGATTTAACGTAAACATTATTGGATAAACACTTACTGTAATAACGACACACGAGCAACCGACGACTTTCCTGGCCTTGCCAGTGTTGTCGATCTTGCAGAGTCCGGCCCACTCGCCTAGCTTCTTGTTGTTATCCACCTTGACCAGAGGGATCTCGTGTTCTGAGCACAAGGCGGTCACCAGCTTCTTGTACATTGGTTCATCGCAGTTTTCGGCCAAAATGCATAGTTCAGCTTGCCTTTTGTCCAGTGCCTTAGCTGCCTCGTGTAACCCATGGACGACGCCGTCGTGAATCAGGGCCGTCTTCAAGACATCTTGAAGGGCCTGGTTCACGTCCATGGAGCCACCAGTGACTGGGGCGGAGGGAGCATCATCGCTAAAATAATAATAAATCAGTTTGTGTGCGAGGTGTATTTACGGATTCATTGATTTTTAGTTGTTTTGAAATATCAGATGGCAATTCATCAACACAGATGTTTTGGGTAATTCAGCAGAGGGAGCCTGCCACAAGTAATCATCATTTTTAAATCATATTTATGTTATTACAATTGTGGATGAATGAGTGAATTTGCAATTATAAACTCTATTAAATGTAAATTAAATTATGGAGTAAACTTTGCTTTACAATAAATGTGGAATCTAAGAAAATTTGCAATCATAAACTGTATTAACTAAAAATTTAATTAACATGCACTATTTATAGGTTATAAATACTTACACACCAGCATCAGACATGTTTGCAGTTATTCTGTAAATTAGAGGAAAAATATAATTAGAAATATATGCACCTAATGCAGCTTTAGTTTATTAAGAGTTTGCAACCAATAGATGGTTTCAAAAACTCATGATTTATAGAGATTTTAAAGAGAGTTGCTCAATGTTTACCTTTTACATCAACGGCTAACGGAAAAGGAAATGGTTTCGTTTCGCTCGTGACGAGCCCGGTGTCGGCGACGTTGCCATTTTGCAAGGGTTTAAAGCGGGAAATTCATAGTTGAATCAAGCGCCCTTAAAAGAAGCAAATAATGTAGGGATTGCATGCTTTTTTGATAATTGAAACTTAATACGTAAATTGTCAAATGTATTAGATAATTGCTAGGAGTAAATACTGATCATTTATTGCTTAATTACAGGGATTAATATTTGGTTACGTAAACGTTTTGTAGATTAAATAAAGTGAATACGTGGGTTTATTCATATTTATTTTATAATAAGCAATAAATTTGCAGTTCATAGTTGTACTTAAAGTTTTTAGTTAAGATAATTTCTACATTCAATAGGTAGGCAACATGGCCGACTTTTGAATCTACCCTTTTGTAGAGCATTTTTGAGAGTGTTAATACCTTAACATACAGCTATTTTTCTTTGAATATTATATATTGTAAGGCAGTAAAACAGATTAGCCAGAAAGTGGCTATTATTTTTATATGGGAATATGAAAAAGTATTTCATATTGCGATCGATTTATATTTGCAACCTAATTATAAAATAAAAAAACTTGAAAATATAATTGTCTCTTAACCGATTGTTCGATTTATACTAACTTAAATTTTACAAATTCATGACCCCGCGTTGTCAAAATTGTCTGTCATTTGGTGTAATGTCGTCTCATCACGACCACAAATAAATATAAGACACGTATTTGAAACGAAATGGATATTATACTATGAAATAAAGACACAAATTGCATCAATAAGAACCTTCAACGACGATACATCAACCTCCCAGGTAAATCTCCATTTATTGAACTTTTTTATTTTTTTATTTTCACCAATCTTTTCAGGATGTCTGACTTTGGCGATTGGTTTCGAAATGTGCCCTTTTTCACGAGGTACTGGATGGCTTCGACCGTGGTCCTCACCCTCGCAGGGAGGTTTGGGCTGGTCGATCCCATAAGCATGGTGTTGCTGTACGAGCCTCTGAAACGGTTCCAGATATGGAGGGTGCTCACTTGCGTATTCTACTACCCGCTGAGTCCGGCGACTGGATTCAATTTCCTTATCAATTTGTATTTCTTGTACAGTTACTCGCAACGCTTGGAAAGTGGTGTTTACGGGGGCAGGCCCGCCGATTACTTTTTCATGCTGTTGTTCAACTGGATCTGCTGTGTGCTTTTGGGATTATTTACAGGACTGCATGTGAGTAATTTATTACAATAATGTAATGATTACTTTCGTGGATTTAATGACCTTAATCTTATCAGAACACAAACCCTTCGCAATGCACTCATTGTAGTTTCACTTGTGACGAGTATTGTGAATTAATACTTATAAGAATGTCATGCCATAAAAGAGTACTAACCATATGTAATATTTAAAAAATCGTAACTTGAGGTTGAGGTCTTATTTGGCTTTGGTAAAGAAGTTTTGTTAATGCGATTTCAATACTATATTTAATTTCATTGTCTGACGTCCAGTTTTCTGAAAGCCATGTTACTTATTAACTCAACCCTTAACAAAAGAGCTAGTTTATTGTAGTAGCAAGCACCACTTTACAAACTTTATGGTCAATGCGCCGGGAACTTAAAATTTACGGTGTAGAACTATTCGATCTCACAAAAATATTTTTATTGCCGCGAATATGGTGACATTCAATCTTACAGTAATATTTTTTGTCGTCGCGAATATAGCGACATTTGTTTGCCAAGAGTTAATGTATTTAAAAAAAATGACAAAATCCAGAATGGGTTTTTTTTGTAAATACTCCATTATAAAATTTGATACATACAGAGTTCATCATCAGTAGGGTTAATCGTAAAATGTTATTTGTTTCAGTTATTAATGGACCCAATGGTATTATCAGTGCTGTACATCTGGTGCCAGTTGAACAAAGACGTCATAGTGAACTTCTGGTTTGGCACCCAGTTTAAAGCCATGTACTTACCGTGGGTACTCCTCGCATTCAACATGGTGATCAGAGGTGGAGGATTCGTTGAGCTGATGGGTATACTGGTAGGGCATTTATATTTCTTCCTAATGTTCAAATACCCACAAGAACTGGGCGGACCGGTGCTACTGCAGACGCCAGAATTCCTCAAGAAATGGTTCCCGAATAATCAAGGAGGCATCTACGGTTTTGGAGTACCGCCTCAAAGACCGCCCGCCACGCCCAGGCCCAGAACGGGTGGGCACAATTGGGGCAGGGGTCACGCGCTCGGGAATTAGTCGTAATGTTACTGATAAGTACAAATTTTTATTACGTTGTACCAAATATTAACATATCCAATGAATTACACTTTTTTGTATTTGATAATTTTTTTAATTATTACGATGTTTTGCATTCGCAGTCCCATTATTATTGCCGATGTTTGAAAATAAAAGTTGAAAATTACTTTGTTTTATTTACAAATACTGTTATCCACACTTTATGTGAAATTTCTGTATATTTGGGGTATTCTGTGCTTAGTTAGATGAGATACCCATTCAATTTACTGTAACTACTGTCTTATAGCTTCATAATTTTTTCGTAAATCGCTATGTTTTTACCAGAAATAATTATTTGCGGTAAAAACATAGTATTTTATTGTTCGTGTATAACTAATTTACTTTCGGAAATACAGCTTTCAAAAATATAATTTATTCCACATTTCAAATATGAATGCCAAGTAGACATCATTTCCATTACATTACTTCAAAGCGCAACTTTCTACAATACAATAAATTATAATTGAGAAACAAATTTTAAATGCTCATTTGATATAAAAATGGAATCTTTGAGCTTTATAACCTTATTCGAACCTAAGATATGATTTTTCAAACATGATAAGGATTGAAAGTGATTTAATTATCAAAATCGTACCTCGGAGTTACGAGTTAACCTTCTAAACATCACGTTCGTAATTTCCGCCGCTTCCGCGCCATCTACCGGACGATAACTCAACTGCCAAGTGATCATTGTAATTAGCGCCAAAACGCTCGAACTTTATACTTATAATCAAAATGTAAAAATCCAGCAATAAGTTATACATGAAATCATAAAATATTTCATTCTGAATCGAATGATGTGTAAAATAGCTGCGGAAATTTGACGGTTTTTGAGTAATTTGAAAATTAAAATTTAGCAGGAGCAAATGTCGGTAAGTCAGTTTACTGTAAAGCTTAAAATTTAAATAAAGAGCATTTCGCAATGCTTTTTAACTAAATACGAGTCAAAATAACCACCACTTATTAATTATCTAACTATTAATTTTGTGTAATTCATTACATTATAAGCAATCTGAATTTTTGTACACCCGCACCCTCTGTTATCGCGAAGACGAGTTAGTGAATTATTTAAGGATTTTATATTTACTTCAACATTAATTTAATAATTAGAGATTATTTAAAACGATAGTAAGAATGGTATTCTAAAACAAATTGACTTGTTATTACTTTAATTTTGCAAATATGTTTTTTTAATATACAGCAACCCGATATACTCGTAGACAGAAATTAAATAATATTTTACATTTAGGGAAAAAATGATTTGTAATTATAATTTACGTATATTATAAATATTATTAATTTCATTAGACTTTGCAAACTAATTTCAATTTATATTATTGAAGACTAATTTGGTAGGTTTTCTTCAAATAAGTTGTGTTTATTGAATTCATGTTCAAACCATTGTTTTTAGATATTATAGTATAGTTTCATTTCTGTTATGCTCAAAATCAGAAGCTTTTTTAATATTAAATTAATAGTTGTTATGCGTATATCGGGTCACCTGTAATTAGGCGTTTATTTAATTCACTAGTTCGTCCTCACGACAAAAGATGGTACGGTTATATGAAGATGAGGATTTTCGATATTGTAATGTATTAACAAGATAAAAAGTTGAATAATTAATCAATAATACATTCCAAGACCTGTATTTGTTTGAAAATATTGCAAAATGCTCTGTATTTATAATGCAAGCTTTACAGTAAACTGAATTACTGACACCTGTTCCTGTTAAATTTTAATTTGCAAATTACGAGTAAATCGTTCAATTTACACAGCTATTTTACATATCATTCGATTAAGAATGAAATATTTTATCGTTTGATGCATAACTGAATACTAGATATTTACATTTTGATTATAAGTATAAAGTTCGAGTGTTTTGGCGCTGACCGCAATCACCACTTGGCAGTTCAGTTATGCTCTGGTAGATGGCGTTTAAGCGGCGGTAATTACGAATGTTTAAATTTTTGAAAGCTCGTAACTCTAAGGGATGATTTCGATAATTGAAAGGATGAATCACTGACAATCTTTTAATGCCTAAACCTGTTTGAATAAATCAGGGAATAATAAATATTGCTGTCGTATTTAATTAACGGTTGTATTCATTTTAACGATTCAAATGGTAGTTTATAGAGGAATTAATGGTTTAAAAATAAACAATCAAGTTTTTCAAACAAAAGATGTGAATTTCTTTGATATCGTCAATATTTGTTTAAATGTTTTTGTAATATTATTTTATATTTAAAAATTCCAGTTTCTGCTGCTTCATTGGTATTACAGATAATTAAACATTTTTGATATTTTTAGGAAGGACATCTATTTTCTGCATATGACAACAGTCTGCACTTATAATCTAAATAGTGAAAATAAAATTTTTCAGTCCTCCACTTTAACAAAAATGCTGTACAGCTTATATATGTAAAATCGAAATATGACAACTCACAATAGTATTTGTAATACAGCCTAAAGAAAGGGTAATAACAAGTGACAAATAATTTTTGTACGTATAATTAAAACTTATATAAAAATTTAAACAGTAATATAGTAAAGTAAATATGATAGTTCATTCCAGTAAAAACTACACAACATAAAGAGTATTGAGCACAATTTTTTTTGTCCAGTGGACAACATGCCCTCTGTGATATATAAATATTTCGATACAGCCAAAATCATTCACAACATTATGAAAAGGTGCAGCTGCTCAACGAATGGAACGTAACGATGATGTACAACCACAATTATTGTTATCGGGACAAATATACATGTTAAAAAATATCTGCAGTCAACGAATACAAATCGTCTAGATATTAACATTTGTTGGCACAAATATTAGTCTGTTAATAAGAAAGGGTCGCGCAGGAATTTCCTTCATATCCTCCAAATACATTTATATATATATTTACAACGGCCAAATACTATTCCTGAAAAGTTGTAAATTTTATATTTATTTACATAAAAATATATATTTGTATTAAATATTAAATATCAGTCATTTGCTGCATTCTTTTAAATTTGACGGGGACGTATTATCAGTTTTGTCATATAATCACAAGGCATCACGTAAAACATTTTTTCAAAATATTTTGTGGCAAGAAACTGAAGGATAGTCTGTGTTAGTGTAAATTAGTTGCCTAAGATCTAGAGACTTATAAATATGAAGAAATGGCACAATTCACAGCAAATAATCAATAAACTAATTTTACAATAAATGATATGTTCCTATTGTTCGTCTTGAGCAATCGGAAGCGTGTCATCCGGCGCGTGCTGAAGTAAACCAGTCTTCTCCTCCTTTGCACCACTCGCTCCGTTATATACAGTTTCATATACTGGATTTACAAAATTGTTCGACTAAAAATTGAAAGTTATATATATATACTCTACCAAACTTATTTTTCCTTGTACAAGGTATATTCCAGAAATAAGTTTACTTGGAATAAAAAAGGTAAACTTATTTCTGGAATACCTCTCGTATAAATATGATGGCAAGCAAAAACGAATGATATACTAATTCTTATAAATCATACTTACTTTATCTGCATCTAAGGAAAACGGTTCGGCATCTCTTTCCTGATACATTGGATTGTTAAAATCATTTTCTTGTAATCTCTCGTGAGAGAACGGACGTCTACGCTTCGATAAAAACAGGGCCAGGCCCACACCACCGACTATGAGCAACAGCACACCAAGTGCGCAAACTATGGGCAAGACCACATCACCGTCGTTACCCGATTCCTGTTTCATGATTTCCACGTAGTCATTTTTCATGCGGTCACAATGGATGCCCTCGTAATCCAGAGGGCATATACAGTAGGGCATGTTGTTTCTTATTTCACATTTTCCGCCGTTCTTGCAGAAGAATCTACACATGACAGGATATTCGCATGTGGATCCCGTCCATAATTTGTTGCAATGGCATACCTGTGTAAGGTGCACGCCACCGATTTGGCACACACCACCATTTTTGCAGTAATTATTGCAAGGATTGTTATAGCCAATATACTCCTAAAATTAAAATAACGTATGGGTATTGTTAGTAGTTATAGTTTTATCCTGCCTGACAGAAAATTGTATTTTATAGGAATATGATTAAATAAATAAATAGAGTGTAAGAGAGGTTGTTTCTTGATAGGATTAGCCCTCTAACTCTTACTTAACTAGCTATTGATCAAGCGGTCCTTCAGCCTTGTGATTGAGTGTAAATTAATGTAATAAGCTCACTCTCATCACTACTACGATTATGACTATACTTTTAATATGTGTAGTGGCTCATGACGAGGCTACACACTGGTCTTACATTTACAGGTTTTTACAAAAGCTGCTTATACCAAAAATAACTATAGGTGTTCCATCGAAAATAATTCTACAAGAAAGATTATCCAAAAACAGAGAAATTTGTACAATTGATCCAGATTCTTCAATGCCTCAATTGAAAGTAACACTTTTTGATTCCTTCCCAAGTAGTCAAGAATTTTGAACAATATGTTGTCCAGATTGTTAGTTTAGTGATATTCGGTGTTCCGAAAACCAATTTGTATAATCCAAAATGTTCTAGGGCTTCCGAATGGTTTAAAATTCAATTGATTATAATGAACAACTCACCTCACATACATCTCCTCCCCAATTATTTGTGCAATTACACAAATAAACACCATCTAGGTCTATACAAGTACCGCTATTTTTACAATGGCATGTATTGCCCCCCGATCCGCAAGCAATTGGAGGTGCTGGACCTGCACACAAGTCCACCTCGCACCGCCTTCCAGTAAATAATGGTGGACAATCACACTGTGCTTGTTTAGTCCCTAATGTACACGTCCCACCATTCTGACAATGCCCGGAGCAAGCGTCTTGTTCGCATTGCGTGCCTGTGTAACCGTTCTGACATTTACATAAAGGACCAGTCTTACCAATATGGCATATCCCACGATTTCCGCAGTAATCATCTGCACAATCGGATATTTCACAACTGAGACCTCGATATCCAACGGGGCATATACATATTTCCTTCTTATTATTTCTTGAGCAAATGCCTCCGTTTAAGCACTCTAGCTTTGCGCAGTTTTGACATCTAAGACCTGTATACCCAGACCTGCAGTTACATTGAGGCATGCCCGGTCTTGCACTATAACAAGTTCCTCCGTTGTAGCATCGACCCTCACACATATTCACTGGAGTTTCACATCTTTCACCCGTCCATTGAGCCAGACAATTACATCGTAATGGTGCCGGAACATCTGGAGCTTGGGCGGATAGTAAATCAACATAACACATTCCTTTGTTTCGACAATATTGTGAACACCTGTAGTGCTCACAACGTGGGCCATTATATTGAGGTGGGCAAATGCACTTAGGACCTGTGCCGGGTGTAACTTTGCAGGTTCCCGAGTTGCAGTTTAATGGACAAGTCATTTCTGTATTACTAGAAGTTGTTTGTTTACAAGTCTGAAAAATATGAGCAATTAAACGAAATATTTGAATGCTTAAATTTTTAGAAGAGAAGGTAATTTATATCTACAAACGGTCTTCATCAATACTAAAGTTTAAAATAAAATACATACCAGATCATCCTTAATGTATCCATCGGCGCATATACAGGATGCCATGTCAGGTTCCAGTAAACAAAACTCAGTCGGATGGCAATAGTTTTCGCAATCATTTATCATTTGCTCTTGCCTTTTTTCCTGAATGATAACTAAATCCACCAATCTCGGCAATCCCTGAGCTAAATGGGAAACGTTTTCTCTGCCGAATTTATTCATCCTCATAACGTTATTTGAAAGGTGAGTCGAAAAGTATATATAGTCTTCGAATATTTCTAGCTTAAATGGCCGCTCATCTGAAAATAAATAACAACATAGTAATGAGAGCTAATTTTAAGTTTTATAGTTAAATTTGTGTCACTTCTCTTAACCGACTGTTGTCATAGATTATCTGTATTTATCTAAGAGTTCAGATAAATAGATCTAAGCGCAGCCACAGGTTTTTCTTTATATTTTACAGCCCCCCACACCATGTACTTTTAAATTTAGTTTTAGGAAAATAGATCGTCACAATTCTGCTGAACCGGAGACATCATTTATGGAAGCTGCCTAAAAATTTAGACATAAAGATGTCCAAAAATCCGTAAGAGAAGAACAGAGTAAGGAAGAAAAATCAATGTTATAAGACTAAGAATTTGGTTAAGAATGATGCAGAATGATTTGTATTTAATTAGAGGCATTTGAACTTGTTTGTTGTAATTTTTGACCTACAAAAACATTTCAAGTTGGACTATTATCAAAATATTGTACACTGCGAAACAAGATTTGAGCCATATTTGACATGTTTACCTGACTAAAAATAATTACAAATTGTCTAATTCGAACATTAACCATTGATTGAGCTATAGGATAATCCTGAAAAATCACTTTTTTCTTATTGTTACCTTTTTCTACGAAATATTATTCCACTGTCACAAATTTACTCATTTATGCAAAGAAATATGAAAAAAATATTCTCCATAGATGGCGCTACAGGTGTAATTTTTTTTTCCGTAAAATATTTTTGTTTTCATTTTTTTGTTTGTCGCCACATGTGGCGGCCTGGGCGTGAAAAGGTTAAGAATAGATCTATAAAACAGCATTATTTCTCATAAAACTAACCTTGAGAGAACTTCTTGACAATGTGCCGGTCCAGTCCGTCGAACCGAATTGACTCAATGGTCTGCGCCTTCGGATCAGACCAGTACAACCGTTTTGATGGGTGGTCGATGGCCAGACCAGTGGGCCACAGAACGCCTGCATATTTGAGCACTTTTCTCTTGTTTCCATCCATCTGGGCCACCTCAAGCCGTGGCGTTGGACCCCAATCGGCCCAGAACATTATTCTTTCAGAAGGCGCCACCACAATGTCCCTAAATAGATGGAAGCGAAATTTTTTAACCAGAATCGCCCGCGATTAATAGTAAAAACGTTTCGACAATTTTCAATACAAAAGCTAAATCATAAATAAATAAATATTTTTCTCAGCAAACGCTTTGATTTTGCAAAGGATTAATAATACAACACTTACCTCGGTTGTTGCATTTTTCCAGAAACGAGCGTTGCATATTTAGATCCATCAAACATCGAGACCAAAATTCGATCAAAATCTGTGATGTAAATTCGTTTCGCACCCCAATCCACGGCAATGCCTCTCGGCTCCCGCAACCCAGTCAGAACAGTCTTTATCTCAGTCTCCCTTATGTTCCTGCCATCATCCGTCAGTGGTATCCTTTTACTCTGCACATGTTTGTTATGGTGATCAGTCCAGAAAACGGTCAGGTATTTTGGACCGTACAAGATATCAACACCGTCGACTTTATACCCGGTATCGATGCCTATTCTATCCACTTGGTAATTAACTCCTGCTTTATAAGGTGAAATGAATCTTAATTCGGCTTCCACACCAATCGCTAACTTGGCCGGTGCACCTTGAGCCTCGCAACTTCCCCCCATCGACACATGGAAACCCTCGGCGCATTTGCAACTGTAATTTCCGTCCTTGCGCTCGAAACACTGCTGTGAACAGTCGCCGTACTTGCAGAGGGAGTTGAAACAATCGATTTCGTCAGAGTTATCACCGCAATCGTTTTCACCATCACATAATAGGGTCGAGTTTATGCATCTGTTATTGGTGCAGTGGAATTGATGGAATGGGCAGACTCCATACGGTCTGCACATTTGTGGTTCTTCATCGCTGCCATCACCGCAATCGTCTTTTCCGTCGCATATTACCGACATGGGGACGCAGCGGTTGTTTCGGCAACGTAAACGGCCGGGAGGACAGGGTAGAGTCACGCACATTGTCAAGGATTCGTCGGAGTTATCGTCGCAATCTCTTTGCCCGTCGCACCTCCAGTCCTCGGTTATGCACATGCCGCTGTCGCACTTGAAACCGTTATCGGGGCAGGTGTCACTGCAGTTGACTTCGTCTGAACCATCTGAGCAATCCGTGTCGCCGTCACATTTCCACTCACTGCAAATTGAAAAAATGTAATTGTTGTATTCTTGTACTTTAATGGACTGTTAATAAAAGTGCACAATCTGACGTTAACGATGATCATTAACATACAGATTACAGAACAATATTAGCGCAACATTCTAGTTGACGACCAACAGTCATTTTGAAGTGTAATTTTAGTAACAAAATAATAATAATAATAATAAATTGTCTTTATTGTTGCAAACACAATACATAAAATAGTGTATTTAAGGACAGGCGCAGTTCAGCTAAGTTGAGATCAACTTATGCTGCTCTTCCACTTAACCTGTGAGAAAAGCAAATACACATTACAAATGAGTGCATACAAATATAGACACGAAAAAATGAAACAGAAATAATATAGTATACTTTACAAAATTAAACACAGTACTCATGATTTAATACAATATAATTCATGGCTTTCTTCAATTTTTGGATTGTGAGGTTTTTATAATTAGGGGGAATTGAATTATATATTTTACAGATATTATAAGTAAACGATCTTTTAAAGAAGGAGGTGAGATAGTTCCCCTAAACCTCACGTTTATATTATGGACATCAGACCGAAATACAATTCTATTATAAAGATATGGAGGTGTGCGTAATTGGATGATCTTACTGTAAAGAATACAACAATGCAGGGTCCTGCGTTCAGCCATTATTAGCCAGTTGAAATCATGCAGTTTTCCGGAAATATTTGCATATCCCAAATATAAGCCTTATGCAAGCATTTTGTATTTTCTGTATGCGGTTTTTAGTGGCATAATCAAGACAAGCACTGTACTCAACATCTGCAAAATTAAAATGGCTTAATACAAGAGTATCACACAATAACCGTTTGGTTTTCTACTAGCGCATATCATTTTCAAGTTAATATATGCGCGCGAAATGCATTTGCTGATGTGTAACTTAAAACGTAATTTTGAGTCTATTACAAGACCCAGTCTACTATCGGTAGTAGATCATTGCCTATTTTAACTGTAAACTCAGATTTTGCTGAATCTATTATATTTTGTGAACCAAAAAGCATTACAGATGACTTTACTGGATTAATTATCAATGAGTGTCTGTGAGATATATTAACCAGCTCTAATATATCGGAATTTATATTATCGCAAGCAGTACTTATACTTTCAAATTTAAATGAGTAAAGTAATTGTGTATCATCAGCATATGTATTAACGGTACAGGGTTTAAGATTATCTTTTTAAAAAGGATGTAATTGCAATTATAATTGCTATTAAAATAAAGTGCTAAGAGATACAGCATTCATAAATCGAGCAAAAGTTCGAGCAGCTTGGGCTGATTCATCATATCAAGAAGATCGAGCAGATCGATCATTTGTAAGGATCGAATACTCCATCTTTTTGATTTTTTTCGCCACTAATAATAATGTTCAAAGTTTTATTAAATTGAGAGGAATTTGTACTATAGGTCAAATAAATGTAATAACAAAAATAAAAAATACTTACAGAGAAATGCAATATTTCGGATTGATACACTGGAACTCGCTATTTCCACACTTGGACTGACAGTTTTGCTCATCCGATTTATCGTCACACTGAAATTCACCATCGCACTGCTGACTACCACGGATGCATTTACCATCACCGCACCTGAACTCGCTCTCCGAACAGTTCCTGGGTTTGCATCCCCTCTCATCAGATCCATCACCGCAATCGTTCTCATAATCACACCTCCACCTGCCGGGTATACATTTGTTGGTGTTGCATTTGAAATAAGTGGGCTCGCAGGTGTGATAGTCGGAGGAAATACAGGAAGCCGGTTCGTCTTCGCCATCGGAACAATCCGTTTCGCCGTCGCACTGCCAGGTGCGGGGTATGCACCGCCCGGAATGGCACCTGATATGATCCGAGGGGCAAGTTCTCGCCGTGCACTGATCGCCTTCATCAGAATCGTCACCGCAGTCGTTATCCTTGTCGCAAACCCAAACTGTAGGGATGCACTTGCTGTTTTCACATTTGAATTGGTGCGGCGGACAGGTCGACGGTGGGCAATCTTCTTCATCTTCGCCCAAGGGGCAATCTTTGGTCCTGTCGCATCGTTGATTACTTCCTATGCATCTTGCGGTGACACTGACGTTACCTGAAATGTGAAATAATCATTTGGTTTTTGCTTGCTAGCAAGAATTGAATAAAATAATGATAATGGATGATAATATAGAAAGTAATAATTTTTGTTGTTTGATCAGGGGGTCTTGAGGGCCGAGTGTCTTTATTTTAGACTTTAGCACCTAAGCCTCCCCTTGGATACACCACTAGATAATAAAGCATAAAAAAAAAAAAAAAACCTGCAACTTTCTAGAGTTCATAACATCATACTTTCTCTATCCTATCGAAATAGGTGTTTATCAATGGATATATGGAATTGTAGGTTTTTAAAATGCGACTTTTTCAAAATTAAGTGCTTGTGCTGATTAATAGATGGCGTTGCTGTAATTTCTTCTAATTTAATGTTTTTTAGGTTTCAAAACACATAATGTAAACATGGTCGAAAAATACTCTTACCTGGACATCTAAACTGGTTGTTCAAACACGTGTAGTTATGGCAATTATTCTCGTCGCTATTATCGTCACAATCATCGTTACCATCGCATAACCGTGTCGGGTGTATGCAGTGAGCATTCTTGCACTGGTACTGTCCAGGTGTACACTTAAACGGAGGGCAATCATCTGGTTCATCACTTTTATCACCACAATCGTCCTGAGAATCACATTTCCACCAGAACGGAATGCACTTGTAAGTAGATTTACATTCAAAGTGCGCCGACGTGCAATTAGATATACAGCTGCGATCATCAGATCCTAGAATGTAGTTTTCTGGACAAACGCACGTAAAATAAGGTTCATTCGGTGAAAGCAGACACAAACCGGAGCAATTAGCTGTGTGGCAAGGGTTGTCACCCTTTATTTGTCTTAGAGGGTGAACAATTCGCAGATCCATGGGTCGGTGGATGGTCGTCACTAGAGACTTGCAGTTATCTCCCCGGTACTTATGACAACGTTCAATTGATTTCGTTTCCCAATCCGTCCAATATATATAATTCTCCCAGACGGCTATGGCAAAAATGTGATGTAATTGCAATTTCTCATTTTTACTCCTGCTGGCCACAATCCTGATATTTTGTCCATTCAAATCTGACACTGCTATGTAATCTTCCCTAGCGTCCCCCCAGAATAATTCGTTTGTGTCGTAGGCAACCGTCAGCGCGTTTGGCCAACCTAACTTCGAGCTTGAATTTACAATAATTGTAGGATTCGATCCATCCATGCCAGCCTTTCCTATATGCACATTCTTCCCCCAGTCCGTCCAATACATGTATTTTCTGATCGGATCCAGAGCGACGGCTCTCGGCTCTTGTAATCCCGAAGATATCAAAACCTTCCGGAATTTTCCATCCAAGGTGGACACTTCCAGTGTGTCCAATCCTTTATCGCACCAGTACAAATTTTTAGCTATCCAATCGACAGCCAGCCCGTCGAGATTCTGGAGCGTTGCCGAATGCAAAATTGTAGCCGTGGTGTTTTCGGTGTTATTGCACAGCCTCTTTATCGAGCTGCTGACTGTCGTAACTTCCGACCAAAATATACATTGAGATTCCCAGTCGTAATCTAGAGCCACGGCGTTTGTTAAATTGTGTTTCAAAAGTGTGGAATGGCCGTCTAAATTCAATTCCCTTATGTAATACCTATTAAATTGAATTAAACAATTTTATTTAACAGTTGAGTGGTTGGAATCAGCAATTCTCAATGATTCATCGGCAACCCACTTTTTTAAAAATTTGATGATAGCAACAAAATATTTCTGTAGTAATGACAGCTCATAGGGTACAGCCGAGGTAGTGGGGTCACGCCACTAGCCGTCTTTGCAACTGACCCTACCTATCTGTATTGCCAACTCTGCTACCTCGGCCGTACCTTGAGTCACCCCGCGAGCCGTCACTGATATGTAGTATATATTTAAGATTGTCTTGAAGTAAATCAGATATGCACAATCTGGTAATAAATGTACACAAAACAGGGGGGCTCGTGAACCTTTAGAACAAATGCAAAGATAACCGCTTTTGTTGCACTCGTAACCTCTAAATTTTCTCGAGACGCCACTGGTACAAACAAATCTGTTGAGAACTGCCGATATAATGTAATTATTGATGAAAATAGGCTTACCTGTTGGCTAATAACAATTTGGCAGTTATATTTGAATCAGCTTTGCAGGTGGTTTTATCCTCGGCTAAAATATACCCCTCCACGCAGCTGCACCTGTACGAGCCCGAAGTGTTATGGCACGTCTGGCTGCAAGGACGGTTCTCGCACTCATTAATGTCGACACAGTGCGTCGGATCCTTTTTACTTATCCGGTAACCCTCGAAGCAGCCGCACTCGAAACCCACGGGCTTATCGACGCACTTCTGCGAGCAAGGTGAAACGGTCGCGTCGCACTCATTGATATCTGAAACATGTTTCGTGAACACATACCGCCAGAAAGGCAAAACCTAGTCTACAAACCACACTCTTTTTCATCACTGTAATCTCCACAGTTGTTTTCTTGATTACAGAGAAGGGTGTCGGTAATGCAAACGCCGTTAGCGCACTCAAACAAATGATCACCTTTACAGCTATTCTTGTCGCTACTCGTGCAATTCGTTTCGTCGCTGTCGTCTTCGCAATCGTCTTTACCGTCGCACCGGTAGATCTCCAGGATGCATTTTCCGGAAGCGCATTTGAATTCGCCCGGGTAACAGCTCGGTTCACAGTTCGGAGGTTCATCGCTTTTGTCATTGCAGTCTGCATCTCCGTCGCAATAGTATACCTTCAAATTTTGAATGTATTGTATTAATTTATTTAATAGTTTTTATATGTAGCAGCAATATGAAATAGTTACTTTATTCTCAAATAAATGTGTGTGGTGCACAACTTCATGGGAAATCAATGTATGTGTGGTGACTAACTTCACAGGGAAGAAACTTCTGTGATGACTAACTTCACAGGGAAGCAACTTGTGTGGTGACTAACTTCACAGGTAGCACTCATAAAAACTTCTTCGTTAAAGTTTGGCTTGACTCGACCAAAGTTAACTCTTTGCACTTGCACTGTCAAGTGCTTCCCCATGAAATTAAACGCCTCACGTGTCTGTTGCGTACAGCTGCAATATTCACTCGACGAAAGTTTAGCAGACTGTTTTGTCTAGGGAAATATTTTAACTATAGAGGGCGCCATTGACAATGTCAAAAAAGACTCGTGGCAAACTCAGGATTTTAATGACTAATAATTGCTGATGATTAATGGCGAGCCCGCAAAATGATGGGTCGGGCCTTTAAACTACTGCAGGAGCACCGAACTGATACTAACCTTATGCAAATTGTTTGAGGGCCGAACTTTTAGTTCGATATTTCTCCGTATGAGACAGCACAAAATTAAAAGTGGACGTGAAAATGTTATCTTCAGGTTAGATATTCTACATTTTCTTTAAAAACGACGAATATATCAATATACAAAATATAAATTACTTTCATTTGCACTCAAAACTATAGTTTAGCACTATTTTAAATTACCGTTGTTAATTTGAAAACTTACACTTGAAATACAAGTTCTATCAGCACACTGGAATTGTTCTTCTTTACAGGCAGTCGGGTGGCAGCCTTGGTTAATATGTTCGTCTGCTTCATCCGAACAGTCGGCCTCGTGATCGCACACCCATGCCCACGGTATGCACCTTCCAGTTGAATTGCATCGGAAATCCCAGGGACCGCAAGTCTGCTCCATGCAGTGATCGCCCTCGTCGGAACTGTCTGTACAATCTTGTTGACCGTCGCATTGCCAGGCCAAAGGTATGCATTCATTGTTCGCACATTTAAATTGATCGGATCTGCATTGTTGTTCTATAAATATATCATAAATTGTAATCTATGGCCAAAGTTTAGCAAGGCATCGTATCTAGGGAAAATTTTTAACTGCAGAGGGCAGCATTGACAATGCCAAGAAATATCAGTGGCAATCAAACGTAGGATATAAACAATTGGTAAGTGATTGATAATTCTACATTTGATTGCCACTGAGCTTTACAAGACAATTTAGCTAGACAAGACCATCTGCTAAACTTTAACCTAATCTTCAAGTCCAGATATTTATTATGAGTTTTAATAACAATTTCATCTAACAGAAAAATAACCTACCGTGTTAAAATGAGCGTAAAACAAAAAGACAAAGTTGACGCTGGAAATCCAAAGTCATGTCTGAACTAAGATCACACGCGCATGTGTAAAGTACTAGCATGTCACATGTTAATAACCCCTAATTCTAATATCTAAAATGTCACTGTTTAACAGCAACCAGCATTTCACGCATGTGATCTTAGTGCAGACATAAATCGAAATTTCCAAGGCTAACTTCGTTGTCGATTTTTGTTGTATGCTCGATATAATATAAATTTTATACAAATGACCTGAATCATGTTATAACCTATTCGAATACTCACTGCAGCCATGCTCATCGGATTCATCAGGGCAATCGGGTTGTCCGTTGCACCTGAAATGTATGGGTATGCACAGCGATTCTGCTTCGCACATAAATTGATCATTGCGGCAATGTCCTTCTGTAATATAATGTTAAAATGTATTTTTATACAAACACACCACTAATAACACTAGTCAACAAAATTTTAATTTTCACATTCTCTGTACAAGTATGACAACACGAAAATGGTTTAGCTCTTGTTTTTTTGGAATTTACGCTCTTGCCTAGTAAAAAATATAGAAATTAACTCACTACAATTTTCTTCATCACTGCTAGGTCCTCCATTTTTACTATCATTACAGTCATCATTACCGTCACACAATTGCTTCAGAGAAATGCATTTACTAGATTTGCATTGGAATTGATGCAGCGTGCACGGCTTATTTGTACAATTTTTCTCGTCGGAATTATCCCAGCAATCATCTCCACCGTCGCAGAACCATTCCGGTAAAATGCAAGCGGTGGTGTGCTCGCAGTTAACCATGTGTTGAGAATCGTCACACGCATGATGAGCTAAAATCGTAATAATCAAACATCTAAAATATCTTTCAAATCATTTCAAGACATACGGCATCCCATTTCATCAGAAGCATCGTCGCAATCCGGATCCAAGTCGCACCTGTAATCCTTCAAAATGCACTTGCCGTACGTGCACCTGAAATGTGTTTCTTCTGGACACGTACAGTTAGCCTCGTCACTAGAATCTCCGCAGTTATCGATGTTGTTGCAGGTTAAATTGAAGGGAATGCAGCGTTTGTTTAAGCACTGGAACATGTGACGGCAGGATCTGTGCCCGCAGTAACCCGGGTCCTCGTCGGACCCGTCGGTGCAGTGACGAATACCATCGCATGTTAATAGGTATGGTATGCAACCGCCATCCGAACACCTGAATGAATCATCATTGCACGTGGATACTTTTGTGTAGCATCTTTTGCCATCCTCTGCTAGAATCCTGCCGTCGGAACAACTACACTTCACTTCTGCCGAAGCCGTTAGCTTGCATACATCTTCACACCCCCCGTTTAAAGATAAACACGGATTTGAGAAGCAATCGTTTGTGTCATTCGCAATAGCTACTATACCCATGGGTCTGGCAACGTCTCTCCTCAACCATACTACATTTTGTCCGGTCAACTTATCAGCCCTTAAGACCGCGTGCAGCACCCAATCTGTCCAAAAGATTAAGTCTCCGTAAACGGCTAAAGCAAACGGATGTTGAGGGGTGACTTTCGCCAAAACCACACGGCCAGTCCCGTCGTATTCGCACCTTTCGATTTTATCCAACCTCGCGTCACTCCAGTACAACTTGTGCGCCTTGTGGTCGAAAGTTAAAGCGTTCGGCATTCTAATATCGGTCGTGATGATTGCTTCCCGGTTGTAACCGGTGAAATAGGCTCTTTCTATACTGGGTTCGTGCGAATTCCAATTGGTCCAGTAGAGACGACCGCCACAGCTATCTAAAGCTATGCCCCGCGATTTGTCGTGAGGATGTAAACGTATGACCGTTTCTACTAGAGATTTATTCATTCCTTGTTTTGTTAAATTTACCCTTCTAATTGCTGGATCGTTATTACACGTCCAGTATAAGGCATTATGGACTTGTTCGTAAGCTACACCTTCAACTGATCCTTGCCCTATATAAAATAGATTATATTATAAGCAATGTATGGTAAATTTAAAGCTACACTTGGTACGGAGCTTTTGCTTCGATCGAAAGAAACAAATATTGAAGATGTGCCGGTACTCACATCACTAACCCCATATAGCTAGCAGTAGCTTATGGGTCTTTGAATTTAATAATTAAGTTGTATAATTTGAGAGTAACGGTAATGAATTACAGATTGAATGAAATTTGGTAAGAAATTTATTGAATTGACAACTTTAACATGTTCACTGCATTGTGGGACATATGTGTCCCATCGTGCACTACCGTATTTGGCGGTTTAAACTTCCCCATAAGCGGAGGTTGTAACTTTGTCATACTTTGATGGAATTAACGGAAAAAAACTGTACAGGATTTATATGACGGTACGTCACACAAAAACTGGCACAAAGGATCAACGAATGGTCTAAGTGCTGCGACCATCGGCCTCCACAAACCATCCACACAAAAACTGTAGCCGCAGTGAACGCGTTAACCAGGTGTTAAATGTTTGACTTACTTTCTACTATAATTTCATGTCCTGTACCATTAAAGAAAACCGTATTAATTGAGCCCCTTTGGATATCGGAGTAAAATAACCTCTGTTGTTTGTAATTAAAGGTTAGTCCAATTGCGTTCTTCATTAGCGAATTATTTTTTATGCTCGGGAAGGGCGCATTTTGTATGCTGGAATCAGTCATGTGTATGGAATCTATGCTTACCACCCTCGAGTACATTACGAAACTATCATATTCTGAAAAAGATAATAGCAATTGAACGGTTAAACTTCATTTGTCTCAAATTGTCTTCGGCCCTTGCATGTTTGACTTATCCATCACTTGGTAAAACATAATTAGCAATTAAGTAAATATGGGTTTTGAAAATCGCTTGGTTTCACTTGTTTCAAGGTTTATATTCATGATTGGACGATTAAGCGTTTTTGCGCCATCTGTATCTAGCGTCAAGAACTGGAACTGGAAATTCCGGTGACTGAATGAGTTATATCGCTCATGGTTAATCCGTTTCCCCATCAGAGACTCTACTGCACTGATGACGACCAAGGGTCCTAAACCGGTGTGTAGTTTGTCGTCTGATGGGGAAATAATAATTGATTAAATAAAACACACTTTTACTTAGTTAATATCACACTGTTTATTTTATTAGTAAGTAAAAGTGTGTTTTATTTAATTAAAAATGTATCACGAAGTAAGTGCCGCCAACCTCAATCAGTTAATAATTGATTGCTTGCAAGGTTTATATTCGTTCGATATTCCAACGTTTCTAACAGTAATCACCTTAAATCCTTTTGAGAATTAATGTATGATCAAAAATATTTAATTAACATGAAACAAGTAAAACTAAGTAATTTTAATTACCAATACTTACCATAATATTTTGTAGGTGAGATAAAGATAAAGATGTTAAAGCATCTTAAAGATAACCACGCATGCTACACTACTTACACACATATACAGGGTGCGCCGTTAGAATCTGGACAAAATTGAATTTAAAGTTCACGCTATATTAGAATTCAGGGGTGAACTCTAGTTGATGTTGAAGTTAGCTACAGACGTCAGTAACACGTAACCTTAAAATGGCCGAGCTCATCAAGCCAAAAATGGAGTACAATAGAAGAGCGGCGATCACAGAAAGCCTTTGCGTCGGGAGAAAGCCGGCCAAAATTATAAACTTCTTCGGGTATCCAAAATCGACGGTATACGACGTTGCAAAGAGATTTGCAGTCTTAGAGCTGTCCGAGAAGGGCTCTTTCACTCCAGCAAGGAAAACACAGGTTAGGGAGAAATCAACAAGGACCCCAGAGATCATTCGAATGTTTTGGTTGAAGGAGTTCTAGCCTCCAAACAGTCCCGACCTACTACGTATGGGGCGTAGTTGAGAGACAAACTAACAAGTCCAGACATCCCAAGATCAACTCTCTTCGAGACACTATCGAGGCAGAATTCACCGCTATGGACTGCGACAAGTTGAAGACGCTTGCTCGCGCTTTAGGACGAGGATAGAGCAGGTGATAAATACGCAGGGCGGCTATATAGGATAAAAGTTCTCAGCAAGGATCCCTTAAATGAAATATAACAGTACTTTTTTTGTATATTTGTGTATTGGCTTAAATAAATAATTTTTTTTTGTCCGGATTCTAACGGCGTACCCTGTGTAGTATTTTTAGACAGTTTGAAAAAAATTCCCAACAAATACATATCCAGTATTTTTTGAAACCACATTTCTGATTCATATCCTAATTTGATTTTACAAACCTTTACAAGATTTTCCATCATCTGCTAAAATTCCATGAGGGCAAGTGCAAACCGGATGCGTTCCATTAAATAAACACAACTCTTGACAGCCTCCATTATGATGGGCGCACGCATTTTTTCCTTGTTGCCGCCTCTTTGAGAACACTTGGATGTCTTTCAAAGAATCTCCAGCTTGACTCAGTAGTGTTGTGTAGTCTGATAAGTTGTTAACATTAGCTGATTTTATACTCCCCCGGTCATGCGTTCTAGAAATAGAAGACAATTTTTGAAATTTTTTATCTTCATAAGATTTTCAGTTACATCAAGGTCGTATTTTTTTATACAGAATACATTTTATATTTTCACATATTTAAAATCCACTTACGTATCAAGCCAAAAGAGTACATCGTCCAGTAAAGTAAGAGCGACAGGATTCTGCAAAGAATGATTCAAAAGAACCTGGTGCTCCGTCCCGTTGTACGTCATCCTTTCGATCGTGTTCAAACTGGAATCACACCAGTAAATATACTTCCTCTCCATATCCAGCATGACATCCGAAATCCCCGCGTTCGTCGAATTTATCAACACCCTCCTATTAGAACCGTCGAGACCGGACATCTCCAATTTATTATCGCCGGCCCACACCAAAATACCAAAAGCCGGATCCAAAGCCAACGCTGCCGGCTTTCCAACTTCATACGATAATACCACGTACCGCCCGGTACCATTCAACCTGGCCACCTCAATAACGCCGTGTTTAGGATCGCTCCAATACATATTCCTCGAGGACCAATCAATGGCTAAACCTGTCAACCAGTCGACCGCGACGGATTCCATCCCTTCGTTTTGTTCGATAACGGTTTTTCTTTTGGTGCCGTCTCGGCCGATGCTGGTTACCAGTCCGTGGTCGCTGTCTGCCCAAAAGATTAAATCTTCACCAGCCAAGAAGTCGATCGTGCTGGCCATGGATATTCTTGAAATGGGACCCAATACTTGAGTGTCGTTATTGCCTTTCAACGGAAGCCCCCGGATTTCCCAACTTATGGAATAAAATAGGAATTCTTCGATGCCTATAAAAAAATCAAAATCACACATTTTGCTGTGCTTCCATAACCGTTTTTTTTAATTAATTTATTATAGTTCAAAAATGTTTTGAAAATTTTTCTTGTACAAATAATGTAACAGTCCTTTGTCACGAAAATCATGTTGTACAGCTATTGCATGGTTTGAAGTTGATGATTCATATCTCAAAATGTAGGAAATATGTCGACGAAATTTCAAATTAACAATATTTTGACAACTAAAAATTACAAACTGTTAATATTTTAAAATCTATGCTTTTAGTAACTTTAAAGAAAGGGGCAACATGACTGCACTAAATATATAAAAATACTCTACCATATCCACTGATAGATTTGACTTTTTGACATCTTTAGTGAGATTTTACTAAGATGCTCACTGCACATCTTTAAGACAACTTAAGGAATATTTAATTAATCTTTTGATTATGTTAACCAATAACAGTTTACTTCAATAATTGCATGAAGTTCCGCTAAGACTTGCAACAAGAATAATATTTGCAACTTACCTAAGCAACCTCTGGGATCAACAGGATCAATGTAATAACCAGTAGCACACCTACACGTATGCTCAGTAGCCGAAGTCGGTAAACACAAATGCTGACATCCCGCTTTATTAATCCCGCAAGGATGGGACCCGACTTGTTCCGTCGGATCGTATATCCTCAACGCCAACACCGATGTGCTATTCCTCAACACCTTATTATTCATTCCAGTCGTCTTATGAACCACCTTTATCGACTGATTATCGTCATCAGCATAATATACATAATTCTTATAAACAGTCGCTGCAGCAACAGTCACGTTCAGTAATGGCAGTTTAAGGGCGTACTTAAGTTTCAAATTGTAGAAGTAAATTTCAAAGTTATTAACGTAGTAAACTCGTTCGGTTTCTTTATCGTAGCTCAAACTCTTGGTGTGCATCGTGAGGTTCGTCATGAGCACCGTGCGATTGCTTCCGTCCGCCGAACTCATCTCAATTTCAGCGTACGTTTGATGTGTAGCTATCCAAAACAATCTTCCGTTAGGAGGGTCGACGGCCAAACTGACAATGTTAACTTTTTCGATTAGCACCGTGCTGTACTCGCCGTTCAAATTGCAAACGATGATTCCAGAAGGAGAACCGATGAACAGGAGGCCGGAAAGCCAATCGACGGCCAGGCCTGAAGGATGCTCGACGCCCGTGTCAATTAGTGTTTGCGTGGGGCCAATTGTAAGGCCGGATTTTTTCACTTCGTTTATTTGCGAGTCTGTCCAATAGAGGGTGTTATTGGAGGCCAAATATTCTATTTGGCTCGGGCTCATCACCTGCGGCGTGCTGATTGTCGGTATTATGTGGTAATAAGGTTGCAGTAAGTCGACTCCACGAATTTCGCTAGCTCTCGCTATAAGGAGAACTCTTTCGTTAACTGAAAAAAAGGATGTTTTAAAAAGTTATCTCTAGATAAGTTTAAATTTAAATTAAGTAAACAAAGGACCATTACATTTTACATAACAGAAACTGGCTGAAACAGATGCAGGAAAGCATTTCACATATACATACATATTTCTAAGATTGCTTAGTGAAATGAATTTTTTTTTTAAGATAACTGTCTCATGGTAGAAACAAGGATATTAATATTCCTCCTGGAGAAAAGAAATTCAGAAAATGATGGTACACCTACAGAAATCACAACCATTGAACCTTTGGTCAAATCATGATAAACATCTTTCTGCTTTCAAACATACAATCAACTGAAGTTCGGTTCGTTCGTTGATACTTGGGAAAGCTTGATTATTAACATTACATACCCAACAATTTATATAATTTTTTTTAACATTATTATTTAATGCTTTTCCAATAAGTGAGTGTTTCCATTTTATGATATAGCTTTACAACAGTTTGGCCAAAAGTTATAATATTCCTGAATCATACAAAAAAGCAATTTCCATGGATGATTATGAATTTTATTTCGAACTTCAGTGAGGTACTCAGGCGCTTCCTTAAAGTACATTTTGGTAGAACTCGTTCTCTTGAATTCCTAGTAAAAATCCAAAAAAACTACGGATAATTAAAAATACTTACCAACGCAAGTTCTATGATCCTTATTCAATCTCATAACATGTGGGCAATCACATTTATACGATCCATGAATGTGCAGCAGGCATAAATGCGAACAGCCTCCATTTTTATCAGCACAAGGATTGGGCACGCCTCTAGGTTGCCTACTAGGATGCAAAATTTGTATATCAAACGGTTGAGTTAAAGTTTTTTGAATTATAAAAACAGAGCTTCCATTCCACTTATTAGCCCTAACAACGCCGTTCGTCCTCCAATCAGTCCAGTACACATGGTTTCCAAAAAGCGTGATAGCAAACGGATGCGACAGCATGTCATGGTTACGCATTACTTCGTGATAATCGGTACCGTCGTATTTAGTAGTGTGTATGGAATCTGATCGAGCGTCTATCCAATAAATCCTTCGAGTATCGTAGTCCAAAGTTAACCCGTTGGGCCAAGCACCGTCGGTTTCCAAGTCGACCCTTACGACAATCGACCTTTCGAGTCCGGCCAGTGAACACCTCTCGATTCTGGGCGCCGCGTTGTCCCAGTCCGTCCAGAACAGCCAGCCGTCTCTGGGATCCAGCGCCACGGCTCTCGGGCTTTCCATTTCTCCGGCGACCAAAGTTCTGCGGAAACTTCCGTTCAAGCGTGCTACTTCGATTTGGTCCAAGTTGCTTTCGACCCAGTATAGGTTTTCGCCGATCCAATCGACTGCTAAGCCCTCAGCTGTGGCTAGTCCCGTTTGCACCACTGGTTCTATATTACTTAGGGAATTGCCCACTAGGGTGCCTCTGTAGATTTTATCATCGATTACGTCTGTCCAAAAAATCTGTAATTATTTAATATTGTTCTTAAAAGTATCCAGTCGCAATATAAATAAATTTTATACAAATTAATGAAGTACCTAATTTCTACACGATCCAATAAATTTGAGTTCTAAAATGACATGTATACCCCGTCAAATGCAGTTAACTGCTTAAATATGATTACCGTACTACAAAGTCCACATGTTATTAGAAACAGAAAGGTTTAGTTACTTATTAAATTTAAAATACTTACCATGTCTGTATCATTTGAATGGTAGAAATCGAGCGCAATGGTGTTCTTCAAGCTTGAAATGAAAGCCTTGACATTAAAAGTGTTCAAATCGACTCCCTTAATCTCATGCCGATTACTGAATATAACATACGGAGTGCTTCCATCCACACTCTTACAAGTAAATCTGTCATCTTCCAGTGCGTACCCCGGCAAGCACGTGCACTTATATCGAGATCCATGAGGCTCGCAATTTTGTGAGCAGACACCCCAACTTTCACACGGATGATTTATGAGACACGTCAGGCCATCCGACTGCAGATGCAAATTTTCTGGGCACGAACAAACCAACCCCTCCGGTGCATTATGACACACGTGCGAACACATTAAGCTGGATTCGCAAATTCTCTCGGAGCACCGAAAACCCTCATCGGTTTTATCGACGCAATCCTCCCTGTCGTCACAAAGTTGATCCACCGTTACGCAGACAGTTCCATTATCGCACAACCTAGACGGGTACTGACACTCGATTTCATCCCTGTGCGGCCTGATCGTGGTGGCATTCTGTATCTTCTTTTCGTCACAATCTTTCTCATCGGATCCGTCCGTGCAGTCTAGATGGCCGTCGCAGTGGAACTTCTTGGGGATGCATTCGAAGGTGTTGCATTGGAATTGGTTTTTCTCGCAGACGGTGCTCATGTTGGTGCATCCGCGTTCGTCGGATCCATCGGGGCAGTTCACCACTTTATCGCACTTTTTTTCCAAGGGAAGGCAGGTTAGGTTGGACAGACAGAGGAACTCGGTGTTGGCGTCGCATTTAACGCAATCTATTTCATCTGAGAAGTCCTTGCAATCGTCTATAAGGTTGCAATATAGGTCGGATGATATGCACCTCTTGTTTTTACACATGAATTCTGTTATATCACATTCTTTGTCTTCTGAAATTTAAGAGAAAGAATAATCAGTATGAAGATTTTAATTAATTTATAAGTAAAGAAATGTATTTTCATGTGATTTGAACATTTGTTTAGGCGAAGTTGATGTACACATATTATCCAATCAAAAATTTATTAAACTCGTTTAAACCACTTATGTATTATGCATATATATTTTATAGATGTTGATAGTTTTTATGATATGATTGTTGTCAGAAACCGTTATGTTGTAGATATATAGTCGGCTTCCACAAATTATGTCACCGGTTTTTCTTTAAATTTTAGTACTACCCGTGCACTCTCTATGCCCCTTCTGTACATATCATCCACTGCTAATTAAAGTCTGCAAGTATTCAAGCTCTAAGTATTTCCAACTTTTTTGCAAAAGTAAAAAGAATTGAATTTGAAAAATGTTATGACCTTGAGAATATATATAGTTAAAATAATGGATAATAATACAGAGAAAATTGGCTCGGTTAACATAATTGTTGGTAATGTTCTTTTGTAAAAAAACAAGTTGATTTGAAGCGCAAATTAAAAGTAATGATACATAGTGTAATCATGCAATCGCTCACTATTTTAATAATCAATTGAACAGAATAACTTACCACAATTTTCTTCGTCACTACCATCAGAACAATCATTGTGGCCATCACAAGTCCATAACTTTGGGATACACATTTTTGAATGTTTGCACATAAAATCCTTATCACAGGATGGACAATTCTTTGGATCTTCGTCAGTGCCATCCATGCAGTCTTTATCTCCATCACACAACCAGTTATTTATAATACACACTGTTTTATCGCACCTAGATTAAAAGAAAAGTATGCCAATCCTCAACTTGTTTGCCACATGTCAGAATACTTGAATATCACACACTGTAATTAATATCCGTGATTATAGTTTCAACAAAGTTCACTTCTCTTTCACTGTCCTGTTTTCATATAATATAAAGGAGTGTTGGTCTCAGTCCAGTTACAACATCTTTTGAAAATTTTAATGATTCCACAATTTAATTTTAGCCAAACCAAAATTAATCATTATTAACCCAGAATAAAACACAAGTGATTAAAAATATGAATTACCATATAGTGGGTCACAACCAAACCTATCATTTTTAACCACTAAATTGAATTCGGATTTCAGCTCAAGATTCTTATTTTCGTTTCTGCTTTCAGCTCTCTAAGTTAAATGTGCGATACTAGCAAAAATTCTTACAATTTTGAATGAATAGTTACCTGAATTGATTACTTTTGCAGACAATGTGAGCGCATGGTCCACCCAGTTCAGAACTTTCATCGGATCCGTCAGAGCAGTCGTCGGAGCCGTCACAGACGTATTCTCTCAGGATGCAGCGCTTCGTTCGTTTGCATTCAAAATAGTTGGACGGGCACAGCGATGTCGCTTTGTAGTTAATCATCTTTTTACAAGTCGTGTTATTCGATAATTCGTAACCGTCGGAACAAGCGCATGTTACTCTCTTTGGTGTGGTCAAGCATAACTCAGAACATGCACTGTTATTATAACTGCATTCATTTGTGCCTAAAATTGATGAAATCAATACGTATGGGACTATTTCGTGAATTATGTGAAGATGGCAGATTTAATTTATTCCGCATATATCACGATAAAGGAACAGAACAAACAGAATGTTGTTTTATCACATCTGTTTACGATGTTAACAAATAGTTAATATTTTAAATAAACTTACCCGATTGTGACCAAGAATCAAAAACTTTCGCCTGGAATAGCGGGGAATTCCCCTCATCAAGAACAAGTCTGGTCTTGTTGTCCAATCTGTACACCATAACAAACCCGGTGACATATTCCACGAAATAAACACTGCTGTTGAAATACGTCAGTCCGTACGGATGATCCAAACCTTTACTCACTTCAATTCTCTGATCACCACCGTTCAAGTCTATGCTCTGTATTAGCTGCTTATTCGAATCCGACCAATACAACCGCTTTCCAACTGCGTCGAAAGCTAATCCGCTCGGCCAGAGCACGTCTTTTTGGACGAAAACGTCTCGGTGTGTGCCATCCATCCACGCCCTTTCTATCCGGCCAACACCTTCGGCAATTGGCGGGCAGTGGGACCAGTACATGAAGCCCCTTGTCGGATCGACGACTATCGTTCTAGGAAACATTTTCCGGTCGGTGATCAGGGTGCGCCGCATTGTTGCATTCGACATTCTCAGTACGCTGACGGATCTATGAGCCTCGTCCGTCCAGTACAAATTTTTTGCCATCCAGTCGTACGCAACACCGTCGCATTTATCTAAACCGGTATCAAGAATGACAGTCTTCTCACCACCCTCAATCGTCGCTCTTTCCAAAACGGTTCTTTCGGAATATATTACGGATCTAGTGCTGACGTCGAAATCAATAGCACTAGGCCTCTCCAGTCCCGTGATGGGTACCATGGTGTCACTCCCATCGATTAAATCTATACCCTTTATGGAAGCCGGTTTGCTTTTGGTGATTACCAAAAAGGCAGGCGGAGTTTGTACTACGCAACGACCGTTATCGACGAGTTTATATCCTGCGGCGCACATGCATTTAGCGGTGGCTATATCGCGGTTCCAGTTAGGTACACATAAATGCTCGCAGCCACCATTATTGGTTTTACAGGAATGCGCGACTGAAAATGTGATGAATGATTGTTTAGATTAACTAGTTTTAATTTTCTTTTAACATTCCACCAGTAAATCATAATGCATGCAATTAGTTTTACCTGTATCAAAAACCGTTTTGTTAAGTATAATATATCACCATGCTTAACGTAACAAATTTCATACCTTCAGGTTGTCTTTGCCTGTGAAAAATGTGGAGATTAAAGGGTCGCGTTATGTTAGTTACTATTCTTTTAACGGTTTGCCTCACTTTATCCAATTCTAAAATGCTATCATTGTGCCAGGAAGACACGAACAACTTCCCTTCGAATATACTAATTCCATACAAATTTTGAACGGGCGTCCCTTTCATTATGGTTTTCCTATTCTTCCCATCATAATCGACCTTCTCTATATAATCTAAGTATGTATCGACCCAATACACCTGGCTTGTCGTGTAATCCACGGAAACGCCGTATGGATAAACGATTTTATGCATGATAAGTTGCGTTCGTTCACTACCATCCATCTTACTCCGCTCTAGCATCGGGGGGGAATGTCCCCATTTCGTAAAGAACATATACCCCCTAGTTGGATCTAAGGCTAACGACCTCGGCTTTCTAATATCCGTTTCTAGCAGAATGTTGCACCTCTTTAGATCGCCCGTGCAAATGAAAATCATCTCCCTAATGTCGTCGAGAAAATACCAATTGTTCGACACCCAGTCAAGAGCGATTTGTTGTATGTATTCCACTTCGGGGAACGTGGTCGGCTTATTTAATATCCACCGCTCGTTGAGGTCGTCGATGTTTGCGCACACCAGGGCCGCCTTGCTCACGTTGTGGTGGACGTAACAAACTGATCTGTTCCTGTGGGAGTATTCCAGAGCGTTGCTGTTTAGCAGGTGGAGGGTCGAGTTTCCCGGAAACGGTTTCCCTTCTAGTGTTACTCGCCGGATTGTCGCTTGAGTTGATATGATAAGTGATGCTGGTTCAGTGGCAGGAACTGTAAATAAAGAATAATTTTAGTAGAATGTGTTTTAAAATTATCAAATGTTTAAACAGGAAGCGAGGGTTAATTTACTACCTAGTATAATTTTTGCCCGTTTTTCCTACGTTACGTTTCTTGGAACCATGAAAGTTATTAGCCTACTGCATACAAAATGATTCCTTTCGGCAGTTACCAGATTCGTGTCCGAACTGCTGGCAGTTAAAGCGGCTCCTGGTAGGTAAAGTTTTTTAGTAATTTACGATACAAGTAACGTTATGAAGGCTTTTACATTAAAAGAGATTGGTTTAAATTCTCGAGTAATGTAAAAGCAAATAACGTTACGTGTGTTGTTACACGGTTACACAGTTTATTTTATCCGATTTCTATTTTTTTTAATTTAAAAAAATGTTAATGAAAACCGTCAAAAATCGAAATCATGTTTGTTTGCCAGTATCTCCATAGCAATGAGTAACGTTAGGATACTCATAACAACACTAGTGTTATTAACCACTTCGCACCCATGCTACTTTGATTGGATTACAGCATAATCTAGGGCTTATAAAATTACTTTTTTGTTGTTGTTACAGTTTTCTACGAAATATTATTCCACTGTCATAAACTCATTTGTGCAAAAAAATATGAAATAATATTCCATAGATGGTGCTAAAGCGGTAATTTTATTTTATTTGTAAAATGTCTTTTTCTTGCTTGTCGCCACATGTGGCGACCTGGGCGTGAAGAGGCTAAAGGTCCCTTAATGTTACTCGTTGCTAAGGTGTTATTAGCATGTTAACGTTATAGGTAAAACAAATTGTATTAACGGACTGTTTTGGATTAGCTTTCTGCAAACCATATAATATAATGAGTCAGAAGTTTAATTCCCACATCAATAAACACTTTTGTTTATAAACAATAATTAAATCCTCTACAGCCGAGTGAATAAATGATAAGATTATTAAAGTAAATACGGTTTGCAATAAATTCCCAGAAAAGTTTATTATGTTAATAAATAGGCATTCATGCATTGGATCGATGATGACTATTTACACGAGTTGTGTTTCTTAAGATTATTTCGGAAGACATTTATATTTTAATAATTTATTCCATAAATCGTTTTGGATTCATTTCAAACTAATATAAGATTCCATATTTTCTGAAATAGCCAATAATAAAACAAGTTCCAAAAAAGAAAACATACACAAGCACCAATAATTATTCTAGACGTTAGTTTTGATAATGGCAATCTGAGTTGCCGAAACTGCAGTCAAAGTGTTATATAAACAAAGTAAGAAGTGTTTTATTCCATATACAGGGTATTTCACAGCTCTGGGAACGGTCAATCACGTGCTTATTTTTCAAAAATTATAATAATTATTCCTGATATGATAATCGCCGAATACAAGAAAACTATTGAGATTAGGGACGGGGAACCATTATACAATCTGAAAGATAATTGGATTCTACTTAAGAATACGTTACTAAATACAGGGTGTGCCATTTGAAAAAACGAAGTTATTTAACTTTATAAGTTCGGTTTTTCTACCGCATTTTTTTTATCACCCTATATAATTTTTTGTATGAAATCATGGTTGGCTCTATAGTTCGAACATTCAACCAAATAATAGAAATGATTTTAATCGTTCAACGTCAATCACTGGGGCAATAAAATAAAATTTCACCCAGACCATGCATTTCAACAAATCTTCAAATATTTCGAAAACGGCAAACAATAAGGTGTATTGAAATAACTCACCTTTATTTGCTGCATATCATTCAAAAATGACACAAAATACAGGGTGTTCCATTTAAAAAAACATAAGTTTGGTCTGTAACTTTGTTATGAGACACCCTGTATAAATTTAAATATTTTTAGGGCGTGTAGCTCACTATTCTGCACAACTTTTGTGTAAAACATTTTTCGAAATTTTGAAAAATAAGCACGTGATTGACCGTTGCCAGAGCTCTGAAACACCCTGTATAAGAATGTATAACGAAGTAGAAGCTTCCTCTTCATAACAAATATAAATAAATAATTGTTAATATACTGAAAATAAAATCCAAATTTTTAACATTTGTTCGACGTTTCCAAAATGCAACAATTTACTATGATCGAGCGGCATAATTTCAAATTACTTCCTTCATAAATGATTTCTTGGTAAGTAAGAGCGGGCAAGCAATTTCTTTCAGCTTAATCTTAGTTTAATACGTCAATTAATTAAATACTTAAGTTTTTTACTATGTATTAAAATATTACCGTTAATAGCAATGCATTCGCTTCCATTTTTGTTATATCCAGAAACACACGAGCATTCGAATGATCCCTCGGTATTCCTGCACAGCTGTGCGCAGGACGTTTCCAGCTCGCACTCGTCCGCGTCGATGCACTTGTTCCCATCGGGCCGCCTCCCCTTCGGGCAGTAACACCTGGGCCCGTCCATCGTCGGCTTGCACTCGAAGGCGCACTGATGTTTATCACAAAGCTTTTTACCCTTCACGCAGAAGTCCCACTCGTCACTGTTGTTGGGGCAGTCCCTCGTCCCGTCGCAAAACTTCTCCAAAGGACGGCATTCTGTGGTATTCGCGCACCTGGCCTCGTTCCAGGGGCACAGGTCCTTCTTGTGCTTGCAGGCGACGGGGTCCTCGTCGGAGACGTCCATCCCGAAGACGGGGGACACCCCACAGTCCTCCTCGCCGTCGCAGAGGAAACCGCTCGGTAGGCACTTGTGTGTTAGAAGACATTGGAACTGTCCGGGTCGGCAACTCTGGTTCTGCTGGCACTGCTCCGGCTCGTCGCTGCCGTCCGAGCAGTCCTTGTTAGAGTCGCATCGCCAGTTCATCGGTATGCACTTTCCGTCGCCGCATTGGAACTGGTTGTTGGCACATGTACCTAGAGAAAAAAAAAACGGAGTGATTAATTGCTGATTGGAAACACCTTGAACTGGTGTCAAGTGGACAATTAGGTGCGCATATAAATAATTTATAAGATTTCGTTTTCGGATGTCACAGTGTATTTAAAAGCATGATGTCATTCAGGTTTATTTAATGGAGTACAGGAAGAGAGGAATGATACAAAGTAACAATTCTATTTCTGATATTCAAGGAATTAATTTGTGTTGGGTTAGTTGGAAACACTATTATTCAATTGTTGATATAATAAGATTATAAATCAGAGGGGGCTATATTTTTGTTTTCCTTACAACAAAATTAGTCACAATCTTAAAATACACAAATTATTCAAATATAATTAAATGCTGGAGGCGTTTACTTCGTGCTACGTCTTGATTGTAATTTGGAATAAAACACTTTTAACTTTGAGAATGAGTACCGAATAGTCGAAACTATAGTCATAAATTATAAATTGAAAAGTATTTTATTCCAAATTCAAATGCAATTAATTGTGGAAATTATTTATTCCCAATTTTCTGATGAGTAGTGAGATAAAAATTTTGTGTGGTTTATTATTTACGGAACACAACATTTTCATTAAAGTTATACATCTGTTCCAAATTCGAGCACATCTTTCAATAGACTATGGTGGTGCATCTCAATAAGGAGAACAGCAAATGCTTGAACAGGATTTGTAAATATTATTCTCTCCTAAAGTTACTTTGAGAATTTTAATTTAGCTACCTAATTTTGGAATAAAGCCTACCTTATTATTATAAGGGTAATTTTCCAGTTACTGATACTAAACAATACGCATGCGCGAAAATCATGTGGACGGTATGGTATGTTGTCAGGTCTCCTTATTTTAATACGAGTATTTTCATTTACAATAATTTGCAACCATTGGTGCTTATACTATATGCAAGTTAATGGTTGCAAATGGTAGGTGCTTATGCTTAAGTTACGGTTACGGTTACTTAGACTGACTGGTAGTTTAACCCCCAGTAGTTTAATTATTTTTTATTTTATTTTACGTCAGTTATAGTGAGACAAGAAATCCGTCAATGTCGCAAATATTGGTCTGAAGTTGTTGCGTTTACTTCAGTCCATTCATTAGTATCAGTAACTGGAAGATTACCATTATAAATAATGACCGTCATATAAGACTACTAATAATGTAAAACTGTAGAAGTCGTGTGATCATGAGGCTACTAAGAACAAAACAGGGAACGGAACAGATAACTTAATACTAAATTCGCAATACAAGGGGTCAATTTAAGAATCTACTAGGACATGAAAAAAGTATATTATTTATTGTAAAAATATTGTTCTGCTTATATTCGTGTTAATACAAACAACATAAATTAATTAATGATTCTGAGCTTTTAAGAAAAACTTTGTTGATACCATGTTATATTTTTATGCATAATTTTTATCAAAATATTATAACAATTGTATTTTATAGCAGTAGTGCTAAATAAAGTTTATTATTATTATTATTATTATTCATGATCTAAATAACACGAAATACGAAGAGGGAATTGTAAATAAATTACAGGTGCAATTATTTATAATTAAATAAATACTACCTACAAGAATATAATGATGAAAATGTATAAACATTATTTGTCATTAATGGATTAATCGTGTACCTGTAAAGAAAAAAGCGGTTAACAAGCAATTATTGTGAAATGAACGTAAACTTTGTCCTAGCTTTAATTATTTTAATCGTTAATTATACACCATTAACACAATTACTAAGTTGCCAAGGAAAATAACTCACTTAATATCCCAATAAAACCAGATGAAACCAAAATTAGCAATAAAGATAATTATTACACTGTATTACATCAAGCTGAAACAATTTAATATTTAATTTAAATCAACAGGAAACAAAATGTAAATGTAAAGAATATAAATAGTCGTATAGGAAGTGAGAAATAGATGAAAAGAAAATGCAAGATATGGGTCATTTACCTTTGGACTATGCAAATTAGTGTTTTGCAACTGTTTTCTTTGTCTACTACATAATTAATATATGCAATTATTTTGAAACGGGCAACAAAAATTATTCAGATATTTTTATATTCCCAAACAAATACAGTTTTCTGTTGTATCCCCGGAAAAATATAGTTTACTATTATTTATTTTATTTATTTACTACTATATCAACTGGGTTGCGCTGTTGATATTTTTCATTGGGCCTTTTCACAATCGATAAAGATGAGCACTATTTGGCATTTTTCGACTATGTGCTTCCAATGACCTCTATGATCCATAGGGTTAATGTCAAACTGTGTTTTGTCCAGCAATATAAAAATGCCCCCTTTTAACACGTTCGCTGCCACCGACGCGCTAGTGCGTCCGACTTTATACTTGTGTAAGTGCAATCCCAATTGCGGTGGCAGCGAACGTGTTAACTTTTTTTTTTAATATGTACCATTGTGAAATTAAAGAAATTTACAGAACATTTAAAACAGGGGTCGCCAAACTTTTTTGATCATCGACCCCTATATAATTTTTCGAAATCTCCATCGACCCCCATAAAAGTAATTTTCAGTTAATACAAATAAAACTAGCCATTAGGTTAGGTACTGTGTTTGTTGTACATTTATTTTATGATCTTAAATTTATTTATTGATTTATTAAAATAATAGTACATTGTGTAACAATAGTTTTATGAAAAATATCTTTTTTTTTTCGACCCCCAATCGGCCCCCTCGAATCGGATCGACCCCCTGGCTCAGATCAACCCCTACTTTTGTTAAATAGACCCCTGGGGGTCTATATAGACCACTTTGGCGACCTCTGATTTAAAACATGAAACATCATATATATTCATTCGAATAGTTTCTCTGTAGAAAAAGCTATATTTAAAAGTGGTATAGGTGAAAGAATTTCTTCCAGACTTCAAATAGACATATGTGATATCAACAATGCCGGCACACTGGGAAATGATAAGATTTATAAATCGTGTACAACTTGACACTCTTATCTACTGTTATGTATATTTACGTATGAACATATATTTCTTAATCTGAGCATATTATATCAAGAACAAATACGGCAGTGCTCAGCTTTTTTTAAGCATTATCAGTGATTGAACTAACGTGTTTACTCACTCCCTGGCGATTACAGAAATTAATTGAGTGTTTAATCACGCATTTGATAATCAGGCGATACTCGTGTGTGCAGCTATTTTACGGTAAACAAGAAAGGGTTGTCTTGAAATGAACAAAGAATGTAAATCAACCTTAACACGTTCGCTGCCACCGACGTTATACTTGCGTAAATGCAATCCCAATTGCGGCGGCAGCGAACGCGTTAAAAATTATATTTTGGCCTGAATGTATGCATCCCTTTCAACACCTGCAAGTGCATCAGTGGAATTTCCTTTTCTTGATGTAGAGAAGGAAATTCTATTCTTGTATTTCTTCAAAGTTCTTATTTTCACACTTTTAGGGTTTAAGGCTCGTTAGGCTGAAAGTTAATCAGCGAATGGAAACATAGTGAGTAAAAAGCTGTCTTGTATGCTTTTATGTGGAATCGTTAATCTGTGTGTGCTGGGTATGTATCTGTGAGTGCGTGCCATTGTGTGTGTGAGTGTCTGTGTATCTGCACAAAGAGAGATTGTTTGTTTATGAGAGAGTGGCTGCGATCCGTCTCTGTCTGTCTGTAGGTGGTGTTTTTCAAAAAGTAATATACTTTTTGAAATGAAGCTTTCAATTTAAGGTGTTTTTGATTTTTCGAAGAACTGAAAAGTTTTTGCGTACGCTGGAAATGGGCGTTTTTCCGAATATTATTCTAAATATGAAAGTTATTTCAAAAACATTTAATGAAATGTTGAAGATAATTAAAAAATAGACACTTTCTGCTAGTGAATGTTTTTGGGATTGCTGAAAGTACATCTTTTCCAAAAGTACTGTTATTTTCCAATAAATGGTTAGAGAATTTTGAATTTGGATTTTTTTAATACTTTCACTGCCGGTATCAAATAAACTGAAGGTATAATATCAAAAAACAAAAAAAACATATCACACATCAGATGCGTGGTCCCCCCCAACAAATATCAAGCGTTCATTTCCCAAAATGCATGCATGTTTCCAATGTTAAACATCTACTAATTTTGGTGAGATCAGAAAGTCGAAAATAGTTGGCAGCACATTTTCTGAAAGTCCCAATAAGAATTCAAGTAAAATTATATTTCCCGTCTGGAATTCTCCAATGCAGTGCAGTGTACATTTTGAAATTTTGAAGTCTTGTGATTTTTTAAGATTACTTTTGTTTTGAAAATAATTTTGTGTATTTTTAACTGCCGACTTTGCCTATTTTAAACATTAGCAGTTATTTCTGGATTCATAATCTAGCTGTTTTATTTAAATTTTGGGGTTTTCCATGCCAAAATTCCCATTCTTAGTGACACCACTGAACTTCTGTTGGTTAAGTTATGTTTTACGGGCTGCCAACTATTTTCGACTTTTTGATCTCATAGTACATAGTTTGTAAATACCATCATTATTTACGGATAAGGTAATTTCTGTTGATGAATCTGTGATTCATTTATTGATTCGTAAGAACTATAGAATATAAAATTGGATGTACCCATACAGACCAGTAATTACAGCAAGGGCCTCCACAATCCACAAATTAAAAAATGTAATCTTTCACTTATCATATAAGCTCTTCAACTATCGCCATTGCTCATCAGGAAGTCATGAAAAAAAAAGTTTTTCACTTCTTATTAAATAATATAAACGTTGTTAAATCGTTTTTGATTGAGAAAGTTGTCCATTATTCGGCCGAATGATTTTCTCCACAGGTGACGTCCAATCAAATGATGGAAATTTCATTGCCCAACAAGTGACGTCCAATCAAATGATAGCGGTTTCATTGCCCAACAGTTTAGTTGTTACTATGGTTACAATTCGTTTTTTGTTAGCGAACTGCCGCAATTTCCAAATAGAAAAATTATTCGTTATAATTTAATACAAACAGAAGAATCTTTAGGTAATTATTTAATATGATGCAAAAAGGTATAGTATTAAATTCGTTAACAAGTTGGCCATTGCCACTCGGGTGAATTGCAAACTTCACCCTCGTGGCAATGGCCAACTTTCTCACTCATTTAATAATATACTATTATGCTGTTATTTAATTTAAAGCCTTTAAAGTACTTAATCTGTTATCAAGAATATGTTGTGAATGCATCGCTTGGAAAACCGTGGATGTTTTTCTGACCTATTGTGTCTTGTACCTATTGATAAGTGATCGTGACTGCTCGTACCCATTAAGTCATATTGATTTTCATTTTTCAATTGGTAAAAACAGTCGCCGTTGTTCACGTTGTTCAGAATACAGACATTTTCAAATTCCACCAGTTGTATCAACTTAATCAGTCGTGTCATGTGTGGATTTATTTGATAAAAATAATTGGTTTGACTTATGTAATAGTAATAGCTTATACAGTATATTTTTTTATCGTGGGCCATAGGATGTTACATGCTAAAAATTATACCTTGTGATAATGTATATTTTATCTTAAAATTTTGAGCGAAATTTTAGTTAGTAGTAAATCAATTATTTTTCTACATGATGCGCTGCATTAGAATAACTTAAACATGTTTTATTCCATTAAAAAATGAAATTATTTAATATAAATGACTGAGCAAAAATAATCAAAGTACCTTGAATTTCCGAAATGTCAGATTGATTAGTGAGGCAAGTAATCAAATGAATTTATATTAGAAAATGTCTGTTTATATAGTTGAAGAACGGGTGGAATTTGTAACGGCAATTATAAGAGGGTTGTTTGCAGGGAAATAGTTGTAGGGAAATATTTGACAACTTTTCTGCAGCGTATCCCGATCGTCCGGTTCAGAGCAAAAGCACTTTTTAATGGAATAAAACATGTTTAAATTATTCTAATTAAACGCATCATGTAGAAAAATAATTTATTTATATTACTAACTAAAATTTGCTTCAAAATTATATGATAAAGTATACATTAACAAAAGGTATAATTTTTAGCATATGGCCCACTATAAAAAAAACCTACTGTATAATTGTTTTAAAGCCAGCAATGAGCACCATTTGTCATATTAAATTGAATTAAATTAAATTTGGTAATGTTTATTGTAAGTAATTAGTAAATGCACTTTAAAAGGGTTTCCTGTTTATGTATAAATAAATACGTTTTTTAAAATAAATCATTTTGAATTAATTTGTTTGTTATACGTTAACATTTTTATTGCACCTTTACCTACAATAAATAACAAAATAATTACAATAATATAATTTAAAACGAAATAAATATGTACATAATTATCTGTGAATTTAAATAATGAATATAAACAATTATGTTAGTATAAAAGCATACATTTTTGTCTATTATTTAAATGTACTAATAGATTATTTAATATAAACATAAGAAATAATCTTTGGTTTTAAAGTTAAAAATCACAATGGATATCCTATATTAATATAACCACTACCCTTTCCCATTTCGTTTGCAACAACCTGTTTACCAAGATTATATCTTGCCAGTCTGGAGTTAATTAATTGTTTGAGCACATGCTGGTGAGCTGTTTTGCAGCGGGGCAACTAGTTCTTGAGTGTGTGGACTTTGCATCCATCATCTTACTCCACTAGATTATCGGACAAATTGAGCGGCCGAATAATGAGGAAGTAGTTTTTTTTTTCTGATTGATAAATTAGCGAAAAACCGTACCTAATCCGTCGAAGGGTGACTGGCTGTCGTCCTGTGCGAGCGCCCCCCTAAAGAACAAACAGACCGCGATTGTTTTAAACAATAGCCGCGATCCCATGTTTGCACCGGCACCTCCGTTTATTTACATCACCGCCACAATAAAACAAAATAAACAATTACGGGGCCACTTTAGATGTGTCGCGTTGCGGATATGCGGCGGCACATCGTTTACGATCATCCACGCACGGTCACTCCAATCGAGCGAACAAAGCAATCGCAATTGTTCCGCGAGAACAAAAATGACAACTGAACAAACCCGTCTGTCCGCGACGCAACTGAGCCAATGCACTTGCTAATACTACTTTAAGAATGGACGGTCGACCCCGAAACGCCGCTTGTCTTCGTCCCGTTCTTCCGGCGCTGAGTCCGTGAGGCGGAGCGAGACGGAAGGTCCTGCGTGGTGGGGTCGTGTTGCCATAGCAATTAAGACCCAAATCTCGTTTGTTTGAGGTTCTTCTGTTGGTAGCGCACCTGTTTATTGATTTTTCTGGGATGCCATAAGGGCACATTTTAAAATTTATTCACATCATTTTAAACTCCAAATGCTAAAATTTTATTTCCAGAAGCACGCACTCGATTCTACCAAAATATCTACAAAATTCCAAAAATATCGCACGTCAGGGTTACCTTCGCACATTGCGAAAAAAACATTTCACGTGAATAAACATGTGCCCGAGTGTAAATTTTTGTATAGATTTATATAACCGGCGTCCTACGTTCAGTTATATTAAATGACAAGTAATATTCTAGATGTATTCTTTCATAGGTACTTAATACTACCTAGGGATTTCAAAAGGAGAAGTTTTATTCATTTTGTTCGATGGAATTTATTCAACAAGAGCAGTTGCATGAAGCTAAATTTCTGAACAGACCAGTGACGGTTCGCGGGTTTTTTTCTGGTACGGCCGAGGAACAAGAGGTGATAATAAAGATAGGTGCGGTCACGCAACCAGCCGTCTCTGCAACTGACCCTACCTATCTGTATTACCACCTCTTGTTCCTCGGCCGTACCAGAAAAAAACCAGCGAACCGTCACTGGAACAGACAATTTAGACTGTAGAGAATTGCACGGCACAAAAACCTGCAGTTTATACCACTTTCAAATTGCTGCAATTTTAGTTTTGTACTTTTTGTACTTTAGCACTATGAGTTGGGTTATATTCTGATATTTGAATTTGAAGGTTCACTTACAAAACCTGCAGTTTATACCACTTTCAATTTATTTCTCAAGAAAAAACGAAAACAACCGTAGTTTTATATATGCAAAGTCCTTCAAATAAATTAAACAAATTGTTTTTACCGAACAAAGCATCGTTTTTAAAATTCACATATAAATAAATTTCTAATTTTATAAAATTAATTTCTTTTAAACCCAGCGGTGAAAAGGCAACGGAATATTTACTTCCTCTGATAGAGTAAGTAGTGCAGCACGAGCGGTGTCTTTGTCTTTGCCTCACCTACGAAAATGCACGAGCCGCCGCTGCGCAAACCCTCCCATTGGGTGTCGAGGTTATACACAAATGCATAACAGTTTAAAATGCAATTAACTCTAACTTCTTGAATTTAATTAGTGTATCTATTATGATTTATGATAAATAGAAAAACCACAAGAGCAATTATTTCTTGATTAATGCTGAAAGCCATTACCTTAATTGTAATATATCTTGGAAGCTTGGAACACGAAAATAATCATTTTCTTCGTTGATTACAGCTAATACACACCTGTAATTTATTTGTTATTGCAGTTACATCCGTTATAAGGTCAAATAGTCTTAATTAACAATTTGAGTTTAATTAATCATTTTCTGTTTTGATCCATGCATTAGCAGCATTAGCTTGTGAATTTTGTAGAATAGAATAGAATTTATTTAAGTGTAAAAAATTACATGTGCAAAATACACCACGGCAATTGTGCTATATATTAATTGTAATAAAAAAACGGATATCCCCTACAATATAATAAACCCCTTTCCATTCATACTACTATTAGATAAATTTATAAAAATCCGCTTCCTCAGAATTGCCTCGCCATTTCTTTTGCTATTTTTATAATACAAATGTGAATACTATTCCTTCCTAAAACGCAGTACCTTTGACTTCAGAGAATAATTATTAAATATTATTATTATTAGTTTTCCAGAAATCTAACAAATGATTGCCGAAGATATATTTATTAGGTTTTGTTTGAGTTAATTTTTTTAGTACAAATATTATACTGTTTATAGTTACCCACTAATATCATGTCAATTTAATTATTTGAATAATAATAATAACAATAATACAATTTATACTCTAAATACACCGAAATACATCGACCTGCCATATTTGTTTGATTTTACCACAATTAATAGTTTCCAATGTAAATAATAGCTTATTATTCTAATGGCCACTAGTATACTAATTTAATAACAATAATAAACGTTTATTGTACTTACTAAATACATAATAAATAATAAATACAATGGCCATAACTAATTTAATTATTTAATAATTTGATTTCATAAGGATGAATCAGTGACGGCTCGCGGGGTTTTTTTCTGGTACGGCCGAGGTAGCAGGGGTAGCAATACAGATAGGTAGGGTCGCTAGCAAAGACGGCTGGCTGCGTGACCGCACCTATCTGTATTAGCACCTCTGCTACCTCAACCGTACCAGAAAAAAAACCCGCGAACCGTCACTGGGACGAATAGTTAGAGCATTATTCAATAATGAAGTCCAAGAAATTAAATCGAAGCGACATCTATGATCTACTGCGAGTATTAAAATCTAGTTGCTCTTTTAGTGGCTGTCATTTTTATATTAAATAATTTCTCTAACGTGTTAAACTGGAGATAAAAATATAAAAAGTAAGTAACCGTATGCGCTTAGAATCTAATTATAACGATTACCGCGTAATTGATAATCAATGGAATGTTTATTACATAACGTTTAAGGTTATGGTAGGACTTGATTTGTTTTTGCTTTTCCATTTAGAATTCAGTTCTTTATCTCTTCATCACCACACATATCAGTAGTATTGCATTTGTAATAGCGGTAGTATCTCAAAGTTCAAGTAGAATGATCTTTTCGAGCCGCCCGTTTGTTTCACTCGAGCTGCTCGATTAAATCGAGTGGCTTGAAAATATCGGCTTGTTTGAATGGATTGCAGTGTTTGAGCGGATAAAAGGGCTTGAATAGACGATCTGCTCTATCAGATTTTGGTACAAAATATTTGTTCTTATTAACCCTGAGCCACTACAGTGGGTTTCATATTTTTGTACCTATTTTATCATGAATTTTATAGTTAAAATAAATAATTAGTGTAATTTCAAGTTTGATTTTCTATTTTTTATTGGCTCTTCTTATTTTGAGTTCTTATATAATTAATAGATAGAAATATGCTGTTTGCAGAGTGATAAGTTAACCCTTTCAGCCCTGGATTTTTAATATACTGAATACTTGTTGTGCTACTTTCTTGATGGAACCATATTTTCAAATTGGGTAAAGTAAAACGCTTGTTTTGTTCCATAATTTTATTTTCAGTTGCCTGACACGTGTTTCGATCGGTTAGGATCGTTTTCAAAGTTAAACTAATTTGTTTAATTTTGTTTAAATTAGTTTAACTTTGAAAATGATCCTAACCGATCGAAACACGTGTCAGGCAACTGAAAATAAAATTATGGAACAAAACAAGCGTTTTACTTTACCCAATCTAGATTTTTAAATTTGAAAAAATTTTTTTGTTAATTATTATTGATGGGGAGCTTCTCAAGACTATAAATACCAAATTTGAACTCATTTGATTAATTAGTATAGGAATTAATTAGTGAGGCTTTGTTGAAGTGACATCTAGTGTTAAACAGCAAAAATATGGATCAGTGACGGTTCGCGAGGTTTTTTCTGGTACGGCCGAGGAACAAGAGGTGGTAATACAGATAGGTAGGGTCAGTTGCAGAGACGGCTGGCTGCGTGACCGCACCTATCTGTATTACCACCTCTTGTTCCTCGGCCGTACCAGAACAAACCCCGCGAACCGTCACTGGTAGACATGTAAATGTTGCGGTGGCAATTGCCACCACCAAGGCCGAAAGGGTCAAGCAGTGCTCAGTTGCTACGAGTCATTAACACGTTGACCGCTTTGTCAGTCACCGTTGTCTGACACTGAAGTATCCCAATAGGGCCACGTCAGTCACCGATGACTGATCATGAGTACCTACTTTAAACTTACTATTTAGTGCTGTCAGTCACGAGATGAATTAAATAAGCATATTCTTACTCATTTTATAAAATAAAACTTAAAAACAAAGAAAACTTTTTTGACATTTTATAAAAAAAACATGTAAAAATACAAGAAGGTTCTGTTACATTTTGGAATCGTTTGGAAGATTCCAGCAAGTTCCAGAAGCTTTTATTACATAGTGTTATTTATTAAATCTTCAATCTCAATAGCTTGTTAATTTTCATTCATATCTTCATCAATAACGAGTTCTTTTGATATAATTGTTGGTTAACCCTTTCGGCGCTGGTGGTGGCAATTGCCACCGCAACATTTACATGTCTAGATGTCACTTCAACAAAGCCTCACTAATTAATTCCTATACTAATTAATCAAATGAGTCTTAAGAAGCGCCCCATCAATAATAATTAACAAAAAATTTTTTTTCAAATTTAAAAATCCAGGGCTGAAAGGGTTAAATAAAATGAAATAATGTACGAGCTCTGACAGCTTTGGCGTTTTATCTAGTAAATTAGGTCTATGAATTAAAGAGAACACCCCTTCGATACCACTTCCTTGCATAGAATAAGCAATTGGTCCAAAAAACGACATGAGTAAATGAAAACTTCCAAGTCTTATACAATCTTTGATAATTCAGATCCATCGGGAGCTGCAGATACGATTTCTCAAGCTTTTGTAGGTACCAAAAGGTTCTAGAATGTTTTGATACATTCCAGAATTATCTGCAAGGTTCCAGAGAAATTATCTGGAGAGTTCTAGAAGGTTCTATTACATTCTGAAGGTTCACGAGGGTTCTAGAAAGTTCTGTTACATTCCAGAATTTTCCGGAAAGTTCCAAAATACATTCTGAAATGATCTGGAAGGTTCCCGGAGCTTCTATTATATTCCCGAATTATCTGGAAGGTCCATGGGAGTTCGAGAAGGTTCTGCTACATTTTGGAATTGTCTGGGAGGCTCCAAAAAGTTCTAAAGAATTCTGTTACGTTACAAAGGGTTACAGAACATTTCCATGTTTCTAAATTAGTCCGGAAATTGGATTACTAAAAAAACGTTCATTAAATATTACAGAAGCAAAATGGTGTGCTTTCCTGTAATATTTTTAAAACTTTTTGAAAGATTTTTTTTTAATTGTTCCAATGTTGATTTTGGAGATATTAAATAATAATAATAAATGTTTATTGTACTTACTAAATACATAATAAATACAATGGCCATCGACCGGAGTCCTTCAGCCATAGAGATATTATTTGTTGAAGAACTTAAATTTTAACAAGATGAAAAATGACATAAAATGTTTTTACAGCAACAAATGCATATTTAGTGCATTTTATGTTGGCATGAATACTTCAAGGTTAATAAAATAGAAAATTCAAGCATTGTAAAATAGGTATAAAAAGCACAATTACTTAACAGCTTACCGATTTATAGCAAAATAAAAATGCTTGGTTAATTGAGAAATTTGCTAAAAAAATTTGTAATTAAATTAAATGCTATGAAAAATACTAGGAATTAAAGCAAATAAATAATATAATTACAAACACTTGATTGTGGCAGATGACCAAGCAATCAACAATAATAGTGAACAAAAAAAAATACTGAACATGCAAACATACAAATTTATTATTATTATTTTCTAATATTAGTGATGTTGTTGATCAAGTAATTCCGCAAAATCGAAGATCAATAATATAATTGTATTTAATATACACTGATGATGGCCCATCCATAAATAAGGCAATTGTTATTACTTGAATTCTCTTTTTAAATTATAGGATAACACTGTTCAAAGATTAATTTTAAGTACTGCACTTCCTATACTTACTCATCGTGTACGCAATAATGTCTGGTGTCTGTGTACACCTTTCCCTCTGCAATCTCAAACAAGGCTGTTTACATTAATTCAGTGGCCTTCAATTAAATTTATCCACGGTGTTAAGAATCGCATTATGCTCATTTATAATTGAACAAGTTTGAAAGATTAATTGTTTATATCTGCATTAATAAATGAATGTTGAATAACTTTTTTTGTGGACCTGTGTATTCATTTCAACCAGCATGAAATCAATATACGATAAACCTTGAAGAGGTCAGATTATTAACAGTCAGAAGACTATTTTTAAATCATTACATTCAAGGTATTAATACATTAACAGGAAACGGTTTGGCGATTTTAATATGCAAACAGATACCTCTGTTGTGATGTGTATATTTATTGTGTTATTGAATGATTGAATATTTTAATGTGGGATGTGATTGGAATGAGATTTTAGTGTATTTAACAGATGCATATTTCGTGGAAATGCATGGGTATCTCGGTTGTTTGAGGAGATAGAGCGTCGGTTAAATTGGGGCAAAGTTGTGTATTTTAGGGCCCCTTAATAATCTGGAAAGAAATTTGAAATATATTCTTGTGTTTTCGAGATATTGTCAGAAAACTGTTTTTTTTTAATTTCATTGTTCGGAAACTATTAAATCTAGACATTTACAATTTCGACGTTGTAAAGGCATCTAGGAATCTAGTAGTATACTTGATTTTAAAATATTTCTAAAATTTATTTTATTTGGTAGTATTGATATGTAAATATTAGAGATGGCCGAAATGAAAATCTTTTGTGAGTCGTCTCGTGGAAAAGAGTGTACTGGAATGTGTGGACTCATGAGTGGGCTCTCGACTCAAGAAGTAAAGTGATGAGCCAAAAAAAGAAAGGTCACAGAGTCCACTCACTCATAAGTTACCCATTTCTAGTAAATACATGTATTTATATATTCCTTAGAACAATTCAATAATCTACTTAACAGTAAGTTGCTTTTTAAGACTAAAAATGGAATTTCTTTGACGAGCAATTTTCTTTATACCAAATTATGCTGCAACAGTTAATAATTTCATTTATCCATTATTTCAGAATAATATACTTGATTGACCACAAATTTTGCACCAATTATACAAAATCCCTCTAATCATTCAACACGAGTATGATAATTAATATTTTATTATTAGCATTGCAATATAAAATTTAACTTTTATGCCTTATCCACTTCACAGTTTTATAATTGAGTTTAAATGGAAAAGCAATCGCAATTTAATTCACGCATTATTATTTTGTTTCATAATTAAATCATTGGATTTTCCTATTACATGAACACAGTTTATGAACACCTAATCCCGCTATCTAAAGTGAACTTTAATTGTGGTCACTCTATTACATCATTTGAATGATTGGTTGTGCATGCAATTTAATACGATGTGGTTTCCTGGAACCGAACACTGATAATTAACTTGAAGCAGGAAAAATAATCGTTTGCCTTTCAAATGTAATCGTAAAATTTAACTGTAATGATGTACTTTATTACCAATCATACTTACAAAACAAAACATCTACGCTTTACAAATTATCAAGCATACAAGTATAGAATAAAATGTTATAGAAGTGTTTAAAAAAGCAATTTATATGTTACTACTAATAAGAAAACATTTTTATCACTCATTTTCTTGTACACAGAAAATAAACAAAGAAAAATTTGTTGTTAAGTTTGAAATTAATTTTATATAATAAATAGGGTACTTTTTTATAATCCAATATTCATCACTGGCATTAGCCAGAAAAGCAGTTTCGATATTAAAAGTTATTTGTTTATTAAAAGTCTTAGTAAGACCAATTTTTAGATTTACAAACAAACCTTAAATTTTTTGAATTTATTTAAATATCATCTACAGATAGGTGCGATCACGCAGCCAGCCGTCTCTGCAACTGACCCTACCTATCTGTATTACCACCTCTTGTTCCTCGGCCGTACCAGAAAAAAACCCGCGAACCGTCACTGTCTACAATTTTAAAGTATTATTTACGTTGTGATGAATAGAGAAAACTGATTCATATAATGCATAAAGTAGATTCTTAGCGATAGTAGCCTGGAAGATATAATTTTATAAACATTAACATATATAATATAATAGATTTATAAAATTATAAATCGTTGTTTTTGGATTGTAATAATTTTTTAATTACATTACAGATGGTACACGGACATGGAGACCCTTACAAGGTTCCCGACTACAAGATTTACAAGGTGGAGGATGTGCCCTTATTACTGAAAACTCAAAAGGCACTAGAAGCTCAGGGCCTATGCGATCCTTGGCTCCGTAATGAGGTTTGGAGATACAATGTTAAACAGTTTGGAAATGAGAAGATTCGGCTAAAGGGTGCTTTTGGAATCGGATTCAAATATGGTTTAGCAGCCGCCGTCATCACTGCAGGTGGTACATATCTGTACGACATGACCTTCCCGCCCGATCACCATCATGAGAACTGTATCGACCAACAATAATTTATTAGATGTTATTATAGTAGATTGTATATGTAAATAAAATCGTAAAACCATCGACCTTTTTTGCATTTTTATTAGTAGCAACATAAATAACCAGGATCAATTAACTGTGGGACGAGTATACTCGTCATGAAGAAATTGGCAAAATTTTGTTTAGAGAGTGTGAATTGGTGTCAATCAGCCCAAGTAAAAATCTAATGCTATCAAGATTTGCAGATAAATAATATTTACCGAATTATAAATTACCAAAAATATAAAAGGATTCCAAGAACTAATTAATAGAGTAGGGAATGAGAGGGGATCAAACGACAATATTGTGGAAACAAAATTTATGGTAATTTCCCCGAGATCATAACATAAGAAGGCTTATTTATATACATGGATACATTTTAAACTCGGTTGTAATAATAACACAATTTATTAATAGTTTTGATCAAAAATAAATGTGATAAAATGAAACAAAACATTTACACAGAATAGAATGCATTTTAGGTTTACGGTTTATAAGGTGCCACAAGTGCTGCTTTTTATTGATAGGGATGTCAGGATAAGTGTAATCACATCCTAAAGTCGATAATAATTCCTATAACATTTTCAATTTAATTTTGTACTCTAATTTTTCAGAAATAAAGACAAACATTTAAATTACATTTTTATTAGTATCAAAATATAAAGAAGTCCTAAATTAAAGTTAGATCTAATCAAAGGCATACTATCTAAATCCTTCGTTTCTGCGTGCTTATATACAAAACATTATTTCCTCGAATGAACGCATCTCCGTGCTTATTCTTCAACTGGCCGTTGACGTATTCTTCAGTTTGCTCCAGGGCTATATTCATATATCCATCAATGCAAGCTAAAACACCTGAAACAATAATGCATGATTATTAACATCGCCTAGTCTCTAATTGTAGATGGAGAAGTAGGAATTTGTATGTGTACAACACACGTTAATGGAAAACACTCACCTCTGTAATCCACACCGCTATTTAATTTTACAACTACGGGCCTGCCGTGTATTTGTTGAATAAAATTGGATAAAGCTTCTTTGCGACTCATGATTATTTAAATATGTAAATAATCTGAATCTGCAATAGAAGTAAACATATAGGTTATAATAATAGACTATTTGATAGATTCACAGCTTTGTTGCATGCACACCCAGGAGTGCAACTTAAGAAAGAAAAATGTTTCTTTGATAGCGAGTGGAGATCTTTGACTATTTAAAATAATTTCACCGTATTTTCTGGATTGGATCGATTGCTTTATAAATTGTAAAGATACTGCTTTCCAGTTTTTAAATTATCCATCTTTTCGAATACTGAGGAGTGACTTATATCGAGTTCCCACTAGCGGACAAACGTTGAGCAGTGATCATATGGGAAATGAAGGGAATTAAATTGATTGCATTTAAAAAGTTACAGCTTTAAAAGAGGTTGTATGTCTTGAAATGCACTTTCAATGAAATAATTTAGTATAAATGAGGTTGTATGTCTTGAAATGCACTTTCAATGGAATAATTTAGTTTAAATGAGGTTGTAGGTCTTGAAATGCACTTTCAATGGAATAATTTAGTTTAAATCAGGTTGTATGTCTTGAAATGCACTTTCAATGGAATAATTTAGTTTAAATGAGGTTGTATGTCTTGAAATGCACTTTCAATGGAATCATTTAGTTTAAATGAGGTTGTATGTCTTGAAATGCACTTTCAATTGAATAATTTAGTTTAAATGAGGTTGTATGTCTTGAAAAGCACTTTCAATGGAATAATTTAGTTTAAATCAGGTTGTATGTCTTGAAATGCACTTTCAATGGAATAATTTAGTTTAAATGAGGTTGTATGCTTGAAGTGCACTTTCAATGGATTAATTTAGTTTAAATCAGGTTGTATGTCTTGAAATGCACTTTCAATGGATTTCTTTAGTTTAAATTGTAAAGTTTGTGTGCTTGGAATGTACTTTCAATGGATTCATTTAGTTTAAATGAGGTTGTGTGCTTGAAATGCACTTTCATTGTATTTGTTTAGTTACAGCCACAGAGCATTTAGATTCTATAATTGACGTTTTTAGTCCTACACATTCGATTTTTAGCTATAGTTTTTGGCAGCAAACTTTAGATTTGACTTTAAAAGTTTTAAAGGAAAATTGTTAGAAAGGGCTTGAGGAAATCTATAAATTTTGTATGCTGTTTCTGCTGATGTTTTTATTCTCTCTAATGGGTCAAACGCATGTAAAATAAGGTTCATTAATGTCGACACAGTGCGTCGGATCCTTTTTACTTATCCGGTAACCCTCGAAGCAGCTGCACTCGAAACCCACGGGCTTATCGACGCACTTCTGCGAGCAAGGTGAAACGGTCGTGTCGCACTCATTGATATCTGAAACATTTTCCGTGAACATATACCGCTAGAGCGGCAAAACCTAGCCTACAAACCACACTCCTTTTCATCGCTGTAATCCCCGCAGTTGTTCTCTTGATTACAGAGAAGGGTGTCGTTAATGCAAACTCCATTAGCGCACTCAAATAAATTATCACCTTTACAGCTGTTCTTTTCGGTACTCGAGCAATTCGTTTCATCGCTGTCGTCTTCGCAATCGTCTTTATCGTCACACCGGTACAACTCCAGGATGCATTTTCCGGAAGCGCATTTGAATTCGCCCGGGTAACAGCTCGGTTCGCAATTCGGGGGTTCGTCACTTTTGTCATTGCACTCTGCATCTCCGTCGCAATAGGGTACCTTCTAATTTTTAATGTATTGCATTAATTTATTTATTAGTTTTTATATGTAGCAGCAATATGAAATAGTTACGTTATTCTCAAATAAATGTGTGTGGTGCGCAACTCTATGGGAAAGCAATGTATGTGCGATTACTTTCAAAGGGAAACAACTTATGTGGTGATCAACTTCACAGGGAAGCAACTTGTGTGGCAACTAACTTCACAGGGAAGCAACTTGTGTGGTGACTAACTTCACACGGAAGCAACGTGTGGCGACTAATATCACGGGGAAGCATCTTGTGTGGTGACTAACTTCACACGGAAGCAACTTGTGTGGCGACTAACTTCACAGGGAAGCAACTTGTGTGGTGACTAACTTCACAAGAAAGCAACTTGTGTGGTGACTAACTTCACAGGGAAGCAACTTGTGTGGTGACTAATATTACGGGGAAGCATCTTATGTGGTGACTAACTTCACAAGAAAGTTCGGTTTGACTCGACTAAAGTAAACTTTTTACGCTTGCACTGTCAAGCGCTTCCCCATGAAATTAAACACCTCACGTGTCTGTTGTGAACAGCTTCAATATTCACTCAACGAAAGTTTAGCAGACTGTTTGATCTAGGGAAATTTTTTAACTGTAGAGGGCGGCATTGACAACCAAGAATTTAATAACTAATAACTGCTGATGATTAATGACGAGCCCGCAAAATGATGGGTCAAGCCTTTACACTACTGCGGGAGCACTGAACTGATACTAACCTTATGCAAATTGTTTGAAGAGGGCCGAACTTTTAGTTCAATATTTCTCTGTATGAGACAGCAAAAAATTAAAAGTGGGCGTGAAAATGTTATCTTCAGGTTAGATATTATACATTTTCTGGTTTGACTGTTCTTTAAAAACGACAAATATATCAACATACAACATATAAATTACTTTCAATTGCACTGAAAACTACAGATTAGCACTATTTAAAATTACCTGATCCATGCAGTGATCGCCCTCGTCAGAACTGTCTGTACAATCCTGGTGACCGTTGCATTGCCAGGCCAATGGTATGCAGTCGTTGTTCGCACATTTAAATTGATCGGATCTGCATTGTTCTATAAATATATCATAAATTGTAATCTATGGCCAAAGTTTAGCAAGGAAAATTTTTAACTGTAGAGGGCAGCATTGACAATGTCAAGTAAGATCAGTGGCAATCAAATTGATCGAATTGATAATTCTACATTTGATTGCCACTGCCAATGCAATTTGGTATCGCGAAACGGATATAGTATAATTCGAAGATAAAAGCTGTCTCTTCCATAATGCCAGAAATACAGTTTGAAAAACGATCTGGAAAATATATATCCAGTATATCTTCTGTTACGACATTTTTGATTTATATGCTAATTTTATTTTACAAACCTTTACAAGATTTTCCATCATTTGCTAAAATTCCCTGAGGACAAGTGCAAACCGGATGCGTTCCATTAAACAAGCACAACTCTTGACAACCTCCATTATGATGGGCGCAAGCATTTTTTCCTTGTTGTCGCCTCTTTGAGAACACTTGGATGTCTTTTAAAGAATCCCCAGCTTGACTCAGTAGTGTTGTGTAGTCTGATAAGTTTTTAACATTAGCTGATTTTATACTTCCCCGGTCATGCGTTCTAGAAATAGAAGATGTTTTTGAATTTTTTTATCTTTTTAAGTTGTAAGCAACAAGTTATTTTCGAAAAATTCAAAATTTAACAAAATACCCTTTATATCTTAACATGTTAGCCGCCAAAATGGTGAAAGAATAATGTTCCCTGGGCCAAGTCGCTTTTTCAGCTAATATCAATAATAGCAGTAATTGTAAAATAAAATAGGGAAATAGGACCTTTTTTTAATTTTTTTTTGCATATTTTTTGATGAGACACGCTGTTCATGTCTCATGGTCTGAATGTCATTTGTTATCAGTGGAGGCCGTGCAACTCACAATAAATTTGTGAATGAATTTTCCTTAGTTATACGTTTTGTAATACATCTACGAAAATAAAGCAACATTTCTGTACTTTTTCTTCTGTAATAGTTTGATTGATAAAAATACAATACAATAATTCACTCATTTAAATGACATCTCCCTTTGATTTGTAACTTCTATAAAAATAATTATTGCAGGTCAAATACACATTCTGGTCGATCAGGCCATCTAATTTTGAAATATCAACGATGCAATGGCCAGTAAGACACGTATGTCGGTACATGCGGCTAGATATACTGGGGTGCTTGAGACACAGCTTCCGTGCCTCACGGCCTATACGCATGGAAATTTGTGTCTCATAGCGATTAACGTGTTAAAAATACATCAAGGCCACATTTTTTTTTTCAGAATAAATTTAAAATTCATATGTAAAATCCACTTACGTATCAAGCCAAAAGAGTACATCGTCCAGTAAAGTAAGAGCGACAGGATTTTGCAAAGAATGATTCAAAAGAACCAGGTGCTCCGTCCCATTGTACGTCATCCTTTCGATCGTGTTCAAATTGGAATCACACCAGTAAATATACTTCCTCTCCATATCCAGCATGACATCCGAAATCCCCGCGTTCGTCGAATTTATCAACACCCTCCTGTTAGAACCGTCCAGACCGGACATCTCCAATTTATTATCGCCGGCCCACACCAAAATACCAAAAGCTGGATCCAAAGCCAACGCTGCCGGCTTTCCAACTTCATACGATAATACCACGTACCGCCCGGTACCATTCAACTTGGCCACCTCAATAACGCCGTGTTTAGGGTCGCTCCAATACATGTTCCTCGATGACCAATCGATGGCTAAACCTGTTAACCAGTCGACCGCGATGGATTCCATCCCTTCGTTTCGTACGATAACGGTTTTTCTTTTGGTGCCGTCTACGCCGATGCTGGTTACCAATCCGTGGTCGCTGTCTGCCCAAAATATTAAATCTTCACCAGCCAAGAAGTCGATCGTGCTGGCCATGGATATTCTTGAAATGGGACGCAATACTTGAGTGTCGTTATTGCCTTTCAACGGAAGCCCCCGGATTTCCCCACTTACGGAATAGAATAGGAATTCTTCGATGCCTATAAATAAATCAACATCACACATTTTGCTGAGCTTCCATAACAGTTTTTTTAAATTAATTTCTTATAGTTCAAAAATGTTTTGAAAATTTTTCTTGTACAGATAATGTAAAAATCCTGTGTCACAAAAATCATGTTTATGATTTTGGAAGTTGTACAGCTATTGCATGGTTAGAAGTTAATCATTCATATCTCAAAATGTAGGAAATATGTGGCCAAAATTTCAACAATATTTTAACAACTAAAAATTACAAACTGTTCATATTTTAAAATCTATGCTTTTATAACTATGAAGAAAGGGGCAACATGACTGCAGTAAATATACAATATACAATACTCTACCATATCTACCGATAGATTTGCCTTTTTTGACATCTTTAGTGACAAATACTAGAAAGTGAAGTACCAACAAGGCTATGAAAAAAATGTAATTTTGCAGCACGTTAGGTTGGTACCGGTATACTTCCAATATATTCATACACGACATCACCAATAGACACATTATTGACAGTTTATTATTATTATTGTTCTTGAGTTTGAACTATTTTTTGAATTTCCGTCATGGAGAACGTTCTAAACAATGTGAGTGCGATTTTTGTAATAAATTACAATTACAATTTTTATATTTTAATAAGATGCTCACTGCACATGCCTAATACAACTTTCTTAATAAAAGATATATTAAATTAATCTAACCAATGACAGTTTACTTCAATAATTGCATAACGTTCCGCCAAGACTTGCAAGAAGAATAATATTTACAACTTACCTAAGCAACCTCTGGGATCAACAGGATCAATGTAATAACCAGTAGCACACCTACACGTATGCTCAGTAGCCGAAATCGGCAAACACAAATGCTGACATCCCGCTTTATTAATCCCACAAGGATGGGACCCAACTTGTTCCGTCGGATCGTATATCCTTAACACCAAAGCCGATGTGCTATTCCTCAACACCTTATTATTCATTCCAGTCGTCTTATGAACCACCTTTATCGACCGATTATAGTCATCAGCATAATATACATAATTCTTATAAACAGTTACTGCAGCAACACGCACGTTCAGTAATGGCAGTTTAAGGGCGTGCTTAAGTTTCAAATTGTAGAAGTAAATTTCAAAGTTATTAACGTAGTAAACTCGTTCGGTTTCTTTATCGTAGCTCAAACTCTTGGTGTGCATCGTGAGGTTCGTCATGAGCACCGTGCGGTTGCTTCCGTCCGCCGAACTCATCTCGATTTCAGCGTACGTTTCATGTGTAGCTATCCAAAACAATCTTCCGTTAGGAGGGTCGACGGCCAAACTGACAATGTTAACTTGTTCGATTAGCACCGTGCTGTACTCGCCGTTCAAATTGCAAACGATGATTCCAGAAGGAGAACCGATGAACAAGAGGCCGGAAAGCCAATCGACGGCCAGGCCGGAAGGATGCTCGACGCCAATTAGTGTTTGCGTGGGGCCAATTGTAAGGCCGGATTTTTTTACTTCGTTTATTCGCGAATCTGTCCAATAGAGGGTGTTGGTGGAGGCCAAATATTCTATTTGGCTCGGGCTCATCATCTGCTGGTTGCTGATTGTCGGTATTATGTGGAAATAAGGTTGCAGTAAGTCGACTCCACGAATTTCGCTAGCACTTGCTATAAGGAGAACTCTTTCGTTACCTGAGAAAAAAGAAAGTTTTAAAAAGTTATCTCTAGATAAGTTTAAATTTGAATTAAGTCAACAAAGGATCATTACATTTTACATAACAGAAAGTGGCTCAGACGCTTCCTCAAAGTACATTTTGATAGAACTCGTTCTCTTGAATTCCTCGTAAAAATCCAAAAAAACTATGGATAATAAAAAATACTTACCAACGCAAGTTCTATGATCCTTATTCAATCTCATAGCATATGGGCAATCACATTTATAAGATCCATGAATGTGCAGCAGGCATAAATGCGAACAGCCTCCATTTCTATCAGCACAAGGATTGGGCACGCCTCTAGGTTGCCTACTAGGATGCAAAATTTTTATATCAAACGGTCGAGTTAAAGTTTTTTGAATTATAAAAACAGAGCTTCCATTCCACTTATTAGCCCTAACAACGCTGTTCGTCTTCCAATCAGTCCAATACACATGGTTTCCAAAAAGCGTAATAGCAAACGGATGCGACAGCGTGTCATGGTTACGCATTACTTCGTGATAATCGGTACCGTCGTATTTAGTAGTATGTATGGAATCTGATCGAGCGTCTATCCAATAAATCCTTCGAATATCGTAGTCCAAAGTTAACCCATTCGGCCAAGCACCGTCGGTTAACAAGTCGACCTTTACGACAATCGACCTTTCGAGTCCGGCCAGTGAACACCTCTCGATTCTGGGCGCCGCGATGTCCCAGTCCGACCAGAACAGCCAACCGTCTCTGGGATCCAAAGCTATGGCTCTCGGTCTTTCCATTTCTCCGGCGACCAAAGCTCTGCGGAAACTCCCGTTCAAGCGTGCTACTTCGATTTGATCCAAGTAGCTTTCGACCCAGTACAAGTTTTCGCCGATCCAATCGACCGCTAAGCCCTGAGCTGTGGTTAATCCCCTTTGCACCACTGGTTCTATATTACTTAGGGAATTGCCCATTAGGGTGCCTCTGTGAATTTTATCATTGCTCACATCTGTCCAAAAAATCTGTAATGGTTTAATATATTATTCTCTAAAGAAGTATGAATTAAGGTGATTCAAAGGAAAGCTGCATATGTCTGAATTTTAGGATTCACGAAAATCCACAGATCGATGAGAATCAAAATTACCCAGAAATAATTACTTCTTCGTATAAATAACCAAAAAAGCGGCAAGGCTGGTGTAGATGTAAGTACGGAGCAATAAAATATTTCAGTCTACTTGCACAAGACTGTAACCTCTAGTTTTTTAATAAACGCAATTCTATCTATTCAATTACATGTACCATGTACGGTAAGTTGCTTTTGCTAAGCCACAAAAACAAACCGCTTCAAAATCTAGCAGCTAATAAATTGGTTATTGGACTGACCACCAGCATATAATCAACTCAATTTGTTTAAAAGGAATAAACTCCGCAAAACATTTTGGGGAATTCCGATATACCAAATAGAATAAAAGAAGAAAAGGGTGCTACAAGATTTTGTTTTTGTTTGAAAACAAATAAATATTTTAATAAAATTTCAAAGCAAATGGTTTTTCATTTTGCATGATGATACTCAACAAACCAGTGACGGTTCACGGGGTTTTTTCTGGTACAGCCGAGGAACAAGAGGTGGTAATACAGAGACGGCTGGCTGCGTGATCGCACCTATCTGTATTACCACCTCTTGTTCCTCGGCTGTACCAGAAAAAACCCCGCGAACCGTCACTGCAACAAACCCTAAAAATTTGTGATGTAGTGTTGTGTTAAGGTGTAGTTAATTGTGTAGAAATTAGGTACTTCCTTAATTTGTACAAAATTTATTTATATTGCGAGCGGTTTCAGCTTATACCATCTTCAGGCAAAATTGTCTATTTAGAATGATTATGTGGGTACATCTCTAGGTTAATATTTATTTTGATTTCACTGATGTGTTGTTTATTTATGTGGTTTGTGTAGATGTGTGTTGTCGTGTGTGTCACATAATCATTCTAAATATACAATTTTGCCTGAAGATGGCATAGCCGAAACCGATCGCATTATAAATAAATTTTATACAAATTAATGAAGTACCTAATTTCTACATAATCCAATAAATTTGGACATGTATACCCGTCAAACAAAGTTAACTGCTTAAATATGATTACCGAACTACAAAGTCCACGTGTTATTAGAAACAGAAAGGTTTAGTTATTTATTAAATTTTAAATACTTACCATGTCTGTATCATTTGAATGATAGAAATCAAGTGCAATGGTGATCGTCGAGCTTGAAATCAAAGCCTTAACATCAAAAGTGTTCAAATCGACTCCCTTAATCTCACGCCGATCACTGAATATAACATACGGGGTGCTTCCATCCACACTCTTACAAGTAAATCTGTCATCTTCCAGAGCGTACCCTGGCAAGCACGTGCACTTATATCGAGATCCGTGAGGCTCGCAATGTTGTGAGCATACACCCCAACTTTCACACGGATGATTTATGAGACACGTCAGCCCGTCCGACTGCAGATGCAAATTTTCTGGGCACGAACAAACCAACCCCTCCGGTGCATTATGACACACGTGCGAACACATTGAGCTGGATTCGCAAATTCTCTCGGAGCACCGAAAACCCTCATCGGTTTTATCAACGCAATCCTCCCTGTCGTCACAAAGTTGATCCACCGTTACGCAGACAGTTCCATTATCGCACAACCTAGACGGGTACTGACACTCGATTTCGTCCCTGTGCGGCCTGACCGCGGTGGCATTCTGTATCTTCGTTTCGTCGCAATCTTTCTCATCGGATCCGTCCGTGCAGTCTAGGTGGCCGTCGCAGTGGAACCTCTCGGGGATGCATTCGACATTGTTGCATTGGAATTGTTTTTTCTCGCAGACGGTGCATCCGCGTTCGTCGGATCCATCGGGGCAGTTCACGACTTTATCGCACTTGTTTTCCAACGGAAGGCAGGTTAGGTTGGACAGACAGAGGAACTCGGTGTTGGCGTCGCATTTAACGCAATCTATTTCGTCTGAGAAGTCCTTGCAATCGTCTATAAGGTTGCAATATAGGCCGGATGATATGCACCTCTTGTTTTTACATGTGAATTCTATTATATTGCATTCTTTGTCTTCTGAAATTAAGAGAAAGAATAATCAAGAAGAAGATTTTAATTAATTTATGTGTAAAGAAAATACTATTTTTTAAATAAATAATTTTGAATACATTTTTTGTTTGTTATAGATTAACATTTTTATAATTGATTAGTATATTTAAATAATAGACAAAAATGTATGCTTTTATACTAACATAATTGTTATTTAAATTCACAGATAATTACGTACATATATATATTTCGTTTTAAATTATATTATTGTAATTATTTGAAAAAATTGTCTCTTTTTACATTTTTCAAGATATCTAGTTACCTTTCACTTTTTTGAAAACTTTGAAAGTGTTATTTTATTGGGCCCATAAAACTGCACTTCTTTGCCCATTTAACCATTTCTCTATCTCTTATAGTTTCCGAGATCCCCATAATGAACATCGAAAAACTCACCCTGTACATATGTACATAATTATTTGTGAATTTAAATAATAACTACAGATTGCATATTAACAATTATGTTAGTATAAAAGCATACATTTTTGTCTATTATTTAAATGTACTAATGGATTATTTTACATCAACATAAAAAATAATCAATGGATATGCTATATTAATATAACCACTACCCTTTCCCATTTCGTTTGCAACAACCCGTATACCAAGATTGGAGTGAATTAATTGTTTGAGCACATGCTAGTAAGCTATTTTGCAGCGGGGCAACTAGTTCTTGAGTGTGTGGGGATTTTGCATCCATCATCTTACTCCACTAGATTATCGGACAATTTGAGCGGCCGAATAATGAGGAAGAAGTAGTTTTTTTCTGATTGATAAATTAGCGAAAAACTTTACCTAATCCGTCGAAGGGTGACTGGCTGTCGTCCTGTGCGAGCGCCCCCCTAAAGAACAAACAGACCGCGATTGTTTTAAACAATAGCCGCGATACCATGTTTGCACCGGCACCTCCGTTTATTTGCCGCCAAAATAAAACAAAATAAACAATTACGGGGCCACTTTAGATGTGTCGCGTTACGGATATGCGGCGGCACATAGTTTTCGATCATCCACACACGGTTACTCAAATCGAGCGAACAAAGCTATTGTTCCGGGAGAACAAAAATGACAACTGAACGAACCCTTCTGTATAGTATAGGAACTATCCTATATTACTTATACTAACTATAAGTATACTGTGGTACTACTTTAAGAATGGACGCAAATGGACGGTCGACTCCGAACCGCCGCTTGTCTTCGTCGCGTTCTTCCGGTGGGGCGGAGCGAGACGGAGGGTTCTGCGTGGTAAGGTCGTGTTGCCATAGCAATTAAGACCCAAATCTCGTTTGTTTGAGGTTCTTCTGTTGGTAGCGCACCTGTTTTTTGATTTTTCTCGGATGCCATAAGGGCACATTTTAAAATTTATTCACATCATTTTAAACTTCGATGGCTAAACTTTTATTTCCAGAAGCACGCACTCGATTGTACCAAAATATCTACAAAATTCCAAAAATATCGCATGTCAGGGTTACCTTCGCCCATTACGAAAAAAACATTTCACGTGAATAAACATGTGTTCCAGTGTAAATTTTTGTATAGATTTATATAACCGGCTTAAATGACGAGTAATATTCTAGATTTATTATTTTGTAGGTAGTACCCCCTTTGAGAAGTTGTTCGACGGAATAAATTTATTAGCTAAATTTCCGAACAGAAAATTGAGACTGTTTTATGTACAGAATTGCATGGCACCATTTCAGGGATGCATTCTCTAACATAAAATAAACAAAAAATCTCTAAAAAGAATTTATTATCGAAATATTGAAAGTTAAAAATAAATATCTGAAAGCTTCCGAAGAATTGAATTTGACAGGCAAATAAATGTAATTATCTAACACAAGTTCAAGCCAGTTCTTTAAATAATCTTATTAATAAGTAAATATTTCCTCGTCTCCAAGACTCCAACAAGAATGTTCATGGGAAAAGTAAATATTTTTAATTTTGAAAACTTGACAAAGTCCAATGGAAATATTCTTCACAGAACGGTGATTTTGCCTCCCAAGTGTTATTCCTCAACTTTGAACATTGACCGTTTGCTTTCTTTTGATAACGGACCGCGGACGGCCCGGACATCATTTTATTGTACCACTCTTAAGCCGGGCCCACACGATGCTACGAACGTTTGCCTCAAATGCTTGCTTCCAAGTGACGAGTCAAACGTTGGACGAACGTCTTGACACATGCGATAAACAAACGTTGGATCCACATGCAGTTGGTTCCAACCATCTAGCGTCCAACGTTGGAAGGTGTTCGTAGCATCGTGTGGGCCCGGCTTTAGTTACGACTTCTATCGGTTCCAACAAGGGAGTCTCCTCACTTCATACTTAGGATTTAGAGGACAGAAATATTCTAAAATTTGTACTAAACAAAGATGCATCATTTTTCAATATGTATATTAATTTGTATGAAAATATTTTGATAAATACGCCCCTTGTCCGATGAATTTGTTTGAAAATGAATTGTTTTGAACGGCAATTTTCAAGACTCTCATGTTTGTGTGCATATAACATATCTAACGATATTCTAGTCTGAATCGAAATATCTGCTATCTCGATAATTATACAACGAATTGAGACGCCGCAAATAAATAATGTAATTGATGTTCAAACAGATATTATAACCACCGATTGTTTGTTTACCTTTGCGATAACAGGTGCCTACAATTGGAAATCAGATTTTTCTATAATATAATGTTCTGAGAAAGGCAAAAAGTGAAACAAAGATACAGTATGCATTATAAATACTGGAATATGCTTTGAATTTTAATAATACAGCAAACTGAATTATCGACAGCTTCGCGTAGTACATTTTCATTTGTAAGATACTGTAAAATTGCCTTGCTTCCTCCGCTATTTTATGCACTATTCGATTCAGAATTAAATATTTTATCATTTGATGATAATTGTTGGTGAATTTTTACATTTTGGTTAAGGAATAAAGTTCGAGTGTTTTGGCGCCACGCATCACTTAGTGGTTCAGCTACCGTCCGGTACGTGGCGCGGACGCGGCGGCATTTACGAACATGATTGAATTGAGATTTTAAAAGCTAATAACTCGTCATTAGGAGCTATGATCTTGGCAATTGAAACGTTGAAATACTCACAATCTTATATATATGAAACATCTTTATTGACAGACATATTTTTTTTACATTAATTTTTACATATTACATTTATGATGAACTGTCAAGGGCTATGACAATCTTATTATATATCAATTTGATTGATTAAATCAGCCTGGATATAGATTATTAAACCTTCAAATTAGGTCTCGCAAAGACTACAAATTTCTTACTTAAATTAATAACTTATTCAAACAAGTTAATAAAACACTGACGCAATCTAAGGTTTCAAATATTTTTTTATTGTTCTACACCACACGGAGGATTTATCAGGTAGATTAAAATGTTTTCAAATTGAAAACTTTGTTATCAAACTATTTTTTTTAAATCTAAAATGATGGCATGTTGAGGCCAGTACAATTACCTACAAATGAACAATTATTACCAAATATATCATTGGTTGCTTGTTTAAGTATTTTTCAAAACTTGTAAATACAGTGAAATTTACAATAAATCAAAAAAACCGCTGACGATGTCGTAGAGCAGTGAAACCGGTCGAGTAATTTATTAAGTTAAAAGAGTTTTCTTTAGCATATACAACAAAACTAACAACATACGCATAACATAATAATTATTAAAACTACATGCATGAATTGCCGTCGTAATCCCTTCCAGGTGATTTTGCGTGTGAAATTTTACTTGAAAAAATCGCAATTTCTATTATACCCTGTCTTCATACTAAATTGTAAACGTAATTCCCGAGGTGTGTCTTATCTCCTGCAGACACGGGGTGGTTATTCTGAAGACCGTGCTAATCCTAAGTGAAAAGGTGTTAATCCCTGTCGCTGGCCCTTTCATAATCCTCATTCAAAATTTCTAGGAAATTCTTATTTGTACATTTTATTGCAACCGGCCAGATGGAAATCGTGCCAGATGCAAGATGCCTGTTGCCGGTATGCAAATTTCTATTCATAAATATGGCTTTCAGGCACAATTTCTGAACCGTCATCATAAATTTTAATTGTGTTCGAAGAAGAAAAATACGGTTTCTTCTAATGTCGAACCGTATTGTATACAAGCTGGTAATGGTAATTTTGTTTGCTTGCATCTCTAAATGGCAATTGCCTTCGAACAAAATCCCAAGATCTGACATTTCTGTGTAATTTCTGATAAAATCACGTGAGCGCAAAAAATGTAACTCGGTTAGTTTTCCATCATTAACTTGCCCGTGTAATGATCTCGAGAGCGAAACTCAATAAGGCGTAAGTAAATTAGTGAAATGGCACGTTAAAACGTAAGGGCGGGCTATATCATACTTTGTGTAATGCGATTATATGTATCTTCCGCCACTCGCCTTATTTAATTGGAAAAGTCTGGATCCTATCAGTTATAATTACAAGCCAATCCACTCCCTAACACCGATCGATAACTATAATCCGGGAAACTTCGCGAAAAGTGCGGAGTGTTACACATTTGTGTTATTTCTCAAAAAAAAATAAAAAAAAAACGGTGATGTGGCCATCATGTTACTTTATTAAATGATTTATTAGCACAATCGCTTAGAAGTTCGGTATCGTAACGATGCCCTCGGGCTGCAGCTCTATTAGTCCGTATAGCTAGGGTGCGTCTACCTCCATACATGAGGATTGCGACGTATACCTAGGGAAACATTTAGTTAGCATTGTAAGTTTTAAATTTTAAAATCTGCAAAAAAACCATTGAAAACGCGTGTATATTGGTTTGCATACAAAGAACAGTAGCCGAACGGTAGCTCGCATGCGCACACCGGTCCGGCAGCTTGAATGAATCATGCCAGAAAAAGTAAACATGTAAAAGTGCAAGTGCAATGCGTAGAGTGGGGGCGAAATCTGCGCAGAGGGTATGCAGCCCTTAGTTGAGCTAGGGTAAGGTAGAAAAGGCACACCGAGGGAAGGGTCGTGCAAAGTGCACCACGAGCAGTAGCGTTTGTTGAAATGTGATATTAAGATAGGCCCACCATCACCGATCTTCCGAGATATTATCCTGCCATGTCCATTTAATCGGTGAGTACACGGTGCATGCACATTTCCACTTTGTGTTCGGTAAAAGTTACGTGCGAATTACGCCCAGAACTTCGCCCACGGGCTTTCGCGTTTGAGCGCCGAGCAAATCAATGGGGCGAAGTTGCGGGGTTTGCAGGTTAGGTTTTTTGTTGGTAAATATTAACAATTTATCAACAATGTTTTTGTTTGTTTTACATTCAAATCACGGCTACCTAAATATCGTAAGTGGTTTAATTCAGTCTTTCAAACTTACAAATTGTTAATAATCCTTCAAAAAATTTAAATTGCAAGATTGTAAGCTGCTCAATTAATAACTTCTACATTCATAATTATCGCGAGAGTGATGTAAAATATTTGATTTATATTTATGTTTTGGTAATTCATATTATTAGGAATAGTAACTGCGTAATAATAGTGATAAAAAATTTCTAAATGAAAACCTAATGCAAGACATTTTCAATATTTAGACTGTTACAATTTTTTTTAAAAATAACTTAAATGATCAATTGTTTCGATTTTATAGTTCGCATTATTATTCAAGTTACTTTCTTCGAATTTTTCATATTTATTGATTTTCTTCAAAAACTAGTGAGATTTCGAAAAAATCTTATTCTTTATTTTGGCATTCTCTGCATTTATTGTTATAAAAATAAGTCCATTGATGGCAAAGCCAAGATTACTAGAAACACATAAATCGAGTAAATTTCAATGCTTTTAATTTTTTTAATATTATCATCATCAGTGCTGAAATGATGTGAAGAATTAGATGCAAGATATCGCGATTCATAGATGTTTTGCGAGTGGCGAGGAAAATATTTTTTTGGGGTTGAAGGAGTGCCCGTAACGTTTTTTTACTATTGATTGTTAAAGTACTTATATTAGTGATAAGAATAAGAATTTTTATTTAGTTATGGCTAATTACAAACTTTTTCAAAATTCAAGATATCGGGATGCCTAGATTTTTGCGAGTGGCGAAGGAAATAATTTTTTTTGCGCTGAAAGAGTGCCAGTAACGTCATTTTGAATTTTGTTTATTAAAGTACTTGTATTGGTGATAAGAATAACAATTTTTATTGGGTTAAGGCTTATTGCAAACTTTTTCAAAATTCAAGATATCGCAATGCATATATTTTTGCGAGTGGCGAGGGAAATATTTTTTTTTTGGGCTGAAAGAGTGCCGGTAATGTCATTTTGAATTTTGTTTACTAAAGTACTTGTATTAGTGATAAGAATAACAATTTTTATTGAGTTATGGCTATTTGCAAACTTTTTCAAAATTCAAGATTTCGCTGTGCATATATTTTTGCGAGTGGCGAGGGAAATATTTTTTTTTGGGCAGAAAGAGTGCCTGTAATGTCATTTTGACTTTTGTTTATTAAAGTACTTGTATTGGTGATAAGAATGACAATTTTTATTGAGCTATAGCTAATTGCAAACTTTTTCAAAATTCAAGATATCGCAATGCATACATTTTTGCGAGTGGCGAAGGAAATATTTTTTTTTGCGCTGAAAGAGTGCCGGTAACGTCATTTTGAATTTTGTTTATTAAAGCACTTGTATTGGTGATAAGAACAACCATTTTTATTGGGTTAAGGCTTATTGCAAACTTTTTGAAAATTCAAGATATCGCAATGCATGGATTTTTGCGAGTGGCGCGAATTTTTTTTTTTTTTGGGCTGAAAGAGTTCCTAACGTCTTTTTGTCTGTTGTATATTAAAGTACTTGTATTGGTGGTAATAATAATAATTTTTATTGAGTTATGGCTAATTGCAAACTTTTTCAAAATTCAAGATATCGCAATGCATATATTTTTGCGAGTGGCGAGGGAAATATTTTTTTTTGGGCTGAAAGAGTGCCGGTAACGTCATTTTGGCTCTTGTTTATTAAAGTACTTGTATTGGTGATAAGAATAATAATTTTTATTGAGTTATGGCTAATTGCAAACTTTTTCAAAATTCGAGATAACGCGATGCATAGATTTTGGCGAGTGGCGCGGGAAATATTTTTTTTTGGGCTGAAAGAGTGTAGGTAACGACTTTTTGACTCTTGTCTATTAAAGTACTTGTATTGGTGATAAGAATGATAATTTTTATTGAGTTCTGGTTAATTGCAAACTTTTTCAAAATTCAAGATATCGCAATACATATATTTTTACGAGTGACGAAGAAAATATTTTTTTTTGCGCTGAAAGAGTGCCGGTTACGTCATTTTGACTTTTGTTTATTAAAGTACTTGTATTGGTGATAAGAATAAATTTTTTTATTGAGTTAAGGCTTATTGCAAACTTTTTCAAAATTCAAGATATCGCGATGCATAGATTTTTGCGAGTGACGCGGGAAATTTTTTTTTTTGGGTGAAAGAGTGTAGGTAACGTCTTTTTGACTCTTGCATATTAAAGTACTTGTATTGGTGATAAGAATAACAATTTTTATTGAGCTATAGCTAATTGCAAACTTTTTCAAAATTCAAGATATCGCAATACATATATTTTTACGAGTGACGAGGGAAATATTTTTTTTTTGGCTGAAAGAGTGCCGGTAATGTCATTTTGACTTTTGTTTATTAAAGTACTTGTATTGGTGATAAGAATCATTATTTTTATTTAGTTATGGTGGATTGCAAACTTTTTCAAAATTCGAGATATCGCGATGCATATATTTTTTTTGGACTGAAGGAGTGCTCGTGACATTTTTTTTACGTTTGTTGATTAAAGTACTTGTGTTGGTGATAATGGATGGAACAAGAGGTTAAATAATTTTTTTTGTTTTTTTTTTCAATGCAAGTTCAGATTGTTACCATTTCGATTCCAATGTTTTATTGGAAAATTAGAAGCGATTTTTTTTCTGAGATAACAAGCTTTTAAAGGAACACATTTTTTCCAGAAATGGTTGAAATCGCCTCTAGGAACCTCAAAAAAATTTCACGGTCACAATACTTTCTCGTACTTTGTAACGGAGAAAAATAAATTGCTTTCAATGATTTGAAAAATTGTAAAAAAAAAATCTCTCAAAAGCTTAAGATCCCACAAAAAACGCCTATATTTTGATACGTTGTCCAAATCTTAGGTAGAAAAAAAAATGGTAACATTCCAAACATAAACTAAAAAACCGAAAATTGCATTCAATAATTTGAAATTTGTAGATAATTCATTAAAGGAATTTTCTTGAAAAGTCCAAAATCTACGAAAACGCATTTCCGATTAAAACCATCGACATTACTCGGGTGGAAAAATAACAGCAGCAGTCCCAACTTGAGCTCGGAAAAGAAAAATTAAATAAAAATTGTGGAGGCTTTCACTTCGTGAGACATTTTGAATAATTCAAATAAAACGAATAACTTTGCGGTATCACTTTATTAACTTGGAGTAACTATGGTTTCGACAATTTCATTTTCAAAAATGACAAGCTGAAATTTGAAAAATTGTAAAAAATTAATGTAAAAATAATCATGTATTTACGATAAAAGCTTCTCGGATGGAAACGAAATAGCAACATTCCCAACTTTAATTGGAAAAACGAAGATTACATTCAACGATTTGTAAAATTGTAAAAGAATAAATTAATAAAGGAATTTGCTTCAAAATCTTAAAACACTTTTTTTTAAGACAAAGCATTTGTGACTTTTCATAAATTAATTAATGGAGGGATTTAAAAAAGAACACAAAATCCATAAATATATAATGTTATAATGTGTAGGAAAAAAAAAAAATTAATAAAATAATTTGCTTTATTTTGCCATTTTCTTTACAAGCACGGTATGTCAAAGATATGTTATTTCTAAGCAAATTTGGAAATTTTGAAGCAAATTCCGCGGGCGGTAATTTTTTTAGAATTTTTTTAATCAGGTGGTGCACATTTCACTCACTCAAATTTGAGTTCAGAGCGCCGCCATTTTGTTTACAAGCAAGATGCGTCAATTATCTTTTGGTATGTCAAAAATATGTTATTTCTAAGCAAATTAGGAAATTTTGAAGCAAATTCCGCGGGCGATAATTTTTTTAGAATTTTTTTAATCAGGTGGTGCACATTTCACTCACTCAAATTTGAGTTCAGAGCGCCGCCATTTTGTTTACAAGCAAGATGCGTCAATTATCTTTTGGTACGTCAAATATATGTTATTTCTAAGCAAATTAGGAAAATTTGAAGCAAATTCCGCGGGCGGTAAATTTTTTACAATTTTTTTAATCAGGTGGTGCACATTTCACTCACTCAAATTTGAGTTCAGAGCGCCGCCATTTTGTTTACAAGCAAGGTGCGTCAATTATCTTTTGATCGTTTCCAACAATTTTTGAGGTAAGGATCTTTTTTTTCAACAAAGAAAAAAGTCATCTCTTCAAAAATTTCATGACAGGAGTCCCTTGAATGGGTTGTTCATCCAAAATTTTTGGGGTTAAGTCAGCAATTTTCAGTCGAGTTATGAATTTTTTCAATGTAATTTTTTCAATGATTAAAAAATTAATAAATTAAAATGAAACGCGGGAAAAAAAATTCTACAAAAATTCAAATCACCTCACAAGACGCTAATCTTTCTAAATAATTTTGGTTTTTGAATGTGCAGCAATTTTCAGTCGAGTTATGAATTTTTGAAAATGTAATTTTTTCAATGATTAAAAAATTATAAATTAAAATGAAACGCTGGAAAAAAATCCTAAAAAAATTCAAATCACTTCACAAGAAGTCAATCTTTCAAAATTATTTTGGTTTTTGAATGTGCAACAATTTTCAGTCAAGTTATTAAATTTTTGATCGGAAAAAATTAAAAATTAATATTAAACGGGGGGGGGGATTCTACAAAAATTCAAATCACTTCACAAGACGTCGATCTTTCAAAATTATTTTGGTTTTTTAATGTGCAACAATTTTCAGTCAAGTTATTAAATTTTTGAATTTTTTTTTTCAATGACGAACACTCGATCGCAAAAAATTCAAAATTAATATTAAACGGGGGAAAAAAATTCTACAAAAATTCAAATCACTTCACAAGACGTCAATCTTTCAAAATTATTTTGGTTTTTGAATGTGCAGCAATTTTCAGTCGAGTTATGAATTTTTGAAAATGTAATTTTTTCAATGATCAAAAAATTAAAAATTAAAATGAAACGCGGGAAAAAAATTCTACAAAAATTCAAATCACCTCACAAGACGTTGATCTTTCAAAATAATTTTGGTTTTTGAATGTGCAACAATTTTCAGTCAAGTTATTAAATTTTTGAATTTTTTTTTTCAATGACGAACACTCGATCGCAATAAATTAAACATTAATATTAAACGGGGGAAAAAAATTCTACAAAAATTCAAATCACTTCACAAGACGTCGATCTTTCAAAATTATTTTGGTTTTTGAATGTGCAACAATTTTTAGTCAAGTTATTAATTTTTTTTTCAATGACGAACACTGGATCGGAAAAAATTAAAAATTAATAATAAACGGAGGAAAAAAATTCTACAAAAATTAAAATCACTTCACAAGACGTCAATCTTTCAAAATTATTTTGGTTTTTGAATGTGCAACAATTTTTAGTCAAGTTATTAAATTTTTGATTTTTTTTTTTCAATGACGAACACTCGATCACAAAAAATTAAAAATTGATATGAAACGCGGGAAAAAAATTCTACAAAAGTTCAAATCACCTCACAAGACGTCAATCTTTCAAAATTATTTTGGTTTTTTAATGTGCAACAATTTTCAGTCGAGTTATGAATTTTTGAAAATGTAATTTTTTCAATGATCAAAAAATTAAAAATTAAAATGAAACGCGGGAAAAAAATTCTACAAAAATTCAAATCACCTCACAAGACGTTGATCTTTCAAAATAATTTTGGTTTTTGAATGTGCAACAATTTTCAGTCAAGTTATTAAATTTTTGAATTTTTATTTCAATGACGAACACTCGATCGGAAAAAATTAAAAATTAATAATAAACGGAGGAAAAAAATTCTACAAAAATTAAAATCACTTCACAAGACGTCAATCTTTCAAAATTATTTTGGTTTTTGAATGTGCAACAATTTTTAGTCAAGTTATTAAATTTTTGATTTTTTTTTTTCAATGACGAACACTCGATCACAAAAAATTAAAAATTGATATGAAACGCGGGAAAAAAATTCTACAAAAGTTCAAATCACCTCACAAGACGTCAATCTTTCAAAATTATTTTGGTTTTTGAATGTGCAACAATTTTCAGTCGAGTTATGAATTTTTGAAAATGTAATTTTTTCAATGATCAAAAAATTAAAAATTAAAATGAAACGCGGGAAAAAAATTCTACAAAAATTCAAATCACCTCACAAGACGTCAATCTTTCAAAATTATTTTGGTTTTTGAATGTGCAACAATTTTCAGTCAAGTTATTAAATTTTTGATTTTTTTTCAATGACGAACACTCGATCGCAAAAAATTAAAAATTAATATTAAACTGGGGAAAAAAATCCTACAAAAATTCAAATCACTTCACAAGACGTCGATCTTTCAAAATTATTTTGGTTTTTGAATGTGCAACAATTTTCAGTCGAGTTATGAATTTTTAAAAATGTATCTTTTACAATGACGCGACATTCGAGCGAAAAAAAATTAAAATTAATATTAAACGCGGGAAACAAATCCCACAAAAATTCAAATCACTCCACAAGACGCCGATCTTTTAAAATAATTTTGGTTTTTGAATGTGCAGCAATTTTCAGTCGAGTTATGAATTTTTAAAAATTTCTCTTTTACAATGACGGACATTCGAGCGCAAATTTTGAAAAAGTGATGACTTTTTGTGATGGTTCTCAATTATTTTGCAACTACGGACCTTTTTTTGTGCTTTCTGGGGGTCGACCCTCCATGGCCAAAAATTTATCCCCAAAAAAATTTTGATGACCAACAAAGAAAAAGGTCATCACTTCAAAAATTTCATGAGTTAAGAGTCACTTGACTCTGCAACTCACTTCTAAGAGTTGACTCACTCATGAGTACCCAGTGCATATTGTTTTATTTCTATTTTGATGAGCTTAAGAATAAATGTTATTGTTGAATTATCCGACCTTGAAGGATTTTTTTAAAATTATGAAGCTATTTTAGTTAATAAGTGCAACTTGATCGAGTTTCGTGTTTACTACTGAAAGATTTCGGTATGTCCTTGAGAGTGGTAAAGAGGGCTAAAAAAATCTATACCGTGTAGACCTGCACCATATGTCAAGTTCAAGTGTCTGAAAATAACGATCTGGCGTATATAACGGTGCACTGCCTGTACGGGAGCGTGAGGCATGAGCGGGAGTCTCACAGCCGAGCCCTGACCTACACAACCGGCTGCCGGTTGGGGCCGTTTCACTTTATTCAGCAATCAGCACGCATGCCTCGGCGCCCCGGCCGCCGCCCTTACGCTACACATTTCCGAGAAAGAGGGTCCTGAGATGAGAACGCTGCTCTAATGCTATAATACGGTCGCACACAAATCCCCATTGATTTTAGCCGAATGCCCTTTCCTGTTTCTCCGAAACGGGAATTTATTATGTGAAAGAGGGGCCCTCTTCTAGAGGCGTGCGGTGGTATCGTATCGATTCGGTACGTCACCTCCTTTCGGCCATTCCATTTTTATTATCCACTAAAAGCTTTCCATTGAGACCTCAATAAATACAGGATCGTCTACTTTTCATTAATATAGGCTTTAAAAACTTTTTTGCTTCTAGTTTTTTTCGACCATGATTGAGGAATGTTTAATTATCAACACTGCAAAAAATTGATAGAGAATATTTTTCCTTATTACATCCATTTCCTCTCACAAAAAGCAAATTTAAATACAAAAAAAATGGTGATGTGGCCATCATGTTACTCTCCGACTTGATGGTATCATAGCCATTTATATTTACATTTTCATGGTTTATTTTCAATTTAAATAATATTTTCAATGTTTTGTAGACTCGGATGAAACTGACGTTTAAAACGTCAAAATTATGAAAGATGGTAAAATTACACTTCAAATTCAAAAACTCAGTTTACTCAAAAACAAAAGGGATTTCGAAAAAACTTATTCTTTATAAGTTATTCATTTTAGCATTCTCTGTAATTATTATGATTTTTCACTAGTATTAAAAAATCACAGGTCGTTACTGTTACTAATAGCAGAATTTCACTGCTAATTAAAATCACTGTTACTTAAAATCGCCGCTACTTAAAATAACTGTTACTTAAAATCACCGCTACTTAAAATCACTGCTATTTCAACTGCGACTTCAACAGTGATTGATACTTAAACTGCTACTGTTACAAAACGTGATTGTAAGAAGATAATAGAGAATATCATTTTTAAATATTATTTAATATTCAATACTATATCCCATTTACTCTTACCCTCATGTTCAAATTGCGATTTTCATGAACTGAAAAAAAATATATAGAAACAATTGTTACAAATAGTAAACCCAAAATGACTCAAAATTGCGATTATCTAAACATACATTTTGAAATAATACCACGAAACCAATTTTAAAATTGAAACAATTTACCAAACTGCGAAAATCTCCAAATGCTCCTCCTCCTTGTTCAGGTGCTCAAAAAATTAAAACTAGAATTTTCAAAAATCCACGTCTATATTGAAAATTGTTAAATTTACAAAAACCAAATTGATTTTGAATAAGCGATACCTTCGGCCATTGATTATGATTTTTATGGAATTTTTCCTGCATGTTTTATATTTTTTTCTGCTATGTTTTTGTTCAAGTGCTCAAAAAATTAAAACGAAAATTTTCAAAAATTCATATCTCTATTGAAAATTGTTGAATTTACAAAAACCAAATTGATTTTGAATAAGCTATACTTTGACTATTGAGGATAATTTTTTATGGAATTTTGCCTGCATGTTTTATATTTTTTTCTGCTATGTTTTTGTTCAAGTGCTCAAAAAATTAAAACGAACATTTTCAAACATTCATATCTCTATTGAAAATGATTGAATTTACAAAAACCAAATTGATTTAGAATAAGCGATACTTCGGCCATGGAGGATAATTTTTTATGGAATTTTTCCTACATGTTTTATATTTTCTTCTGCTATGTTTTTGTTCAAGTGCTCAAAAAATTAAAACAAAAATTTTCAAAAATCCATATCTCTATTGAAAATTATTGAATTTACAAAAACCAAATTCATTTTGAATAAGCTATACTTTGGCTATTGAGGATAATTTTTTATGGAATTTTTCCTGCATGTTTTAAATTTTTTTCTGTGATGTTTTTGTTCAAATGCTCAAAAAATTAAAATAAAAATTTTCAAAAATTCATATCTCTATTGAAAATTGTTGAATTTACAAAAACCAAATTAATTTTGAATAAGCGATACTTTAGCCATCGAGGATGATTTTTACAGAATTTTCCTGCATGTTTTATATTTTTTTCTACTATGTTTTTGTTCAAGTGCTCAAAAAATTAAAACGAAAATTTAAAAAAATTCATATATCTATTGAAAAGTCGTTGAATTTGCTAAAACCAAATTGATTTTGAATAAGCGATACTTCGACCATGGAGGATGATTTTTTATCGAATTTTTCTTGCATGTTTTATATTTTTTTCTGCTATGTTTTTGTTAAAGTGCTCACAAAATTAAAACGAACATTTTCAAAAATTCATATCTCTATTAAAAATGGTTGAATTTACAAAAACCAAATTGATTTTGAATAAGCTATACTTTGGCGATTGAGGATAATTTTTTATGGAATTTTTCCTGCATGTTTTATATTTTTTTTCTGCTATGTTTTTGTTCAAGTGCTCAAAAAATTAACACGAAAATTGTCAAAAATTCATATCTCTATTGAAAATTATTGAATTTACAAAAACCAAATTGATTTTGAATAAGCTATACTTTGGCTATTGAGGATAATTTTTTATGGAATTTTGCTTGCATGTTTTATAGTTTTTTTCTGCTACGTTTTTGTTAAGTGCTCAAAAAATTAAAACGGAAATTTTCAAAAATCATATCTCTATTAAAAATTGTTGAATTTGCAAAAACCAAATTGATTTTGAATAAGCGATACTTCAGCCATGGAGGATAATTTTTTATGGAATTTTTCCTGCATGTTTTATATTTTTTTCTGCTATGTTTTTGTTCAAGTGCTCAAAAAATTAAAACGGAAATTTTCAAAAATCATATCTCTATTAAAAATTGTTGAATTTGCAAAAACCAAATTGATTTTGAATAAGCGATACTTCAGCCATGGAGGATAATTTTTTATGGAATTTTTCCTGCATGTTTTATATTTTTTTCTGCTATGTTTTTGTTAAAGTGCTCAAAATTTTTTCAAAAATTCATATCTCTATTAAAAATGGTTGAATTTACAAAAACCAAATTGATTTTGAATAAGCGATTCTTTAGCCATCGAGTATGATTTTTTACAAATTTTTTCCTACATGTTTTATATTTTTTTCTGCCATGTTCTTGTTCAAGTGCTCAAAAAATTAAAACGAACATTTTCAAAAATTCATATATCTATTGAAAATTGTTGAATTTACAAAAACCAAATTAATTTTGAATAAGCGATACTTTAGCCATCGAGGATGATTTTTTGTGGAATTTTTCCTGCATGTTCTATATTTTCTTCTGCGATGCTTTTGTTCAAGTGCTCAAAAAATTAAAACAAAAATTTTCAAAAATCCATATCTCTATTGAAAATTGTTGAATTTACAAAAACCAAATTAATTTTGAATAAGCGATACTTTAGCCATCGAGCATGATTTTTTACAGAATTTTCCTGCATGTTTTATATTTTTTTCTGCTATGTTTTTGTTCAAGTGCTCAAAATATTAAAACGAAAATTTTCAAAAATTCATATCTCTATTGAAAATTGTTGAATTTACAAAAACCAAATTGATTTTGAATAAGCGATACTTTAGCCATCGAGGATGATTTTTACAGAATTTTTCTGCATGTTTTATATTTTTTTCTGCTATGTTTTTGTTCAAGTGCTCAAAAAATTAAAACGAAAATTTAAAAAAATTCATATATCTATTGAAAAGTTATTGAATTTACAAAAATCAAATTGATTTTGAATAAGCTATACTTTGGCCATTGAGGATCATTTTTTATGGATATTTTTTTCTGCTATGTTTTTGTTCAAGTGCTCAAAAAATTAAAACGAAAATTTAAAAAAAATCATATATCTATTAGAAATTGTTGAATTTACAAAAATCAAATTGATTTTGAATAAGCTATACTTTGGCTATCGAGGATAATTTTTTATGGAATTTTTCCTGCATGTTTTATATTTTTTTCTGCTATGTTTTTGTTCAAGTGCTCAAAAAATTAAAACGAACATTTAAAAAAAATCCATATCTCTATTGAAAATTGTTGAATTTGTAAAAACTAAATTGATTTTGAATAAGCGATACTTTAGCCATCGAGCATGATTTTTTACAGAATTTTCCTGCATGTTTTATATTTTTTTCTGTGACGTTTTTGTTCAAATGCTCAAAAAATTAAAACGAAAATTTTCAAAAATCCATATCTATATTAAAAATTGTTGAATTTACAAAAACCAAATTGATTTTGAATAAGCTATACTTTGGCTATTGAGGATAATTTTTTATGGAATTTTTCCTGCATGATTTATATTTTTTCTGCTATGTTTTTGTTCAAGTGCTCAAAAAATTAAAACGAAAATTTAAAAAAATTCATATCTATTGAAAATTGTTAGATTTACAAAAACCAAATTGATTTTGAATAAGCGATACTTTAGCCATCGAGGATGATTTTTACAGAATTTTCCTGCATGTTTTATATTTTTTTCTGCTATGTTTTTGTTCAAGTGCTCAAAAAATTAAAACGAACATTTTCAAAAATCCATATCTCTATTGAAAATTGTTGAATTTACAAAAACCAAATTACTTTTGAATAAGCGATACTTTAGCTACCGAGGATGATTTTTACAGAATTTTCCTGCATGTTTTATATTTTTTTCTGTTATGTTTTTGTTCAAGTGCTCAAAAAATTAAAACGAAAATTTTCAAAAATTCATATATCTATTGAAAATTGTTAAATTTACAATAACCAAATTGATTTTAAATAAGCTGTACTTTGGCTATTGAGAATATTTTTTTATGGAATTTTTCCTGCATGTTTTATATTTTTTTCTGCTATGTTTTTGTTCAAGTGCTCAAAAAATTAAAACGAAAATTTAAAAAAATTCATATCTATTGAAAATTATTGAATTTACAAAAACCAAATTGATTTGGAATAAGCGATACCTCGGCCACTGAGGATAATTTTTTTATAGAATGTTGCCTGCATGTTTTATATTTTTTTCTGGCATGTTTTTGTTCAAGTGCTCAAAAAATTAAAACGAAAATTTTCAAAAATTCATATCTCTATTAAAAATGGTTGAATTTGCAAAAACCAAATTGATTTTGAATAAGCTATACTTTGGCTATTGAGGATAATTTCTTATGGAATTTTTCCTGCATCTTTTATATTTTTTTCTGCCATGTTTTTGTTCAAGTGCTCAAAAAATTAAAACGAAAATTTTCAAAAATTCATATCTCTATTGAAAATTGTTGAATTTACAAAAACCAAATTGATTTTGAATAAGCGATACTTTAGCCATCGAGTATGATTTTTTACAAAAAATTTCCTGCATGTTTTATATTTTTTTCTGCTATGTTTTTGTTCAAGTGCTCAGAAAATTAAAACGAAAATTTTCAAAAATTCATATCTCTATTGAAAATTGTTGAATTTACAAAAACCTAATTGATTTTGAATAAGCTATACTTTGGCTATTGAGGATAATTTTTTATGGAATTTTTCCTGCATGTTTTATATTTTTTTCTGCTATGTTTTTGTTCAAGTGCTCAAAAAATTAAAACGAAAATTTTCAAAAATTGATATCTCTATTAAAAATTGTTGAATTTGCAAAAACCAAATTGATTTTAAATAAGCGATACTTTAGCCACCGAGTATGATTTTTTACGAAATTTTTCCTGCATGTTTTATATTTTTTTCTGCTATGCTCAAAAAAATAGAACGAAAATTTTCAAAAATTCATATCTCTATTGAAAATTATTGAATTTACAAAAAGCGAATTGATTTTGAATAAGCGACACTTCGGCCATTGATTACGATTTTTTATGGAATTTTTCCTGCATGTTTATATTTTTTTCTGCTATGTTTTTGTTCAAGTGCTCAAAAAATTAAAACAGAAATTTTCAAAAATCCATATCTCTATTGAAAATTGTTGAATTTACAAAAACCAAATTAATTTTGAATAAGCGATACTTTAGCCATTGAGCATGATTTTTTACAGAATTTTCCTGCACGTTTTATATTTTTTTCTGCTATGTTTTTGTTCAAGTGCTCAAAAAATTAAAACAAAAATTTTCAAAAATCCATATCTCTATTGAAAATTGTTGAATTTACAAAAACCAAATTCATTTTGAATAAGCGATACTTTAGCCATCGAGTATGATTTTTTCAAAAATTTTCCTGCATGTTTATATTTTTTTCTGCTATGTTTTTGTTCAAGTGCTCAAAAAATTAAAACAGAAATTTTCAAAAATCTATATCTCTATTGAAAATTGTTGAATTTACAAAAACCAAATTAATTTTGAATAAGCGATACTTTAGCCATTGAGCATGATTTTTTACAGAATTTTCCTGCACGTTTTATATTTTTTTCTGCTATGTTTTTGTTCAAGTGCTCAAAAAATTAAAACGAAAATTTACAAAAATCCTTATCTCTATTGGTTAATGATTTTATTTAAAAATAATCCTTCGATAACAGAAAAAATTTGCCTCATACCTAAAACTTTCCAACTTTTCAAATTTACTGAATAAACATTCTATTATAAGATTCTGCAAAAATCTCCAAATGCTTCTTGAATTTTGAACTGAATCAAGAACATTCATGTTTATTTGGCATAGTAGATAATATTGACAAAATATCACCTTCAGTCACAGTTATAATATCAAAAGAAACACTATTTACGCTACCGGGTGGACAAATATTAGCAGAATCTTATCAAAAACATTTTTGCGAAACCATTAACAAAAGTTGTTACGACGCCATACTAACCGTGATCACAGTCACAGCTTAAAATCACCGATATTAGAAAGTAGCAACGTTATTCAAAAGTAGCAGTTTTGCCCATCTCTACTAGGTTCAGCTATGATGTACAAGCAAAGATCCATTGATCAAAGTATACCAAAATAGATTGATTAAGAGAAGCTTAAGACTGGTTTCCGACTATTTTGCATCATCAGCGCACTAGTCAGATGATTAAAAATCGACAATTTCCAGGAATGTAATAACTTAACTCCAATATCAAAATTAAAGGTTGAAGACAATATTTACGGGATTTTTATCCACTTGCAATTTTTTTTATCCGCCATTTTTATACATGAGTTTTTTTGTTTTTGTTTTGTTTTTTGGCATATATACATGAGTTGAATTACTAAAATGAAACCACACCTATATACAAATCACTATATTATAGTAAAACTTATACATGATTAAATTACTTAAGAATAAAACAATATAAATATGTAAAAATAATACAGGCCTACCAGATTTTGCACTTCACTTTCGGGTTCATCGTCGACCCCGTTGGACAATTATAAACAGTAGCAAACTCTTCGGAATTACTTAGCGTACCTATAACCCTAAACCTGCCCGGCGAGTGCACGGCAGTCCTCAACTTATTTCGAGCGGCCTCCGGTCTAGTGGTACCGCACCAAATTTGAGCGAAATTTAGAAAAAATAACTGCATGTTCGTCATGTTCATCCCGGGAAGAGTTTCCGGAGGTGAAGCAGCATTTCGTTTCGTCAACCAGTGTCTGTACGCTCGAAATGCCTGTTTGATGCCACCGTTGTCCGCGATGTTTTCCCCTTGGGTGTTGGCACCGTCCATCTGCATATTGGCTTCTGGAACTATGTACGCGTTGTACTGTTCGATTAAACATTTGGAACGCTCGTGGAACTCATCGATGGATTCCTTTTTCCACCAAACCTTCAAGTTACCGTCTTTATCGAACAGCCTGCCCTTATCGTCGAATCCGTGGGTCATCTCGTGGCCTATCACCACACCGATTCCTCCGTAGTTTAGGGATCTTGGAAAGTGCCGGTGGTAGAACGGTGGTTGCAGGATGCCAGCGGGAAACATGATTTGATTTTTGTTTCTACTGTAGTAAGCATTGACGACTGCTGGTGGGGAATTCCAGAAATTCTTATCTACGGCGAAAGTTAACTTCGAGTGCTCGAGCCGCGTGAGGTGCTGCAGGATGCTCAGCGTGTTTTCGAAATAAAAGTTTGGATGCACTTGCACGTCTTGATACCGTCTATCCAGTGAGTTTTCGTTCAAAATGTAATTAGGGTAACCAATTTTCAAACGCATGTAGTCGATTTTGAGCGCTGCTGATATTTTAGTGTCTATGTCCAACCAGTCCGTTTCCATTAAAAGCTCCTTGAAGGATTGCCTCAACTGCACCGTCATTTGCAGCGTGTCGTTTTTGCTGCGTTCGTCGAAATATTTCCTCACGAAAAGGTTGCCCAAAGCCATGCCTAAATTGGAGTTAACTTGGGAGACGCAGCTTTGCCACCTCGCTGGGGATTGCTCGCGACCAAAAAGTACTTTGTAGAAACGCTGCTTCGCATCCTGAAACCTGTCATCTAAATTGTTCACCCGGTGCCTGATAAATCTCCATAGTAAATAATTAGAAACGGTTCTTCGATTGGTCGTGCTTAACAATCCCACCAACCTGTGTAAGTAGTTCAAGCTGAAGGTCACTATAGGATCATCCGGTGCTGCTTTTCTTCTTGTTATTATTCTAACGTATTTAAACCAATCAATTTGCGGGATGATCGAGTGCAGTTCTTTAAGTTTTAACCTCACGTAGATATCGGAAACGTTTTTCCTATGTTCCGCCGATACCGTAATCGAGGATAATTCGATTTCGAAATTCACTATATCGTCAGCATCATGATCGGCTTGTATCGGATCAGCACCCAACAGCACCGCGACGTTTTCGATGAATCTCTTGTATGCATCAACGAATTTCCGATTTGCCTTGTCCAGAAAATAATCCCTCGACGGCAGCCCTAGCGTTGATTGATCGATTTGTATCACGTACTCCTCGGAATTTCGAATGTCAGGCCCAACCCACTCGGATATAATAATGTCATTGTTGTAAAGCCGCAGCTGTCCCAAAAGCCACTCAAAATCAAACTTCGATTCGTCCCAATTAATATCGAGCACTGGCCACCCTCCCAATTCCTTCATTAGATACAGTAGCGGCGCGATGCCTCTTATTTTAATCAGCTCCTCGTCCATGCACGATTTGAAAAGGAATTTTGCTTTCGATATAGCGTCCGTTGGTTGGGGGTATGAGTGGTTCAGAATCGCTTGGTAGAACGGAATCGGAACGAGATTGTGTTCGGCGATTTTATAAAAGTCGAAAACGCGCCGCTTGTCCCTAACCGAAGGATCGTGATTGATCCAAAATGCTTTATCGATTATCACCGGATCCTTCGGGACGTTTTCTTCTAGCAAATCTCTCAGGACGGAATCCAAACTTTCACGGAGCATTTCGAAGGTGTCGAAACTAGAACGGTCCGGCGGAATCGGGTTGTACTTATGCCAGTTTCCGCAAGCGTACTGGTAAAAGTCCTCGCAGGGATCCGCCTGGGTGTCCATGTACTTGAGCATGTTGCCGGCTTGCGTTTTCCGGATCTCCTCCAAATTATGTTTGTTCTTCCAAAAATTCCGATGATCCACTTTTTCATTGTACGGCCGGCCAGGATCGGTTTCCAACTCCAGCAACTCTTTATCAGCACCAGTTTCCGTTTCCTCCACAGCGACCTTCCACTGAATCAAGCGGTTTTCGTATTCCGTGCTGTTAAAATCGGGCGAAATGTATTCCCTTTTCACCCTTTTTTCCCCAATTTCCCCCACAACTTGAGGCACGTATGAAGTCCTGATCTCCTGCATGATATCTTCATCGTTCGTACCCTCCGTCTCGCTATCCGGGGCTATATTCGTACTGGAATCTGGATGTTTCTCCTTCGCCTTCGCGTAATAAACATGCGTAAAAAACACACTCAGCAGCACCACCGTAAGTAACACCACCGGGAGCAACGTTAGTCTCTTCAGGTTCGACTTCCACGTCTTCTCCTGCCCCACGCACCATCGCACTCTGCCGGTCTCGTGATGCACAGCTAGCCTGCACGAGTTCCATTTACTTCTGGTCTCCATTCGTAATCGTTAACTGAAAGTACAACCTCGCACAACTGGAATTACAGGAACTCCTTATGGATTTGGCCTTCATTTGATTAACAACTGGGTCATTTTGATTTAAAGTTCAATTCAATCCAGATTTTCTGTGCGTCCCACTCGCACCGCGCGACACACTGGCAAACAGGTGTTCCCTAATTCGGACACTTCTTGTCTGCAATTAAACCTATTAAAACCATACCAGTGTTAACGATAAAAGGGAATATTACACGGGTGGAGTTTAAACGTTCGTTACTCTAGAGGGGACAAACGTGACGGTAAATTGTTGAAATTCTTGCAGCTGTATCGGACTTGTTTCGCCGTGAACATTCACGGATTGGTTTTATCTGTAATGATGATGAATACTTCGATAATTTAGGTTATACGGTTTATGTCAGAATGACGCGAATTGACGGTTGTTGATTTGGGCAAAATGGTGGCAACTAATTCGGAATTTATCAAAACACTAAAATTCATTTTTTTTTATTGTATTATCTTTGGATAGCTATTATGATGCCTGGAGGGTTCATTGGTTACCGTCTGAAATTTTGTACTATTTTTTACCACCTTTTGCAACGCAAAACTTACGCTTACTATTTTGTTAGTTACAGCAAAACCTTGGATTTTTTTATACCCAGCAAGAACTTTGTCTTCACCGTATGCAGTTGGCTTCAATGGCTTTAGCACACCGTGATCAGAAAGTCATGCAACCCATGCAAATAGCCACTAATCACTTCTTCCCACATGTGCACCCTTCTGATCATGTTCCGGAGCGTTGATCGTAAAATGGTCTCTACAATTCCTTGGCTTGCAGTTCATTAGAAATAATTCAGAAAACGTTTGGTGGAGTTCAGCGGCATCTCGTGGATGCTGAAGAAAATTTGACCAAAAATTTGCTTCCCCTGCAGCACCAGCGGCATCTCTGCTTTAGCCTCCTCTACGAAAATTCTGGTGGTTAGTTCGGGAGACCAGGATGGCTTGGTAATGAAACGTCATGTTAACAAAGATTTCACAAACGCCGTGGTCGCATAAGCTGTATAAACGGTTACACTGTCTTGTTGAAACCATCTTCGTTTCGTTTCCTCATTAATCGAAGTATTAATCCACGTTTGGTGGAGTTCAGGGGCAGCTCGTGGATGCTGAAGAAAATTTGACCTAAAATTTGCTTCCCCTGCATCACCAGCGGCATCTCTGCCTTAGCGTCCTCTACGGAAATTCTGGTGGTTAGGTTGGGATACCGGGATGGCTTGGTAATGAAACGTCATGTTAACAAAGATTCCAGATACGCCGTGGTCGCCTGAGCCGTATAAACGGTTACACAGTCTTGTTGAAACCATCTTCGTTTCGTTTCCTCATTAATCAAAGTATTAAAGAATTGCCCAGTGATTGATAGAATAAAAATTCTCTTTCGAGATCTTTTTCACTCAGAACGCGAATTTTGTGCATTAACGGTGAAACCAAGCCTTATCTGACCAATACCAGTCGTCCAACTCCTCCCCATTAGATGCACACATGTTCCATAAACCAAAGAAAATAGGCCACAAGCTTGGGGAATCGCCTGGCACAAATTTTTACAAACTACAAATTTTGTAGTGAAACAGGGGCGGCTCGTTATACAGAGCCAAGGAGCCATGGCACTACAGGACGGCAAACGTAACTTGCCGTTGCGCAGTGGCAAAATTGTGGGCGGAACCTTCGAAGGGCGCTCTCGACTGATTTCGTGAAGAGTTCGCGCGCCTGGTACAGTCAGAGAAAATACAAATGCGAAACCCGCTCGGCGAGGGAATGCTGCCGCATGTTCGGTCGAAACCAGTCAGTCCCTGCTTAAAATCCATTTATGAGGTAATAAAAGGGTATCCCGATATAAGATGATCAAAATGCCACCCAACACAGATTTTTAAATAAATATGAAAATATCATTAGTTGTGACCTTGACCAAAATAATCGTAAGCCGTATATCAAAAAAACCCCGACATGACCCGGGAAGCCCCAAAATACGATTTTTTCAAATATAATTTTTTTAACCACTAAAAAAAATCTGAAGAAATCACATATATTATTGATCAAAATACCAAATTAGATTAATTTTTCAAGGTCATTTTATATTTTTATAAATTTATCAACAATTGAAATAAATTTAGGATAGATTGAAATATATAGGGTTATTCACGCTATACGGCACGGAATATTGTGGCCAAAATACGTGGCTTTCAAAAAGTTTGACTTTTAGGATATATAGGGGTCTATTATGGTTACTCTTTAAAATTAATTTCATATTATACAGGGTGTTCCAAACGCCCTAAAATATCAAAGTTGTGTTTTTTTTTTAATGAAACACCCTGTATTTTAATAAAACCTTTAATAAAATTATCGGATTAAAATCAAAATCTTGGATTTTATTGCAAAAATTTTATGTTCAAGGTCCAAAACCACAAATTCTATGGTCCAAATTTGAGATTTTACATGACATTCCTAGATTATCATCCAAATTTTTTATTTTAAGACTCAAATTCTGCGTTTAAGGGTCAAAAACTTGGATTTTTTTGTTCCAAATGCCTCATTTTAAATGCAATTGATCAATTGAATCCAAATATTGGATTCTGGGTCTCAACTTCTGCGTTTAGGGACCAGAAACTTGGATTTAAAGTTTCAAATTAGAAATTTTACATATAATTATCAAATTAAAATCCAAACTTTGGATTTTTCAACACAAAAAAATGGTTTCCATGGTTTAAAAACCATGGATTCTATGGTCCAAATTCGAGATGTTTATTGAAATTCTTGTATTAGAATCAAAATTTTGAATTTTAAGTCTCAAATTCTGCGTTTAGGGGCCAAAAACAAATATTTCAAATTTCGGATTTTACATATAGTTATCAAATTAAAATCCAAACTTTTAATTTTAGGTCACAAATTATGCGTTTAGGATCCAAAACCGTGGTTCAAATTGGAGAATTTTCATGAAATTCTTGGATTAGAATCCAGAATCAGTACAAAGTATTGTACTCAGCAAATAGATTTTTTTTAGATTTTTGACCTGGATATTCGATTTTCTTTGTCTAAATTTTTTATTATTTGGCCCAAACATTATTTATTTTGGCCTAAATTTAATTGGTAAAATTTTCGACTGTTTGGTCCGCATTTTTTATTTTTCCAGACGAATTTTTAATTTTTAAATTTTTGACCTGTATTTTCAATATTTTTGGTCAAAATATTTGATCTTTGTATTTTTTATTTTTTTTAATATTCTAAATATTCTTTATTTTGACCTTAATTTTCGATTTAATTGTTCAAATTTTTTATTCTTTGGTCCGCATTTTTTATTTTTCGGGCCGAAATTTTAATTCTAGTTTTCAAAAACTGCACTTAATTTGATAAAACAACGATTTGCAAATATAGTTTAATTTTTGTAGAATTTAGTCGACACGTTTTATATTTTCTTTTTATTTTTTGCTCGAGTATTACACAATTCGAAAACTAAAATTTTCAAAAATTCACAACTCGCGAAATAGTTGATGGATTTTCAAAAACTGCACTTAGTTTGATAAAACGGTGATTTGCAAATGTATTTTAATTTTTGCAGAATTTTGTCAACACGTTTTATATTTTTTTTAAATTTTTTGCTCGAGTATTACACAATTCGAAAACAAAAATTTTCAAAAATTCACAACTCGCGAAGTAATTGGTGGATTTTCAAAAACTGCACTTAATTTGATAAAACAATGATTTGCAAATGTATTTTAAATTTTGCAGAATTTTGTTAATACGTTTTATTTATTTTTTTTATTTTTTGCTCGAGTATTACACAATTCGAAAACTAAAATTTTCAAAAATTCACAACTCGCGAAATAATTGATGGATTTTCAAAAACTGCACTTAATTTAATAAAACGGTGATTTGCACTATATTTTAATTTTTGGAGAATTTTGTCAACACGTTTTATATTTTTTTAAAATTTTTTGCACGAGTATTACACACTTCGAAAACTAAAATTTTCAAAAATTCACAACTCTCGAAGTAATTAATGGATTTTCAAAAACTGCACTAAAATTTGATAAAACAATGATTTGCAAATATTTTTTAATTTTTGCAGAATTTTGTCAACACGTTTATATTTTTTTTTTCATTTTTGCTCGAGTATTACACAATTCGAAAACTAAAATTTTCAAAAATTCACAACTCGCGAAATAATTGATGGATTTTCAAAAACTGCACTTAATTTAATAAAACGGTGATTTGCAAATGTATTTTAATTTTTGCAGAATTTTGTCAACACGTTTTATATTTTTTTTTTATTTTTTTCTCGAGTATTACACAATTCGAAAACTAAAATTTTCAAAAATTCACAACTCGCGAAATAATTGATGGATTTTTAAAAACTGCACTTTATTTGATAAAACGGTGATTTGCAAATATATTTTAATTTTTGCAGAATTTTGTCAACACGTTTTATATTTTTTAAAAAAATTTTTCTCGAGTATTACACAATTCGAAAACTAAAATTTTCAAAAATTCACAACTCGCGAAGTAATTAGTGGACTTTCAAAAACTGCACTTAATTTGATAAAACAACGATTTGCAAATCTAGTTTAATTTTTGCAGAATTTTGTCAACACGTTTTATATTTTTTTTTTATTTTTTGCTCCAGTATTACACAATTCGAAAACTAAAATTTTCAAAAATTCACAACTCGCGAAGTAATTAGTGGATTTTCAAAAACTGCACTTAATTTGATAAAACAATGATTTGCAAATGTATTTTAATTTTTGCAGAATTTAGTCGACGCGTTTTATATATTTTTTTAATTTTTTGCTCGAGTATTACACAATTTCGAAAACGAAAATTTTCAAAAATTCACAACTCGCGAAATAATTGATGGATTTTCAAAAACTGCACTTAAGTTGATAAAACGGTGATTTGCAATTGTATTTTAATTTTTGCAGAATTTTGTCAACACGTTTTATATTTTTTTTTAATTTTTTGCTCGAGTATTACACAATTCGAAAATTAAAATTTTCAAAATTCAATTATTATTGATGGGGAGCTTCTTAAGACCATAAATACCAAATTTTAACTCATTTTATTAATTAGTATAGGAATTAATTAGTGAGGCTTTGTTGAAGTGACATCCAGTGATAAACAGCAAAAATATGGATTGTCATAGTAAGTAGAGACATGTAAATGTGGCGGTGGCAATTACCACCACCAGGGCCGAAAGTGTTAAAGTTTTGTTTGTTAAAATTTTTATCTTTAGGCCCGAATTTTCGATGTACTGTATACATTTTCTACTTTCTGGCCAACATTACAGATTTTTATTATTTTTTTTTAAATCTTTTGACCTAAATTTTTCTTTGTTTTGACCTAAAATGTCGATTTTGGTGTAAAAATTTTCGATTTTTCGGTCCGCATTTTTGATTTTTCGTTTAGTCTGCATTTATCACCTTTTGACCCGTGTTTTCGATGTTTTGTCTAACTTTTTAACTTTTTGGCCAACATTTTTTATCTTTTGCCCTAAATATTTCTTTATTTGTCTGTTCATTTTTTTCTTTCTTCCACCATTTTTATTTTTAGGCCACAATTTTAGATTTTTGGTTTAAATTTTTTATCATTTATTTAGATTTTTGGTCTATCTTTTTATCCTATATTTTAGATTTTGTAACTTGGATTATTGGTTTCATTTCGTTTTTTGCCATTATTTTTGAATTTCTGGCCAGAAACTTATTTTTTTGCGGGCGAAAGTGGCAAATTATTTTGCTTCTACCTAATGTTTCGAATTTTTGTCTGGGTTTTTTATTTTTAGATCAGGATTCTTGATTCTTTGGCTCATATTTTAGATTCCGTATTTTCGATTTTTTTGCTCCAATTTTTTTTAATTATTTTGACCAATCTGTTGGATTTATTTGTAGAAATTTTGGATATTTTTGTCTGCAATTTTTATCTTTACGACGTTTTCGACGTTTTGTCTAAATTTTCACCTTTTTAGGCGATGTTGTAGATTTGTTATAGATATGTGAATATTATAATTTTAATCTACTCCACCAATAAAGAATACTGATTTTTAAATTTTTTGGTGTAAATATTTTTTATTTTGACGACAAATTTCGATTGGTTTGTAAAAATTTTGTCTGCATTTTTATCTTTTCGCCCGAGTTTTCGATGTTTTCTATAAATTTTTACCTTTTTAGGCCCCATTGTAGATTCAATTTTTGGTCTTTTGGCCGAATTTTTCTTTGTTTCCACTTAAATTTTCGATTTGTTTGTAAAAATTTTAATACATTGGTCTACCACTTTGATTTTTGGGTACGAATTTTAGAGTTTTGGTCTTAATTTTTTATTTTTTGTCCCATATTTTAGATTTTCTTAACTTGAATTGTTGATTTTATTGTGCGAAGTTTTTTTTTTTTGCTATTATTTTCGAATTTCTCGTTGGAACTTATTTTAAGCTGAATAGAGTTATTTATGGGGCGAAAAATGGCAAATTCTTTTGCTTCTATTTCAATTTTTTGTTCTACATTTTTATTTTTAAACCAGGATTTTTTATTTTTGGCCGATATTTTAGATCTTCGGCTGTTTTGTTCCAATTTTTTTTATTTTTCGGCCAACATATTTGTTTAGGTAGAAACGCCAAAGTGGCGGAATCTATTGCCTGAATGCTGTACTGTCCATATTTTGTCAGTGTTAAAGCCACCCGGATTTGGTTCAGTGCAGCATTCAGGCAATAGATTCCGCCACTTTGGCCGTTTCCCCATCAGCAACCAACTACACTGATGAGACCTGAAAGGTCGAAACCGGTCGATAGGTGTTCTGATGGGTGAACAATATTTAATGTTTCTTTGTTTCTTCAAAAAGGAGGTAGGGGGGGGGATATTGTATAAGTGGCTCTACCATCAGCATGCTCCACGAGCCGCCACTGTTTGTCAGAATTTCCTTATACCTTTGGTATAGAGATGGGAACTTTTTTTGCTCATCACTGTTTTACAAACATACTTTTTGTAAGAGTCATCAGTCGACTCTTTTCCATGAGTCATTTCGCCCATCTTTGATACCGTACGAGTACGAGTCACCATTCTGGCTAGTCAATCTGCGCAAGAATCTGCACCGATCCATCAATTTGTCTTTGGTGGAAACAGTTGGTCTCCACTTTGCCACGCTTTCAGTTTTCTTGAATTTATAGTTTAATGGTTGATTTATTTGTCAGCTAGATTTTGTAAGCTTCAAGACCAACTCGGTTTGCTGGCTTTACTTCTTGTGCTAATTGGACATTGTAACTTTTAAGACGAAGATCTTTGTGTAAAATACGGTGCAGGCTGGTTGCCAATACATCCAATTGGTGTCCAGCTTTAGTTCTTGTGTTAGCTAGACTTAAGACCAAGATTTTTATGCAAATTCGATTTGTTGTCTTTAGTCGTTATGTTGTCTTAAGACCAAGATCTTTGTGCAAAATACGGTGCTGGCTGGCTGCTAATACGTCCAATGATGTCTAACTTTAGATCTTGTTTCAGCTAGACTTTGTAAGTCTTAAGACCAACCCGGTGTAGTCTGCGTTCGGTTTTAGTTCTTGCGTCAGTTGGATATTGTAAGCCTTAGGACCAAGATCTTTGGTGCAAAATACGGTGGCTGCCCCAATTACTGTGAACGTCTTTCAATGAACAAACTAGGGTCTCCTGCAACACTTTGGTCTCTCTGGGCGAGCACGGGTTAGGTCCTTTACATCCGCAACGTAACGAAGGCATTCAAATTTAACGACTGAATCCACAATTGCTGGACAAGAAGGCAAGATACCGAATGCAGTACGAACGTGAAATTTGTATTGCGTTTCGCAAGCATGTGCATCTTTCGATTTTCGTTAACTGCGCAGTTGTTACCACTTAAATGTCAAAAGATGTCTCCAAGCTGACAAATGAAAAATAGCGCGCAATTTAAAATGAAACATCCACGTAGTAACAAAATATGCGTTTTCTTCTTCTGTTAGCAATAATATAATAACATTCTGTTCTCTTATAATCCAAATGACTAATCAAAGGCTATAAACTGTCTAGTGTATAGAACTAGTGTATACAACTGTCTAGATCCAGATTTGTTAAGTCTTTCTCCATCGAAGGTTTCGACAATTTCCTTACTTATCTCTACGATATGGAAAATGGACTTACAAAAGGGTTTCTTTTTTACTCTTATTCAATGGTCTATTGTAAATCTGTTTTGATGTCCAGTTTGGCTCATTTAAATTGCGATTGCATCGCAGATCAACGGCCAACAATTGGCTCCGGTATGCGCGTATTATTTGCACGCAATTGTATGCAATGTTGTTCAATTCCAATTGGTGACATTGAGGTCGCAAACGGAAATAAATGGGTCATTGTACCGAGAGTAAACAACTGGCAATTAAAGCGGCCGCTAATTTTACAACGCGACCCAACTCCGCTCCCATGAATGGACCAATTAATATTGCACATTTCCAAGAGGCTTTCGCACCAGCGTAATTATTAATAACTCGCTAAATGTTTATAACCTTGTCTTGAACGTGACACACGAGGCTATTTTAACGGTGTGTACATTGTATAAACTCCATGTTGAAATTTCATTTCATGATTATCGTTGAAACATTGTAATATTAATAATAATTGGTGCTTGAAAAAATTAACGTGCATCGCATGCCCGCAATTTATGGTGGTCCCATAGTGAAATCCATCCCCATGAGAAGCAAATAATGGTCCCCCAGAAGTGCAAATTAGGGTTCCCGCATCCGCGCCTCTATGTACCCTTACCATCCGCGAGCAGATGTTATTTGTATTCCAGAAATTTTGAAAATTCGCCTTTTAACTGCAGTTCACGGTTTTGAATTGTGTTTGTACACCTTGATGCAATACCGTTCTAACTATTTGTAATGTGTTTTTTTTTATTTGAATTATTTTTCGTGCAAATTTGTATAGTACAATCAATCGCCCATAGATGGCAGTGACTCATGCTTTTTCGATCGCATATGGATAAATATCTATACTCGTTCGCATGCTTAAGAAAAACGAAATGAAATACAAAACGTATGTCGATATGTAAATTCAAGGGCTAAGTGCAACGTATGTCTTTTCTCATTCTATCTATTCTAACCTCAAAATTCACGTGCTTGTATCTGGTTTTTACCGTCTCCGTTTTCGATTTAGTTAAGAGCAGAATTGATTGTATCCATTTCATTAAATTTAATGACCAATTTTCAGTTGTCTTTACCGATTGCCGAAAAATGCACTCGCAAAGTTTCGTCGGGGAAATATTTGCGCGCTCGAGAATTTTTAAATTTCCCGCCTAGACTGAATCGAATTATTTTATGGACATACGTTTACTAGAAACTTAATTCAGGCAACATGGAGCGATGAGTCACTGTCACCTCTGCGCGATTGTACTAAACGTCGCCATTTGTCAACTTGGAACGTCTTCCTACACATGTCTACTGTCAATTCTGACAATTAAATATTTCAGGTGAAGATCGGAGGCCATCAGAGTCTTCCACCTAAAAGAGTAATAGTTCGTATCAATTTCCATTGAAATGACTGCAATATTGTTCATTTTCATGATGAGTTGATAAAACATTTCCTAGTGATGCAAAAGTTAATTGGTGGGTAAATTGGAAGCTACGCAGAAAAAAAAAACATGGGGTAATTGGGACCCTGCTGACCTTTTATTGTTTGTCTCTACACTATTACCACTGACCTTTGCTTTTAAATTTCTATTATACCTAATCTGAGTTCTACCGGTGCTTGTTTTAAATTACTCTTTCAAGCTTCCCTTGCCTTCGATTCTTGAAATTCAATGATAATGTGACCGAATAAGCTAAATCAATGTGATGTTGCTATTTCTTATTACTATTCTTAATTATAAGAACAACAAATACGTAAATATTTAAGGCTATTAAAAATGCCTTCAATTACAAGAGTAGTTAGTGTATTTGTTGGATTAAATCTTATTAGGTAGTACCAAATAAACATTAAAATTCTTTTAAGAATGCCGTAATTGGCGTAACTCATTTACACTTGCCACTAAAGCTGCCATTTCACATTACTATTCTCGGATTAAGCTTTTGTAGCCTATTGCACACCAGAAACAACCCCACCCCAATTAATAACTTAACAGGTAAACCTTAATTTCGTTGATGTGATCGATACTACCCGCACCCATTTAGGGCCGTTTACGGCGAACAATGTCATTAAATTTAATTTTGGAATTCAGGGCCAAAATTTCCCGTGAAACGGATTCTTGTTGCCTCAGATGGAAACTGCCCCTTTGTGCGTTCACAATGGCGCCGTACCATTTAGCCCCGGGGCGAAATTCTTCCCAACGCTAAAATTTCGGCACAAAAAAAAGGGACCACGGGTGGTCATATTTCTGAAACCCTGGCCGGTTCCGTGCACCCGAGAAAACAGGTTCATTGAACGTATTTAAACTTATTTATTGGCTGTAAACAAACTACCTGCCAAATTTTATTCAAACCGGCTTAAGGATTAGAGCGGTACAAAGGAGTACTGCAACCAGGCGAATGCGTTCCGTATGGAAATTTGTCCACTTTGGCTTGAAACATCTGGCGTGTTTATCTTTTCGAGACGATTCCAGGAATCCGACGCAAGTGTTCTCTATATTCTAGAAGCAGTTCCGCCCTTAATACGTCCCAAATGAAATGCGATATTTTTTTTCCATGTGTCCCTAAAAGAATTTCAACGGAAAATTTCGGTATATAAAGGAGATGGCCTGTGAATTTCGATTGCCCCAATTTAAGATGTACACAAAACAGATTTCCAATTATGGCTTTCAACGTGCTCAAGTGGAAGACTAGTTATTCGGTAGGGACGGCATGAGATCTAGAGTGCGGGTTACATAACTGTAAATACTGTCCACGTGTGGGGATTCTATTGCATAACAAGTTAATGGCGTTGTTTGTGATGCCACTGTAGCGTAATAAATGTGCATGGCTTTGTTAGTAGTCCGATATTATTCAATTTGTCATAATTGAAAATTGTGGGGCAAATAAATACATCATGGTACGTACAGGCGTTTGTTATTACAAACATGCATTGCAAAACGCATTGGGCGCAGATTTTGAAATATAACAGTTTGAAAGTTTAACAAAAACTAAACTATTAAGTCTGAAGAACAAAATGTCGTAAAAGACTAGAAAGAACACTTCATTCTTATCAGGGGCGGCTCGTTGTATAGAGCCAAGGAGCCATGGCATTACCTGTAGTTTCAAGCTCAATAAGAATTTTTAATTAATTCTTAAAACACTTTGGTCTAGGAAGATAAATCGTTTTTTGTTTCTTCAAAAAATGAGGGGGGAGGCTATTGTATAGGTGGCTCTATCATCAACATGTTCCACGAGCCGCCACTGATTCTTATCAAATCTTTGAAAATTGAAAACTCGGAAAAATGTGAGACTGAGAAACGACAGACCCGGATCTGAAGTAGTGTTGAGCGTTATTTTAACTAACTGTTACTTTGTAACCGTTACTATGAAGTAATTGAAATAATTACAGTAACCGTTATTGAAAAATTCCACTAACGCTGATTTTCCTCAAAGGTTATTCAACGAGAGTGATTCGACAACGAATCAGTTCTTGGTAGAGATGGGCAATTCATGAGTCAACTTTGATAAGTGAGTCGCGAAGTCAAGTGACTCCTTTGGAAATTTGCAGTTCTTTCAAGTGAGGATTTTTTTTGTATTTTTATTTTTTCGCTCTCCACATTATTTCCGAAGTGAATTTTAAAATTGTGGACGACCCTTTTTTTCTCCAGTATGTTTTCTAGGCAAAGTGGAATTTTGTTTTTTGTGATGACCTTTTTTTTAGCTCATCACTTCAAAATGAGTGGACTCTTCACTTCATGATGAATCGACTTTTTGTTAAGTAACGTATTTCCCAAACTTTTTGAAGGTGAGAACCCATGTTTTTGCTCTTCAAGATTTTTTTGGGAAAAAATTACTTGTATAGTAATAATTTTACACCGGAGTCATGAACGACATCTTCATTGCTCTCATTCAATCGGAACATACCTTCGTCGTTAGTTAATTTGCCTGAAGCGATGTCTTCATTCTTCAATTGCTTCATTTTGCAATTTTGTCGATGTGAAATGTTTACTTTTCGATATACCTGAAGTGATTTCTCCATTCTTCAATATTCGCGAAAAGTAATCTTCATTCTTTAACTTTCCTGAAGTGATATCTTCGTTCTTCATATCCAATTTTGAATTTTTCTTTAGAAGTCTTCTTAGTGCCTTGCTGTGGCATTTCTATTCTTTAATTGCCTTGAAGCAGTATTCTTCTAGTTATGAGATAAACGGTTATTTTCCAGTAACGTTATAACAGATGCTATTACTACACAATAACCAGTTATTTAGTAACCTCGGAAAGCTTTACTAAGTAACAGTTTGCAATAAAGTGAATCTCGGATTCTAATTAAATTTGTCCTGATTTAAATAATGTGCGATGAAGTATGCGTTCTGATTCTGAGTTAGATGATTGACGTACCATTATTTTAACGTGTACATATCATCAAAGTACGAGCGCGCTGCGATTTGCGTTCAGTAACCGACGTTATAGAACTGCTGTGGCATCAAAAAGTTATTTTTCATTGGCGGAGTTACTGTTATTAATAAGTGATTCGTTATTAAAACGGTTACGGTTAGTAAGAAGTGATTCAAGATCTGTACTTCTGTTATTTTATAAACGTGTTTCATGGTACTTCAATCCACCATCTTTTTTCTTCCTTGTCGAAGACGTCAATTTTGAAGAAGCGTCGTCTTCGTGCTTCTTCCTCCTCTTATTCTTGCTCCTTCTTGAATTGCTTTTCTTATATTCTTCCTCGTTCGATTACCTTCGTGTCTATTCTTCAAAGATCCTCCTTTGTTTTTTTCGGATGGCTGCAGTTTTGTCTTTTTTATCCTTGGCTTGTCTTTCGAACTGGTCTTCCTATCGCCTGTAGATTGTGCATCAATTTTCTTCTACCTCGTTGAAGAACTGCTTTTCTTGTCTTCCGAATAACGCAACTTATCTTAATATTTCCGCGTTAAAGAGCTGCGTTTGTTATCTTTTGAAGAACGCAAATTATCTCCATACTTTCTTTTTGTCTTATCTTCACGTCTGATGACATTGGGTCTTTGTTATCTTTTGAATCATCTTCCTTTCTTGTCTTCTGAAGAATCCGTCTCTTCATTCCTCTTCCTCATCTTATCTCTGTGTACCTATTTTAGAAAATATCATATGATTAGAAAGTTCCTTTAATTGAGATTGAATAAATCGTGTTCATAAAATTTGAAGTGTTCTGAGCTTATTTTAAATAAATAGTTATTTTGTAGTAACAGTAACTGTTATAACCGTTACTGGAAAATCAGAAAAAATTCAATGAAAATCTGAGCTTCACTTTGTTACACATTTGCTACTGAGTGAAGTGTTCTGAGGTTACTTTTAATAACTGTTTAAACTGTAACAGTAACTATTATAACCGTTACTAGATAATAACCGTTTATCTCGTCATCACTTCAAACAGTACAGGCACAAACGCCGTGCAGATTTGTGCATTAATTAAAATAAAATTGTAAAATGTAGTGAAATTTGTAGAAATTTTGCTCATCTTCAATGAGATCTGGATGAACTAATTCCAGCAGTTCTGCATATCTTCTAATATCAACGTTTATTTGATATTGAGCATAACTTGATTCAACTAAAGCCGTTTTGCGAGGAAAGGTCTCAATAAATTTTCGGCCAACTATACATTCCTTATTTTATTGATCTTAGCAATCTAATTATTTTTGATAAACGTATCCTAAAAGCGCTAACACATAAAATAAAGCCATTTTTCTGTCGATACCTTTATTATCGTTGTACATGCATTTGGCGAGTAGGAATCATGAGAACGTGATTTTTTTTTATAATGTTTCGTGCTCGGATGAAATTATAAATTTTATGTAATGTTAGATCGTTACAGAATGATGGGCCCTTTAGTTACCACGCAAATCCAACAGTCTCCAAGGTCATCAACACCAATGAATATCATGTCGTGCTTGGGGGCTTCCAGCTATACAGCTACCACAACCGCTGCCTTACCATTAACAATACCATCGCACAGTTCTCCAGAACCCAGTAATGTAGACAGTTTTATCAATGATTTGCTGCAGGTAAGTAAAAAAAATGAAATATGTTTATTATTATTAATTCTGGAAAAAAATGTTAGTCGACTTTCTAGTTAACTGAATTGTTATAAAAATCAGTTTGTTAAAAATTTTTATGCCTGTTCCACCGAGGATTTTGTAATATATGTAGTTCCACAAGGATCTCATATAGGACTAGTTTACATTTAATATTTTTATTAGTGGTTTTGTTTGTCAACTTTTTAACAGTGATCTGTGAATGATGATTTAAAATAAGATAGGAATTTAAAGATTTAAAACATTATGGCCAATAATTTTCCAATTGTAGTATTAAAATATCAACTAGATTGCTCTGATTTGGAATATGTTTCAGTTTATTTTACTTAAGAAAGGATTGCGATACATTTTTCCAAATAACTTACATTTTACATTTATAAAATTCCAACTGTACATTAATCGTAATAATTTTTTTCTAGGCCGTAACAAGTGATGACAGCGCATTATGTTCGAGCTGTGAGGAGGGAATCGCCGCATCATCACGCTGTAGAGACTGCAGCGAACTATTGTGTGATCCTTGCGTAAGAGCACATCAGCGCGTTCGATTAACCAAGGATCACAGGATTGTTAGGTTCAACAATTCAAGCACTATTTCGGGCACAACTGGTTCTTTGGGATCATCATCACACGTAATTAATACCAAAGTTATTCAATTCATTGACCAATTTTATTTGTAATAGCAAAATATAAAGACTATTAGACTCTGAAAATATAAATACATATTTGTCCCATAAAAAATGCTCAAAATTAGCTCTAATAATAATACCTTCCAAAGCTGGGACAGATTACAACTGGTGATTGAAAAGATTGTTAGAAAAGTACAGGTCGGCAAACATAACTTGCCGTTGCGCAGTGGCAAAATTGTGGGCGGTACCTTCGAAAGGCGCTCTCGATAGATTTCGTAAACAGTTCTCGCGCCTGGTTCATTCATTTTCAATGTGGAGGAGAGCGCCCGATTGAGTTTTAAATGAATAGCGCATGCGAAAAATATGTGCTTGTTTATTGCAGAGACTGAACTCGGCCGGCAGTAGAGAGAGAGCTTTCACTTCCTCTCTGTGCGTCCGGCCAACTTACATTTTCCATCCTGTATTTTGTCTTGTATTTGGTGGTATATTCAAATTTGTAAATATCGAAACTTTAATTACAATATTTATATTATTGACCTGCAGAATACTACTACCTTCATGTATTTATTACAGGCGAGCAATAGTCCATGTAGTTCTGGGTTAGGCGGCAATAATAACTTCTGTGATCTCCACCATGAACCGCACCGGTTGTACTGCGAGACCTGTCTCGCCGCCGCTTGCACCGAGTGCACCCTCTTGGAGCACAGGGGCCACCAGCTTATCTACATTCAAGACGCCATGGACAGCGCCAGGAGCAACGGTGTCCGCTTGAGTGCAGAGACTAGAAGTGCCATATCAGCTGTAAGGGAAGCAATCGACAATGTACAAAGGATGAACGACAGCATCGAAGTTAGAACGCTTCAAATCATCAATGAAGTCCGAACAGTAACAAAAAGGTTCGTTAGAATGAAAATTAAATACACGTTACTAAATAAAGTACGAGTCAGCGGCTCATGAAAGTTTCAAGGTGAGGCAACTTATTTGTAGAGCAACGTAAGCGGTTGCCAAGGATATGCATTACCATCACTCTTTTTGACTCACCTAAGAAGATTCACAAGCCGCGGCTAACCCTCGATACTTTTATTACATAATTATAGCTCGACATTTTAAATACAGGTTCATAGCTGCGTTAGAAAATCGCGAGAAAGAACTACTCACGCGGATAGAACACCAGCGTCAAGTAAAGGGTAAAGCTCTTAAGACGCAAATGGACAACCTGCGATTGGCCCTAAACAAACTGGGCCGAACGTCGGAAATGCTCAACGAATCTCTTGAAACGGGCAGCGGTTTAGATATGATTATGGCGAATGAGAAAGCAGCCGGTGAACTGAAGCACTTGCGGGCTGTAAAGTCCGATCTGGTCCCTTGCGAAGATGACAACATAATGTTCATCCCACCGGATCAGAGCATGATTAGGGCTATTACTTCGATGGGAAGTATTGTTGCCAACAACATGTTGGTTAGGAGCAGGATGAAGGATGTGGTGCCGATGGTTTCGGTTTCTTTTCTGCCTCCGGAGGAATGGAAGGTTAACGAGACTGATATTATGTTTAGGGGATCTCCGAGGGGCAGGCCTATACACTGCGCTACTTTACCAGTGATTGCTAGGGATAGCGGTGGAGCCCCGTCTAATACTTTTGGTTCTGAAGGGGAGCACGATGGACAGTTGTGCAGACCGTGGGGGGTGTGTTGTGATAAAAATGGGAGTATCATTGTAGCTGATAGAAGTAATAATAGAGTACAAATATTTCACCCTGGTGGGCAGTTTATTAGGAAATTTGGTAGCCAAGGGACTGGCCCGGGTCAATTCGATAGACCTGCTGGTGTTGCCGTCGATCCGTTGAATAGAGTTGTTGTGGCTGATAAAGACAATCATAGAATACAAATATTTACAGTAGACGGGAATTTCGTTCTCATGTTCGGGGAGAAAGGGTGCCGCAGCGGGCAGTTCAACTATCCCTGGGATGTTGCTGTCAACTCCCAAGGCCACATTGTCGTGTCGGACACCAGAAATCACAGGATCCAATTATTTACAAACGAGGGAATTTACATCAACAAATACGGCTTCGAGAGCACGGCTACGATGTGGAAACATTTTGATTCGCCCAGAGGAGTTTGTTTTAATCCAAGTGGAAGTGTCATCGTCACAGACTTCAACAATCATCGCTTGGTTGTTATTGATCAGAACTTTACACATGCTCAGTTTTTGGGGCAAGAAGGGTCCGGTTTCAAACAATTCTTGCGCCCTCAGGGTATAGTTTGTGATGATGAGGGTCGGATAATCGTGGCCGATTCAAGGAACAATCGTATACAGGTGTTCGAGAGCAATGGAAACTTCCTGTGGAAGATGGGTCAAGCTGGAAAGGGTCCCGGTGAGTTGGACAGGCCTAGCGGAATAGCTATAAATCCAGAGGGCAGGATAGTCGTAGTCGATTTTGGCAATAACAGAGTGCAAATATTTTGATTTTTCCTCGATATTAGTCTGTAAGAAATGTAAGGTCCGCCTACGCATAGATATAATTATATTTCAAATTTATTGGTTATTGTTACCAAACTCAGGGTATAAACCTCAGGTATCTTCACAATAATGTGCCAAGCCTTAGGCTTTCTTAAGCGACAAGCTTACACCTTCTTGTAGCTAGTTATATTTACATTTTAACACTTAATTTAAATATTTTGTTGATAGGTTTAGGAGTCTCATAACCAAAACTTTGAGTTACCAATTTCTTAATTCTAAACGAACAGACTGAATTCTAAGACTGATGATTCGGAGGATATTTATGTATTTTAAGCATTCAATGCACAGTATGTAATGCAATAACTTTATTATTGCACATTTGTTTGCATGCGTGTAGTTTGTGCATTTAAGTCGTTTTTTAAATATTGAATTTTTATATTCACTACGTTTCATATTCGTAAAAATCAACTGATTTTTTTAATTGTCCACTCTCGTCCACTTTCTGATTGTGATCGTGGTTAACCGAAACGTTCTAGTGTATAATGTTTTATTAAAGTGTGATTCTATTGGTTAAAATAGTTCAAATTTTACGATATTTTTAAAGACATGAAACGCACTGTATTAAATAATATTTACTCTATTGCAAAATGAAAACTTTTAACCTGATTTGTATAGAAATAATATAAAAGCAATTTTCGTACGCATTAACCGTATAACACCTTAAATTCTAGTTGAATATTAAATATTCTGTGTTTGTAATTTGATAACAGTACCATTTTATTTTGTAATAGAGGTAAAAGATGAAAATCATAATGTTCTGTGATTTTTTAAATAGATTTTTTATATACAACGAATAGACTGATTGTAAATATATAGGGGGGCAACTATTACAAAGATATTTATACACATTTTCTAACTCCAGTGCCGATTAGTACAGTAATACAAAAATCAAAAACTGATTTAAATCCAGTGAAATGTTTTTAACACCAACAGTGTATTCTGTAAGAAAATATATACACGACATATGACGTTTTTTTTTGATTAAGTGAATTTTTTTGAGCTGTGGTGATGATTTATATTGTGAAAAATCTCAAAAGCAACATGTTTTTTAAAATCCGAGTAATTTAAAATTATTCGCTATAATTTCTAATTAAGATTAAAAAATATTTAATATTATATACCTCATGGTGCATGTTGTAACTTGTGTGGCATCGATGTTAGGTTAGATTTATTATAAAAAAATAAATTAATTGCTTTGTACATTTAAACGTTAATTTGATACAAATATCAATTTTTCTTTTGAGCAATTAAATTATAATGAAAGGAGATGTTTAAGACTGATATGACAAAAACGATAAAAATGTATCCATTGTCTAATGTAATGTAAGGTTATTAGAGTGTACAACCTAAAGGATGTCTTCTACTTAAAACTAGTATTTTATTAAGTATGTATATTTTTAAGGTAATGCAATATTTTGTGGCTCGATGCGATTTTTTAATTTTAGACAATTTTTTTTTGCTCATTTAGCGCTTAGTATAAATTTTGTTTTGTTTTTCTTTTCGATAAGACTAATGGTATTTCAGAATACTTAAATATTTCTATACAATGTTACTTAGTTTATTTCTTAGGCTATATTTTCCACTTTTATTTTATATTACACAGTCGTTATATGCGTTTTCTACAAGGTTTATATGTTCTTAAAAAAAATATTATTTCACCTATGTAATGCTGGTGCAATTTTGTGTAATAGACAGTTCCTAATAAATACTTATGCATTTACATTTGTCTTGTTAATCGTGTTATTCCTTTCCCATCATAACAATCTTTATTTTACACGTTTGATAATATTATTTAATTACTTAGCAATTTTAACCGTTTCACTACGGGACTTGCTAATTCAGATTTGTATTCCGGCAGTTGTCAACAGACGAGTTTTAATTCAGAGAGGTGTAGCAAAAAGGAGGAATGGATGTGAGCGAAAGGGAGTAGAAGGGTGATGGAACGAGGGAGGACGGGGCAGGGGAAATTCACCAATTTGAAAAATATTCTACAGCTACCTTTTTTTTTCGAGATATGAGGTCATCAGCAGTTTTCTGTATATTTTTACATTTTTGAACAATTGTAATGATGTATGGTTTGGCGGGAATTAATTTAAATCTTCCTATTTCAATTCACTTTGATTCTGCACTTTGAGAAACGCTAAATGCCACAAAATAATTGAGAAAATAAAATAATGCGATTATAATATAAATTGGAAACACTCACTTTTTCCAGTTGTACTAAATAAATTTAATAAAGACAGAAATATGGCCTGAATTCAATATTCGGTGTGGCATTAGCGAGGAACAAGTTTTTAGTCCTGTCGAACAACATTCAGGTTATATTTTTTCTTCATTGAATTTAATGAAACGGTGGTTAAAAGACAACCTTAATAATGTAAACAAAGACTGGAAGACATTCCATTTACAAATTAAAATTGGGAATTTACACCAGTGACAGTTCGCAGGGTTTTTTCTGGTATGGCCGAGGTAACAAGGGTGGCAATACAGATGGGTAGGATCAGTTGCAGAGACGCCTGGCTGCGTGACCGCACCTATCTGTATTACCACCTCTTGTTTCTCAGCCGCACCAGAAAAAACCCCGCGAACCGTCACTGATTTACACAACGTTTACAAATTACACAAATACTTAATGTGTTTATTGTATTAACAAATAAAGGATATGCAACACAAACTTACAAATTTCACAAATACTTAGTGTATGAAGGGTATGTAACATAAACGGCATTCAAATGGTAGTCTAGTAAATACATTTATTATTTAACATGTAAACATCGGATGCTGTTAATCTTAAATTAATTGTCTAGTTAGTTACTACATGGTATAATTAATTTAGTCCTTTTTGGGGAAGGACACAGAGTATAATGTGTGAACAACCATCGAAAGACCAAGAGTTGCTAGCGCAAGGGTGGCATTGTACAACATCTTGTCCTTAAGACCGGCCTTGACATATATTGGGACTCCATCTTCCAACTAAAAATTCACAATCAAATTCAGTACATTAGAGACAAACATAGACATTATATATCAAAGTAATAAGTTTTGTGATCTCGATAAGCTTATTAATTCTATTGCTAATCTCCACGACCACTCTACAATGTCAATATTCTGAAATCAATTTTGATCATAAAACACATTCTCACTCTTGTTATGGAACTATGCGCTTATGCGTTTTGCATGTAATTAATTGCATAACAAGTAATGGAATGAATATTCTCACAACGTTTCGAATAAAACAATTAGCCTTGCATATCACAATTGTCAAAATACTATAAAGATAACCACAAACGTAATAATAATCGTGGTTCCTCGCGCTCGGAATATTCCACTTGCATTGAATTTCCATTTTAACCTTGTTACAGAATACACTATTCTTTTCTATTGATTCATTCCATCATAGTGCCATGTTATGGTTTGAGCCAAAACCGGTCAAAATAAACATAACAGCAATTACGTCTTTAGGGATTCATTATCACACATTGTGACATAGTGTCAGCCTTGAATAAATGAAACGAACGTCACAGTATAATTTTAATTCACGAAATAATCTAATAAAATTTCAAAAAATCTAGTTAACATTGACTTTTACATAATTAATAAATCAAGTGTCATTTTATTCGGCTCGTAAAACTGCGATCATCGATCATGGTAAGTTCGCAGTGCTAGTGTGAAGAGTTGAAATTTAAGGGTGTATATGTGATTCCGAGACTGGTGGAGACCCAAAGGAGTCACCAATTTTGCACCTGTACGGCATCGATATTGGGATTTTATCAAATAAAATTATGTAAGAATGCATTGAGTGAATTCTGCTTTTTTATCTTTGTAAGATTGCAATTTGAAACTATTATTTTTAATTCTATGAAAGCAATTAATATATTATGATATTCTCAGGAGAATTTCGTATCGTGTTACAATTTCGAATAATAGTAAGTACATACCGTCAAAGATTTCTGCACCCGCTTCAGGCTTTCAAGTCTGGAAGATCCCGACGCCCTCACTGCGCTTTGGGAAACACTGCGGCTGCAGGTCTGAGCCAATGCGATGGTCTTCTAAACAATACGAATGATACATTAAAAGACCAACTGTTTTTCAACCTGGCTGCATATAAGGGTAAAACATAAATGATTATATTAGTGATTATGTAAAATGTCAATGACATAATCAATAGCTAGGTTAATTAACACACAGTATGTGTAGGCACGGAATTGTTGTGGATGTGAAAGAGGGTGCTAATTAAAGGGAGTACTTACCCTCAAAGAATTCATTTTGAGATAAGAAGGAGGAAAATGCGGTGAATAGGAAATTCCTGGATATGAACGTCCTTGACGAACTTCACATAACTTCTAGCAATAGCACTTGAGATAGGCGACTTTGTACAAAACATTGATCGCGTTTTTAGTTCAGCAACAGTACCGCGCGGCGGTGTGAAAACAACATAGGAATTAAAGTTCGAAATTATAAGATACATGTACATGGCATAAAATGAAGAACATAAATGCAGATTTATCTATGTATTCTATTCGTATAATTGTAGTTTTCCGACATCTTCCAACCATTATATTGCTGAAATCAAGGACGGCTCGCGGATAACTCATGGTGCGGTCGAGGTAGCAGAGGTGGTAAAACAGATAGGTGCGGTTACGTCGCCATCCGTCTCTGCAACCGACCCTCCCTATTTGCTACCCCGGCCGCACCAGAGTCACCACGCGAGCCGTCACTGGCCGATATCCTTAATAAATAAAAATATCCGATAAACAGACAGAAACAGTAGATGTAAAATATCAGGGATCTACATTATAACTAATAGACGTTTATATTACAAAGTTTCTTATAAAAAGTGGTTCAATTTAGTGGTTTATCAAAGATCGTATTCGGACGATGGATATTTATTTTATGGTTTTCAATCGATTGTAATGCAAGATATTGAAAGGAGATGGTTATTTATGGTATTGTTTGTTTACATCTTTGACTATATACTATTAGTATATAGTCAAAGGTTTACATAAACACATTTCGCTTGGATTAGTGTATACTAATCTGTGTTGGTAAACAGACCATCTGATACGATGGTCTGTTTACCAACACTAGCGCCATCTGACGGTACTGGTGTTGAGGCTAAAACAATTCCACTCGTATGGCACGATGAAAGTCTTAATCAGTACTGTCAACGTGCGTATCGATTAAGGCAGCTTCACAACGACCCGAGAACGGTAACAAGGACAGGAACACAAGCGAAAATATTCCACCCCGCAACAAGTACTGCATCAAAACCTTTGACTATATACTTTACACTGGCTACATTTTTAACTTAAATTAATTGAGTAATTGAGTACGAGTATTTTTCTAAAAGAACCCAGATTCTATGAATACTTGCAAAAATGAATTACAAGTTTCCACCCCGCACCAAGTAATGCACCAAAACTAATCGCTTCATGCTATCTCTTTTTATACAACCTCTTCGACTATTAAGTTAATATTTAAAACCCGCTTTTAAGTCTAACAGCGATGAAACAATAACTACAACTGAGCTAGCAAGGACATTAATCAATAAACGTTATGAGTTATTTGGGTTTAAAATAACTCCGTAAGTAAATGTTAATTTCCCAACAACAGCAAATCTTATTTTATTGTTTATTATTAAACCATTAATACGTCTGTAAATTACAATTTGAATCATTAAAATCAATTTAACCATTAAAAAATTGTTGCGGCAATATTTATTATTGCAGGATTTTTACAGCACTTTTATTTCAAAAGATTAAAGGATTATATGTTTGGCGGTCATTTAATGTTTACATTATTAAAATCATCCATTAGGATTGCTATTTAGAAGCTTTTATACATTTTTCGTTCGGATTCCGCGCCTCGTCGCCATCTATTAGACGGTGGCAGAACTGCTAAGTGATGTTTTTGAACAGCGCCAAAATGCTCGAACTTTATACCTATTGTCAAAGTGTTAATATTTAGCAATTGGCTGTACATGAAACGGTAGACGGTTTAATTCTGAATCGAATGGTGTATAAAATAGCTGGGGAAATTTAGCGGTTTTTGTGTAATTTGCGAATGAAAATTAAGGACGACACACTTACCGACATTTACAGTTCACTGTAACATAAAAATTCAATAAAGAAGAGTTTGCTATATTCTTCAATCAAATACGGGTTACAATACTTATTCCTGATTAATCATTCAACTATTTATATTGTTAATGCATTACAATAAGAGAAATATACGAGAAATCATAATCTAAGTGGAGGGCTCTACCTGTTATCGTGGGGATAAACTACTTAATAATTTGTGGATGTAATAATTGTTCTAATAATCAAAGAATATTTAAAAACTTAAAAAGAATGTTGTCTCATGATTAAATAAATTCACTTGTGGATATTTACGTACTTAAATTGTAGAAACAATATATTATAATATACACGCCTAATCACCAGCAACCCGATATACGCATAACTCTAATTAATTTATTATTAAAAACTAATTTTATACGTAACAGGGATAAAACCATAAGTGTAATCCTGATTAAATCTTCAGAAATAGTGCGAATATTTAAGTATTTAAATTGCGGAAACAATGGTATTATATAAACGCCTACTTACAGGCAACCCAATATAGAATAACTAATATTAATTTATTATTAAACACTTCCAATTTTAAACATAATACGGGCACAAGTATGAGTGTAGTCCTTGGTAACGCTCTAAAAGTATTACACTTATATGGTTTTGTCCTTGTTACGTTTACAATTGGAAGTTTTAAATAATAAATTATTATTAGTTACACGTGTATTGGGTTGCCAGTAAGTAGGCGTTTATATAATATAATTATTTCTGCAACTTAAATACTTAAATATTCGCACAATTTTTAAAGTTTTACTGAGGATTACACTTAAGGTTTTGTCACTGTCACGTTTAAAATTGGAAGTTTTTAAAAATAAATTAATAGTACTTATGCGTATATCGGGTTGCCTGTGATTAGGCGGATATATTATAATGTATTGTTTCTGCAATTTAAATTCGAAAATATCTACAAGTAAATGTATTTTATTATAAGATAACATTCTTTTTTAGTTTTTAAATATTCTTTAATTATTAAAACAATTATTAAATCCACAAATGAAAACGTAGTTTATCCCCACGATAACAGAGGGTACCCTCTATGAAGATTAGGATTCCTCATATATTTCTCTTATTGTAATGCATTAATAATATAAAAAGTTGAATTAATAATTAATAATAAGTGTTGGGACCCGTATTTCATTGGAGAATATAGCAAATTGTTCTGTGTTTAATTTTTAAGTTACAGTGAACTGTAAATGTCGGTAAGTGTGTCGTGCTTAAATTTCATTCGCAAATTACAAGAAAACCGCTAAATTGCCTCAGCTATTTTATACACCGTTCGATTCGGAATTAAATCGTCTATCGTTTCGTGTACAGCGCATTGCTAATAATTAACATTTTGATTATAGGTATAAAGTTCAAGCATTTTGGCGCTGTTCAAAAACATCACTTAGTAGTTCGGTCATCGTCAAATAGATGGCGACGAGGCGTGGAAATGCGAACGTAAATGTTTAAAAGCTTTTAAATAGTAATTCTGAGGGATAATTTTGATAATTTTAAAGTTAAATCACCTAAAAACTTGTAACCCTTTCTTTTTCAAAAAAACGTGCCGTAAAAATCGCGGAATAATAAGTCATGTCGTCGCAATTCTTCATTCATTTTAATGATTTAAACGGTAACTTATGGAGGGATTAAAGGTTTAATAATAAACAATGAAGGAAGGTTTGTTGAATTTAGGAAGCATCATCTAATTTGGTTGCAAAGTCGCTAAGTTATGTTCGAAAACCCTCAAAATGCTTTTTTAATTTTCAGCTTTCTCGCTCCCCTTTTTTGAAAAAAAAGTTGCCTGCGGCGCTGTAAGGACCTGTACATTTTCATTTTCTTTATTTGTTCGTTAAAAACTGATATTACGAAAATATATACCCCTTTTTCGAAATTTATATCTGGCAAGCCTAACAAAGATCCACGAACCGCCTCTGATATATACTTATAAACATATTACATTTTTCAGTGAATATACGTGTTAAATATGTTCAGTTTTATTTGCAGCATTTATTTCGTCCGAATCAAAATCAATCTCAACCAGTGGAGCCTTAACCGTCACATTTTACACTGGCTACATTTTTAACTTAAATTAATTTAGTACGAGTATTTTTCTAAAAGAACCCAGATTCTATGAATACTTGCAAAAATTAAATACAAGTTTCCACCCCGCACCAAGTAATGCATCAAAACTAATCGCTTCATGCTATCTCTTTTTATACAACCTCGTCGACTATTAAGTTAATATTTAAAACCATCTTTTAAGTCTAACAGCGATGAAACAATAACTACAATTGAGCTAACAAGGACATTAATCAATAAACGTTTAGGGGTTATTTGGGTTTAAAATAACTCCGTAAGTAAATGTTAATTTCCCAAGAACAACAAATCGTATTTTATTGTTTATTATTAAACCATTAATACCTCTGTAAATTACAATTTGAATCATTAAAATCAATTTAACCATTAAAAAATTGCTGCGGCAATATTTATTATTGCAGGATTTTTACAGCACTTTTTTTTCAAAAGATTAAAGGATTATATATTTGGCGGTCATTTAATGTTTACATTATCAAAATCATCCCTTAGAATTGCTATTTAGAAGCTTTTAAACATTTTTCGTTCGGATTCCGCGCCTCGTCGCCATCTATTGGACGGTGGCTGAACTGCTAAGTGATGTTTTTGAACAGCGCCAAAATGCTCGAACTTTATACTTATTGTCAAAGTGTTAATGTTTAGCAATGGGCTGTGCATGAAACGGTAGACGATTTAATTTTTAATCGAATGGTGTATAAAATAGCTGAGGAAATTAAGCGGTTTTTCTGTAATTTGCGAATGAAAATTAAGGACGACACACTTACCGACATTTACAGCTCACTGTAACATAAAAATTCAATAAAGAAGAATTTGCTATATTCTTCATTCAAATATGGGTTACAATACTTATTCCTGATTAATCATTTAACTATTTATATTGTTAATGCATTACAATAAGAGAAATATACGAGAAATCATAATCTATGTAGAGGGCTCTACCTGTTATCGTGGGGATAAACTAATTAATAATTTGTGGATGTAATAATTGTTCTAATAATTAAAGAATATTTAAAAACTTAAAAAGAATGTTGTCTCATGATTAAATAAATTCACTTGTGGATATTTACATACTTAAATTGTAGAAACAATATTTTATAATATACACGCCTAATCACAAGCAACCCGATATACGCATAACTCTAATTAATTTATTATTAAAAACTTCTAATTTTATACGTAACAGGGACAAAACCATAAGTGTAATCCTGAGTAAAGCTTCAAAAATAGTGCAAATATTTAAGTATTTCAATTGCGGAAACAATGGTATTATATAAATGCCTACTTACAGGCAACCCAATATAGAATAACTAATATTAATTTATTATTAAACACTTTAAATTTTAAACATAATACGGGCACAAGTATGAGTGTAGTCCTTGACAATGCTTTAAAAATATTACACTTATGGTTTTGTCCTTGTTACGTTAGCAATTGGAAGTTTTAAATAATAAATAATTATTAGTTACACGTGTATTGGGTTGCCAGTAAGTAGGCGTTTATATAATATAATTATTTCTGCAATTTAAATACTTAAATATTGCAATATTTTTGAAGCTTTACTAAGGATTATACTTATGGTTTTGTCCCTGTCACATTTATAATTGAAAGTTTTTAATAATAAATTAATATTAGGTATGGGTGTCTTGCGTTGTCTGTAAGTTGGCGTTTATGTAATATAATTATTTCTGCAACTTAAATACTTAAATATTCGCACAATTTTTGATGCTTTACTGAGGATTACACTTAAGGTTTTGTCACTGTCATGTTTAAAATTGGAAGTTTTTAATAATAAATTAATAGTACTCACGCGTATATCGGGTTGCCTGTGATTAGGCGAATATATTATAATGTATTGTTTCTGCAATTTAAATACAAAAATATCGACAAGTAAATTTATTTTATTATAAGATAACAGTCTTCTTAAGTTTTTAAATATTCTTTCCTTAATAAAACCATTATTAAATCCACAAATGAAAACGTAGTTTATCCCCACGATAACAGAGGGTACCCTCCATGAAGATTAGGATTCCTCATATATTTCTCTTATTGTAATGCATTAATAATATAAAAAGTTAATTGAATAATCAGTAATAAGTATTGGGACCAGTATTTCATTGAAAGATATAGCAAATTGTTGTGCATTTAGGTTTTAAGTTACAGTGAACTGTAAATGTCGGTAAGTGTGTCGTGCTTAATTTTTATTCGCAAATTACAAGAAAACCGCTAAATTGCCTTAGCTATTTTATACACCGTTCGATTCGGAATTAAATCGTCTATCGTTTCGTGTTAAGCGTATTGCTGAATATTAACATTTTGATTAAAAGTATAAAGTTCGAGCATTTTGGCGCTGTTCAAAAACATCACTTAGTAGTTCGGCTATCGTCGAATAGATGGCGACGAGGCGTGGAAATGCGAACGTAAAATGTTTAAAAGCCTTTAAATAGTAATTCTGAGGGATAATTTTGATCATTTTAAAGTTAAATCACCTAAAAACTTGTAACTCTTTAATTTTTTTCAAGAAAACGTGCCGTAAAAATCCCGGAATAATAAGTCATGTCGCGCAATTCTTCATTCATTTTAATGATTTAAACGGTAATTTATGGAGGGATTAAAGGTTTAATAATAAACAATGAAGTAAGGTTTGTTGAATTTAGGAAGCATCATCTAATTTGGTTGCAAAGTCGATGTGTTATGTGCGAAAACCCTCAAAATGCACTTTTTTTTAACACCTATAACTTGGTGCCAAATCGTCGTAGGAACTTCGTTCTTGGAGTCCTACACAGGGAATTGATCAAATTTTAATGCCTTTATGCTTGATCGGGTCTTTGTTTTCAAGTTAAGTATAAAAAAAATATTTTTTTGATTTTTGTTTTATCATTATATCTCCGTTAATTGACGAGATATTTAAAAATGGTAAAGACAAGCACTTTTTTATTATCAAATAGATGGCATAAAATTTTTAGTTGTAACATGTTTCGTTTCTTTTGAACCATCATCAAATTTCTTATTCGTGTTTCAACTGAATCATTCTGTAGATTACCTTCAGTTGAAGATGAAATTAAAACACAATGTTTGAATTTGTTTATTTTTATGTAACACTAAATAATTTACAATAGGTCTTTTTCACATCTCATCAACATTAATTTAAGGTCAAAACATGCAACCAAATATAACCAGTCAGTTTACTTGCCATTATTTTAACTCTGGCGCCTTGTAACCAATAAAGTTGCGTAACTTGTATCTAATCAATTAAAGGCGGACCACTTTAAAGAATTACATTATAATAAATGGTTTAAAATATTGGATATAATAATTGTAAATTATATGTACAACCATACCTACAAATAGAAATATTTATATTTAAAATGGAGAACATTAAAAAAAAGTGAGGATATTAGTGGTGATTGTAGTAGTCGCAGTCAGTGGCGATTCATGAACTTTCGTAGAGAAGGCTGAAGCCCACTTGCACCGTAGATACTTAATCGTGGTTAAGAAGTTAATCATGATTAGAATATTAGTGTTATAAATTTGTAAGATATCCCAAATATGTCTTCTTGATAAACATGTTATTGTGTAAACAATTTGCGAATAAAATTTTTGTGTTTAAACCTTCCAGGCGGGGCGCTCTAAATCTTGACACCGTATCAAGTGCTGGGTCTCAGAGACTACATAAATTTGACTAAATTTTATCTTTTAATTTCAAATAACTAAAATATCATACAAACTCTTCGATTTACAAACGTAAACTAAAGAAGAAATTATTAAGGTACTCGACTAGACAAAGAAGTACTAACCACTGATTAAAGTTAATCGGTTGTAGTGCAAGTGGACATAAGAGAGAGAGAGAGAGAGAGAGATGTCAACGAGTCTCTATAATGCACTTCTTACGTAGCCTCCTCTGCCGAACGTTCACCATTTTAAGTCGCTGCTGGTCGCAATTAGACCCTGTTATGATGTGTAGTTGCGTGTGTGTGTGTGTGTACCTGAGCTTGTTTCTTCGAGGAAAGTTTTCCTTGCTCTGAAACTATTAATTAAACCACCCCGATGATGAACAGTACTTGTAATCTATTGAACTACAATGTGGTATGATTAATAAGCGCAGGTGTAGGGAAATGTTTTTTGTTTATCGGATTTGATTGTGTGTTTTATTTAATTCTTGCAGCAGCATGTGAGTTTAAATTCGATTTTGTGGATAATTAGTTCGCATTAGTAAAACAAGTGATTGTTTTTGCATTTTGAATTCAATGTTGGTCTGAGCGCACCATCAATTCAGTCTAATATCATTGTTTTACAGCATACATGGACTTTATTGGAATTAGTTAATCTTAAAACAGCGTAGAACCTCGATAGTCCTTGCGATCTAATCCGAAGAATGTTTTACCTATAGAATAGAACAAAACACAGAAATTTAAAAACAATTTGTAAGAAGCTAAGGAGTTGTTGAATCAGTTTGAGATATTGTGAAACAAAAAAAAGCCAAATTATAGTGTTTTGTAGCTTAAGCTGGCAGTGCAAAAGCAATTTTTGACAAGAAACCCCTACAAGGATCACACACTTATATTATCCATGCTAATAATTGAGGTTCTACCATATTAAAAATGTTCTGGAAGTATGGCATCAAAATAACCATCGATTTCAATAACACTTTCTGATTTTTGATCATTAGATTGAGCAACGTATTCAGTAGAAATACCTTTTCAAAGAGACAAATTAGTGATGAACATTTGGGCATTTGAGGATTAGCCAAGTGCCCAGTTTTTGGCATTTCCTCCCGACAGTGAGGAAGAAGAAACTCCGCGGGAAGGTTTTCATCACTTCGACAATTGACGATAACTGATTTCAAGTGATATTTTGTGTTTCTACTGTTTGTATTTTATTGTTTTTGCAAAGTGATTAACCTAAAGAATTTCAATAACTAACTTTTACCGTTTTTCAATCCTGGATGACATTGTAGAAAATTGTTTTATGAGTTTCTCTTTTTTGCGTATTTTCAAACTTAAATTTTTTAACAAAACTTGTTCGGATTTGAGGGGTTTCACAGTAACGTTAAAGTTAAATATAACAAACGAGCACAAAAATGCAGAGAATGGTAGCTTTGATATAATTCACAAAAAAAAATGCAGTCATATTAGTGCTAGTGTTACTTGCCTACTTTAACTAACCGAGTGCAGTTACAATAAGATATTGCATGAATGGAAAAATGCAAAACTAATACACGCCTGTTTTGTTCTAGTCAAAAAATATAAAAATTTCACAGCTTTTACTCAGTGGCAGATTATCACACAGGCACACGAGGCGCACGCTCGTGGCCTCCAAATTACACCGGCCTCAATTCTTTGCCAACACGTGTTAGAGGACTGAAGAGAGCATTTCGCAATCGGAAGTGCATTATTGGCGACTACCTATAAGGACTAGTTTTCTCGCAGTTAAAAAGAACAGCGGCCTCAAAAGAAGGTCACGCCTCAGGCCTCCAGAGTGCATAACTTATTATTAATAGTTTTTTTATAACACTTATGAATAATCATACATTAATATTTTATCAGTAAAAAAATATTGATGTGGCCATCATGTAACATTCTCCAATTTGATAGTCTAAGTATCATTTATAATTAATGACGCTGTAGGTGACACAATAGTACTTTGTGATCCCGGCAGTAAAGTTAGTCCTCAACGCCATGTATTCAGTGATAAAATGTTAAACTTAACTGACATTTGAAGGGGGTGGGAGGGAGAAGGGTTAATAGTATAGTTTTAGTTTTTTGAGGTTGTAAATACCATATGTATAAAAAATTATTTAGATAAGGCATAGCCATCATAAACAAAATCACGGTCTTAGATTAGTTCATCACGTTGTTGACTTTATCTCAATAAAGAGTCAGTGTTGATTAAATCATGGTATTCTCACAACTTCACAAGCGTTTCATCATTGAATATTATTTCCGTAATGGACATCAACATTTGTTGTAATAAATTGTAATAAATTTAATAACCAAGTTTTATTTGACAACCAGATTAGGCGGCGAAGACGTGATGCGACGTATCAAACCTGCGACGTACGTTCCGAAATACAAAGCCACCCTTTATCTAAATAATTTTTATACATATGGTAGTTTTGAATTTGCCAATAAAGGTCTTTTTTCTTACTGACATTTGAAGAAAAAAATAGCCTGGTCTATTAGTTAATAAAAGTTTTGAAATTTTAGAACTATTCTCTATCCTTTGCATGTGTTTTCTTCCTCAATTATTAAACAATACTTGTGGTTGGTATTATCGATAGCGGTAAATGTGAGATTTAGTTAAAGCAGCTTTAAAATGAAGGGGATTTGAAAGTTGTTCGTGGTACGGATGGAATTATGCAGGAAATTATCCTGAGACTAATAAAATAACACACTTTAGTGCAATCAACATAGAACTCGACAGTTTGGAAAAGTCTCATTTGTGTACTATAATTTAAAGTTATATCAACTCAAAGCTCCTTCAAGGTTAAAGCTATTTTTAAAGTGGTCGATTAAACGTTTAGCCCACACCTCGTCTCTAGCGCCAAGAAACTATTCACCCAGGCCTACTCTAAACATTGGGCTAATTCCTTGTTGGCCAGTATCAGAAGGACGGAGGTACAGGACAGGTACTCTACTACACTACTGTTATACATCGATCTGAATTTTATTCTTATGCTTTTTATGACTTGCTATTATGTTCGCAAATAAAAATATGAATTTGCAAAGACAAAAAAGGGTGGCTACTATTAACAATTGTACCCTTTAAAAAAAAGTAAGGATTTTCAGCTCATGACACTCATGTGAATGTCTTAGGACGGCTCTGTACAGTCTATAATTTAAAACCGGTCTGCAGTTTGTCGTTAATTAGTGCTTGCATTATTATGCTTTTTAAAATAATTAATGTCTCACCAGTCAGACCGGACAATATACAGGGTGTCCTAAATAGAGTAGGATTGCATGGGTACCTTTCTTATTCTTAAAGCTAGAGATCTAGAGATTTTTTATAATTTATTGTTATTTTACTACTTGGTTGTATTACCTCTTTTTGTTTTGTTACATTTGCTTTAAAAATAATTTAAAAAATTAAAATTTAAACAATTAATATTTCCATTATTTTTTATTTTGACATAGGTTGTTGTTCATCGTTGAAAAGAGTCTATTTATGCGTGTAAAAATCAAATATGGCGGCCATTTGAAATAAGAAAGTTGGTATTAATATCTCGGAAACCGCCATCCTGAATTTTATTTTGACTTGATTTCTATGTTTGCCTAATTAAACCAAGTAACTTTTATTTAAAATTTTTTTTCGCATCTTTAATAATTATTGAGATATTTGATTTTTTTGAAAATCGCGATTTTCAGTTTTTTTTAAATCTTTTCTAAACTGCTCTGAATTTTGAAAATTTCTCAACATAACCTGAATCAGCATAGAAAACTGCACAACATTGCCCATTTAACCAGATCTCTAGCTTTAAGAATAAGAAAGATACCCATGCAATCCTACTCGATTTAGGACACCCTGTATAATGACTAGAGTAAAACTGTGGCTAGAGATGGCGGTGGCACGTTTAATCGACTAATTTTGGTGCCCTAGTGGGTATTATGTATAGTAGTGTCAATTCCCCATCAGCGACTCTACTGCGATGATGAGGTTTACAGTCCAAAACCGCACTCTAGCTTGTCGTTGATGAGTAATAAAAATTAATGTTGATAACGGTTGTTAAATAGAAACAAACCATTTAAATTTGTATACTGCATGAACCAATTCTATGCCCTCTGTGTAATTAAAAGGGAACAAGGCCCAAAACTTAACCTAATTTATCTTCTTCCAACAAAAGTTCAATACTTTAAAAAAATTGCGTAAGAAAATTTTATTCTAATTGCGCGCAGCATTATATATGATTTTCACAGCTCGCCACCCTTCGTCCTAGAATGCTCTATCAAGCACTATTAGGCCGTAATATCACAATGAGTATTAAGTATAACTGTAATGTAAATGAATAAAATATTTCTAATGCAAACCCCAAAAGGCTCGTTTACATCTGCGCTTGCAGTGATCTAATTGACTTATCCGACAGTAGTGAACTTCAAAAAATTCTTTTCACGATCACAATACTTTCCTGTACTTTGCAGAAAGTAAAAACAATTAAGCCACATTCGGACTTAAAGGCGTTGGTTAAAAATGCACGCGGAGAGAAGGAAATGTATGAACGAGCATTTACCGGTGTATGCATAAGTGTTTTCCGGTTTAACTAAGAGATGGCGTATTTTTGAACTAAACAACTAATAGAAAAACGCATACGTCATTTTGTTGGTCTGACATTAAACTACAAACACACACAAGTTTATTCCACCTAAAACTAGCGTCTTTGTTTTATCGTACAGTGATCATGTCGAGTTTTGTGCCTGAAAAAGAACAACTACAAACGCACACAAGTTTAGTCCGCCAAAAACTAGCGTCTTTGTTTTATCGTTCAGTGAGTCGAGTTTTGTGCCTGAAAAAGAATATTTGCGGCACGCATTGCTTTTCTTATTTACTCAAAAGAAAAAGGCTGCTGAAAGTCGAAGTTTGCTGGTAGAAACATATGGTGAACACGCTCCATCGATTAGAACATGTGAGACATGGTTTCGATAATTTAAAAGTGTTGATTTTAATGTGAAAGACAGTGAGCGCTCTGGTAGACCACAAAAATGTGAAAACGAGCAATTGCAGGAGTTATTGAATGATGACCCAACTCAAATTTAACGGCAATTAGCAGAAGCATTACTCGTGTCACAAGAAACAATCAGCAGACGTTGACGAGCAATGGGGAAGGTCAATAAACTCGGTAAATAGGTCCCACACGATTTGAATGAACGTCAAATGGAAAATCGCAGTCACTTGTGAAGTGCTGCTACAACGCCACGAAAGAAAATCATTTTTGCATCGAATTGTACGGGTGACGAAAAATGGATTTATTTTGAAAGCCGAAGCGGAAAAAATCGTGCCTTTCACTTGGCGAAGCCGGTCCTTCAACACCACGGCCAAATCGCTTCGGCAAAAAGACCATGCTCTGTGTCTGGTGGGACCAGAGCTGTATTGTGTATTATGAACTCTTGAAGCCCGGCGAAATCGTTAATTCACAACGCTATCGCCAACAAATGATTATTATAATAAAACACTTTTAACTTTGTTTTGTATAACTTATATATTTATTTTTGTGACTCAAGTTTCGGTAATAGAATTACCATTTTCAAAGAAGAACAACAACAAACAAACAAAACAAAAATAAATATATAAGTTATACAAAACAAAGTTAAAAGTGTTTTATTATAATATTTAAAATGTATAACGAAGTAGAAGCCTCCAGTATAAACAATATAACAAATTATTAATTTAAAGCACACATTAATTGAAAGACGACCGGAATGGACCAGAAGACATGGCAAAGTGATTTTGTTATACGACAATAGCAAAACCAGTGAAAGAAACCTTGAAATCGCTTGGATGGGACATCCTCCCGCACCCGCCGTATTCGCCAGACCTGGCGCCATCTGACTATCACCTCCTTGCATCAATGGGGCATGCGCTCGCAGAGCAGCACTTCAGAAATTTCGAGGAAGTTGGAAAATGGCTCGACGAATGGTTTGCCGCAAAAGACAAGCAGTTTTTCTTTAAGTTACCTGAAAGCAGTGGTGTATTGGAGGGGGAACGTGGAGGAACGCCGTTCCCCCACCTTTTTTCAGAAACGGAACGCGTTTGTGTTTGTTAATATTTTGTATAGTAAGAATAAAAAAAAATAAAAAAGTTTACAAGGAAAACAATAGTTTGCTTAAAAGAAGATGATCTCCAAAAAACTTTTAGCAAGCTGCTTGTGGAAAGTCGTGGATTATTTTTTTTGCTCTCACCATGCGTTCCCTTACTTCTTTGCTCTGGCCATGCGTTCCCTTACTTCTTATTTTACCAATACACCACTGCCTGAAAGAGGGGTGAAATATGTAGAAGCCAATGGCCAATATTTTGAATAAAACAAAAATTAATTTCCCTTGAAAATTACGTATCTTTTTGCAACAAAGAACCGGAAAAAACTTATGCATACACCTTGTATATGTCTTAAAATAATGTTCAGGGCTCCATTGTCAAGCAACTAGAATCGCTCGTACTAAACAATGATACAGAGAAGTCATAATAGTCTAAATATGGCATTAAAGTTGTTATTCTGAACAAAAATGTTAGCGTTAACAGCGGTGTTATTTGCTAACATCGACAGATGTTATGAATATACTATTCTGTACACTGTCTGTCAACTAACATCGATGTAAATTAACATTTTCGATGTTAAACAACACTTGTCAAAACGGTCGACATTACGAGATATTTTGAGGTTATTTCGTAGTTTGTGTTTTTTGTCAACAAAAAACTCAAATTTGGAATTTTATTCCAATATTTATGTGCATGCTTCATGAAACACTCATTTTCTTTCTAAAAATATCCTCAAAAACGTATTATTAACCATCTATTATAATATACATGAAGTTGGTCGCTCTGTAGACGTTGCACTGGTGCCAATTTGTGTACATCGGGCTGTTCAGAATACAGTTTTTAACAGCGCTGTTCAATTTCACATAATATTGCAATGTTAATAACAGTTGTTCAGAATAACACCATAAATGGTTAAATATATGATTAACCAGTTCGCTGTTTAGAAAGAGTATATTCGTCATGAAAAAATGGCAATATTTTGTGTTATTACGTATACCTAGACTTTATAACAGAAAATATTGTTTTTGACGAGTATACTCATCATGAGGATTGGTAATATTATCAGTTATGACAAATAGATATCATAACACAAAATGTTGCTGTTATTTTATGACGAGAGTACTCGTCAAAAACAGCAACTGGTTAAATAGGATTCTAACTTAATTGTCAAAATTAATTAGTGTATGTAAATATATTTTAAACAAATTATTATTAATCCTTTCGCCGCGTGAACCGGTTATTAGCCAAATACTATCGGATATACATGTAAGCATCAATATACAAGTTCTATTTCTGCAGCTTACTAGCTAAGCTTTTGAAAATGATGCGACGCAGCGAAAGATTAACGGCTTCGGAAACGAAATAGGCCAACAACAAGGTTTCTTGTTAATTTCATTTTTCTTTTTAAATTATTTTTTAAAGTCCATATTACTGGCTCAAGGCTTAATTGTTCTGTAGTTATTCAATTTTAAAAATAGCATACATTACAATATGTTAATATAGGGTTGCCAACATGATCCCTTTGGGCCGGAGACTCTGGCTTTGCTAACACTTCTCCAGCCTGTTCATATGCACAATAATAATATTTTGCACATAAAAATATATACTGCTCGTCGGGGAATGGGTAAATTTACGCATTTCTATACCCCCTCGTCGCGAAAATGTCCGGCACAGCTGTGCGGAAAAGTTAGCATTCCTTGTTAACATGTGTTATACCTTTTTAGCAAATATAAAGGAATTTACTTTTCTTTTTTACTCAATTTAAACATGTACTAAATCAATAAATTAACTACGATTTAATTCGAAAGTCTATTAACAACAAAAGAATGACAAACTTCAGGTGAGTGGTATAATTTGAATTACTTTTGTCTGACCCTCGTTTCAAGGCACCAGTAGAAACTGCGTACCAGCTGTTCCATGCTCATAATTCAATGAAATGCACATGAGTCCATTTTATTGAAAATATCACAAGATAATGGCTTCCAGCATTAATCAAATTATCAATAAGCGTATCTTATTTAAAGCATTTGAATTTGTCCATCCAATATCTGTTTGATTTATAAAATTAGGGCAAGAAACTAGCCTCGTGTAAATAAGGCTTACAAAAAGTGATCTATTAGTAGGTTTTAGTATAAAAGAAGTGTCGTGAGTGAACGATAAAAAAAAAAATAAAAAGAGGAACAGTTTCCATTAAGCATAACATTAATACAAATTTAATTAACACAAAGAGAGAAAAAGACTCAATCCACCTCTGTGACGTATCCCAATTTCTCCAAATACTTAAGCAGGCCGTGCAACCGCTTTTTCACCCTCTTCTGGTCGTCGATGGTGCAGCCCAGCAGGACGGACTCGAAGTGCTTGTCGGCGATGCCCTGCCCCTGGGAGGAGCAGGAGTTCATGTAGGTGACGCAGCGGAGCCGGGCACCCTCCGCGTCTTCCTTAAGCGACATCACTAAATTGTCGATCAGGTGGTTCACCTGGTGCAGGGCCTCCTCCTGAGATTTATCCCTTTGAGTGTGCACCTTCACCTCGACCGTCAAACACCTCTCCATTATCCTTTCTAAGTACCTAAGCGCCTCATCTTTCTCCACTGTAACGAGACGATCGGTGAGCGACGGATATCACGCCGGCCGAGCTACTTACGTCCGATGAGATCGTGTATGCTCGGTAGCATTTTAACCGCGTCCAGGGTCGAGAGGATGTTGTCCTTTTCTTCTTCGAGACGGGCCGCGTCTCTGCGTAGCTTCTCGACGTGGCCCTCCAGCGAATCCAGCACCTCCATGATCTTTTCCCTTGAATTCACATTGTCTAGGCCGTCTTCGTCGATCTTCGGTAAAACTGAACGTCCCGATAGTAATTCTAACAATGATACAAAAATTACTTTTTACAATACAACCAGGCTTGAGATATTTTGTGAGTTGCAAGAATTGAATGGAAGTGTAGAAGTAAAAGCCCTCAAGGAAAGAAAAAATACACACTGAATGATGCTACACTACATTTCAAGTGCTAGAGTTATCTATAATTGTAGATAATCAGTTATCTTCAATTCACGGAAATGGATAAGTATTAAATAAATATACTTGCTTGATTGTATATAAGAAGCAAACGAATTAAAGTGAAATTTGTAACAGAGATATGGATTTTGATTCAATTTGAATGAAATAAGTGATTAATAGGAGCTTTTCGAAATTTATCTCTTATCAGGTTAGTTAGTTTTACATTTGAATGACAGAAAATAATAACACGACTCTATTATTATTGATATCCACAAAAATATGTAAGTATGAGTAATATACTGTGTGGTTCGCAATAATTGGAAGTTTTGAAAATGCTGTTGATTTATAACTATAAGCACAATTGTTAGTAGATTTTTATGTCAAATAATGCACTGTCTGATAAATAATGACGAAGATGAGTAGAGAGATTGACAACGGAATATAAACAGGCGAGCCGGGTTTTTTCGTCCCTAAATTTTGAAAATGCTGTTGATTTATAACTCCAAACACTATTGTTAGTAGATTTTTATGTCAAATAATGCACTGTCTGATAAATAATGACAAAGATGAGTAGAGAGATTGACAACGGAATATAAACAGACGAGCCGGGTTTTTTCGTCCCTACGCTAGCGACACCTAACAGGAGAAAATCGGAAACAGGTAACCGAAACAGTCATGTTATCTTATTAATATGTCAACGTCAATCTATTCATCAGCATAAAGACGCTCTTGGAGCAAGAGAGAAACTCTCCGGGAAGAGTGGTAAGGGATGGTGTAAGAGAGGAAGACTTATGGTAAAAGATGAGTGGAGTAAGATCTTATGACTGTTTCCGATTTTCTCCTATTAAGTGTCGCTAGCGTAGGGACGAAAAAGTCAGCGCGCTTATTTGCATTGGCGTTAGCGATCTCTCTACTCATCTCTTATAATGTAGTCTTGTAATTGAACTACAAAAATTATTACAATGTGGTCATAAATTAAGAGGCCGAATTTTACCATGATCATATGAGCACCCAAGACGTCCCTAACACCGGACACAAAAGAATGGAATTGATCACCAAAATAAGATGCCATGAAATTGAGCAAAAAGATAATGTTGTGATCAGATCTCTGATTGGGTATGAAAAAGCTGGTTGCTTTCTTGTCTATAATTGATTAAGCAGGACGTAATAAAGAATTTAAAAACAAAACCTGAGACAATCCCCTATCCTATTTACAAACTCAAGTGTTATAACAAGTAAGTGTACATGAAATTGGCAGAAAAACTACTACTAACCCGACGATAAAGATTTTTTCTTTTGGCATAAGAAACTGGTCCATTCCGCCAGAGTTTTCAATTAACTGTATAAATTGATTTCTAATTATTTATTATATATATACTCAATTATATACTATACAATGATTGGGGGACATACCGTGTGTTCGATAAAAAACGCCCAACGCCATAACTCTGTTATTTATTGTCCGATTTGAATGAACTAAAAAATAAAATCAATGGCTGTTTAAATACTATAAAATGACGATAATTATATATTTTTTCAAAATTAACTTCATTGTCAAATGATAGTCAACTTTAAATTTTTAAAGGGCTGCATATACTTTTCTAATTTTATAATATTAGACATTATTTTTCTGAATCCAATTATGCCCATTATGTTTTATAGTATTAAAGTTAATATTTATGCCAGAAAAAAATAATAATAACTCTTGTTCACATGATTTTTTTGGTAATAAATGTAGTGTGCCTTGAAAAAAATTCGAATCGACAAATGTCTTTTATCGTGTAGGTAATGTCAACCATTTGTTATTAGTGTGTGTTTCAGACATAATCATGAACAATAGCAAATTAACGGGCATGTTACAAATTTATTTACAATGTAATAGAAATCGAAGAGCTGCGGCACGAATTTATCATCTACGGTTTCCAGAGCGGCGAAAACCTAAATTTAGAAGGTTAGAAGAAAATTTGAGGCGATATGGAGCCTTTAAAAAGCTGAGAGAGTGGATCGACAATTTCGTGGACTTGCAGAGTTAGACGTTCTACTTAGTGTTTACAATAATCACAGAACATCTAAATCGCAAGTGAATTAATACTTGCACAACTTATTTATTCTATTCTACATTGAATTGTAACACAGGTACTTATTTATTGGGTCCCTATTATTCATATTTGACATAACCTTACAACAAATGACATTTGTCATTTTTCTCCAAGGCACGCTAATTATAATTTTTGAAAAATATAATTTTAAATGGAAGATTTATTTTAATTTTTTTCGACCAAAATATTGAACGAAAAACAATATATTGGGCATTAATGGATTCAGAAAAATAATGTCGAATGTAAAAAAATTATATGCTGCCATTTAAAAATTTTAAGTTGGCTATCATTTGACAATTGAAAAAAATCAATATTGATGTCATTTGTTAGCATTTAAACGGCCATTGACTTTGGTTTTTAGTTCATTTAAATCGGTCAATAAATAACAGAGTTATGGCGTTGGGCGTTTTTTATCGAACACACGGTATACTGGATATCCATGGACACGCACGGCCATTACTTCGTTCCGAAAAAGTGACCGCATGGATGGGATTCGAACCCACGACCATGAGGCCCGTGAGCAGGAGCTCTACTCACTAGGCCACCGCGGCCTCACGATAAAGATTGTATACATGCATATATTTATAATGAATATGAGAATCGCTAAACATTCATGGGTCCAGGAGGTCATTTCACATGCCGCACAAGTGGAATTAGCAATCTAAATCCGACAACTACTTTTCACACAATCAAACCCTATAAAATAGTAGCCATGATACACTTATAGCACTCAAGAAAATACTTCCTAAACCAGATTCCTTACCCATCGAAACAATTAAAAATAAGTGAGTGGGTAGTAAACTCTAAAACGAATTGATACATCACGACTTTACTCGCGAATTAATTACATCATAATTTCGCGTCGACTGCATTCCACTGAGTCGCGAATTAGCATCAATTGTTGTAAAACTGGATAAATAAATACTACGACATAACCTCAATTACCTGCAGATGAGCCCGGGCACGGATCGACGTCCATGCCCGTGCAGGGGCTGTAGAACGGTGTGAACGCCAGTTTTCCGGCGTTTCCTCGCACACGGGAATTTCAAGATGCCCGTTTCCTTTTCGAGGCTCCGTTTTCGGGCTGAAATTTTATTTTTATAATTTTGAACGCGCCTCTGACACTTCGCGTCGGAAAAAATCGCTAATTTCCGCCGTTTAACAGTCCCGTCGATAAAATAACAAAAAGAAATAATACGAATAAGAAAAATGCGATGCATATCTCGAATTGTAAATGTAAATAAACGAGTGGGATATGAACAAGTTGTGCATTGGGCTTGATGAAAAATTAGTGTGATTAAAATGCATTTTGTAAGTATTCACCGGACGTCGGTGATTAGGTCGGTAAATTTTCTGTTGGTGTGACTGAATCAACATTTTTCATAACATAGAAATCTACGTTGAATACTTAAGGCGGCTGCAGAATCAACCGGAAACAGTTATGAGAACTGGAACCAAAAGCTAAATATGTAATAATCATTTATTAAATGTATAGAAATACATACGAAAATACAAAATAGTGATATAAATAAAAGTTTGTACACATTCACATGTTGATATACACAACTAAAATCTAATTTCCGGTAACGGGAACAATTTCAGTTATCGTTCCCGGGTTGTTATGATGCCGGCTTTAGAGCATGAAGACTTCAGAGCATAAATTGTCTTGTTTGTATTTTCTAAATAAATAAGATATTTAGTGTAGGATCGCACTTTTATTTCAAAAGGATTATATGTTTGGCGGTCATTTAATGTTTACATTATCAAAATCATCCCTTAAAGTTGCTATTTAGAAGCTTTTAAACATTTTTCGTTCGGATTTCCGCGCCTTGTCGCCATCTATTGGACGGTGGCTGAACTGCTAAGTGATGTTTTTGAACAGCGCCAAAATGCTCGAACTTTATACCTATTGTCAAAGTGTTAATGTTTAGCAATGGGCTGTGCATGAAACGGTAGACGATTTAATTTTTAATCGAATGGTGTATAAAATAGCTGAGGAAATTTAGCGCTTTTTCTGTAATTTGCAAATGAAAATGAAGGACGACACACTTACCGACATTTACAGGTCACTGTAACATAAAAATTCAATAAAGAAGAATTTGCTATATTCTTCAATCAAATACGGGTTACAATACTTATTCCTGATTAATCATTCAACTATTTATATTGTTAATGCATTACAATAAGAGAAATATACGAGAAATCATAATCTAAGTAGAGGGCTCTACCTGTTATCGTGGGGATAAACTACTTAATAATTTGTGGATGTAATAATTGTTGAAATAATCAAAGAATATTCAAAAACTTAAAAAGGATGTTGTCTTGTGATTAAATAAATTCACTTGTGGATATTTACGTACTTAAATTGCAGAAACAATATTTTATAATATACACGCCTAATCACAAGCAACCCGATATACGCATAACTCTAATTAATTTATTATTAAAAACTTCTAATTTTATACGTAACAGGGACAAAACCATAGGTGTAATCCTGAGTAAATCTTCAGAAATAGTGCGAATATTTGAGTATTTAAATTGCGGAAACAATGGTATTATATAAATGCCTACTTACAGGCAACCCAATATAGAATAACTAATATTAATTTATTATTAAACACTTCAAATTTTAAACATAATACGGGCACAAGTATGAGTGTAGTCCTTAGTAACGCTTTAAAAATATTATACTTAAGGTTTTGTCCTTGTTACGTTTACAATTGGAAGTTTTAAATAATAAATCATTATTAGTTACAGGTATATTGGGTTGCTAGTAAGTAGGCGTTTATATAATATAATTATTTCTGCAATTTAAATACTTAAATATTGCCACTATTTTTGAAGCTTTACTAAGGATTATACTTATGGTTTTGTCCCCGTCACGTTTAGAATTGAAAGTTTTTAATAATAAATTAATATTGGGTATGGGTGTATTGAGTTGTCTGTAAGTTGGCGTTTATGTAATATAATTATTTCTGCAACTTAAATACTTAAATATTCGCACAATATTTGAAGCTTTACTGAGGATTACACTTAAGGTTTTGTCACTGTCACGTTTAAAATTGGAAGTTTTTCATAATAAATTAATAGTACTTATGCGTATATCGGGTTGCCTGTGATTAGGCGGATATATTATAATGTATTGTTTCTGCAATTTAAATTCAAAAATATCTACAAGTAAATGTATTTTATTATAAGATAACATTCTTCTTAAGTTTTTAAATATTCTTTCATTATTAAAACAATTATTAAATCCACATATGAAAACGTAGTTTAGCCCCACGATAACAGAGGGTACCTTTATGAAGATTAGGATTCCTCCTATATTTCTCTTATTCTAATGCATTAATAATATAAAAAGTTAATTGAATAATCAGTAATAAGTATTGGGATCGGTATTTCATTGAAGAATATAGCAAATTGTTGTGCATTTAGGTTTTAAGTTACAGTGAACTGTAAATGTCGGTAAGTGTGTCGTGCTTAATTTTCATTCGCAAATTACAAGAAAACCGCTAAATTGCCTCAGCTATTTTATACACCGTTCGATTCAGAATTAAATCGTCTATCGTTTCGTGTTAAGCGCATTACTCAATATTAACATTTTGATTAAAGGTATAAAGTTCGAGCATTTTGGCGCTGTACAAAAACATCACTTAGTAGTTCGGCTATCGTCGAATAGATGGCGACGAGGCGTGGAAATGCGAACGTAAAATGTTTAAAAGCTTTTAAATAATAATTCTGAGGGATATTTTGATCATTTTAAAGTTAAATCACCTAAAAACTTGTAACCCTTTAATCTTTTTCAAAAAAACGTGCCGTAAAAATCCCGGAATAATAAGTCATGTCGTCGAAATTCTTCATTCATTTGAATGATTTAAACGGTAATTTATGGAGGGATTAAAGGTTTAATGATAAACAATGAAGTAAGGTTTGTTGAATTTAAGAAGCATCATCTAATTTGGTTGCAAAGTCGCTGAGTTATGTGCGAAAATCCTCAAAATGCATTCTTTTTTAACACCCATAACTTGGTGCCAAATCGTCGTAGGAACTTCGTTCTTTGAGTCCTACATAGGGAATTGATCAAGTTTTAATGCCTTTATGCTTGATTTTTTCCAACTCCGTACACATCGTCAAAGTTGGACATGGTTTACTGGAAAAACATTTTTTTTTCACAGTGTTGCTTGGGCAGTAGCAGCGGCGGCGGCGGGAGCGGAGGCGGCGGGAGCGGCGGCGGTGTGAGCGGAAATGATATAAAAAACAATATTACAAAAAAAAAATTAAAATTCCTTTTATGGAACATGTTTCGCTCCTAAATAAGTTATACAAAAATTTTCAGCTTTCCCACGCCTCTTTTTTGAAAAAAAAGTCGCCTGCGGGGCTGTGAGGACCTTGCTGCTGAAAGAGTTAGTTCTACTTGTACGCGTAACCTATATGACGGAAATTTGCTTCGTCAGATTTCAACAGCTTGTCCAGAAATTCACCATGTTCGTTAATACCTACCACAATTTTTAGAATTCTAATCGAAACTGATGATCGTTCTTCTCCAGTTCTTGAATACGGCTGATAGATTAGTCATCTTTCAGAAGTGTACTTATAGTAGGATTTTAATAATATGGTAGATAGGTCTACAAATGAAGAGATGTTGAGAACAATTAAAAGGAACAATAAATAAGTAACGCCGTAAGTTGAAATATCCAAAACACTTACAAAGACGAATAAGCGATAGATATGTTGGCTGAATAACTAAATAACTAAAAGAAGTGATTTAATTATTGCTTTTGTCAAACGTGAGAATCAAATATGAGAATACAAATGCGCACATTTTTGGAGCAGCTCTTCAAAAAATGAGCTTAACAGCAGCATATTAAACATGCTGAAGAAAATGTTTTAATATAAATCATAACATATCATAAACTATTATAGTATCATAAAGATTTACTACCAAGACGCCTAGCTTAATATGTATTAAAGTTAATGATTCAAACTTTTCTTGCAAAGTATACATTTACTATATAAACTGCAACGAGATATTAAGCACAATTTATATTACGCCTTCCTTATTTTACGACAAACTTCGTACCGCCGACGATGATACAGTTTTACATATTATTTCCATAACTCGGCCTAGATTTTCTGATGCGCTCGTAAGAAAATAAAAGTTTTAATGGCGTGATTAAGAGAGATCGGGCAGCCTGTTCTCATCGTCTCTTCCTTGTTAATTCAAATCGATTCTTCGATAATTATGCAAACGCTATGCACTAAAAGTTTTGAAAGATTTGCTTTTAATTCCTCGAGATTCGTCGAATTTATTTCTTTGTGATAAAGCATTATGTCTGAACTGCTTGTATAAACACGGCCCTAAAAGCCAACGTACACTTTCAATACAGTTCGAAAACGTGCCCTCGGGGCTTGTTGCTATCTGACCTGACTTGAAAAACGCCCCTGATATGTTTTTATAGCACATCCTCACTCCTAATCGCATCAAAGTGAATTCGCTCCGGGCGACTCTAACATCTAATATTCGCCCCGTCACCCCATACACATAGATAACAGGTTAATGACAGCCTCCACGTGTTACACTTTTCCGGATCTGCGTATTTTTTTCTAGATTCTAAAGCAGAGAGAGAACAACGCCGGAATTATAAACATTAACACATCCTGAAATTACAACTGATAAGGGCTGTTACATGCATGCAATTATTTTGACTACACGCTACGTTTGAATAGCTTATAAACAAAAAGTTCTGGAATAGGGTAATTCTCTGTGGTATGCTATCTGTAATTATAGGCAATTTAACGAGAGCTTAAGTGTGTGTTGGGATCTTATCTATGAAGTAGCTACTTAATAGTTTTTTTTTCGTTGGAGAGCTTAACCCCCGGAATGAAGATGTGTCAAATGCTACTATTATTAGAAAATACTTTGTTCATAATTAATGAGCTAACTGATTATTTATTTGTTTGTTTATTCATAATTAATGACCGAACTGAAAATTAATTAAATTTGATAAGTAGTTAAAATGAGGTGAATGATATTGATTTATGTTGGAGAATTATGGTCATCTTTAGCAGGGATTTAAAAAGTTTTCTGAGCCGGATTTTAGTCCTAAGAGCACTCAAAGTCCATTATTCAACGGGTCGCTAAAATCAAACGCACTTCTTACTTCTTTTAGCGAAAAAGTATATCTGATTAAACAACTTTTTAATATACAAAGTTAAATCAATGTGTGGGAAAGAAAAGCTAAGAGATTTTAAATATAATTTTTCTTGCTTCAGCAATAAATCTTAGTGAGGTGCTCCATTAAAAAAAGTTTGTGTTATATGTCAGAAACTAATATCGATAGAAACATTCTGATAAAATTATATTATTCAGTCTAAAATTATCTAAAACTTTGCCCTTTGCAGTTTTTTCTATTTCTTATAGCAGTGGTCGGTAAAGTGCGGCTCCAGAGCCGCATGTGGCTCTTTGGCTCCTTAAGTGCGGCTCTGGCACAAATATCCACGGAAGGCGCAATAATATTTTCATTTAAAAAAAAAATTTGGTAAGAAAAAAATTACATCTTACACAACACAAGTGGTCTGCTTTGATTGACCTATAGAAGGAAGACATGATCATTCTCAACGCTTGGAATAGTATTCCTGACTCTTACGCAGTGGCGGCTGAAAAAAAAATTGAAAATACAAGCAAAAGAAAAATAATTTGCCATTTTCAGCCCCAGAAATAACTCTTTTTAGCTTAAAATAAGTTCCAACGAGAAATTCGAAAATAATAGAAAAAATAAAAATCGACAACCCTTTCATAGACGACGGAAAGCGGATCAGTGTCCAGTGTCCTGACCAGCGCTGCCTCTCCAAGACGCCCAACAAAAGTTCCCAGTGGAACTTAGATCCAGTGTAGAAAGCCCGAATCTCCCTCACAAACTTTAGAAGTTAAATATAATCTTATTATATATTATTTATTTGTGATTACCATAAATACCTACTATACCTCATTTAATAATCAGGCGCCCTAAAGCCGACGAGAGTCACATTTACACTATAAAAAGTAACCAAAAACATTCATTCAATAATTTTAATAATACATAAATAAATTTTAGGCAAATTTTCTTTCTAATTTTGCGAAACACCGTACTGCTAGCCTATCCTAAATATTATACATGTTTGTGATTTGATTACTTACCCAATGAATCGACAATTTTGTGTACAACGACAGTAGATTTTAAAGCCTCTTGTATTAAAAGTTTATATACGTTAATTTTGGATTGTTTTTAAACAAGCGTTAATGCTCTCAAATCCAACCTTTTCCGTTTCTTGGGGGTAGAAAATGACCCCGAACTAGTGCTGGGCATCTATCCATAGTTAAAAATGAAAGAACTATTTCCTAGAAGATAGCAGGGTGAGTTTTTGATAGAACCGATTCTCGCACTTTCAACGGGAGGAATAACTGGTTAAAAACACAAAAACTGACGCGAAATACGTGGAACCGGTGGGACACAAGTAAACAGTAACAGATCAGCTGACCATAACAGCGGCCATTGCCGTTTTAGTAAAAAAAAAATGGTGATGTGGCCATCATGTTACTTTCTCCGACTTGATGGTATCATTTATATCTACGCTTTTATGGTTTATTTTCAATTAAAATCTTATCGAGCGTTTCGTAGACTCGGATAAAAGTGACGTTTAAAACGTCAAAATTATGAAAGATGGCAAAATTATACTTTAAATTCAAAAACTCGGTTTACTCAAAAACTAACAAGATTTAGAAAAAAACTTATTCTTTATAAGTTCTTCATTTTGGCATTCTCTACAATTATTATTCACATAAATTTGCTGTAACTATTATCGTTTCATAATTATAAACCAAAAATAAAAAAAAAATAAATAATTTTTTTTCTCCAATAAAAATGATTTTATGAAAAATGTTTTCAAGCAAAAGATGTTAATTTCTTTGTTGTCTTCAAAGTTTGTTTAAATGTTTTTGTGATATTTTTCATATTTAAGAAAATATTGGCAAAAAACAAGAAACAGTTAAGGTAAACACCCACTTCCGGTGTACGAAATTTCACCAAAAGCTTTCCAGTTCTTCAGATTATCAAATAAGACGTATGTTACTGCAACAAGATAATTGTGTAAACTTTAAAAAAATGACTCTTTTGTCATATTTCGACGCTTGAATAATCAAAAATCAGAGAACTCGTTTCGCTGTTCTGGAATTAAAAAACAAAAATTGCAATTTAAAATCTTCTAACATTGAAATTTCGACGTTTTGTATAGATTTAACGAGGATGTTTTTAATTGCACTAAATTTACCACATTTTGACATGAGAATTACCAAAATCGAACTGTGCAATTTCAAAAATCAAAATTGCGATTCTAAATTCGCCGAACTTTAAAAAAGTGTAATTTTTGCATTTTGTGTTGATTTAACGAGAAAATTTTGCAATCGGCTTTAAAACTAGACTAAATTTGCATAATTTTGCCATTTAAATGATCAAAATCGAAGATCTCGTTCGGCTGTTCTGCAATTTAAAAAAATCTAAATCATAACTTAAAATATTCTAACGTCGAATAAGTTAAACTTTGACGTTTGCGTTGAGAAATATTTCTCGACTAACTTTTCAATTGCTCTAAATTCGGTATATTTTATCGTTGGAATTATTGGAATTACAGTTCCGCAATGTCAAAAATCAAAATCGCGATTTTAAAATATTAAAACCTCGAAAAAGTGCAATTTTTGCATATTGTGTTAATTTTATGAAAACATTTTGTAATCCATTTTAAAATTACACTAAATTTTCAATATTTTGACAATTGAATTTTCAAAATCGGAGATCACCTTTGGCTGATTTGCAATTTAGAAAAATTAAAATAGCAATTTAAAATATTAGAATTTCAAAAACGTAAAATTTTGACATTTCGCGATAATTTAACGATTATATTTATTAACCAGTTTTCAAATTGCACTTAATTTGCCACATTTGGAATCCTCAAAATCGAACAACGCGATTTTTAAATATTTAAATTAAAAAAAAGTGTAAATTTTGTATTTTGTGTTAATGTAACGAGAAAGTTTTGTAATCCGTTCTAAAATTACCCTAAATTTTCCGTATTTTCACATTTGAATCATCAAAATAGAAGATCACGTTTGGCTGTTCTGCAATTTAAAAAAAAATCGTAATTTAAAATATTCAAATTTTTGACATTTTTCGTTGTTTTTACAAATATATTTCTTTATCTTTATTAAATTCCACGAAATTTAGTACATTTTGTCGTTTTAATCATTAAAATCAACAACCCGTTCAGTAGTTACGCAATTTCAAAAATCAAAATCGCGATGTTAAAATAATAAAATTTTCAAACTAGTCCATTAAGTTTATTATAATCCGTATTAAAACTACACTAAAGTCGCTGTATTTTGACGTTTGAATCAACAGAATCGGACGTTTTCTGCAAATAAAAAAAAATTAAAATCGCAATTTAAAATCTTCGAACTATTGACGTTTTGCATCGATTTTACGAAAATATTCAATAACCAACTTTTAAATTGCAATCAATTTGGCATATTTTAACGTTGCAGTCATCACAAGCGGACAACCCGTTCGGCAATTATACAATTTTAAAAATCAAATTCGCGATTTTAAAATATTCAATTTTTGTATTTTGTGTTTACGAGAAAGTTTCATAACCCATGTTAAAATTACACTAAACACGCCAAATTTTGACGTCGGAATCATTAAAATCAGACGTGTTTGCAATAAAAAAAAAATCTAAATCGCAAATTAAAATCTTTAAACTTGCGTTTTGCGTTAATTTTACGAAAATATTTCTTAACCAACTTTTAAATTGCACTAAATTTGGCACATTTTAATGAAGTTTGTTTTCGAAATCTCATTAGTTTTTGAGTAAAATGACAATAAAGGTTTTTAGAATTTGAAGTATAATTTGTCATTTTCATCATTCGTAATTTTGACGTTTCAAACGTCATTACTATTCACTATTCGATCTTGTGTAACGCTCGATGTACATTTAAAATATGATTTAAATTGAAAATAAATTATGAAAGCGTAAATGTAAAACTATTATACCATCAAATCGCAGAAAGTAAAATGATGGCCACATCACCATTTTTTTAAATTTCTTTGAGGACGTATTTTTTTCTATTTATATCAGAGAGTTGAAACTTTTAGGGGGGGTTCGGGGTAAGACGAGCCTTGATCTGTATTTTTTTCAAAATTTTTAAAACACCCCCTACCCTTCCAGAGCGCGTCGCCCCGTTTTTCGTTTTTCTTCTTTTAGTGATTTATTTTTTTTGTTTTCAAATTGAAAAGCTGAAACTTTCAGGGATGCCAGAGGATATAACCGGCTTGCATTAGGATTTTCTCTACGATTTACGGTGATCCGTAATTTTTGAATTCGACATTCTCGAAATACCTCAGCAGGGGGTGGAAGGGAAAGAATTGAATTCAACTCAAATGTCAGATTTTTCAATAACTATTGAAACTAAATCGAAAACATATACAAAATTTTTACAGAAAGTGCATACTTTTTAAAATACTGATTTTCCCCAATTTCAAACTGCCGAAAACGATTTAAAAACATATTTTTTTTTTTTTTACCCTCTTCTACTCTGCCGATGAAGATGTTCTGTTTAGGCAATGTGACAGCTATAACGGGGCACGGATTGAGCTAATTTGATCGTACCAAAGATCTTTCCTGTGGTCTTTAGGGCCTTCTTCAGAAACCTTTAGAAATTAGACGAAAAAATTTCGCACAGCTTTCCCTGTATATCCTGGACCATCTAAAACTACCCTATCCTCTTCACAAAAGACCCCTCTACAACATTTACTCTTTGCATATTTTCGATTTTTCTAATCGTTTGCGAGTTATGAATTTTTTTATATTTGAAGGCACCAAATTTTTCATTTTTCATGAGTAAAACCATCGGAAATTTGAGTGAAAATCGCATGACACGAATTCGGCTGAAATTTTCACCAAAGATACCTTTCGCCTGAAGGGGCATCGCGTGACAAGTAATTTATCTCTGGGCCCCCTTCGGCTTCATTTTCACCCCCCGAGTTCGTTTTTTTTTTCTTATGAGGACATATTTTTTTCTATGGGTCCGATTCGGGATTTCTATACATCATTCGAAAGATCTCATTAAGGTGCTTCAGAAAAAGTACTCGCCAAAGAACAAATGTCAATATTAACCGCGAGAGGCGCTCGCAAAGAAAATTTTAAAATGGAACAAAATAATTGAACTTTTTTAATAACCATCCCTGATCATCAAAAAGCACTTTTTCCTTATCAGAAGAACGAGACAAATCGATTGGAGTAATCAAATTTCAGCTAGCTATTAAAATAAAAAATGGTGATGTGCCCATCATGTTACTTTCTCCGACTTGATGGTATCATAGCCATTTATATTTACATTTTCATGGTTTATTGAAATCATATTTTAAATGTACATCGAGCGTTGCGTAAACTCGGATGAAACTGACGTTTAAAACGTCAAAATGATTAAACATGGAAAAATTATACTTCAAATACAAAAACTCGGTTTACTCAAAAACTAACGAGATTTCGAAAAAACTTATTCTTTAGAAGTTGTTCATTTTGGCATTCTCTACAATTATTATTCATATAAATTTGCTGTAACTATTATCGTTTCATAATTATAAACCAAAAATTAGAAAAATATTAATAAATTTTTTTTTCGAATAGCAATGATTTTATGAAAAATATTTTCAAGCAAAAGATGTTCATTTCTTTGTTGTATTCAAAGTTTGTTTAAATATTTTTGTGATATTTTTCATATTTAAGAAAATATTGGCAAAAAACAAAAAACAGGTAAGGTAAACACCCACTTCCGGTGTACGAAATTTTACCAAAAGCTTTTCAGTTCTTCAGATTATCAAATAAGACGTATGTTCAAAGTTTCATATCAATTGCTCTATTAGTTTTTGAGATACAGCGCACACAGACACACACACACACACACACACACACACACACACACACACACACACACACACACACACACACACACACACACACACACAGACACAATTTTTTTTTTTCCAGAAATTGTTGAAAAGGCATCTAGGGACCCCAAAACGGATATTTCCGTAAAAAAAATTTTTGGAAAAAAAATCACGATCACAATACTTTCTCGTACTTCGTAACGGAGAAAGTAAAAAGACGCCCGTTTAGCCAATTACAACAACGTATTTTCGCGGCTATAATTTGATTTAGTCCGCCTGGTTATTAAATGAGGTATTTGCTAGACTTGAACATAAATGGTTAGAGGAAATGGCACCGTAAAACATTACTTTATGTTTTATTACAATAACATTAACTTAAATTATGATTTATTCATCAATCATTAGTGGCGAAAGTACCCCATTTGTTCATAAAAGCAATTCCGATATCCTCATAATTCAATATTTCGTGCTTCAGTTAGAACAATGGAAACGTTAAATATTGTTGTGTATTTAATTCTGGGCTTGACTTGTGCACAATCGCAATTAACAATACATCATTTTAATAAGCCTTGTGTAGCAAGAGAAAGACACAACTGGGTAGTACCAGAATATACAACTGTATTTATTCATTTATCATTAGAAGATGGCGTTGTTGCAAATTCACTACTATCTCAATTATATGCGAGTTCAGTTAGAACCATAGTAGTGTATGAATTGAATGAAGATTTTCCTAAATTGGATATTGTATTTTGGCGCGTTTTACTTAAGAATGTGGAGAACTTAGAAAGCTATTTATATCGCTCTGAAAACGATTTAAGTCGTACACCAAAGGCTGACCATATGGAAGTGTATTTTATTGATCAGAAATATAAATACCGAATGCTTCGAGATAAAATACCTAATAAATTGTTGATTCACTTGCCACTAATTAGGCTTCATGTTTGGGAATATCAAGAATGTACGAAGTTAACCCTTATGACTGAGGTTGAAGACTTCGCAATCTATGCAGCACTATCGTTAAAAATTGATCGATTTTTGATTAATGTAGCGCACAGAAATAACGAAATGATTCTATATAATTCAACAGAGGAAGTACATGAAGCTGTTGTAAAACAGCGAGCAATGTCCACCTTAATGAGCACATTTCCCAACAGATATAAAGATGTACTGTACACAGCTCCACTAAGAATTAATCATGTGAAAATTGTGGTTAGAAAAGCTGCCGAGAAACCTGTACTTATACAGATTTTAGAAATTATTCACAAGAATATGTGGATATTTATTGCACTTCTTATTATGTTAATTTCATTGGGTTTGCGGGTACTAAAACACATTCCATTACCTTCAATTATATTTTGTTTGATAACCAATGATATAAATTGTACCTTGGAAAAGTTTCGATGGATTTCTACGTGTTGGCATGTTTTTTATACGTATATTGTGATGTTTATGAGTACTGGAATTTTAAAAGCTATCATTGTTACTGAACACTATGAGGATATTAATACATTAAATGCTCTGCTTAAATCAAACATAAAAGTATTAGTAGCTGATGAATTTATAAATAATATTCCGGCATTATTAGAAGAAAATGTAATCACTACCAATAGCAATGTAATATTTTCAAATATTTTAAAAGGAAATACGTCTTATGCTTATACCTTATTCGATTCACAAATCGGCGACCTCTTCAAAATAATGGACGAAAATGACACTCCAAATACGTTCCATGTCATGGAAGAACCATTCATATATACATTTGATGCCCTATTTGTACAAAATTTCATTTGGGTGCAATTTATGAATATTATTATGGAAGATCATCTATACGTTGTACAGACTTACTATAATCAAAAAAATAATTCTGAAGGTATTGACGCTATAGTTTTGGGATTTGATCATTATCAGGATATATTCCTGGTATTTATTATATTAATAAACATTTGTGCATTATGTATAATTTTTGAATTATTGATTCAAAAATTTAAATAATTGTTGTACAAAATAAAAACATCTCAGGGAAATATTTCCACCCGCTTTGTATGAAATTTGCACTAAGCACAACTGTGTCACCTATAGAAAGTTTTACCATGTGCATGTGAAAGATTACATTTTCAAATACATGGAAAGGAGCTTTCAATGTCTCAATTTATAACAGAGGATATGGCGATCTGGACAAGCATCAATTAGCATCCTCGGGAAATTAAAAAAAAAATCTTGAATTACAACTAATACAATAAATATTGTATATCTGTAGACCGGTTTCGACCTTTCAGGTCTCATCAGTGCAGTTAGTTGCTGATGGGGAAACGGAGATTACTATTGGAATATAAGTATTTCAAACACCGTTAAAGGTAGAAACGCCAATTCAGGCAATAGATTCCGCCACTTTGGCGTTTCTACCTTTAACGGTGTTTGGAATACTTATATTCCAATAGTAGTCTCCGTTTCCCCATCAGCAACTTACTACTACTACATTGATGAGACCTGAAAGGTCAAAACCGGTCTGTAGGTGTATTTGATGTTCACATTAATATTGTTATATTTGCCCCCGCTGGCAATGTCCATATCTTGTAGGTGTTAAAGCCACCCGGTTTTTTTTCAGTACAGCACTCAGACAATAGATTCCGCCACTTTGGCGTTTCTACTAATACAATACTATAGAGACAATAAACAAACTTCTGCGGAATGCTTAATATGGTTTTACGAAAGCAAGTTCCACCACTGACATTATGGATATTACGGAGACATTTTAACAGGCATTGAAGATAATAAAGAAATGAACAGCTTTTGTTTGAAAATATTTTGTATAATATCATTGTTTTTCATTTTTGGTTTGTAATTATGAAAGGCTAATAGTTACATAAAATTTATAATAATAATAATTGTAGATAATGCTAAAATGAATAACTTATAAAAAATAAGATTTTTTGGAAATCTGATTAAATTGGTGGTAACGATTATTAGAATTTGAATTATAATGCGTCATTTCCCTCTTTCGTAATTTCTAACATCCGATCCTGGAAACCGCTCGATTTATACTGAAGGAAGAAAAAATGAAACACTTAATTTAAATTCAAAATCTACACTGGTGGAAAAAAAATTAAGCACTTGAAATTCGTGAAATTTCGACCATTTTCAAACCGCCATAACTCGGCGTTTTTTCAATCATAAATGCCTTTATGGTGGATCGAATCAAAAAAAACTCCGTAGACATTGTCAAAGTTGGACATGGTTTCCTGAATTTTTTTTTTCACAGGGGCGCTTTAGGGGGGCGGAAGGGGTTACGCTTAAGTTTGCATGCATGACTTTAAAGAAGACACTTCAAAGTTTTTCGCCCTCAAAGATTCATCAAAATAGATTGAAAATACGCCGAGTTATGGCGGTTTGAAAGTGTTTAATTTTTTTTCCACCAGCGTAGATTTTGAATATGAGTGAAACTGAAAATAAAGCATGAACGTATGAACCATCAAATCGGAGAAAGTAACATGAGAGCCACATCACCATTTTTACTTTCTCCGTTATGAAGTAAGAGAAAGTATTGTGATCGTTATTTAAAAAAAAAAAATTTTTACGGAAATATCCGTTTTGTGGTCCCTAGATGCCATTTCAACAATTTCTGAATTTTTTTTGTGTCTGTGTGTGTCTGTGTGTGTGTGCGTCTGTGTGTGTGTCTGTGTGTGTCTGTGTGTGTGTCTGTGTGTGCCTGTGTGTGTGTCTGTGTGTGTCTGTGTGTGTGTCTGTGTGTGTCTGTGTGTGTGCTGTGTGTGGCTGTGTGTGTGTCTGTGTGTGTGTCTGTGTGTGGCTGTGTGTGTGTCTGTGTGTGTGCCTGCCTGTGCGCGGTGTAACTCAAAAACTAATAGAGCAATTAATATGAAACTTTGAACATACGTCTTATTTGATAATCTGAAGAACTGAAAAGCTTTTGGTAAAATTTCGTGTACCGGAAGTGGGCATATACCTTAACTGTTTTTTGTTTTTTGCCAATATTTTCTTAAATATGAAAAATATTAGAAAAACATTTAAACAAACATTGAAGACAACAAAGAAATGAACATTTTTTGCTTGAAAACATTTTTTATAAAATCATTTTTATTCGAGAAAAAAATGTATTATTATTTTTTAATTTTTGGTTTATAATTATAAAACGATAATAGTTACAGCAAATTTATGTGAATTATAATTGTAGAGAATGCTAAAATGAACAACTTATAAATAATAAGTTTTTTTCGAAATCCCTTTAGTTTTTGAGTAAACTGAGTTTTTGAATTTGAAGTATAATTTTTCCATCTTTCATAATTTTGACGTTTTAAACGTCAGTTTCATCCGAGTTTATACAACGCTCGATGTACATTTAACATATGATTTCAATTGAAAATAAACCATGAAAACGTAAATATAAAAGGCTATGATACCATCAAGTCGGAGAAAGTAGGCCATCATTAAATTATTTCAAAATGTTAGGGTGAAGTGTTAATAGTTTTCACAGAAACATAATTTGGCATTCATTCTAAGCAAATGTGAGAAGTTTCTAGTCGATGGTAATGTTTTTTATATTTTTTTCAAGTCACTAAAATTATTACATTTTTTTCAAAATTTAACGTTGTGTTCATATTAATTTGTTCTAAATTTTAGGAATAAAGTATTAATAGTATTTACAGAAACGTAAAAAGGAAAGTTTCAAGTATGCTGCGATTGTTTTTCTATTTTTGTTTTCCTCTGAAAATGGGCATCTTCAGCATAACGTTTGGTCCGTTTTCAAGGAATTATTTCAAAATCTAGTGGGAGAACATTAGAAGTTTTTTGTAGAGTCGTAAATTCATCTAATCTTGAAAAGTTTCGAGTATGCTGTCGTTGTTTATCAATTTTTGCTTTCTTCTGAAAAATCGCATCTTCAGATCGACGATTTGCTCTGTTTTGGAGGAATATTTTAAAATCTGGTCAAGGAGTCGTTAAAAATGTTTATAGAATCATAATGTAAAATATATTTTGAGTAAATTTGGAAAGTTTCAAGTATGTAGACATTGTTTTTCAATTTTTGTTGTCCTCTTTTTTTTAGACTTAGGCATTCAGTCACATCGAATATTTTAATTACGTATTTTTTTTAATTGTTGGATGAATAAATGAACAAATAAATAAATGAATAATGTCAGACGTATACACAATAACCATGGACCCGTCCGAATACTTCTCGATCCCCGAAAAATCTTTCGGCCGGGCTGGGATTCGAACTCACACGGCACGTTGTTGTCCTTTTTAAAATGTGCATCTTAGCGCTGTTATTGAAGGATTATTTAAAAATCTGGTCAAAAACATTAGGATTTTTTTTACAGAATCGTAGAGTAAAAAGTTTAACAAGTTTCAGGCATATGGCAATTAATTTTATTTTTTTGTTTTTACTCGCATCTTCAGAATGACGATTTGCACTGTTTCTGATTGATTTTATTTAAAAATCTAATCAAAGAGCATTCTGAGGTTTCGCAAAAAACGTAAAATAGAAACCATTTAAAAAAAAATTGGAAGATGTCAAGTATGTGGCTGTTGATTTTCTGATTTTTTTTTGCTTCTAAAAAAGCGCGTCTTTAGAATAACGATTTGTTCTTTTCTTAGGCGATTATTTTACAACTATTCAAAGGGCATTTAAAGAATTTTACAGACTAGTAAAGTAGAATATATTTTGAGTACATTTGTAAAATTTCAAATATAGCAATTGTTTTTTATTTTTTATTTGACTTTTGAAAAATATAGCAATTGTTTTTTTATTTTTTATTTGACTTTTGAAAAATATAGCAATTGTTTTTTTTATTTTTTATTTGACTTTTGAAAAATATAGCAATTGTTTTTTATTTTTTATTTGACTTTTGAAAAATATAGCAATTGTTTTTATATTTTTTATTTGACTTTTGAAAAATCACAACTTCAAAATGACGATTTTTTCCGTTTTCGGGGATTATTTTAAAATCTAGTCAAGCAGCCTTGGAGATTTCTACAGAATAATAATGCAAAATGTATTTTGAGTAAATTTGGAAAGTTTCAAGTATGTGGAAATCGTTTTCCTATTGTTGTTTTGCCTCTGAAAAGGCGCATCACCGAATGACGGTGCGCTATGTTATTGGAGGATTATTTGAAACTCTGGTCGAAAACATTAAGAGATTTTTACAGAATCGTAAAGTAGAATGCTTTTCAAGAAAACTTGAAAAGTTTCTAGTATATGGTAATTGATTTTATATTTTTGTTTTTGCTCTGAATAACTGCATCTTCGGACTGACGATTTTTTCTGTTTCGGGGTTTTGCCAAAATCGTAAAATAAAAATTATTTTAAATTAATTTGGAAGATGTCAAGTATTTGGCTGTTGATTTTCTATTTTTGTTTTGCCTCTAAAAAAGCGCGTCTTTTGAATGAAGATTTGTTCTGTTCTTGGTGGATTATTTTAAAATCTTGTCTAAGGGCATTTAAAGATTTTTGCAGAATCACAAAGTAGAATATATTTCTAGTAAATTTGGAAAGTTTCAAGTATGTAGCAAGTGTTTTTATATTTTTGATTTGCCTCTGAAAAATCATACCTTCAGAATTACTATTTGCTCCTGTTTTGGGGGATCGTTTTAAAGTCTAGTCAAGCTGACGTTGAAGAGTTTTACAGAATTGTAAAATAAAATGCATCTTGAGTAAATTTGGAAAGTTTCAAATATGTGGAAATTGTTTTTCTATTTTTGTTTTGCCTCTGAAAAGGCGCATCTCAGTTATGACGGTGCGCTATGTTATTGGAGGATTATTTAAAACTCTGGTCGAAAACATTAGGAGATTTTTACAGAATCGTAAAGTAGAATGCTTTTCAAGAATTTTTTTTTTTCAAAACTTAACGTTCTGTTTATATTGATTTATTCTAATATTTAGGAATAAAGTGTTAATAGTTTTTACATATACACAATTTGGCATTAATTCTAAGCAAATTTAAGAAGTTTTAAGTTAATGGCAATTGGTTCTATATTTTCTTTCAAGTCATTAAAATTATTACATTTTTTCGAAACTTAACGTTATGTTCATATTAATTTGTTCTAAATTTTAGAAATAAAGTGTTAATAGTTTTTACAAGAAACGTAATTTGGCATTCGTTCTTAGCAAATTTGAGAAGTTTTAAGTCGATGGCAATTGTTTTTATATTTTTCTCAAGTCACTAAAATTATTGCATTTTTTCGAGACGTAACGCTGTTCTCATAAAATTATTTCAAAATATAGAGACCGTCCACTTCCGACAAGTGTGGGCTTAGCTTTACTAGACCAAAAAGTATTTAATTTCTTGTTAAAAAATATACTATTATAGAATACTATTTTAAATGATTAGAACGGCATTCCTCGCTAATAATTTAGACTCGGCTGAAATACATTTCTTAGACGTATTTTTTGGTAAACACATTCCGTAATAAAACAGACCAAAGCTGAGAGTAGACCTCCCCCAAGAATGTAGAATGTGGCCTGCATTTCCCTCATGCCAAGCACTTTCGTTTCCAACGTTGGTATCGCCGCCATATATTTCTGGTTATTCAGGGCCAAATCGTGGGTTAACTGGTTGTCTATGTTATCCACGAATCCGCTGGTTCTGACCCATATTAGAAAGTTGTTGATGCTGTTAAAAACGGGGTGCCCTTTCGTGTAGTATTGCACCGTATAATCCTTGACTAAAGATTTTTTGAAGACGTAAAGCATATCCCTTCCTGCAAGGGTTCGGTAGCGCTGAGGGATGAGGTACCTTAATTTAAAAAAAACACACATTAAGTTTTTAATGAAGAAGGTAGTCGGATAATCCATACGCGCACTTATTAGACATATTTATATAGTATAATAATATATAATTTTTTTTACGGAAATATCCATTTTGGGGTCCCTGGATGCCATTTCAAAATTTTCATTATTTTCTTTTTCATTTTTGGCTTATAATTATAAAATTATAATAGTTATGAAATTTATATTAATAATAATTGTAGAGAATGCCGAAATAGACCACTTATAAAGAATAAGTTTTTTTAGAAATCTCTTTGGTTTTTGAGTAAATTAACTATCAGAATTTGAAGTGTAATTTTCATTTTTCATAATTTAAACGTCAGTATCATTCGATCCTAAAAAAACGCTCAAGTACATTTAAAATATGATTTAAATAACTATACCATCAAATCGGAGAAAGTAACATCACCATTTTTACTTTCTCCGTTACGAAGTAAGTTTTTTTTAAGTACAAAAAAGTGCAATTTTTGCGTTTGGTGTTAATCTAACGAGACAAATTCAATTTTCAAAATTACACTGTCATTTGAATCATCAAAATTAGAGAACGCTTTTTGGAATTAAAAAAATCAAAATAACAATTTAAAATCTAAAAACATTAAAAACATAAAATTTTGAAGCTTTGCGTTCATTCAACGAAAATCCTTTTAATATGTTTTTAAATTTAAAAATCGCGATTTTAAAATCGTCCAACTTTAAAAAATTGCAAGTGTTATTTAACGAGAAAATTTTGTAATCCATTCTAAAATTACATGAGAGAGAGAGAGAGAGAGAGAGAGAGAGACAATACATTTATTGAGACACTTTTACAAATGACCTCAACAGGCAATTGACCAGAGGTCTTTCAGCCTTAAAATTACATGAATTTTCCTCATTTTGATATTTGAATTATCAAATCATAGATCACGTTTGCCCATTCTGCAATAAAAAAAAATCAAAATTATAATTTAAAATATTAGAACTTGATTTTGAACTTTTAGAACTTTTGATTTTAAAAACATGTCTCTTGGACAACTTTTAAATTGCACTATTTTTTTTACATTTTGTCGTTCGAATTGTTAAAATCGGACAAAGCGTTCGGTAATTAAAAAACAAAAACGCGATTTTAAAATATCCAAACTTAAAAAATGCAATTTTACGAGAAAATTCTATAATTTGTTTTCAAATTACACTAAATTCGCCATATTTTAACATTTAAATGATCTAAATCAGACGCAATTGACTGTTCTGCAATTAAAAAAAAAATTAAAACCGATATTTAAAATCTTCGAACTTTGAAAACGTGAAATTTGATTGATTTTACGAAAATATTTCTTAATCAACTTTTAAATTGCACTACATATGGCATATTTTCTCGCTGGAGTCATCGAAATCGGACATCGCGTTCGGCAGTTAAGTAATTTCAAAAATCAAAATCGCGATTTTAAAATATTCAAACTTTAAAAAAAGTACAAATTTTGCATTTTGACTTAATTTTAAGGGAATGTTTTATAAATATTTTTGACTTTTGAATCATCAAAATCGGACGGGTTTGGCTGGTCTGCAATTTAAAAAAATCAAAATCCCATTTTAAAATCTTCGAACTTTGAAAAAGTGAAATTTTGACTTTGCGTTGATTTGACGAAAATATTACTTAACCAACTTTTAAATTGCACCAAATTTGGCACATTTAGACGTTGGAGTCATCAAAATCGGACAACGCGTTTTGCAGTTATGCAATTTAAAAAATCAAAATCGTGATTTTAAAATATTCAAATTTAGAAAAAAGTGCAATTTTTGTTTTTAGTGTTCATTTTACCAAAATATTTTATAATTCGTTTTAAAATTACTCTAAATTTGCCATATTTTTACGTTTGAATCATCAAAGTCAGGCGGGTTTGGCTGTACTGCAATTAAAAAAAAAATTAAAATCGCAATTTAAAATCTTCGAATTTTGAAAACTTGAAACTTTACGAAAATATTTCTTAACTAACTTTTTAATTGGACTAAATTTGACACATTTTGACGTTGGAGTAAAAAAAATCGGACAGTGCGTTCAGCAGTTATGCAGTTTCAAAAATCAAAATCGCGATTTTAACGTATTCAAACTATAACAAAGTGCAATTTTTGCATTATGATTTAATTTTACGAGAAAGTTTCGAAACGCGTTTTAAAGTTACACTAAACACGCCATATTTTGACGTTTGAATCATCAGAATCGGAATATGCATTTGGTAGTTGTGGAATTTCGAAAATCAAAATCTAGATTTTTAAATATGCGAACTGCAAAAAGGTGCAATTTTTGCATTTTGTGTTAATTTAATGAGAAAAATTCGTAATCTTTTTTTTTAATTACATTATATTCTAGAATGTAAAAAATTAAAATCGCAATTTAAAATCTTCGAACTTTGAAAAAGTGAAATTTTGACATTGCGTTGATTTGACGAAAATATTACTTAATCAACTTTTAAATTGCACCAAATTTGGCACCTTTTGACGTTGGAGTCATCAAAATAGGACAACGCGTTTTGCAGTTATGCAATTTAAAAAATCAAAATCGTGATTTTAAAATATACAAATTTAGAAAAAAGTGCAATTTTTGCTTTTTGTGTTAATTTTACCAGAACATTTTATAATTCGTTTTAACATTACTCTAAATTTGCCATATTTTTACGTTTGAATCATCAAAGTCAGGCGGGTTTGGCTGTACTGCAATTAAAAAAAAATCAAAATCGCAATTTAAAATCTTCGAATTTTGAAAACTTGAAACTTTAGGAAAATATTTCTTAACTAACTTTTTAATTGCACTAAATTTGACACATTTTGACGTTGGAGTAAAAAAAAATCGGACAGTGCGTTCAGCAGTTATGCAGTTTCAAAAATCAAAATCGCGATTTTAATGTATTCAAACTTTAACAAAGTGCAATTTTTGCATTATGATTTAATTTTACGAGAAAGTTTCGAAACGCGTTTTAAAATTACACTAAACACGCCATATTTTGACGTTTGAATCATCCGAATCGGAATATGCATTTGGTAGTTGTGGAATTTCGAAAATCAAAATCTCGATTTTTAAATATGCGAACTGCAAAAAGGTGCAATTTTTGCATTTTGTGTTAATTTAATGAGAAAAATTCGTAATCTTTTTTTTAATTACATTATATTCTAGAATGTAAAAAATTAAAATCGCAATTTAAAATCTTCGAACTTTGAAAAAGTGAAATTTTGACATTGCGTTGATTTGACGAAAATATTACTTAACCAACTTTTAAATTGCACCAAATTTGGCACATTTTGACGTTGGAGTCATCAAAATAGGACAACGCGTTTTGCAGTTATGCAATTTAAAAAATCAAAATCGTGATTTTAAAATATTCAAATTTAGAAAAAAGTGCAATTTTTGTTTTTTGTGTTAATTTTACCAGAACATTTTATAATTCGTTTTAAAATTACTCTAAATTTGCCATATTTTTACGTTTGAATCATCAAAGTCAGGCGGGTTTGGCTGTACTGCAATTAAAAAAAAAATTAAAATCGCAATTTAAAATCTTCGAATTTTGAAAACTTGAAACTTTACGAAAATATTTCTTAACTAACTTTTTAATTGGACTAAATTTGACACATTTTGACGTTGGAGTAAAAAAAATCGGACAGTGCGTTCAGCAGTTATGCAGTTTCAAAAATCAAAATCGCGATTTTAACGTATTCAAACTATAACAAAGTGCAATTTTTGCATTATGATTTAATTTTACGAGAAAGTTTCGAAACGCGTTTTAAAGTTACACTAAACACGCCATATTTTGACGTTTGAATCATCAGAATCGGAAAATGCATTCGGTAGTTATGGAATTTCAAAAATCAAAATCTCGATTTTTAAATATGCGAACTGCAAAAAGGTGCAATTTTTGCATTTTGTGTTAATTTAACGAGAAAAATTCGTAATCTTTTTTTTTAAATTACATTATATTCTAGAATGTAAAAAATCAAAATCGCAATTTAAAATCTTCGAACTTTGAAAAAGTGAAATTTTGACATTGCGTTGATTTGACGAAAATATTACTTAATAATCACACTACATTAATAAAAAATCTGTCTCCATTTATAAACGTTCTGTAAATACGATAGTTCAAGCTAAAAATATTCCGATCTTTTACTCGATACATCCGTCTATAAAACGAGTAGTCGAAATGATGCTAAAAACTTATCGAATGGTATTAAATACTTACGCATACATTCTCATAGTAGCAATAGTAGCCATATCCCTCTTGAAAGCCGTTCTATCTAAACACATATGCGTGGCATCACAAATCTCCGGATCAGCATGCTGGTACACGTAATCGGCTTCAGGTGTTCCTTCAGCCTTATGCAAATTCCTCAATTCCTTATATATTCCCAAAATCAAATTAGAATTTATCAACTGCTTCAAGTTGGAAATTTGAAACCCGTACGTTTCGTGCGTCAGAGAGTTAATTAAATACGCCTTCCACGACGTGGTCACGATGAAAAAGAAAACCCAAAAGGTAAGGAAGAGTAATTTCATCGTTAGAGATATTAGCTTGTAGCGGACCGGTAGACCTAGGATATTGACATAAATTGACTCTACACTGCCCAATAACCTGTTGCTGTAGTGCAGCTCATTGGGGGCTTTTAAAGACATGAAGTACCAGAATATGATGGTTATTACTGTAACAACGCAGAGTGCGATCCATAAGCGGTCACTGAAAATACTCATAATATTATCCCAGTGCGATCTTAGACCAGCGTGCGGCACAGTCCAGCAAATATCATCATCCATGTAGCTGAAAGTGGTGTCGAAATCTATAACCCTCTCCTCTTCTCGTAAATGAAAGTGGCCTACAACAAAATCCGCGATTCCCCTATAAACATCACCAATAGCTCCAGTGTACGATCCATTGAGAAAAAATCCCCAGTCATCATAGACTATGTCAGAGTATTCCACCCTAAACTGGAAGAACCATTCCATCAGGTTAACTATCTGAATTTCAATACCGGTTCCGCATTTTGCGCATATTATGAATGGGTATAAATGCAAGTAAGCGACCCGCATGGTGCTGTTCCTCCACAATTTTGGCATCTTCTCCAAGAAATTGGCGTCGGTATCCGGATTATACGTGTCGCAATCACTGATAAAAACTGGCTCAACATCGGGATCGTTAAAGTTTTCGTATTTGTAGGGATGATACGTGTAGAGTTTGTTGAGTTTCAGTACGATGACATTGTGCACGAAATTCTGGGCGGCGGCTTTAAAAAGGCGCTTCAAGTTTCCGTCGTAGCAGATGAAGAATTTCGCTCTGGAATTCCAGCCGTAGATATCCTTCAACTTCGTCAGAGTTTCGTTGGCTGTACTTTCCATCACTCCCAAAATGTAGGAATCGTATTTTCTGTACTTGATGAAATTGGCGTTGGTTTTTTCGAATCTTTTACCGATGGAGATTTTTGGGATTCCAAAAAATACGTCCGGTAACTCATCGTTCCAAATGTAGACGGCATTATTTTCGGCGGAGAAATGCGCGTTTGTAACTTCCAGAAAACACTTTCGAAACGCTGAACTGTCCTCGGGAAGATTAATGGCCGCCGTAGCCCTTAATAACAGCACTAATATAGAAAACATTTGTTAGGTGTTGTTCTATTGCCCGTTTAATCAACACAATGAATCAAATTTAACAAACATGTTTATATAGACTGTTTTTCGAAAAAAAAAATACACACGAGTTGCAATTGTTTGCATGCACGCGATGAAAAATTATACTTAATTAATCATTAATTAAATTATCCTTATTTATATAAAACCAAAGAATAACAGCATTAATTTTATACTCATTTATTATGGACAACTACGAATGTTAATGTATTTGGTTAATAATTATTGCGCGAATGTAAATAATAAAATGATGTTTTTAGTGGAGTAAATTATTTGAATTTATATAAATGATTAATAATAAATGCATTATCATTCAACGTGTTAGTTATTTCAATGTACTGATTTGATCAAACCATGTGAACTATTATTTATTATTAACACTATAGAAATGAGCTATAATTTGTGTAACGCATTTATTATAGACAATGCCCTGTAAACAAAAATAAGTTTATGAAGGGTTGACATTTAAATAATAAAGGTGTGAAGGATGTAGTTATTCGTTCTATGGGGGGAAATAATAAAGAATGACCAGATATATTATTTACATGTGTCAATAATAAAGGCTAGAATTGTGTAGTGTTATTGCTTAATGCAAGTAGTTTGTTATTATCATTTATACAGGCTGACCGACGGGAATCGGACGTTTTTAAAATGGCTAGCGTGCGATCGTTGGAGCAGATAGGGCGGGGACCCCCCAGCCGTTGGCCTCGCTACACAATGCCATTTTCAGTAAACCAGAAAATTTAAGATACTGAACCAGTGAGAATCTTCGCAACGTTCACGAAAAACCTCTCTACTCGAGCGTGTGCGATTAGCATCATTGGCCCTTATTGTTTTGAAGATAAAATTGGTGACACTGCCAACGCTGAAAGTTATATTCACACAACTGAGAAAACGGCGTCTTCACAACATGCAAAATGTTTATTTTCAACAAGATGGTGCCACACCGCACCCTGCATAGTTGTCAATGGACGTGGTTCATCTTATGTTTCCAGGAACGGTCATTTCACGTTTCGGCGATATATCGTGGCCGATTGACTTCTTTTTGTGGTGATACCCGCAAATCACGTGACTATACTCACAAACCCCTCACTTTGACTGACCTGAAGGAGGCAGTGAGGCAACAATTGATCATAAGATATTGGATCACCTCGATCCCTCTTTTGAAATTTAAGATGTTCACTGCGAAATGTGTCACTAGATTTTGGGATGGCTCTAGCAGCATCATGTTTTACCCGCACGGTTTCTTGTTACCAAGAAAACTGATGGCTAAAGATTTTGCAAACGCGAAATCTCATTTGGAAAAGTAATTTGGAATGAAAAACATTTTTGACATCGAGATATACCACGAAGTAAATGTATCCAATATTCAATGTTTAATGGGAGCGGTTTTTGAGATAAACAAAAGTTCAATAAAGGATTATTAGTGGAATATAAAGGAATAAATCAAGGTACTAAACTAATTCAAGTAGAGATGTTTTTTTTTTTCTGAAACTGCTTTACACCTACCTCAGCGCTGTTGTGATCGTACAGTAGGACCACAAATCGTTCCAGTAGTTGCATCCAAATTTCAATGGCATTTGGGTCTGCCAGTGGATGCTATGGTACAGAAAACTGGTATGACGTTTCCACACTGGCACCAGCAATAAAAATGCCGCGGCATGGGTGATAAAGGGGATGCGGAAAGTGTAACGGGGGGGTCGCAGCGAAGAGTGAAAACCCGCCCTCGATGACCTCCAGGTAGCTCTTGGAGTCGGTGTCACTATTAGAACAGCAAAAGAACAGACAAGGATGAGGCAGGGGTAGAAAAATTCTGATGGCGCGATAACCATCGCTATAATTTACACACGGATTATACGGTAAAATGTTCAGCAAGAAAATAAAATATACAGGGTGTCCTAAATAGAGTAGGATTGCATGGGTATCTTTCTTATTCTTAAAGCTAGAGATCTGGTTAAATAGGCAATGCTGTGCAGTTTTCTATGCTGATTCAGATTATGTTGAGAAATTTTCAAAATTCCGAGCAGTTTAGAAAATATTAAAAAAAAACTGAAAATCGCGATTTTCAAAAAAAAATCAAATATCTCAATAATTATTAAAGATGCGAAAAAAAGTTTTAAATAAAAGTTACTTGGTTTAATTAGGCAAACATAGAAATCAAGTCAAAATGAAATTCAAGATGGCGGTTTCCGAGATATTAATACCAATTTTCTTATTTCAAATGGCCGCCATATTTGATTTTTACACGCATAAATAGACTTATTTTTTCTCTTTTCAGCGATGTACAACAACCTATGTCAAAATAAAAAATAATAGAAATATTAATTGTTGTAAGTTTAAAACAAGTGGGCATAAATAAAAATAAAACAAAATTTGTTATAACGATTAACTGTCATCTTACATTAGTTTATCAGTTATATTAATCATTCATACATGTGTATTGTCTTAAGTTGTTGTAATATCGATAAATATTAATTACTTGAAATGGCGAATTATTCAATATCTGAACAATACGATATGTTTTGTAATTACATCAAGTGTTACAAAAACCCCCCATCTTGCAGCACAAACATACCAAGCAAACTTTCCTGAAAGAAGGCAGCCGGACATTAAGGTATTTAAAATATTGGATGAAAATATGCAATTGTATGGAAGTTTAAAAAAACCTAAGATAAATAGAAATATGATCGTTGATGATGAAGAATTAACATTGGCTTGTGTGGCAGCTAATCCGAACATTTCATGTCGGCAGATAGAAAATGAAGTTAACGTATTTAAGTCTAGAGCATCAACAATTTTAAAAAAGCACAAGTTTCACCCTTATAAATTGCACCTATCTCAGACTTTACAACCAAATGATAACATCCGTAGATTAACATTTTGCAGGTGGTAAATCAACAAAATTACGGAAAATGGTGATTTTTTAAACACAATTTTATGGACTGACGAATCTTACTTTTCTAATTGTGGATTATTTAATCGTCATAACGAGCACTATTGGGCTCAAGAAAATCCACACATAGTTATTCCACGGCGAAACCAATTACGGTTCGGCTTTAGTGTTTTTTGTGGCATAATGGGAAATCGTTTACTTGGTCCTATAATTTTTGATGGAACTCTAACTGCACAACGTTATTTGGAAATTCTTCAAACAACCTTAGAAGATTTATTGGATGATTTACCTTTGGCACAAATTATGCAAATATGGTACAAGCAAGATGGCGCTCCAGCACACAATGCCAGAGATGTTATTACTTATCTAAATAGATATTTTAATAATAAAGTAATAGCGACTAATACACCTGTACAGTGGCCAGCCAGATCTGCAGACTTGACGCCTCTTGACTTTTATTTGTGGGGCACTTTAAAAAACAAAATTTATGGAAGTAACTTCAATTATAACAATGTGGATGAACTTCGCGAAGCAGTGACAGAGGCAATAAACGGCATTAATCGCAACACATTGCGAAAAGTAACTGGCAGTGTTGTAAAACGCTGTCAATTGTGTTTGGCCAATAACGGTCAACATTTTGAGCATTTTTTATAGTTTATTGTTATTTTACTCCTTGGTTGTATTACCTATTTTTGTTTTGTTACATTTGCTTTAAAAATAATTTAAACAATTAAACTTAAAATTTAAACAATTAATATTTCCATTATTTTTTTATTTTGACATAGGTTGTTGTACATCGTTAAAAAGAGAAAAAGAAAGTCTATTTATGCGTGTAAAAATCAAATATGGCGGCTATTTGAAATAAGAAAGTTGGTATTAATATCTCGGAAACCGCCATCTTGAATTTTATTTTGACTTGATTTCTATGTTTGCCTAATTAAACCAAGTAACTTTTATTTAAAACTTTTTTCGCATCTTTAATGATTATTGAGATATTTGATTTTTTTTGAAAATCGCGATTTTCAGTTTTTTTTAAATATTTTCTAAACTGCTCGGAATTTTGAAAATTTCTCAACATAATCTGAATCAGCATAGAAAACTGCACAACATTGCCCATTTAACCAGATCTCTAGCTTTAAGAATAAGAAAGATACCCATGCAATCCTACTCTATTTAGGACACCCTGTATACACGCGGGAAAGTCAAAAATAAAAGTCACGAAAAGAAAAAAAAAACAGTCACGAAACCAATAGTCACCAACACTTTACTTAGTTCGCACCGGAATGCCCGACAAGTTCGCGGAGAAAATATTGGCAAAAAACAAAAAAACAGTTAAGGTAAACACCCACTTCCGGTGTACGAAATTTTACCAAAAGCTTTTCAGTTTTTCGGATTATCAAGTGACCGGCGGCTCGGCGGCAAAGACAGCAGAGGCGACGCACAGTGGGGCCGATTACATCAAAAGTTGGCAAAAATTATTTTCGTTGATTTAATTGTTGGATATGATAAATAACATCCATTTTAATAAAAATTAATAATTTATTAATACTGGGTGTTGAAAAAACGACAAGTCTAAGCATTTCAATTTTTTAATTGCAATATTTTTGACAATTTTATCACACCTATGTAAAATTGATGTACATTAAATAACACAATTTGTGATATTAGTTTTAAATTAAAAAAAAATAATCATAAAAATATATACGTCATATTAATAAATAATTAATAAATATAACTATAACGAGGAATCATCGCTGTCACTGCCTTGGTCTTCAGAGCTAGTTGTAACAATATTTTGAGGTTGTGATAGGTGTAGAACGTGTTTGTCTAACCGACTTGTTTTTATTTTTATTTGTCGCATGCTTGAAATTAAGGGATCTGAAGATATTTATAAAGAGTGAATTATATCTTCATTGATTTTTCACGAGAACACTTGCGGGAATGGTCTTCTCTATATTTTTTAAAAACCTTATTGTTTGCTTCTTGCGCTTCTTCACTTCTATTGGAAGTAAGGCCTTTTCAATAACAATTGGTCCGTGAACGAGGACTTTGTGGACAGTAGGAGGCATTGGATACCAAGGGAACTTGTTTACAAAAATCTTTGCAGTTTCAATTGTATACGTATTAAAAGCCTCTACATTAATTTTATAACCACTAGCCATTGCCGTCAAAATTATATTAAATCGTTTGATAATATTAACATCAATTCCGGTAATATTCGCTGATATGTCCGAATTATGGAAGAAACGCCTGGCCGTATTCCCATCATTACTACTACATCATTACTACCAGGTTTGGGCTTATCAACTATCAGTCCCAGTTCTGGCTTGAATCTTTCTTTTTTGCATCGCTACAATCTCCTTTTTGTCCTTTCCTCTGGTTTGCCATTGGGCCAGTGGCAACTTATATGCAATGTGCAGTAAACATTAAAAAAACGAATCCACGCGTGCAGTACGGAAAGTCCAAATTCCAATCTAGATTCATTTATATCAGCTGATATCACCTTATCAATATCATTGAAATCTTTGGACGTCAAGCCACAAAGATAGCATCTCTGTGTAGATTATATTATATTGATGCCTTGTTAGCTTGGCTTCCACAAACATCGACAGGGCCTCTTCTGGTGAAAGTTAATCACTTTTAACAGTTAGTGATTTCTTGAAAGTAGTCCTATAACGTACTGCATGTTTAGGAGAAGATGCAGTGACTTCTTTCACTAATTTTGAAGCCTCTAGTTTTTTTGTTGTTCGTAGACTCATTCGAGCTGCATAACACAGATCGTCAGTCGAATGTTCAGACCTCAGTGATTCGGTCTTTAAACGTTTTGCCCTATCTGTGAGTTCAGCGTTTTTTTTTCGGCCTTCCAATATTTGCGCATCGAATATTTTGTTTACTCTGACCATAGTTTGGAAACCTTAAGGATGCGTCTAACCAGGCAACATTTTTGAAGAGAAATCGTTCTTTTTTCCACGAAGCAGCCTTCCATTTCACTTTAAAATCGGCAATAAAGTGTCGTAATTTGTGTTTAATGGCTGGCAATACGTCACTTGGGAAATTTGTAATTTTTTGAAGATATGCGTATAAATACTCACATCTAATATTAATTTTTGGCGAAGGCAATTGCAGTAGTTCATCCACTAATGTTTTTTTGGTGAGAATAATATTCTCATCACTCGATCCTGTAATAAAAGCAAGCGTTAAAAATATATATTTATATATACTGGGTGCTGTAAAAATGGCGGATTAACTCAATGGTTCATTGTCGAGGATTACTTCGAGAGTATGGAAAAATTAATGAAAAAAATCGGTATTGTATTTTTTCGAAGATGTGTGTAAATTATTTCATTGCTTAAAGTCTGCCTAACATTAATTGTTTACACTCCAGCTTATTAAATATTTTTTTCAGAGATACATAGTTTCATACTTGTCAATATTATATACAATTGGTATTTTCAAATGCAATAATTTGAATGTTAAATAATTAATTTTCCCATTGAAAAAAACCTCGCATCAGTAGATTTATTTGAATGCTAAAATCAATTATTTAACATTGAAATTATCGCATTTGAAAATACCAATTGTATATAATATTAACAAGCATGAAAGTACGTATCTTTGAAAAATTTATTTGCTGAGATGGAGTGGAAATAATTAATGTTATGCAATTTTTAAATAATTAAATAATTTACATTAAAGTTTTCACATCTTCGAAAAAATACAATACCGATTTTTTTAATTATATTTTTCATACTCTCGAAGTAATCCTCGACAACGTACCATTGAGTTAATCCGCCAGTTTTACAGCACCTTATATTATATCGAATGACATCGGAATACATTTAAATTATTAACTCAAGATGGCAGTTAAAAGCGGTAAATGTTTTTGCAGTTTATAATAGCCTAAGCATTGGGCTAAAAGGCTTTGCAAGGGATTTTGCCCGACAATTCCGGAAACGTCACTAAATGTCTGATAGAGTGCAGAGGTACAAGTATTTTGTTGGACGTTACTTTTACACATGTATTAAAAATATAAAACCTAATATTACATTTCAAATTTTCTTGCTAAAGTATAGTATTATGTTGTACATACCTTCAGGTTGTGAATCGATTTCTTTAAACCACTTCGAACTTTGTCTTTTAGAAATTACACTTTTAATTCGTCGATGCGTCGTATAATTGAGTATCAGACAACACTCGACTTTACACTGTGTTAAATATAAGGGTAGCAATCCCACCACCTAAAAACTCAAGGTTTAATGTGGGCAGGTACTCTGTCACTATGACACATAGGTTATAAATGCAAAATGGCAGATTTTAATATTTTGGGTTTTTTCCATCTTTTGATAAAATCGGCCCCACTGTGCGACGGCAGTGGCGGCGAAGGCAGTGGCGGCGAAGGCAGCGGCGACGACGACAGCGGCGGCGACGACTGCAGAGACGAAGGCAGTGGCGGCGACGGCAGCGGCGGCGACGGTAGCGGCGGCGACAGCAGCGGTGGCGACGGCAGCGATGGCAGCGTGGCGTCATTGGATCGGCGGCTGCGGCATCGTTGGATCGGCGGCTGCGGCGTCGTTGGGTCGGCTTTGTTGTAGAACTTCGTGTCTGAGTGATGGATGTAATTCTCTCTGATTGTTGAGAAATGACTGCTTGTGTTTCGTCTGCTCCTCTGGGGAGCGCTCCATGGCCTTTTACGGGGCCCACCACCACGGTGGTGGTAGGGTGCGACGGGAGCATCGAGGTCGGCGCACCTGTTCGAACCGGCAAATTGCTCTTCCAAGAACAATTTGGGTTCGAGCCGATTTTGTCACGTAGGCATCGGAAGGCGGATCGACAGACCCTTGTGCTGTCCTGGCAGCTGCACATTTCCACTAATGGTTTTGCGAAAACGGTCTTAATGAGGCCCTTACACGGTCATTAATAATGTCATTACCAGTAATGACATTCTTGCGAAATTCATTTCATTCCAGATTACACCTTACATATTCATTTTTATTGTCATTACTTTACGTCGGTATAGTTGGTGGTCTATATAAAAGCAAGACGTATAGAATAAAATGGATCCACACAAAACCGCTTGTGTTGCTATAATTATGGCATTAGCTACGGCGAGTAGAACGTAAACGTTGGATGAAGGAGTGGTTAAAAAAACGTGAACAGTATTCTCATGTTTTGTTATTGAGTGAAATTAGAGACACCGAGGCAGAGGACTACAAAAACTATTTCCGTATGAATGACATGACGTTTGGTAAACTGCTGAAATTAGTTACACCTTTTTTATTCCGAAAAGATACAAACATGAGACAGTGTTTGCCAGTGAAGGAAAGTCTAGCAGTTACATTACGGTACGTTGCCACAGGGAGAAACTTTGAAGATCTCAAGTTTTCAGCAGTTATGTCACCATCGTCAATAAGCGCTGCTATTATTGAAACGTGTGAGGTGCTTATATATGTTCTGCAAGATTACTTGAAGGTAAGCAATCTTCCGCAATTTTCCGTGTCGTAAATCAGTGTCAAACCAGGGATGATTTATAGAAATCATTTTCAAAAATTCTTCGTGGGAAACATTTTTTTTAGAAACCTTCCCTGATTTGACAATTTTCATCAAGATCGGATATCTGGTGTAGAAACACATAAGGTACAGACAAACAGCCTTTCAGACGTTAATACATTTTTATTTACATAGTTCTTCATAACTGGAAAAAAAGTTCACTTTGGTCGGAACTGGATCCTTGGTGTTCCACCGATGAGACAACCGTTGAACTGTGATATGAAAATCCCTCGTTAATTTTTACAGAATCTCTATGTAATGAACCCTGACAGGCCTCAAATAAAATATCATTAATTGCTTTCTCTGCTAAAGCTCTTTGCTGGGGGTGTAATTGCAGAAGCTTTTCGCCCCAAGCTTTGGCGATAGTGGGGATTTCTGTTTGATTATTTATTTTTAAGGAATGGTCCAAATAAGCGCATGCTTTTTACAACAACTCATTTTGTCGAGCTTCTGGATTTTTTGGGCTTGGGCTCAAGAGTCGGTACTACAGACGAACGTGATGTTAAAGGAGCCTGTATTTGGGATGGATTTTCATTTTCCTCAACTTCCTTCTCTTCTTCGAGTTGTGCCTGAAAAACAATTATGAATTACTTTGTTTCACAATACACACTATTTTCTATGTTACAGTTTCCAACAACATCTGAAGAGTGGACTGAAATAGCCCAAAACTTTGGGAACAGATGCCAATTTTGGAACACACTCGGAGCAGTTGATGGCGAACATATTGCAATTAAGAAACCGGATCCCTTTATTATAACTACAAAGGGTTCTTCAGCATTGTGTTACTGGCATTAGTCAACGCAAAAAAAAGAGTTCATCATGGTTGATGCAGAAATGAATGGGCGAATATCAGATGGTGGTCTCTAAATTTGGAGCCCAATTGCAACAAGATGGTTTAAATATACCGGAACCTGCATCATTACCTAATACTACTGAACGTTTCCCATACGTGTTTATTGGTGATGAAGCGTTTACATTACGTATTAACTTAATGAAACCCTATTCTCAGAAGACATTGACTCCAGAACGGTTTGAATCCAATAAACGGTTATCAAGAGCTCCAGTCGTCGTGGAAAACACTTTTGGGATTTTAGCTTCCAGATTTGGAGTTTTTCAAAAGCCAATAAATTTGGAACCACAAAAGGCAGCATCTGTTACAATGGCAAGCTGCTACTTGCACAATTTTCTGGCAAAGGAATCCCAACAACCATATTTCTTCACCGAATATGATCTTGTTAATTTACAAAGCACCCTCAACAGACACTGTGGGGCAGATGCCAAAACAACACGGGAAAGATTCTGTAACTATTACAATATTGAAGGCCAATTGTAGTTTCAAATAATAACAGAGTAAAAAAATCTTTCAGGAAAATACTAGTATTCAAACTTTTTATCACTGAATCTGTAATTAAACAGAACATACTTACAAATTTTTGTATCGTATTATGTATTCACGATGTTACAATTCTGTACTAATATGTTTGTAAATAAAAAATTAAACAATATGATTTAAGAGTTTTACTTATGAAACGATAATAGTTAGAGCAAATTCATGTTAATAATACTGAAATGAACAACTTATAAAGAATAAGTTTCTTTCGAAATCGTTTTATTTTTTTGAATTTGCAGTATAATTTTTCTCTTTCATAATTTTGACGTTTTAAACGTCAGTTTCATGTGAGTCTACAAAACGCTTAAAATAAGATTTAAATAGAAAATAAACCATGAAAGCGTAAATATAAATGATACCATCAAGTCGGAGAAAGTAACATGATGGCCACATCACCATTTTTTAGTCTTTACTTTTGTGATGTGTGACACGCCACGAAAATTATGTTTCGATTTTTCAAAATTTTGACACACCGAGCTCAAAGGGTTCGCCATCACTGATCTACTATCTGTTTGTGAACAAATTTCGCGCAGTGATATTATTCGGACCTCGCGAAACCCGGCGCATGCACCATTTTCAACACTTGGTCTATCTTCCACAATTATTTACCTAAACTGTTAAGTTCTTTGATAGTAAGAGATGAGATAAATACGGTATTTACTCTTGTAAAAATTAACAAGTTTTGTACATTTTAGTAAACTTCAAAATGAATGCTCAGACTGAAGATTAAGTCCTATTAAGCTGAAAATATATATTTAAATTATTTTATTGTCATCAGGCCATTAAAATTATTAAATATATAAAGTCCCCAACTCGAAAGTGCATTTCATTAAAGATTTACAGTACCGGTTGCTGAATATAATTTGAATATATTTTTATGCGTTTGTTTACTTTTACTTCATTTTATTATATTTATTTTAATTAATTTATTATTTCAAGCATTCAAGTATTTTTATTTTATTTTATTACATGTATTTACTATTACTTGTAGGTTTTAGTACAATTTTAGTCCACAGTGTGACATTAAAATTATTCTAGGCAATTTATTCTTGTTTTTGAATAATTTGTTGTGATCATGTACAATTTATTCTAACATGATTGAATTTAAATATTTATACGCCTAATTTGTAAACATTTATGTAGAAAGGAGTTTCGTAAAAATAAATAAATAACAGAGAATCATACAAAAGTCTAATGTGTATTTAAAGATTTAGAGTACCGTTTACTGAAAAAATACTTTCCGCAGGTAGTTACTTATTCATTCAACTTCTTTGTAACTCACGCACAATTCATGATACACCCATAAATAATGAGGGAAGAGCGTGAAAACAAAAACGCCACCCTCGCTATAAAACGGCCCCGAAAATTATACCGCACTGGTTGTTGGGGAATGGCGAAGTTAAAAATTCCCAAGTAACCAATAAATAATGTATAAGTACCCGCCAGTATATATGGATGTTTCTAGCTACTTCGACATCTTCATTATTCAGTGCGAGTCGTTGGGTTTGATACATTCCCTGCATTAACCTGCATCCGTTGATGTAGATCCGCGAAGAAATATTTGCAACGAACGAGCCTACTTAGCTACATCATCGCTGATGCGAATTTATGGGAGGCCTAAAAGAATGTAAATTCGTAATTTCAAAGGAATATCGCGAATAAGAAGTCGGCGAATTAACATAACGTAACTCGGCTTCAATAATATTGATTAAAAAAAAGAGAGCATTTTATTTGTAATGCGAATGTTTTTCCACGCTCTCGCCAATTTGCAATGGAAATTCTGTTATGATATGCAAAACTTAGTATGTTTGAAGTGAACGTGAAATTTGGGGATGTTTATTTGGTCGGTATCAGAGTGAGATTCGCAAATGTTTCGAAATTTATTCCGTGAAATAATACAGCGGGGCGCATAAAAATGAAATAGATTATGAGGGCCCAGGTAAGGGCGGTCGCAGTCGGCTTAACGCGGCCTCTCGAGGGCCATCTGTCGGGCCGGCACGCTCATTAAATCCCCAGTCGTTAGCTCTAACGATAGGTCTGACTCTTTTACGAATCCTTGCAATCCATAACATACCGAAGTTGATAAATCTTTAAATCCGCAAATAACATACTTTCAACTTAGCCGAAAGTCCCATTGGCAGGCCCTAATATCTTACCTTTATTTATTTAGCAAAGATAAACACATTCGCACGGAAAACACATTTGCTATCTAAACATGTACTACATCAGCTATCCATGTCAAACATACTGAAACTTAAAAGCTCATACATTATAGAATTAAAATTTTATTTCTATGTTTATGTAGTGAAATTTAAAATTCAAGATTTTCTTAGATGGATTTATGAGGGGAACTGGGGATTGGGGAATTATGATGATTTATAACAATGACTTAGACAGCGTATGCCTTTCAGGCACAATCGATTTGCATTTAAATTATTCATATTTATATGAAAATAGGCAACGAAGGCTGAAAGACCTCTGGTCAGTTGCCTGTTGAGATCATTTGTAAAAGTGTCTCAATAAATGTATGTATCTGGATTCGAACCCAGAACCTGTATTAGTTCTGGCACACTAAATAATTACAAAATATTTGTGAATAAATCACTATTTAATAGAAATAATTAATAATAATAGTCGAAATTTGAACAAAATCCATCAGATATAAATGAAATCAGCGACAACTTGATTAAAACTTTCGATTTTTTGGGAACATATGGGAGAATATTATCAACGATTGTCACAGATGTTAATGAAACGAGTTCACGTTCGATAAATCTTTAATATTAAAACGCAAACTTGGCATCCTTGCACACGCCATCAAAAACTTTATATGAAATGGTTGCAAATGACTAAAACAGTTACCGAATTAATCAGAGCCGTCTTTAGAAGGACTAGACTTAGACGCACAGTGGTCACAGTCGTAAACTAGCTTGAAACTCCATATTCGAGGTAAAATAATATAATATAATAAGTACATCAGCGTTCAACATAGTCTGGATAGACCAGTGTTTCTCAACCTTTTTGGTCCAAACGCCCACTTTGTCAGGTTCACTTCTTAATCATAATCATTTATTTACGGATAGAACCAATATACAAATTAACAAAAGAAAATTGTTAAAATAGATAGAAATAAAATTCGCCCACTTTAATTTTTAACAGCTTAAAATTACATGGTCATGTCTAAAATAATGTAACTTAAGTTTAGGTTAGGTGCTAGTAAGATAAAAACAAATTGAAAGGGCCGAAGTAAAATAATATTTATTTCTTATTATTTGAACATAGGCGACATCTAAACGTTTGAAATTTAAAGTTTTAATGAGAACCTTAAGGTATTTCAGTGGCGGCTCGTGGAACATATTGATGGTAGAGCCACATATACAATATACCTCCTCCCCTCCATTTTTTGAAGAAAGAAAGAAAGAAAGAAAGAACGACTTATCTTCCCAGACCAAAGTAACTGGCGAAAAAGTGTTTTAAGAGTTAATTAAAAATTCTTGCTGAGCTTGAATGTCATGGCTCCTTGGCTCTATATAACGAGCCGCCTCTGTCTAACATAAAAGTTAAAAACATTTATGAAACATAAAAATACAAAATACGAGACTACATGATATTCGGCTAAAATCGAAGTAAATCACAACGGACTGTCATTTAAAATTACTTATAATTATCAAGACTTTAATATTTAAGCAAAAAATCAATATATCCTGGAAATCGTTTTTGAGTTATTCAACTGAAAACTCGAGAATGCCAATTTTTTTAATCAAATATTTGGAAAAGGTGAAATTATTTATTCGAAACTCATCATTATCAGGGCTTTAATATTCAAACAAATATCAAAACATTCTGGAGATGCTTTTTGAATTATTCAACTAAAAACTCGAAAATATCAGATTTGTGAAAAAGTGAAATTAATATCAGGGCTTTAATATTCATGCAGAAGATCAAAACATTCTGCAGAATGATTTTTTTCAACTAGAAACTCGAAAATGTTATAATTTTTATATTCAATCTCGAGAAAAAGTGAAAATGAACTGTCACTCAAAATCACTTATTAATATCAGGGCTTCAATATCGAAAAGATTAAAACATTCTACAGATGTTTTTTGAGTTATTCAAGTGAAAACTCGAAGATATCAATTTTTTGGAACAAATATTGGGAAAAAGTGAAATTTCGGCTAAAATCAAAAAAAGATCACAACGACAACACTCAACATTACCTAATAATATGATAACTTTAATATGTATGCAAAATATCAGAACATTCTGAAGATGGTTTTTGAGTTATTTCACTAAAAACGCGAAAATGTTAATTTTCTGGAACAAATATTGGGAAAAAGTGAAATTTCGGTTAAAATTAAAGCAAATCACAATGAACTGTTACTCAAAATCACTTATCAATAATAGGGCTTTAACATTTATGTAGAAGATCAAAATATTCTGCTGATTGATTTTAAGTTATTCAACTAGAAACCAGAAAATATTAATTTTTTATAATAAATCCTGAAAAATTGAAATTTTGTTTAAAATCAAAGCAAATCACAATCACTCAAAATCACTTATCAATATCAAGGCTTCAATATTTATGCAAAGTATTGCATATGAGTTATTCAACTCGAAAATGGCAATTTTTTGGAACAAATGTTTGGAAAAAGCTAAAATTTCGGTTAAAATCGAAGCAAATCACAACAAAATTATTTATTATTATCAAGACTCTAATATTCAAACAAAAGATCAAAACATTCCGAAGTTGGTTTTAGAGTTATTCAACTAAAAACTTGAAAATATCAGTTTTTTGTAACACATATTGAGGAATAATGAAATTTCGGGTAAAATCGAAGCAAAGCACAATGATCTGTCACTTAAAGTCACTTATCGTTATCAGGGCTTCAACATTTTTGCAGAAGATCAAAACATTCTGCAGGTTGATTTTGAGTTATTCAACTAAAAACTCGAAAATATCAGTTTTTTGTAACAAATATTTTGAAAAAGTAAAATTTCGGTTGAAATCAAAGGAAATTACAACCAAAATCAGGGCTTTAATACAATTTTTTTCTTCGGACGTACGGAGCAGATGTTTTAGAAATATTTGATCATAATCGCATTGCTAAAGGCCGTACCTAACATCAGTGGCGGTTCGTAGAACATGTTGATGGTAGAGCGACTTAAACAATATACCCCCCTCTTTTTTTTTGGAGAAATAAAGAACAATTTATCTTCCTAGACAAAGTAACTGGAAAAAAAGTGTTTTAAGAATTGGATTGATGAGGCTGTTCTTGGTGAAATTCCATAATATATGTGGTAAGTAAAACACGTGTGTTGAGAATTTTCACAAATTTTTAATGTCGAAACACTGTGTGGCGAAATATATGTCGCAGTGTATCGACATTAAAAATTTGTGAAAATTCTCAGCAAACGTTTTAAGAATTAATTAGAAATTCTTACTGAGCTTGAAACTACAGGTAGTGGCTCCTTGGCTCTGTGTAACGAGCCGCCCCTGAGGTATTTAGTGGGTTTAAAAAGTTGTATCTTGAATCAGCGCAAATTGATAATATTGCAAGTTTTCCACGTCCAAAGGTAACAAAATGGCGTTTTCATTTTGAAAAATGTGTCGAGTTGTTGAACGCGCTAATTAATTGCAATGATTTATATGTTGAAATGTAATAAATATAATGTGTTTTAAAAAAGTATCATGACCAGTCAAGTAAAATTGTCAAAAATTTTCAAAGGTAACAAAATTCCGTTCCTGATTCCGTGTTTTTAGTTGTGATAATTTATATGCTAAAATGTAGAAAATATAGTGTGTTTTAGAAAATATTGAGAAATATTCATGTCGATGAAAATTACCAAATTTCAATATTTTCGAAATTTAGTGTTCTATATTTTCAAAAATTACCGCAGTAATGAACGTGTTTTTGATAATGATGATTTATATGTTAAAATATAGAGAATTTTTGTGGTAAATAAATTTCACCAAGTAACAGCCTCATCAATCCAATATACAGAATGTATTTTATTTTAGTATTGAGCTAGGGAAAATTGTCAAAATCCAAAAATCTCCAAGTACAAAGTCAACAAAATAGAGTTTTTCATTTTGCAAAATTACCTAACTTCAAACTCGTTATTCGATATTAGTGATTTGAATGCTAAAATACAGAAAATGAATGATATGATTGTGATCATTTAAATGCTAAAATGTAGCGGTTGTAGTGTTTAAAAAAATATACATATCGTGCCAAAGAAAGTTAACTTGTGTCAACTATAGAGAATTTAGTGTGATTTAAAAATATAGTAAGAAATATTTATGTCGTGTCAATGAGAGTTGCCAAAATCTGAGATTTTCCAACTTCAAAGTAAAAAAAACGCGTTTTTGACTTTAAAAAAATATTGAGGTGTTGAATGTGTTGTTTATTACGATTATTTATTTGTTAAAATGTAAATAATTTATTTCTACTTTAAAAGGTATTAAGATATATTTATTATGAGTTAAGGGTACCGTCTACTTTGTTGGATTCAAAAAATATTTTTTATTTATTTTGCATTTTTTGGAAGCTTTATGTGTACAGAATATCGTGTCGAAATGGTTGATATTTCGAATGGAAATGCTTATAAACGGCACGTACAAAGCAACACCGCGTGGCGGGGATTTTCATACGCGTTTTTCTCAGAACAGTGTTTTTTAAATTGGTAGAAGTGACTACGCGCAGACGGATGCAGCAATCGATCTGAAATTCTTCCCAAATACTCGCAAGGTTATGTAGCATGAATTTAAAAAATATTGATTTATTGATTTTATATAGCAAAAAAACGAGCCGCGAAAAAGTCAAAAAATTAGCTTTTTTTCCAAACAAGCGTCATTTTGTTGTTGTTCCGAATTTTAAAATTCCATGCTACATAACACTGGAAAATGTAATAAACTTTAACACGTTATGTCGTTTTTTGATTTCACACTATTATTGCGGACCGAGGAACTTCATGACATCCCAACTTCGACGATGTGACAACATAATTAATTTTTATATAAAACTATAAAAAAAAAATCACAATTTGTACTTAAAGGCTTAATAAATTTCTGGGAAAAACATTCAAGTTAAAAACTTTAGTCGTCTCAAAAAAAAAAATTTCGAAAACTACCTTTTTTTTCAGGCCTACAAAGTAGATTGCACCCTTATCTTCTTTCTTTTATATTATCACTGCCCCCTTACAGTTATTCATCGCCCCCAAATGCACCTGCGGCCATCAGCGCCCCCCTGAATCGTTGCAGCACCCACTAGGGGGCGGTGGCGCCCACTTAGGGAATCACTGGGTTATAGCATAATCCCAGGTTTATTGAAAATTTAATTTTTTGTTGTTACGGTTTTCTGCGAAATATTATTCCACTATCATAAACTCATTTATGCAAAAAAATATTTAAAAAAATAATCCATAGATGGCGCTAAAGTGGTATTTTTTTTTTAATTTGTAATTTTTTTTTTGCTCGTCTCCACATGTCAATGAAAACTGCCAAAATCAGTTCAAAGGCCACAAATTCGCGTTTTCGATTTTTAAAAATTGCTGAGGTGTTAAAAGCATTTCTTGATTATGATAATTTATATACTAAAATGTAGAGTATGTAATATGTTTTAAAAAAGTATAAAAAATATTCATGTCAAAGTAAAAAAAATGACAAAATCTAAATTTTTGCAAGATCAACGTCAACAAAATAGCGTTTTTGATTTTGAAAAATGGCTTGTGTGCTTAAAAAAGTATTAGGAAGCAATGAAAACTGCCAAAATCCGGTTTTTCAAAGTTGATTTTTTTTTAAATTGCTGAGGTGTTAAACGCATGTATTGAATATAATATTTTATATGTTAAAAAGTAGATCATTTAGAGTGTTTTAAGTAGTATTAAATATATTCATGTAGAGACAACGAAAGTTGCTAAAATCCCATTTTTTTCAAGCTCAAAATCAACAATTAAAAAATGTTTGTGGTTTTGGATTTTGATAATTTAAATGCCAAAATGTAACTAATTTAGTGTGTTTGAAAAATAATTAAAGAGATAATCATGAGGGGGCAATGAAAATTGCCAAAATGCGAAATTTTCCAAGTTCAAAGTCAACAAACCCTCGTTTTCAATTTTTTAAAATTGCTGAGTAGTTTAATGCATTTTTTTAATATGATATTTTGCATGTTAAAAAATAGAGCATTCAGTGTGTTTTAAATGGTATTAAAAATATTCTTAAAAACAATAGAAATTGTCAAAATCCGGAATTTTCCCAGTTCAAAATAAAGTTTGATTTTGATAAATTGTTTAACTTACGAACACGTTATTTTATTTTGATGGTTTATATTTTTTTACTATTTCTAACCAAATCAGATAGATTTCGCAACGGTTCCCGTATTGATTTTCACGAGACGCAGGTGAGTAGAAATAGTATTTCTTTGCACTTGTTGAGGTTAAAAGCGCTCGCAATCGTAAAATCGAATCTAACACAAACCCAAAGTGCCCTTAACTAAAATAGGTTAGCCTAGTTGAAACAAACTGCAGCAATAAATTATTTATTTAAATATTTGGACTCGCACCCAAACGCGACATGGAATCGGATGAATAAACGAATTTTAATTTACCTCCACACCCTCACATTGCGTGCGTGTAGTGGATTTATCTGTTAACAACCGTTGCCCAAAACATAACAGTTTACTGCAATCGGAATTTAATCAACGATACTGTTTTAGCAACGCATATTTTATCTCTTCGGCCTGCATGTGGGGGTATCTCTTAATTAAAATATTAATTTTAAATTGCAGATGATGCTGGTAGATAATATCATGTGATAGCGCAAATCTCTCATCGTTGCAAAAAAAACCTTTAATTATCCCTTATTTGAGGTAAATAATGAGACACCGTTAAACGAAAAGTAAACGATGTTTTTATTATCGAGGGATTGGAGTGAATAAATTTTAAGCGGGTACATTTAAGTTGATCAAATATTGTACCTTCTCAAATGAAAGTCCAATTTAATTGTTTGCTTTATTTTAATGAGCCAGACAGAAGCGATGGTAAATAATTATGTATTGTATATAAAGGCTTTTAAATTATGTTTCTACTGTAAAAGAAAAGAACCGATGTCATCTATTTACGAAATTCCTACTACAATAATAGTATTCGTTAGACATTAGGCATAAACGGAAAAGATACCTAGACACCAATAATGAATATAAACAATTCAACCAACGAAGTTAAGACGGACGTCAAGTAAGCTAAACAATAACGTTTGTAAAAAAAAAAACTATTCTTCTGCGGGTTATTAAAGCTGTCGTCGCCGCCGCTGCCTTCGCCGCTACTGCCGTCGCCACCACTTTATTGGGTGTTATGAATTTTTGAAAATTCATGTTTTAAGTTATCTAACATGACAAAAAATTTGAAAAAAAATGGTGATCATCATGTTACTTTCTCCGACTTGATGGTATCATAGCTATTTATATTTACGTTTTCATGGTTTATTTTCAGTTAAAATCATATTTTAAATGTACATCGAGCGTTTTGTAGACTCGGATGAAACTGACGTTTAAAACGTCAAAATTATGAAAGATGAAAAAATTATACAAATTCAAAAACTCAGTTTACTCAAAAACTAAAGGGATTTCGAAAAAAACCTATTTTTTATAAGTTGTTCATTTTAGCATTCTCTACAATTATTATTAACATAAATTTGCTGTAACTATTATCGTTTTATAATTATAAACCAAACATTTAAAAAAAAATATACATTCTTTTCTCGAATAAAAATGATTTTATGAGAAATGTTTTCAAGCAAAAGATGTTCATTTCTTTGTGGTCTTCAAAGTTTGTTTAAATGTTTTTCTGATATTTTTCATATTTAAGAAAATATTGGCAAAAAACAAAAAACAGTTAAGGTAAACACCCACTTCCGGTGTACGAAATTTTACCAAAAGCTTTTCAGTTCTTCAGATTATCAAATAAGACGGATGTTCAAAGTGTCATATCAATTGCTCTATTAGTTTTCGAGATACGACGCGCACAGACAGACATACATATATACACACACACACACACACACACACACACACACACAGACACGAACATTTTTTTTCCAGAAATTGTTGAAATGGCATGTAGAGACACCAAAACCGATATTTCCGTAAAAAATTTTTTTTGAAAAAAAATCATGATCACAATACTTTCTCGTACTTCGTAACGGAGAAAGTAAAAAAAAAATGTCATAGGTTCGCCATCAATGCAGTAGGTGCTGAAACAGTCTGTAAAAAACCTTTCATGGAGCCGATAACGCCATCAGCCCTCTCTGGGCTTCAAGAAATAGGTGTCTTTTTTAACATTTTCTTTTTCTGATGAACGAGGGAATGAAAAATTCTGAAAAAAATCATGAAAAGAGTCTACCCATTTACCTACTCGACTCATTTTTTCCAAGGCCATTCAAGGTCATTTAGTTCCTAAAAAAAAAATCAAAAGTTTTTTATCACTGTTTAACCTACAGGAACCTCTTGTAACTCAGTTTGACATTTGCATCATATTTACTCCGTAAAAATCATCAAAATGTATCAAAATATTTGTTTTATTCCGCGGCATCTTGAAAAATCGATTTTTCAACTTTTTACCATTTTCCGTAGAATTCCCTATATTTATGTCAAAATTTTCTGGCAACAGGCAAAAGCTTTCTAAAAAAAGAATATTTTGTTTTTTTTCATCTTTGCAGCTTAAATATTTGCTCAAATATCACATTTTGAAATTTTCGGAGCAAATCGTTTCAGGCATCAAAAGAATGAACAACTTTTGTTTTACGCCAAAAAATCATCAATTGCTGTTTTGTAAGGCGTTTTCATCGAAAATAAAGGATTTTTTTAAATTTTTCTGCTTTATGTAGAATCAAAATTGAAAAATTAAAATTTTCTGACGCAAATTGCAACTACTTATTATATTTGTTGTAAATTTCAGAGATATCTTGAATAGTTATTTAGACCTATCTCTTAAAATAATGCTACCATGATAAAATATTTCAAAAAAGTCTGCGCGAAATGTCCAAAAAAATTTTTGTTCATGTAGTCGTCTATGATTTTCTTAAAATGGGGATGTTTCAGGTGAGGCATCCAAAATGTTTTTAATTGTACTGACAGGTATGGCCTTCGGCAATGCTACCATGATAAAATATTTCAAAAAAGTCTGCGCGAAATGGCCAAAAATAAAATTTTGTTCATGTAGTCGTCTATGATTTTCGTAAAATGGGGATGTTTCAGGTGAGGCATCCAAAATGTTTTTCATTGTACTAATAGGTATGGCCATTGGCAATGCTACTGTGATAAAATATTTCAAAAAAGTCTGCGCGAAATGTCCAAAAAAAAATTTTGTTCAAGTAGTCGTCTATGATTTTCGTAAAATGGGGATGTTTCAGGTGAGGCATCCAAAATGTTTTTAATTGTACTGACAGGTATGGCCTTCGGCAATGCTACCATGATAAAATATTTCAAAAAAGTCTGCGCGAAATATCCAAAAATTAAATTTTGTTCGTGTAGTCGTCTATGATTTTCGTGAAATGGGGATGTTTCAGGTGAGGCATCCAAAATGTTTTTCATTGTACTAATAGGTACGGCCATTGGCAATGCTACGGTGATAAAATATTTCAAAAAAGTCTGCGCGAAATGTCCAAAAAATAAAATTTTGTTCATGAAGTCGTCTATGATTTTCGTGAAATGGGGATGTTTTAGGTAAGCCATCCAAAATGTTTTTAATTTTACTGATAGGTACGGCTTTTGGCAATGCTACCATGATAAAATATTTCAAAAAAGTCTGCGCGAAATGTCCAAAAATTAAAATTTTGTTCATGAAGTCGTCTATAATTTTCGTAAAATGGGGATGTTTCAGGTGAGGTATCCAAAATGATTTTAATTGTACTGATAAGTGCGGCCTTTGACAATGCTACCATGATGAAATATTTCAAAAAAGTCTGCGCGAAATGCCAAAAATTAAAATTTTGTTCATGAAGTCGTCTATAATTTTCGTAAAATGGGGATGTTTCAGGTGAGGTATCCAAAATGTTTTTAATTGTACTGACAGGTACGGCCTTTGGAAATGCTACCATGATAAAATATTTCAAAAAAGTCTGCGCGAAATGTCCAAAAAATAAAATTTTGTTCATGAAGTCGTCTATGATTTTCGTGAAATGGGGATGTTTTAGGTAAGCCATCCAAAATATTTTTAATTTTACTGATAGGTACGGCTTTTGGCAATGCTACCATGATAAAATATTTCAAAAAAGTCTGCGCGAAATGTCCAAAAATTAAAATTTTGTTCATGAAGTCGTCTATAATTTTCGTAAAATGGGGATGTTTCAGGTGAGGTATCCAAAATGTTTTTAATTGTACTGATAAGTGCGGCCTTTGACAATGCTACCATGATAAAATATTTCAAAAAAGTCTGCGCGAAATGCCAAAAATTAAAATTTTGTTCATGAAGTCGTCTATGATTTCCGTGAAATGGGGATGTTTTAGGTAAGCTATCCAAAATGTTTTTAATTTTACTGATAGGTACGGCTTTTGGTAATGATACCATGATAAAATATTTCAAAAAAGTCTGTGCGAAATGTCCAAAAATTAAATTTTGTACATGTAGTCGTCTATGATTTTCGTGAAATGGGGATGTTTTAGGTGAGGTATCCAAAATGTTTTTAATTGTACTGATAGGTACGGTCTTTAGCAATGCTACCATGATAAAATATTTTAAAAAAGTCTGCGCGAAATGCCAAAAAAATAAAATTTTGTTCATGTAGTCGTCTATGATTTTCACACACAGCCACACACACAGCCGCACTGCCGACACAGACATACATATACACACACAGGCATTTTTGAAATCGCCTCTAGTGACCTTAAAATTGATATTTCGGGAATGTTAACGAAATCAATGGCGTATGTAAGGTTGCCAAAAAGGATCACCTAACTGTTCAAATTTTGAGACCATTGTGTTTGTCAAGATAGTCGAAGTAGTTGTTATAAAGGGAAGAAAAGTTTAAGTTGTAGCTAACATAATTCATAAGTTCTACTAGAGGTTATGCGCCGTAATGGAATTTTGTGAGTTGATTAAACCAAAATGCAAATTTTGTAAACTTTTATGGACGAAAAAATTTATATGCTGAAAGGCACTATAAATACAACTGCACGGGCTAGAGAAAATCCATATATTTTACATCAAATACACAAATAATGGCCTGAAACGTTGACAATAAATTTCGTTAATTTCTGTAATATTTTTTATTACTAAACTAAGCTGTTCGAGAAGGAATAAACTTAAAGTCGGCCAAAACTTATGCACATACAAGCACGCGGGAGAAGAACAAACCATCACATTTTAACCCTTTGCACTCGAGCGGCGCCCGTACGGCGCCCAGGCGGTTTGATGCGTCCACTCGACCGGCGCTGCTACGGCTCCCGGGAGGTGTGATGCATGCTAACCTAACCTAACCTAACCTAACCTCACCTAACCCAACCTAACCTCACCTAACCTAACCTGAACTAACCTAACCGAATGATTTTAAAGTACCTGTAACTCGTCTCGAGTTGCTGGTTTGCCCGAGCGAAAAATGCCTCGAGTGCAAAGGGTTAATAGCATAAATTGTACCGGAATTCACATTTTAAATGGTCAATTACACCTCCCCTACACAATCTTAGTTTCTTTGTTTAAAAGTGGAGCGCCCAATATAATTTCTTTGTGTTTAAAAATTTAGATAAGAGTTATCATTATATTCGCAGTGATAATCATGATTAATTTATTCATCCATGACAATGTTCTACCGACCATAAACAGTAGTTTACTCCACTTTAATCTTGGTATCCTTTAGAGGCTCGTTTACTGCGCACTTAATACTTTCTGTAACTCCATATCCTGAATTTATGTTATTGGCTTCGGAGCTTCGCAGCGGAATTGAAAATTATATTTCACGATCACAATAAATTGCCGAGATAAAAGTTGTTAATAGCGACTTAAGAGAAGATTTACTTTTTCATTTGAGCGCAACATATTTTTATCAAAGCGGCGTTTTAATCGCGATTGCATTATTTACAAAATTCTCGCCGGATAAAAGTTTCGTCCGGGACCACGTGAAACCCAACAAACGATGTGGCAGACACCCGACCGGATACCGGGCGGCTAAATAAATAATACGGCCCGTCTTTCATTCTGTGCGAGTTCGAATATTCAATAATTGAGCACATTTAAAAATGGATGCCGAGCATTTCGTTCCGCCCGCACCGACGTTCGCTTGATTTACAGACTCTAAACACAAATAAATGAGGAAATACCTGCAACGTAAAATATTACGCAACATAGTGCTTATACAGAGGGCCTCTCAAAGCAATCAGAGGGGAAACGCAAACTTTGCAGCTTCTAAATTTCTATAACTGATCACAAGGATACTCGAGAAATCAAATTGACAGGATGCAAGGATGAAAGGATGTAAATTGAGAAGGTGAGGATTATTAAATAACTCAATGATGTATTCAAATGTAAACGGAGTGTAAAGTTAGTTTCATAAAATATACGTACTCCGTTTATAGTTTAGGAAATCTGACAAGCACATGCACTGAGTTTCAAGCTGAATTAATATCCTTATCATTAAACGAATTTTGCCGGACAGTTCAGACATTTGGAAACTTTTTCTTTTTAAATGATTTAATTGGTTTAACATGTACATATTGGTAGTTCATGTTATTAAGAATAGTAATATGAAATAGATATTAATTACCAATTGGCGTTTTTGAGTTAAGTGCACTTTCTAATTGACTTGTGTAATCTATTACTAACACCAATAAAGATTTATTTATTATTTATTATTATTTTTCTTTGATCGGTGAAAAAAAATACAAAAACAATTGCCGCACCCGCGAAATTTTCAAAATTTACTCAAAATCGATTGTACTTTATGCTAAAGCCAAAATCTAAAAACACCCCTTCACTAGATTTCCAGATAATCACACGAGAACAGGGCTAGTTACAATTCTGGTCGCGTTTTTCTTTGATCGGTGAAAAAAAAAATACAAAAACAATTGCCGCACCCGCGAAATTTTCAAAATTTACTCAAAATCTATTGTACTTTATGCTAATGCCAAAATCTAAAAACACCCCTTCCCTAGATTTCCAGATAATCACACGAGAACAGCGCTAATTGTAATTCTGGTCGCGTTTTTCTTTAAACGGTGAAAAAAAAATACAAAAACAATTGCCGCACCCGCGAAATTTTCAAAATTTACTCAAAATCGATTGTGCTTTATGCTAAAGCCAAAATCTAAAAACACCCCTTCACTAGATTTCCAGATAATCACACGAGAACAGCGCTAATTATAATTCTGGTCGCGTTTTTCTTTAAACGGTGAAAAAAAAATACAAAAACAATAGCCGCACCCGCAAAATTTTCAAAATTTACTCAAAATTGATTGTACTTTATGCTAAAGCCAAAATCTAAAAACACCTCTTCCCTAGATTTCCAGATAATCACACGAGAACAGCGCTAATTGTAATTCTGGTCGCGTTTTTATTTAAACGGTGAAAAAAAAATACAAAAACAATAGCTGCACCCGCGAAATTTTCAAAATTTACTCAAAATCGATTGTACTTTATGCTAATGCCAAAATCTAAAAACACCCCATCACTAGATTTCCAGATAATCACACGAGAACAGCGCTAATTATAATTCTGGTCGCGTTTTTCTTTGATCGGTGAAAAAAAAAATACAAAAACAATTGCCGCACCCGCGAAATTTTCAAAATTTACTCAAAATCGATTGTACTTTATGCTAAAGCCAAAATCTAAAAACACCCCTTCACTAGATTTCCAGATAATCACACGAGAACAGGGCTAGTTACAATTCTGGTCGCGTTTTTCTTTGATCGGTGAAAAAAAAAATACAAAAACAATTGCCGCACACGCGAAATTTTCAAAATTTACTCAAAATCGATTGTGCTTTATGCTAATGCCAAAATTTAAAAACACCCCATCCCTAGATTTCCAGATAATCACACGAGAACAGCGCTAATTATAATTCTGGTCGCGTTTATCTTTGATCGGTGAAAAAACATACAAAAACAATTGTCGTACCCGCGAAATTTTCAAAATTTACTCAAAATCGATTGTACTTTATGCTAAAGCCAAAATCTAAAAACACCCCTTCACTAGATTTCCATATAATCACACGAGAACAGCGCTAATTGTAATTCTGGTCGCGTTTTTCTTTGATCGGTGGAAAAAAAATACAAAAACAATTGCCGCACCCGCGAAATTTTCAAAATTTACTCAAAATCGATTGTGCTTTATCCTAAAGCCAAAATCTAAAAACACCCCTTCACTAGATTTCCAGATAATCATACGGGAACAGCGCTAATTATAATTCTGGTCGCGTTTATCTTTGATCGGTGAAAAAAAATAAATAATTTCTTCCTTTGTTGCTAACGTCAGCTGTTAATTCCTGTTTTGGTCAACAGATGGATCTGCCACCAACATAGCACTGATTATTTTGCCATTGTGTGCATCACACTATTTCTGGATGCGGATTCTTTGTTCGTTTTCAGACGATTCCTACGTTTTATTTCTTGCAAAATGAGTGAATTATGAGCCTTCAGCAAGCTCGTATAACTATTCGGAATGCGAAGAAGAGCTTGCGTCCTTACGAGAGGCAAGAAAAGTAACTAGCGAAAGGAACATGATCGAGGGTAGGAGGTACGAATCAGTAATTGGAAAAGTTACTGTTCTTCGAAAAACTAGACCTGATTGCCACCGAGAATTATTCGCACGAGGATCGGGAAAAAAATTAATCGACTTGAGTCGAGCGAGTCCTAGACAGTTATTTTGGCGGTCTCGAACGGGAAAATCTGAAGGAGGAGAGTGAAGACAGTTACAAGAAAATCAAGAAGTTGCACTAAGTATTACAAAAATTTTCAACGAGTTTGTAGGAAGGAAAACCTTTACTCCACTACTCGTATTGAATTGGGCATAAGAATCTTTGAGGAATACGTAATAAAATAATAAACCGGGGAAACCCAACAGAGACTATGGTCATGTTTTGCGTAGGCTAATGGATTTCTAATGCTTGAAACTTTCTAAATTTACTAAAAATGTATTCAAGATATATTTCATCAAAAGCTACAGGTTGTAGATCACTAGTTTTCAGGACAATTTTAGAGAGTAAAGTTGTGGAAAATTCTAATCATTTTAGTAGCTTGAAGAAAATATAAAAACAATTGATGACGACTTGAAACTTTCTAAATTTACTTAAAATATATTCAAGATTTATTTCGTGAACAGCTACAGGTCGTAGATCACTAGATTTCATGATAATTTTATGTGAACAGAGAGTGAAGTTGTGGAAAATTGTAATAATTTTGGTAGTGTAAAAAAAATAATATAAAAACAATTGCCGATGACTAGAAACTTTCTAAATTTACTCTAAATATACTCAAGATTTATTTCGTGAAAAGCTACAGGTCGTAGATTACTAGATTTCATGATAATTTTATGTGAACAGAGAGAGAAGTTGTGGAAAATTGTAATAATTTTGGTAGTGTGAAGAAAATATAAAAACAATTGCCGGCCACTTGAAACTTTCTAAATTTACTCTAAATATATTCAAGATTTATTTCGTGAAAAGGTACAGGTCGTAGATTACTAGATTTCATGATAATTTTATGTAAACAGAGAGTGAAGTTGTGGAAAATTGTAATAATTTTGGTAGTGTGAAGAAAATATAAAAACAATTGCAGGCGACTTGAAACTTTCTAAATTTACTCTTAATATATTCAAGATTTATTTCGTGAAAAGGTACAGGTCGTAGATCACTAGATTTCATGATAATTTTATGTGAACAGAGAGTAAAGTTGTGGAAAATTGTAATAATTTTGGTAGTGCGAAGAAAATTTAAAAACAATTGCCGACGACTTGAAACTTTCTAAATTTACTCTAAATACATTCAAGATTTATTTCGTGAGAAACTACAGGTCGTAGATTGCTAGATTTCATGATAATTTTATGTGAACAGAGCGTGAAGTTGTGGAAAATTGTAATAATTTTGGCAGTGTGAAGAAAATATAAAAACAATTGCCGACGTCTTGAAACTTTCTAAATTTACTCTAAATATATTTAACATTTATTTCGTGAGAAGCTACAGGTCGTAGATCACTAGATTTCATAATAATTTTATGTGAACGGAGAGTGAAGTTGTGGAAAATTGTAATAATTTTGGTAGTGTGAAGAAAATATAAAAACAATTGCCGACGTCTTGAAACTTTCTAAATTTACTCAAAATGTATTCAAGATTTATTTTGTGAGAAGGTACAGGTCGTAGATCACTAGATTTCATGATAATTTTATGTGAACAGAGAGTGAAGTTGTGGAAAATTGTAATAATTTTGGTAGTGTGAAGAAAATATAAAAACAATTGTCGGCGACTTGAAACTTTCTAAATTTACTCAAAATATATTCAAGATTTATTTCGTGAAAAGGTACAGGTCGTAGATCACTAGATTTTATGATAATTTTATGTGAACAGAGAGTAAAGTTGTGGAAAATTGTAATAATTTTGGTAGTGTGAAGAAAATTTAAAAACAATTGCCGACGACTTGAAACTTTCTAAATTTACTCAAAATGTATTCAAGATTTATTCAGTGAAAAGGTACAGGTCGTAGATCACTAGATTTCATGATAATTTTATGTGAACAGAGAGTGAAGTTGTTAAACATTGTAATAATTTTAGTAGTGTGAAGAAAATATAAAAAACAATTGCCGACGACTTGAAACTTTTTAAATTTACTCTAAATATATTCAAGATTTATTTCGTGAGAAACTACAGGTCGTAGATTGCTAGATTTCATGATAATTTTATGTGAACAGAGAGTGAAGTTGTGGAAAATTGTAATAATTTTGGTAGTGTGAAGAAAATATAAAAACAATTGCCGACGACTTGAAACTTTCTAAATTTACTCTAAATATATTCAAGATTCATTTCGTAAAAAGCTACAGGTCGTAGATCACTAGATTTCATGATAACTTTATGTGAACAGAGAGTGAAATTGTGGAAAATTTTAAAAATTTTGTTAGTGTGTAGAAAATATAAAAACAATTGCCGACGACTTGAAATATTTTAAATTTACTCTAAATATATTCAAGATTTATTTCGTGAGAAGGTACAGGTCGCAGACCACTAGATTTCATGATAATTTTATGTGAATAGGGAGTGAAAAATTGTAATAAATTAGTAGCTTCAAAAAAAAAATAAAAACAATAGCCATAGACTTGACACTTTCTAAATTTATTCAAAATGATTTCGAGATTTATTTCGTGAAAAACTGAAAGTTATATGCCTGTAGATTTCGGAATAATTTTATGTGAATAGAGAGTAAGGTCATTAAAATAGTTATAATTTTGGTAACTAGAAAATAAATATATAAAAACAATTTTCAATGACTCAAAACTTTTCAAATTGCTTATAATACCTGCTAAATGTCGACACTATAAAAATTATAAATACCTCGTTAGTAACTTTTCCGAAAACATTACGTGAACAGGACGTGAGTTGCGAAAATTGTAATCAATGTAGTGACTCGATAAAAACATATAGAAATAATTTTCTAAAATGATTAAAACATTATTCTAGATTACTTCCGTAAACTCAGACTTAAAACTTTCAAAACTTACTTATAATTTTCTTTTTAAAGTAATAAGAAAACAACGGACGTTTAGCCAGAAATCAGGGGTACCGACACATTTGCCCAACCCTGTATAAATAACTATTATACCATAAAATCGGAGAAAGTAATATGTTGGCCACATAATATTTTTTTTATTTTGCGATTAATTTATTACCCTTGTTGTCTGTGCATGCGTGTGTGTTTGTGCACATCACTTCTTCGTATGATTGTAAACATGGTTACTAACCAATCAATATTACACATTGTATATTAACCGAAAGTACTAATCTTCTGCGAATGTCCGGGCGCATTTTGTTTCCTCGAATTTGCCCATTCTCGCTACCGGTCGACGAACTCATCCGGTGCTATAACAATTATCAACCATTTCTTCACCTTACCGGGTACTCCTCTTGCAGATTTACACTACATGTAAAAGACACGAATCGATAAAAAAAAATACTCGAAATTCATTAAAAATAGGATGCGTTTACGGAGGGACAGCCGATAAGCACGATTTCTTCGCCGTGTCTTTCTCTCTCCCTCTCTCTCTCTCTCTCGCCGAGTCGGCGGCGACATCGCGGAAGTCTCCAAAACAAAACACTTGTTTACTTTTCGGTTAAATTGTAACGCAGGTGTGATAATTACGGGCGTACATTATTGTGAATACATCGAGTGAATAACAGTGCAAGTGATGTTTGTGAATATGGACCGTGCTGATACTACGAACACATAATTCACTGTTGGAAGCTGCAATTTGGAAGTTTTAAGGTAAGTGGTCTTTGATAATCATTCTCTTAAAAATCGAGAGCCATATAATACGGATAAGTATTTTAATCAAACAATAATTAAGTAACATCTAATTGCAAATTGTTTCCATCTTTGTGCCGTACCAATTGACTGTGTTATTGTATAATTAATGGTTACTTGATTTTCTATTACATTCCCTTTGTTTTTCTATTGCGCAGTAAATTGACGTATTTTTACAAACGTGTGAAAATAGAACGAAAGAAGATAGGCATAGGGAATACTGGTATAGATCAATGCAGAATTGAATTCTGAGTCGGAATGTGTAAAAATGTAGTGTGTTCCATTTAAAAACATCGAGATTTAATGCTTTAAAGATGACTAAATGTGGTATGAAATTTTCAAAAAATAAATCCCCTATGGGTATCTTCGGGTATTGGCTTTTTATGGCCAACATTACGTCCCTTCAATTTTGTATTGTTCGGAGATATGTATTTTTAAAGTGAATTATGAAAGAGCACAAAATTTTTAACATGTCAAATATTTTGAAAACGCTTAAATTTTGAGGTTATGTTACTTAATGATGTTTTTCGCAGAATTTTATGTGTAATCCAAACTTGCCATAAAAAATATAGCATTCCATTTAAAATAAGGAAGTTGGTGTTGACTTCCGGTGTAACCGGAAGTCGAATAATCTTGAAAATATTTTCATTGAAAAGGGCACCCCCAATTACGTAAACGCTGAAAATCTCATTACAATACATAAATTAGAAGTCCATGTACTTTTAATGTACCAATCTCGGTGGGACGCAAAAAATACTGCACTCGGGATATACAGGGGCGGGCCGTAAACTTTGGGGGCCCTGGGCTAACCTAATTAATCAAAATATATTCTCAAAAAGAACCGCAAATTGGTCTGTATAAAAAAAAACCGTTGACGTGGCCATCACGTGACTTTCTCTAATTTAATGGTATAATATAAATTTTTATAAGGTATGAACCACATAATTTTGTTGCTGAGTTGGCCATGTCTGGGAGAGAGAAACAGAGATTAATTCTTATAATAAAACACTTTTAACTTTGTTTTGTATAACTTATATATTTATTTTTGTGACTCGAGTTTCGGTAATACAATTACCATTTTCAAACAAGAAGTGTTTTAAAAACCGATTTACAAAGGTATATATACAGGTAAGGTACAGATAAAAACTAATTATACAAGAGATTAATTCATTTTTTTTAATATAATTCTAGTCTCATAACGTAATAATATGCGACATACCTCATTTATCTCACAGCCAATTCTGAAACAAAAATTTTGTGGCTCACACGATATTTTGCATATTTATCGATTTTTTTTCTTCAAAACTAGAGCGATTTCGAAAAATTTGTTCATTTTGGCATTTTATATAATTCTTGTCTATACAGGATGTTGAATTGTAACGCGGGCTATGGGGGTTTACGTTCCATTTTTTTTTTCAAAAACCAGAGGGGAGATGTCGATTCTGCAATTCTCGTTTATACAGGGTGTTGAATTCCAAAAAGTTGTAAAAATTAAGAATTTAAATTTTTAGTTCTCGTAACATTACTACAAACTCCTAAACGCAAGGGACCCAAAGTGCGAGATCACAAAAACTATAATATTGTTTATGCTGGAGGCTTCTACTTCGTTATACATTTTAAATATTATAATAAAACACTTTTAACTTTGTTTTGTATAACTTATATATTTATTTTTGAGACTTAAGTTTCGGTAATACAATTACCATTTTCAAACAAGAAGTTATAGAAGAATATAAGTTATACAAAACAAAGTTAAAAGTGTTTTATTATAAAACTATATTAAACTATAATAGGTAGAGGGTTGAAATTTTCACGAAAAATCACAAATAATTCAAGAACAACACAATTAAAATGTCAACCACCTCCGATCACCTCTTTAAAAAAAGGTTGCCAACCCCTCACAAATCACAAATAATTCAAGAACAACACAATTAAAATGTCAACCCCCTCCGATCACCCCTTTAAAAAAAGGGTTGCCAACCCCTCAAAAAAAAATTTCTTTTACAATTTTTATTTTTTTCCTGAAAGCCAAAGCTCGTGAAACCCGAGATTTTCCAAGTCACCCAATTGCTACAGGGTGATTTTTTGAAAATTGATTTTTGACGATGCAGAGGTTTGCGCCAAAACCATCTCCTCCCTGGATTTTCGAGCTGGAGGATTCAAATATGGCTCAAAAAATGCGCAATGCATGGGGGCGCAATGGCCACGCAAGGGAAGTCTGGTGCTCCTCTCCGTTCGCGAGCTGCAACCCTTTCTCTGCGGAGGTCCCTTTTTTCGTGCTTCAGCGAGCGGGGTCGCGCCCCCTTTACAGTCACGACTTGAATTTTTAAAGAGTTTTGTAGAACTACCTCCTCTCTACATTTTATGTCTCTTACGGATTTTCGATAACTCCAACCCTGGAGGAGTTATTCAAAGAAAACCACCCCCGATTTCAATAAAAAAATTCTACAGCGGCCATTTTTAATCCGACGCAAGAAATTTAAACGGCATGCTATTTGAAATTGCATTTTGCGTCGAAAAGGTAAGGGCTATATTTTTCGTAGGGCTTACCGTTTACGATCTACGCCCGAGTTTTGATTGATTTCCGGGAATTTTTTGAAGAATTTTTCGACTTTCTTTTTCGAAAAATAAAAATCCGACGATGGCGCAAATCAGTTGTCTATTTAATCCGTATCAAAGATCCCCATAAAGTTTTTCGATCCGATTTGTAGTTTTCGAGATATGACGTTGTAAACGGAAGGGAAAATGAAGACATTTTTTTTGCCCTCAAAGATTCATCAAAATCGATTGAAAATACGCTGAGTTTTTTTATAGAGTTTTGTAGAACTACCTCTTCTCTACATTTTATGTCTCTTACGGATTTTCGATATCTCCAACCCTCGAGGAGTTATTCAAAGAAAACCACCCCCGATTTCAATAAAAAAATTCTACAGCGGCCATTTTTAATCCGATGCAAGAAATTTAAACGGCATGCTATTCAAAATTACATTTCGCGTCGCAAAGGTAAGATCTGTATTTTTCGTAGGGCGTACCGTTTACGATCTACAGCCGAGTTTTGATTGATTTCCGGGAATTTTTTGAAGATTTTTTCGATTTTCTTTTTCGAAAAATAAAAATCCGACGATGGCGCAAATCAGTCGTCTATTTAATCCGTATCAAAGAGATCCCCTTAAAGTTTTTCGTTCCGATTTGTAGTTTTCGAGATATGACGTTGTAAACGGAAGGGAAAATGAAGACACTTCAAAGTTTTTTGCCCTCAAAGATTCATCAAAATCGATTGAAAATACGCCAAGTTTCTTTATAGAGTTTTGTAGAACTACCTCCTCTCTACATTTTATGTCTCTTACGGATTTTCTATATCTCCAACCCTCGAGGAGTTATTCAAAGAAAACCACCCCCGATTTCAATAAAAAAATTCTACAGCGGCTATTTTTAATCTGACGCAAGAAATTTAAACGGCATGCTATTCGAAATTGTATTTTGCGTCGAAAAGGTAAGGACTGTATTTTTTGTAAGGCGTACCGTTTACGATCTACGGCCGAGTTTTGATTGATTTCCGGGAATTTTTTTAAGAATTTTTCGATTTTTTTTTTCGAAAAATAAAAATCCGACGACGGCGCAAATCAGTCGTCTATTTAATCCGTATGAATGATCCCCATAAAGTTTTTCGATCCGATTTGTAGTTTTCGAGATATGACGTTGTAAACGGAAGGGAAAATGAAGACACTTCAAAGCTTTTTGCCCTCAAAGATTCATCAAAATCGATTGAAAATACGCCGAGTTTTTTTATAGAGTTTTGTAGAACTACCTTCTCTCTACATTTTATGTCTCTTACGGATTTTCGATATCTCCAACCCTCGAGGAGTTATTCAAAGAAAACCACCCCCGATTTCAATAAAAAAATTCTACAGTGGCCATTTTTAATCTGACGCAAGAAATTTAAACGGCATGCTATTCAAAATTGCATTTTGCGTCGAAAAAGTTAGGACTGTATTTTTCGTAGGGCGTACCGTTTACGATCTACGGCCGAGTTTTGATTGATATCCGGGAACTTTTTTAAGAATTTTTCGATTTTCTTTTTCGAAAATTAAAAATCCGACGACGGCGCAAATCAGTCGTCTATTAAATCCGTATCAAAGATCCCCATAAAGTTTTTCGATCCGATTTGTAGTTTTCCAGATATGACGTTGTAAACGGAAGGGAAATGTGAAATTCCACCAGTTACTTTTCTTAATTAATTATTTCACCATTTCACATAAAGAACACAATTTCACATACATCAAGTTAAGCTTAAAAAACTAGTTTTGTTTTCTAAATCATTGGCTGATGCCTGATTATACACTGGTGGAAAAAAAATGAAACACTTGAAACACCATTTTCAAACCGCCATAACTCGGCGTATTTTAAATCGATTTTGATTAATTTTTGAGAGCAAAGAACTTTGAAGTATCTTCTTCAAAGTCATGTATGCGAACTTAAGCGTAACCCCTTCAGCCCCCCTCTAGCACCCCTGTGAAAAAAAAGTTTTTTCAGGAAACCATGTCCAACTTTGACGATGTCTACGAAGTTGGAAAAATTTTGTCGACTCGATCTACCATAAAGGCATTAAAATCTGATCAATTCTCTATGCAGGACTCAAAGAACGAAGCTCCTACGACGAGTTGGCACTAATTTATGGGTGTTTGAAAAAAAAGTGCATTTTGAGGATTTTCGCACATAACTCAGCGACTTTTCAACCAAATTTGATGATTCTTACGGAAAAATATCTCATTTTGGCCCTACTTTAATGGGGTAGACTTAGATTGGAATGATGCCTTTTCGAACCCTTCAACACCCGAACAAGAAAAACACGTTTTTGGGCAAAAAAAAAACAAACGTCCAAATTTGGCAACGTGTACCGAGTTGGATAAAATATGTCGACTCGATCCACTAAAAGGGCATTGAAATGTGTTCAATTACCTGTGCAGGACTCAAAAACGAAGTTCCTACGGCGATTTTTCACAAAGTTATGCGTGTTTAAAAAAAAGTGCATTTTGTGGTCTTTTTATTTTTTCGTTTCGAAGGGCGTAGAGCCCTCTTTTTAAGCGGGGAATAAACCCTCTCTAAGAGGACACATTTTTCTTTTCATTTCTCAAAAGATCGTCTAAATCGGTTGGACAGAAGCCGAGTTATGGCCATTCGAAAATTACCTAAATTTTTACAAATTTCAAGTGTTTTATTTTTTTTCCGTCAATATAATTTGTTTGTTTTTATTGGACGAATGGTGATGAGTTAGGCCCACATTTTTTTCCGACGTTACAGAGATCGTTAAAGTGAGTCTTTTTTGACCTAAAATAACATTTTTTGTTAATAGAGTTCTAAGGTACAAAATGCGAAATTCGTGATTTCGCGCAAACAATGAATTTTCGCGCATACCTCAAAGAACATGTAAAGAAAAGTTCATTCGTGAAAATTAGATTAGACTTATGAGTCAAAAAACCACAAAATTCGCTCATAACTTTGTGCCAAATCGTCTTAGGAACTTCGTTCTTTGAGTTCTGCTAAGATAATTGAACATATTTTAATGCCCTTTTGGTGGATCGAGTCTACACATTTTTTCCAACTCGGTACACGTTGCCAAAGTTGGAGGTTTTTTTTGCGCAAAAACGTATTTTTCTTGTTCGGCGGTTCGAAAAGGGATCATTCCAATTTGAGTTTACTTCCCTAAACTAGAGCAAAAATGGGATTTTTTTCCCGTAAGAATCATCAAATTTGGTTGAAAAGTCACTGAGTTATGTGCGAAAAAACTCAAAATGCACTATTTTTTCAAACACCCATAACTTGGTGCCAAATCGTCGTAGGAACTTCGTTCTTTAAGTCCTGCATAGGGAATTGATCACATTTTAATGCCTTTATGGTGGATCGAGTGGACAAAATTTTTCCAACTCCGTAGACATCGTTAAAGTTGGACTTGGTTTCCAGAAAAAACTTTTTTTTTCACAGGGGCGCTAGAGGGGGGCGGAAGGGATGACGTTTAGTTTCGCATGTATGACTTTAAAGAAGACACTTCAAAGTTTTTTTCCCTCAAAGATTCATCAAAATCGATTGAAAATACACTGAGTTATGGCGGTTTGTTTTTTTTTTTTTGACTTTGGTAGGTGCCCTTCAGTCACATCGGTTATGGTAATATATTCATATTGAATGGAAATAGACATCCACAAACACCCATGCCCTCTCCGGGATTCGAACCCAGTACCCTCCGCATTAGTTCTTGCGCGCTAACGCACGCGGCTAGTGGGCCGGCTGGCGGTTTGAAAATGGTCGAAATTTCACGAATTTAAAGTGTTTCATTTTTTTTTCCTTCGGTGTATTATGTAACATTTCTGTCAATACATTGCAAAGTTTGCGCAATATAACGCCGGAAACATTAATTTTCGTTTCCTCGGTACAATTTTATTTCGTTATTTCTCGCGCGTCTACAGAGGAAGTCTTGATTTTAGGAGGTTAGAGCAGATGTACATACGTTTTAATATCCTGTGGGAAATTGGCGTTAAAAACTTGGGCATTTCCTCAGAACTTATTTTGTAATAAACTTCATATTTCAATAAAATGCGATCACCTGCAAAATTTTTCCTTTGAAAAAATAACCGCCCGCACAGGATTCGGACATGCGCCATCTGGTCCCAGCGGCAGCAATCTATCAACTAAGATACTGCTGCGTATATTGAAGAATAATAAGTTATTTTATATAACTTAACGATTTCCTTTTTGTAAAAATATTACGAGTTACAGTATAGGTAAGTTTGTAAATGTCAATGACAAATACAAAAAATGGTGACGTGGCCATCACGTTAACTTCTCCGCTTTGATAGAATACATTTTATTTATATTTCAGATTCAGACTTTTTTTTGTTTTGTATTTTGGCATAGGTTTGACCATTCAGCCACTAACGATGATATAATTTAGCAGCACCTTAAATAATATTAACATTAGGATGTACAAGGACACTCTTCACGCTAAGGGGTATATCAAGGCGGCTTGAAACACAAATAGGTATACCACGGATCAAAGGCTTCTACCACAGAGGAGATTCAGACTTTAACTGTCTTTTTATTTGGTAGTATTACCGTCTGTTTGCGATTGTACTAATACTTGATCAAGTATTAGAACAATCGCAAATAGATGGTAATATTACCAAATATAAAGTCAGTTTAGAGACTGAATCTTTGAAATTGAATTCTTACCGTGCATTTAAAACGACGAATATAAAATTATACATTTGCATGTTAGTTAAAGTCCTTTCCTTCCCAAGGGTTGTAAAGCTTAATTAACCGAAACGCGCATAGATTTGTAAATTCGGAGCTAATTTTTGATATAGAATTCAAAAACATTAAATAGCCTTCTGTTTAGTAACCAAATCTTTATAAACATGCCTACAGGGTTTTCGGTTTTAACAATCTGTATTACAGACCTAACCTTTAAATAAAATAAATTCAAAAACCGAAATATAGCCTGAATATATAAATATTCAACCTGTTCGTAACTCTGCAAGCAAAATTAAGTCTTACTAAGACTATAAACAAATAACTTATTGAAACAACTACTTCCCTGGCTAGTGCCACGCCGGATATTGAATGATACAAAAGAAATTTGCGTTATTAATAGTACTAAGTACTAAGTGAAATAACATTGGTTTAAGACCCCTTATTTCTACCCACAGGACTAACTTGAAAAATAAAACTAAATTGAATTTGAAAACTTTAAATTATAAAACTGAACCCAAAAAAAAAAAAAAAAAAATGTAAGAATTAAGTAAATAGCCATCTGCAGACGCAGGCTATATTTCGTTTTTTGAATTTATTTAATACTTTCTGCAATAAGTAAGGTTGTTTCTATTTTATTCTTTAAATAAAAGTTTTCGATAGCATTCCTTCATTTTTACGAATCTGCGCTTCTTCGTCATCGTCGAGATTTTTGCTTTAAGAATTTAACATCTAAGTATAATTGTAGTTAGTTTTTTACAAGTACTAGTAATTCAAGCAAACTAATATTTTCTTTTCTTACCGACTAGAAGTTAGCCATAACTTTCCAGCAACGGATTTTGGCGCCTCCACCATCACCCGAATTTTGATCACTCTCGATAAATTAACTTTTTGGACCCGGCCACAGTGGATTTAATTGCAAAAACATAATCAATGATACCCAATAAATAATTTATAACTGTGTGTTTGCAATTTTTGTACAGCGGTATTTTTAAAAATTCGCCAAGGGTTGATATTCAAATTTCTCGGTCTTTTGACAATTCTAAATTGACTAACACACTTCGTAGCTTGTTTGTGGCCGCAAAATTCATTTCCATCGGGAGCCCAACAATTTGTTATATGTGTTTGAAAATCGTCCGTCTTGAGTAGAGACAGCGGTAATTTTAAAAATTCGCCAAGGGTTGATATTCAATTTTCTCGGTCTTTTGACAATTCCAAATTGACTAACAATCTTCGTAGCTTGTTTGTGGCCAGAAAATTTATTTCCATCGGGGGCCCAACAATTTATGATATGTGTTTGAAAATCGTCCGTCAGAGTGGAGACAGCGGTAATTTTAAAAATTCGCCAAGGGTTGATTTTTAATTTTCTCGGTCTTTTGACAATTCCAAATCGACTAACATACTTCGTAGCTTGTTTGTGGCCGGAAAATTCATTTCCATCGGGGGCCCAACAATTTATTATATGTGTTTGAAAATCATCCGTCCTGAGTAGAGACAGCGGTAATTTTAAAAATGGTGATGTGGCCATCGTGTTACTTTCTCCGTTTATTTTATGGTTTAATGGTTATTTATATTTATTGATTCATTCATTATTTTCAATTTAAATCGTATTTTAAATCGAGAGTTTCACATGATCGAATTGTAATGAAACGTCAAAATTATGAAAGGTAAATATGACAAATTATATTTCAAATTCTAATCTTTACCGTGAGTTTACTGAAAAACTAAAAAAAAAATGCTAAAAAGTCCTGGAAAAGATTTCTAAAAATAGTCCTGATGATTAGGTCCTAAAAAACCTAATAAAAGCCCTGAACAAGAAAGTCTTGAAAAAGATTTCTAAAAATACTCCTGATTAAAAAGTCCTAAAAAGTCCCGATAAAAAGTCCTGATAAAAATATGTCTTGAAAAACAGGTCCTTCAAAAAAGACCGGAAAGAAAGTCCTGAAAAAAGAGTTCTGACACAAAAAGGTCCTAAGAAAAAGTCCTGGAGAAACAGTATTGGAAATAAAGTCTTGAAAAAAGATTCCTCTTCAAAATTTGTGAAAAAGAGTCGTGAAGAAAGTACTGCAAGAGAGTCCTGAAAAATTAAGTCCTGAAGAAAGTCTTGAAAAAAGTTCCGAAAAAGTGTCCTGATAAAATATTCTGAAAAAATGTCCTGTAATAACAGCTTTAAAAAAGAGTTATGTAAATAACATCATTAAAAAGACCTGAAAAAGTTCTGAAGAAATTGTCCTGAAAAAAATGAATCCTATACAACATGTCCTATGGTATATGGTACTGTAGAGACGGAAAAAAAAATTCCCGAAAAAATAATTCTGAAAAAATGTAATGAAGAGAATTCTAAAAAGAATCTTGATAAGAAATTCGTAACAAGAGGTTCTTAAGCAAGTCTCGAAAACAGTCCTGGAGGAACAGTCCTGGAAATAAAGTTCAGAAAAAGAGTCCTGATGAAATATCACAAAAAATTGTCCTGTAAAAACAGTCTTGAAAAATTGCCCTGACAATAACATCTTTAAAAAATAAACAAAAATAATTCTAAAAATAAGCATTATAAAAAGTCCTTAAAATGATCTTTAAAAAGATCTGAAGAAATTGTCCTGAAAAAGAAATCCCAAAGTCTGAAAAATCCTGCAAAAAGGCCGTAACAAAAATCCTGAAACAAAAAGGTTTGAAAAAGGTCTTGAAAAAAAATTCTAAAAATATCTGAAAAAGTCCGTAAGAAGGTCCAAAAAGGTCATGAAAAAATTAATTCTAAAAAATATAAGGAAAATTTTGAACATTTTTTTCTGCAAAAAATCCCAAAAAATAAGTCCTGAACAAAGTGTCCCAAAAACGTCCCGAGAAAAAATTCCTGAAAAAAAATCCTGCTAATAAAATTTTGAAAAGAAATCCTAAAAATAAAGGTCCTGAAAGAAAAAGTCTTGAAAATTTTTTCTTAAAAACCCTTACAAAAAGGCCTAAAATAAATCCTTAACAAAAACTTTTGAAAATAGTCTTGAAAGAAAAATGCTAAAAATATCTGAAAAAGTCCTAAAAAAGGTCCAAAAAAGATCATGAAAAGATTAATACCATGAAGAAAATTCTGAAAAAAATCCAAAAATAAGTCCTCATCAAAGAGTTCTTAAAAAAAGTCTCGAAAACATCCCGAGAAAAAATTCCTGAAAAAAAAAACTTGATAAAATTTTGAAAAGTAATCGTGATAAAAGATCCTAAAAGAAAAAGCCCTAAAAATAAGTCTTGAAAAAAATTTCTTAAAAAGTCCTGAAGAAGAATCCTCGAAGAAAAGAAAAATGTCCTTAAAAAACACCTGAAAAAAGTTCTGAAAACATTGTCCTTAAGTCCCAAAAAGGCTAAAAGAACAAAAACTCTTAAGGTAAATATTCGGAAATACGAAATTTTAACAAAAGTTTTTTAGTTCTTCGAATTCTCAAATAACACTTATGTTCAGAGTTTCATGGTCATTTCTGTATTATTTTTTGAGATACAGCGCGCTGTTATGTAGAGAAAAAATGGTGATGTGGCCATTATGTTACTTTCTCCGACTTGATGGTATCATTTATATTTACGCTTTCATGGTTTATTTTTAATTTAAATCATATTTTAAATTTTAAATATGTACATCGAACGTTTGTAGACTCGGATGAAACTGACGTTTAAAACGTCAAAATTATGAAAAATTATACTTCAAATTTAAAAACTCAGTTTACTCAAAAACTAAAGAGATTTCGAAAAAAACTTATTCTTCATAAATTGTTCATTTTGGCATTCTCTACAATTATTATTAACATAAATTTGCTGTTACTATTAGCGTTTCATAATTGTATACCAAAAATGAAAAAAAAAATTAATAATTTTTTTCTCGAATAACAATGATTTTATGAAAAATGTTTTCAAACAAAATAGTCGCATTTGTTTATTGTTTTCAATATTTGATTAAATGTTTTTGTGATATTTTTCATAGTTAAGAAAATATTGGCAAAAAACAAAAAACAGTTAAGGTAAACACCCACTTCCGGTGTACGAAATTTTACCAAAAGCTTTTCAGTTCTTCGGATTATCAAATAAAACTTATGTTCAAAGTTTCATTTCAATTGGTTTATTAGTTTTTGAGATACAGCGCGCACAGACACACACACACACACACACACACACACACACACACACACACATACAGACACACACACACACACACAGACACAATTTTTTTTTTTCCAGAAATTGTTGAAATGGTATCTACGGACCCCAAAACGGATATTTCCGTAAAAAAAATTTTTGAAAAAAAAATCACGATCACAATACTTTCTCGTACTTCGTAACGGAGAAAGTAAAAATTCGCCAAGGGTTGATATTCAATTTTCTCGGTCTTTTGACAATTCCAAATTGACTAACAATCTTCGTAGCTTTTTTATAGCCGGAAAATTCATTTCCATCGAGGGGCCAACAATTTATTATATGTCTTTGAAAATCGTTCGTCCGGAGTAGGGACAGCAGTAATTTTAAAAATTCGCCAAAGGTTGATATTCAATTTTCTCGGTCTTTTGACAATTCCAAATTGACTAACAAATTTCGTAGTATATTTGTGGCTGGAAAATTCATTTCCATCGGGGGCCAAAGGACTGATTATTTGAAGTTTGAAAATTGACATTTAATACGTGACCAATTTACAAAAATTGCAAACACACAGTTATAAATTATTTATTGGGTATCATTGATTATATTTTTGCAATTAAATCTACTGTGGCCAGGTCCAAAAAGTTAATTTATCGAGAGTGATCATAATTCGGGTGATGGTGGAGGCGCCAAAATCCATGGCTGGAAAGTTATGGTTAACTTTTTTTCTTTTACTGTTTTGACATTGACTGAGTGAGATTATAGCAGTAAACTAGTTTAGTTTAAAATGGACGATACTGATGAATATGAGAGCACAATTGAAAACCTAATCTACATCTAATATCCCTATAAAATACGTCGGTAATAATGGTGTAGATTAGATGCATCAACAATGGCCGTCTCAGATTGCATGCATCAAATATGTATCGTGTATTACGGCTTTCCGGAACTAACCCCTGTTTTGATCTCCCGGGAAAGTGATTTAATATGAAGTTTTCCTCCAGCTCATATGCTACATCCTAAATTGCAAATAGGCGATCAATACCGCCTAGATTACAATCGCCGGAATAGTCATTTTAAATGGGATCCGGTAATTACCAACTGCAAAAAGTATCTAAACTTCTCTCGTTTATTACTACATTTGAATCAGATTAAATTCTGATTATACAGATATAGTTTAATTTAAAAATATGTGTTTTTAATTAAAACTCGACATGGCTGTGGGTATTTTAAAATCACGCTGCATTAATTAATAGTAGATATATGAAGCATTCGCTAAACGCATGAATCCATGAGGAATGAGCTAGTGGAAAGCATTCCTATTTCCAGGCCCAGGAGTCGTGTGTTCAAGTCCCACGAGTGCGGCTATTTACAGTGTTACGCTTACATTTACGTAAAACGTAAATTACAAATAATCTGTCGTGACAGACGCTAATTTCCTATATCCTCTCCTCTTCTTCAAACTGAATTGATATCAACCATCCTTAAAATTAGAGCCAGAACTACTGATTACAAAATACGTTTAGTACAGATAATAGTAGATTATATTACTAGGCATTGAAGTGGTACTTTTCATGTTGAGCTCAGTGTTTGCGGGCCGAAACGCGAAGCGTTGAGGCCTGCAATCTGAGCGAAACATGAAAAGACCATTTCAATACCGAGTGATATATGCTATTTTTTCTAGTATATTAATAATACATACTCGGCATAAATTGTTGCATTTTGTGAGGTTGTGTCAACGTAAGTATGGCGCAATGCGTTCCTCAGAATGACAGTTGACAAGTTGTCTACATTACCGACCTGATATATTTTAATAATTTTAAGGGAATCAAGGTTCTTGAATTTTTTTGGCGACATTAGTAATAACAACATAATGGAGCTTTCACTTCTACAAAGCGCTGATTTCATTACAAAAATATATTCTACTTTACTAGTCTGTAAAATTCTTTAAATGCCCTTTGAATAGTTGTAAAATAATCGCCTAAGAACAGAGCAAATCGTCATTCTAAAGACGCGCTTTTTTAGAAGCAAGAAAAACAAATCAGAAAATCAACAGCCATATACTTGACATCTTCCAATTTTTTTTAAAATAGTTTCTATTTTACGATTTTGGCGAAACCTCAGAATGCTATTTGATTAGATTTTTAAATAATCAATCAGAAACGGAACAAATCGTCATTCTGAAAATGCGTTATTTCAGAGTGAAAACAAAAATATAAAATTAATTGCCATATGCCTGAAACTTGTTACACTTTTCACTCTATAATTCTGTAAAAAAAATCCTAATGTTTTTGACCAGATTTTTAAATAATCCTCCAATAATAGCGCTAAGATGCACATTTCTAAAGGACAACAACGTGCCGTGTGGGTTCGAATCCCAGCCCGGCCGAAAGATTTTTCGGAGATCGAGAAGTATTCGGTCGGGTCCATGGTTGTTGTGTATACGTCTGACATTATTTATTTATTCATTTGTTCATTTATTCATCCAAAAATTAAAAAAAATACATAATTAAAATATTCGATGTGACTGAATGGCTCATGCTTAAGTCTAAAAAAAAAATAAAATAGAAGAGGACAACAAAAATTGAAAAACAATGTCTATATACTTGAGACTTTCAAAATTTACTCAAAATATATTTTACATTATGATTCTATAAACATTTTCAACGACTCCTTGACCAGATTTTAAAATATTCCCACAAAACAGAGAAAATCATCAATCTGAAGATGCGATTTTTCAGAAGAAAGCAAAAGTTGATAAACAATGACAGCATACTCGAAACTTTCCAAGATTAGATAAAAAATATTCTAATTTACGATTCTACAAAAAACTCCTAATGTTCCTCCACTAGATTTTAAAATAATTCCCTGAAAACAGACCAAACGTTATGCTGAAGATGCCCATTTTCAGAGGAAAACAAAAATAGAAAAACAATCGCAGCATACTTGAAACTTTCCTTTTTACGTTCCTGTAAATACACTTTATTCGTAAAATTTAGAACAAATTAATATGAACGCAACGTTAAATTTTGAAAAATAAGTATAAAAAAAGAAATGAAATAAGTAAAATGTAATTGTAGTTTAAATAAAAAGAAAATTGTTAAAATAATAACACACTCTCAGATTAACTTTAATTGTAAATAAGCTTAAAAGTTTCTATTTGTTTCACTGAAAATTAAGTATTTTTACGTAGACTTGTTGTTAAACTACATAAATGTGAACGCATGTTATGTAGTCAGGAAGAAGTATCCATAAAAGGAAGAGAAAAGAACGGGGGAATTACCCGAAGCCTGCGGTAGAAGAACTAACTTTCAGTTTCCGGTATAAACTACGAGGTGTTTTAAATTTAAAAATGACAAATTCTAAAAACGGTAAAAACCGTTATTAGAAAATTATTTATCTCGTTTTCGATCTTGAACGAAAAATTTAAATTCCATTTCTTGTAAATATTTCCGTTAATTTAATTATTTCGCTCCTAATACTTTGATTAGTTCTTTGCAAAATTTTTATTCAATGCGTTTATTATTACCAGGAAATAAATAAAGCTCATTTTGGGCTTAACGATTAAATTTAAGAAAAATCACTTAATATGTTTCACTTATTCTTGTATCTTATTTCTTGCACAACTTTCTATTTAAACTTTTGTTTAAAGTTTATTGAAATGATTTTTAGGTAATATGTTACAATAACAATCGTTGTTAACATTTATTTAACCCTTAGTAAACGAGTTAATTTAAAATAATCGCAACCATCGCTATGCAAAGTCTTATGGTGGATGCGCCGGGGAATTAAAAATGAAATTTAATCTTACGAGAATATTTTTATATTGTCACGAATATAGCGAATAAGGCAGTGTTCATTATGAAAGGGTTAATATGGTCAACGTACAGGAGGCGAGAACTAAACATTTTCAGTCCTAACTAAATTTGATTTTTTTGGATATTATTATTTTAATATAACTTTAAAAAGCTTTGACAAAAATAGGATATGAAAGTATTAAATCATTAAATTTAGAAAAAAAATAGATTTAGCTTTATATCTCGAACACGAATGACGGTGGAAATTCAATAATATCTCAGACGATGGAATTTAAATACTTTTAACGGTGCATCCGACTTCGTAAAGTTTTAATAAACCGTTTTAAAAAGATTTAATTCTATCGTATGTATTGCATTCAACCCAAGTTAAGGGGCAACTCAGTAATCAAGAATAATCAGTGGGAATATAAAAATAAAATAAATCCAAGAAAGTTCACATTCAATGAGGACTTAGTTCTAAGGGTGAATTTCACTAAATTCCAAAGTTTACAAGGGTTGTTTAGACGTTACGCCTAAACTAATTAATGTAACGATAGAGCAACGTTCCGAAAATCTCCTTAACACTGTTTAAAACGCGATAACCCGTGTTTCGTACCCACACATGCCAACAACATTTCTGCCTTTACTGTTTAATTCGAAGTCCCCGCAGTGAAATTATCCTAAACACATTTAATATTGCCCATGATTTTTGATTCCAAATATATTGAACTAATTTGACCCTTAATGGTAGTCTGCAGCTGCCCCCTCCTGGAAAATGAATTTATTAAATTAAAGTAATATTTTATATACTTAACTTGTATGTAGTCGGTAAATGTATACTTTAAAAACCACATCAAAATTAAAAATCACAACAAAAAGTGCGTTCCACGTTATGTTCGATGAATCCGAAAAAAGTTGACGTACAACGACGAGCGGGCACGGTTCCACCCGACGCGTATAATACAGTGCGATCGAATAAAAGTTGGTCAAAGTTGGCCATGAGCCAAAATTCCCAAACTTATTAGCAAGTATCAAGCTGGCGTATATTGATATTTTCAAATTTAGGAACTAAGAAAAGACATTCGGCGGCTTTTTGTTCATGACCTGCTTTGACTATTTTTTATTAGATCTCGCTATATTATTACTGCACAGAGAGAGACAATACATTTATTGAGACATTTTTACAAATGACCTCAACAGGCAATTGACCAGAGGTCTTTCAGCCTTATTACTGTACATTTTAGTAGAAATTAACAATTTTTGACAGTTGTAAATTATTATTTTTGGCAGTTGAAAATTTTCTTTTTACTGCCGATGTGCCATTTGTGATGTCCAACTTTGACAAGCTGTACCGTGCGCAAAAAAAATCGGCGGGATATTTCACCACAATGGCAGAAAAATTTAATCAACTTCCTTCAAATGCCTTGAAAATTCGAGTCGTTTCGATGATTTGTAGCAAAGTTATGAATTTTTGAAAAAAAATGACATTTTTCACTTGTCTTGTTCCGCGTTATGTTCGATGAATCCGAAAAAAAGTTGACGTACAACGACGAGCGGGCACGGTTCCACCCGCACCCGACGCGTATAATACAGTGCGATCGAATAAAAGTTAGTCAAAGTTGGTCATGAGCCAAAATTCCTAAACTTATTGGCAAGTATCAAGCTGGCGTATATTGACTTTTTCAAATTTAGGAACTAAGAAAATACCTGCTTTGACTAATTTTTTATTCGATCTCGCTGTATTATTACTGTACATTTTAGTAGAAATTAACAATCTTTGACAGTTGTAAATTGTAATTTTTTGGCAATTGAAAATTTCCTTTTTACTGCCATCGTGCCATTTGTGATGAGAGAAATGTGCGATTTTTGACAGTTGTCATTTTTAGCAGTTGAAATTTTCTTATTTCTTTTAATATAAAAAAAAACCATTTTTGATTGTAAAAATCCACAATTTTTGGATGCTACTAATTTCTTTATTTACTGTTGAATCGTACAGAAATGCAGAATTTTTTACAATTAGTAATTGTTACTTTTGACCATTGGAAATTTCCCTTTTTGAGTATTGAAATGCCAAAATGTTTTAACTGTCAAAATTTGAGCATTTCTACTATCACTATTTGCCAATAGTGATAGTAGAAATGCTCAAATTTTTAAGTAATAAGCAATTTTTGACAGTCGTTAATTGTTATTTTTGGCAATTGAAATTTCCTTATTACTGCCAACGTGTCATTTGTGATGGTAGATATGTGCAATTTTTGACAGTTCCAAATTGTCATTTTTAGCAGGTAAAATGTTCTTCTTTTTAAATATAAAAAATTCCGTTTTTGAGAGTAAAATTCTACAATTTTCGGCAGCTGCTAATTTCCTTATTTACCGCTGAATCCTGCTGTTTGTGATGGCAGAAATAAAGAATTTTTCGACAATTCGAAATTGTCATTTTTGACAGTTAAAAATGTATCTTTTTACTTTTGAAAAATACCGTTTCTGATAGTGGAATTGCACAATTTTTGACAATTTGTAATTGTTACTTTTGGCCGTTGGAAATTTTCCTTTTTTAATATTAAAAAATTCTGATGCTGATAGTAGAAATGCTCAAATTTTAACAGTCTAACATTTTTGGCATTTGGAAATTTTCTTTTTATTGTTGAAACGTGCCGTTTTCAGTAATAAGCAATTTTGACAGTATTGAAAAGTTATTTTCAGCAATTGAAAATATCCTTTTTACTGCCAAGTAATATTTGTGATAGTAGTGCTATTTTTATCATTTTTAGCTGTTGAAATTTACTTCTTTTTTTAATATCAAAAAATGCCGTCTTTGATGGTAAAAAAACAGAATTTTTGGCAGCTGCAAATGTCCTTATTTACCGTTCAATCATGCCGTTTCTAGTGGCATAAATGCAGAATTTTTGACAATTCGAAATTGCCATTTTTTGCAGTTAAAATTATCTTTTTTTTATATTAAAAAATGCCGTGTTTGATGGTAAAAATCCACAAGTTCTGACCCTTGCAAATTTCTTTATGAGCCGTTTGTGGTGGCAGAAATGCAAAATTGTCATTTTTGACGGTTAAAAATTTATCTTTTTACTATTAAAAAATGCCGCTTCTGACAGTAGAATTGCATAATTTTTGACAATTTATAATTGCTGCTTTTGGCCGTTGTAAATTTTCCTTTTTAATATTGAAAAATGCCGATAGTGATAGTAGAAATACGCAAATTTTGACAGTTAAACATTTTTGGCATTTAGAAATTTTCTATTTATTGTTTCAGTAATGAACAATTTTTGACAATATACTATAACATACTTGATAGTTATTTTCAGCAATTCAAAATTTTATTTTTACTGCTAACGTGCCATTTGTGATAGTAGTGCGATTTTTGACAGTTCGAAATTGTCATTTTTAGAAGTTGGAATTTTCTTATTTTTAATATCAAAAAATGCCGTCTTTTGTAGTAAAAAAAAAACATTTTCTGGCAGCTGCAAATTTCTTTATTTACCAATTAATCGTACCGTTTGTGGTGTCAAAATTTCAGAATTTTTAACAATACAAAAATGGCAATTTTCTTTTTTAATATTAAAAAAATGCAGTTTTTGATTGTAAAAATCCAAAATTTCTGGCAGCTGTAAATTTCTTTATTTACCATTGAATCCTACCGTTTATGGTGTCAAAATTGCAGAATTTTTAACAATACGAAAATGGAAATTTTCTTTTTTAATATTAAAAAAATGCAGTTTTTGATTGTAAAAATCCAAAATGTTTGGCAGCTGCTAATCTCTTCATTTACTGTTAAATTGTGCCATTTATAGTGGCAGAAATGCAGAATTTTTGATAATTCGAAATTGTCATTTTCTTTTTTTTTTATATCAAAAAATGCCGTTTTTGATAGTAAAAATCCACAATTTTTGACAACTGCAAATTTGTTTATGGGCCGTATGCGGCAGAATTTTTGACAATTTGAAATTGTTTCTTTTTATTCGAAATTTCTGTATAAAAGTTTTGCCCCCCCTCTGGAAAAATTTCTGCGGACACCAATGTACATTATAATGCACATATCTTATAATAATCATATAGGGTGGTCAGTTTCAATCTGGTGGTTTGGCGAGATACGTTTATTAAACATAAAAATAGTAGAATGGTTTGCTGCGCCATCTAGTCGTCACTATGAGTATTAAACAACTCGACGGTTTTAAAATAATTATGTTTATTAAACATTGTGTCTACTACACTCATTATTAGTATATATAGGGTGGCCAAAAAACAGGGAAGAGCTTCAGGTTGGTTAATTTCGAGTCGGTAATCCTAAAGCAAGAAAACCGTGAGGTGCTTTGTTAAACCATACTTGAAAGAACTAATACTTTTTAAAGGTTTTATACAAAAATAATTACTGTCTACACAAGGCGCGCACCCAGGGGGTGGCTATCTGGCTTGAGCTACCTCCAAAACATTTATATACCGAGTGTAAACCACCAAACCTGGACATAGTAAAATTGTGCTTTTTACATTTTTTTTTAAATTGTAATGCCACTGCTATATTGCACTTTTTTAAAATATTATATTCAAGATTTTCAGTTTACAAATATGTTTTTGTGTCAGTTATTATAACCGTGAGCCCCCCGCAAGCCAGATTTCTGGGTGCGCGCCTGGTTTACACTAAAATTTGTTACCGGCTTAGCTCAGCGGGGTAGCAAAATGGGAGATGGTACGACTCTGTGAACAAACCAGATATTTATGACTAGCACGTGTGAGGTGGACCCGTGGATTTTAACTCCAACATCAATTGCAGACCTCCTACAGTTTGTCTTTTATTGTAAATGTTCATTTACCACCATCTTCTATTTCTGTTTTTCTTTTTACTTTTAATATAATTCATCAAGATAAACGCAGCACACGTAACTTGTAGGTCCGACATTTCAAGATCGTCTATTGCCTGCCTATGGGCCATAATGTGATCATCAATTCTGCCTCTGGCCCTTGCCCGCGTCATCTACCTGCGAGCTCTGGTTGCCTCCATACGGAGTTCTTCCACCTTCTTGTTCCACCAGTATACCGGCCTTCTGCCTACCGTCCTGGACCGCGAGACTGCTGTTTCGTACTTGCGCATCAACTGTGCTACTGCTCCCACCGCCGACTCCTGCTTCTAGCGAGCTCTAGTTGCTCCAAGTTTGCCCTCAACCTGAGGACGTCCATTCGTACCATTTTCGATCTTGCCTGCGTCTGTGTCGTACGGGCTTGGTGCCTCGCCGTGTACGTCAGATACTTATGTACGCTCAGAGATTCCTCCTCGAGCACTTCCTAGTCCTGTATCCACTGCATCAGGTTGTCTGATGCCAAAGAGGAAGTACGACGCCGATGTGTAGTCATAAATCTCAAATTCTTGCTGCGTCATTTTGCAAAATCTTCGACGACAGTTCTGAGGCTGATTTTCTCACAGGGTTTTCCCAGATCTATTGGTACAGCAAGGGAATGTGTTCATAAATCAGATGACATACTCTTTGTTGTACCAATGCAAATGCCAGAACTGATAAATCAAATAAATACTCGTCAATTAATTCAACAAACAATCATTTCATTTAACTAAACCTAACCAACACGCATCGACACGAATCTGGTAAATAATTAAGGGTTACTACAGAAATTAAACACAACGACATCCGTCGAACTTGGTCGAATTTCCCATGTTGTACACTTGAAGTCCGGTTGTAGGCGCCATCTCAAGCATCTCATGCCCCCTGCTGTTGGTGAACGAAGAGCCCCACTGGGTGGCCTTTACCTAAACCTAACCAACACGCATCGTCACGAATCTGGTAAATAATTAAAGGTTACTACAAAAATTAAACACAACGACATCCGTCGACCTCGGTCGAATTTCCCACGTTGTACACTTGAAGTCCGGTTGTAGCCGCCATCTCAACAATCTCCTGCCCCCTGCTGTCGGTGAACGAGGAGCTTCACTGGGTGGCCTTAGCGCTGAGGTCCCCCACCACCAACACGCTACCTCTGTGTTTTTTTTTGCGTATTCAACATGCATCACGTTATTGATTAGAGTTATTTATTTGCTTATATTCTTGTGTTATCAGCGTATAACACAATTGACCCTTCATTATTGACGCTCGGAGGATCGTTAATGTAAATAAGAAAAAAAATCGATCCTTCAGGAACCGAGTAATTTGTGATTATCTCATTAAAAAGGTTATTATTCAATTTCACGCAATATACCCTTTCAGTATAGCATTCGACAAGTAAGTAGAGTGCGATCAATTCTAAAATCCGATTAATTTTTTGCGACCAATTTACTATATGAAACCAGAAAATTTAAATTGCACAGGAATTAACTTAATTCTTGTTAAAAAATACAAGATAAAAATCATTTATCCTGTATACAATACCAATTTATAAAATGTAGTAAAACCGTTTGCTCAAATTGCATTTTAAATATTTAGTTACCGCGTTTAATAATTCATAACAAAACCGATGACACCCTAGGGAACGTTTTTATGGTAAATTTATATTAAATTTTTGTTTTTATACACGCGACTGAAATTAAAATCTTTAATTGGATGCCTTCTAGTAAACACCACTAAATATAATATTTGATCTTATGTTTCCCACAATTCCACTCGACTTTAATTTATATCCACGCCCCAAATTCAATATTGGACATAACATTAATTGAAATTTATTTAGCCGTGATTAATTTAATTACAGTATTCATTTTAGTTTTAATTAAATGCGGATTCATTATTTTATCCGATAATCAATGTTCTCATTTGGATGAACCTGAAAAAAATTGCTTCTGTAAAATTAATTAATATGTAAAGGTTACATTGATTCGAAATTGAAATATTTTAATTATTATGTAATTCCTCTAGAAGGTTTAATTATAAACAATAGATTAATTTTTTTTTTCATCGCGGTGATAACAGGGGTCAAGTGATAATGTTTAATAAATAATCCGTCCTCCGGAATTTCCCGCGTTCTGTCGTGTTATGAACATGTAAATATTATAATTTTGATAACAGTAATAAAGACGAAAATAGTACATTATTATACAAGTTTAATAAGAGGGTATATTGTGGCACGAGTGGGATGTAACGAGTGCCCCACAATGCCTCTTATTAAACAAGTATAATATACTATTGTTTCTACTTTGGTTTTAGTTAAGGATTTATTTCTAAAATAAAATATATACTTAAACCTAGTGAGTTTTATCTTTTAACACTTGGCAGCACTAAAAACATTTGATCCCTTCGAAGTAATTTAATATTTGACATACGTGTTTCTACGGCGATTTCAATAATTAATTTTAAAACATATTAAATCAAGAATATTACTTACACACCTCCAAAAATAAGGGAAGTTGTCAAGGGTGCGATAAACAAACTATTTCCACGTAAGTTATAACCAATTTAAGCTTACAAAATAATGCAACGCCTAAATGATTATGTTTACAATTCTTTCTCGTTCCTCGTGTCAGGCATCAATCGCCGCTAATTAAAAATCCACACCGACTCAAGCGGCTCTTTTTCGCCGCGAATAAAACATGCGTTATACTCTCGCTGTTTCTTCCGTGATATTCGTTTTGCAAAGAAAGTGATAATACATATAATAAATTACAAGCTTTCCTCTGTGTATGTTGTGTTGCCTAAACGTCGTCACCGAGAGCCAAGTGAATTCATGCGTCCGGCCATTGTCATCGAGTTCCTACATTTTCCACGCGGATAAAAAGTGAACAATATGACGCCTCCGTTTTCATTAACCTTAGTGGTACTGGTGGCGAACTCCCCAATATGCATTCGAACATATTCAGTGTGTAACGCATTGGACGGTTCCAATTATCCTACTAATTAACGGAAATTTTACATTTTGATGTCGACATATGTCACGTTTAAGTACTGCCAATCGCAACAATTAAAATGTTACCACAAACAGTTTAATAATGAGCAAAACTGTAAAATAAAAAATCTCATTATTAAACTATTTTTGATATAACAAAAGGTCGATTGTTAAACCAAAGTAGAAAATAGTATATTATTGAACGAGTGAGGCCATTGCCACTCTGATGAATTGCAACACGAGCCGTAGGCAATGGCCAACTTGTTCACGAGTTTAATACTATACTTTTTCGCATCATATTAAATAATTACCTAAAGATTTTTCTGTTTGTATTAAATTATAACGAATAATTTTTCTGTTTGGAAATTGCGGCAGTTCGCTGAAAAAAAACGAATCGTAACCATAGTAACAACTAAAGTGTTGGGCAATGAAACCGCTATCATTTGATTGGACGTCACCTGTTGGGCAATGAAATTGCTATCATTTGATTGGACGTCACCTGTGGAGAAAATTATTCGGCCGAATAGTGGACAACTTTCTCAATCAAAAACGATTTAACAACGTTTATATTATTTAATAAGATGCGAAAAAGTTAATTTATATCTTTTATATTGATATAAAATGTTCTACAAATTTCTCAATAGAGTCGGAATTCTTTTTATTATTAGTCTACACCAAATAAATAAAAGAAAATTCTTAGATCAAAATTTTTTAGTGCCTTAATGAAGGACTATAATAGGTCTTTGATGCTCACAAGGCATAAGTTCTTCAATACTTACTTATTTACCGAGGACGAAAAGGTGCACTTTTATGGCCGAATCCACCTGACGAGGCTTTTAAAAGGCTAATTTAAAATTTATCCACCGATCAATAATTCTCATTTTTCAAGTTGCCGCATCGAATCTAGAGGTGACTCAACCGCAAAGGGTTAAGTGCTGATTATGTAATGATTATGTAAGCGTTTCGATTTCAGATGCACTATTCTCCTTAGGTAGATACACCAAACCAACACTGATAAATAGATATGTAGAGCCATCCTAAAATCTGGTGTCACATTGCACACTGAACATCTTAAACTCATAATTATTCAGCGAGCGCCGCCGAGTGAACTTAATGTAAATACAACACAGAATCGCTCTCGACGTAATGATTCATCTTCAATTCGGTGATGCGGCCACGCGTAGATTTGTTACCGTGTTCTCTCACTCTGCGCAAACTTTACCACCAGGTGTCACGACATTTTGAGATGGCTCTAGGAAAGCCAGTTTTTAATATGAAAAAATTGTTTTGTTCAAATATAATATTATTTAATAAATAAAATAAATACATAACTATTAATAGAATATTTAAAACCCAAATGAACCAGTGATATTGTATCCTCCTCCTTTGCTTTTTGAAAGTTGTCCATGGATTTGCCTAAACTGATCGACGTGATGTAGTTCGTAGCCAGTTTTGCTTTCTCGAACGAACGAGACGGCTTGTCGTTTCAGCCTCGGGTTGTAATTTTTCTCCTCCTGTATTTCTCCATGCGGAAAAGCAATGATTATTCCAATAATGCAAAACAGCACGAATGCGCGAATCATTTTCTGAAAATAAACAAGCAACGTAACGGCATTCTGAATATTAACAATAGATTACTTTTGAGTAATATAGAAAATTATACAGGGTATTTCAGAGCTCTGGGAACGATCAATCACGTGCTTATTTGTCAAAATTTCGAAAAATGTTTTATACAAAAGTTCTGTGTAATAGTGAGCTGCACGCCCTAAAATGATTTAAATTTATACAGGGTGTCTCATAACAAAGTTACAGATCAAACTTATGTTTTTTTTAAAGAGAACACCCTGTATTTTTTGTTATTTTTGAATTATATCGAGCAAATAAAGGTGAGTTACTTCAATACTCCCTATACCTATTGTTTGCCGTTTTAGAAATATTTGAAGATTTGTTGAAATGCATGGTCTGGGTGAAATTTTACACCCTGTATAATAAATTTACTAAATATTTCGAAAAACTATGCAAGGTTAAAAAATAATGCACCGGATTAAGATAATCATAATGTAAATGATTCATGTCGGGCTAATAAAGAGAACTTATTAATCGATTGGAAAAAGAAATCTTCAATTTTTTTTTTTAAATAATGAAACAAATTAAACTTACCAAGACTGTCTTGTTGAAGTGGCAGTGTAAAACTTATGCAAAGGGATTAACGCCGGTCTCTTTTATACCCATACGTTTTGGATTTTCCAAAGCCCATGCGATAAACACATCAGAGATATGTATAAAGTAATTCCCCGTTCGTGCGGTATTTCCAAAACTACAATGGAATATTTTATATATACCGGGTGAAACTGAATTCTGGTAAACCCCTAATATCATTTGCATTTTTACGTATATCTTTATGAAATTCAGTACGGTGTATTGAGAGAATAAAGTGTGTCGACATGTGGACTTTAACTTTTCTATTTCAAATAGAACACCCTGTATATTTTTACATAATTTAATTTGTCTCGGCCGGGGTTTGGCAATTGTTTGGTTTTGGATGGATTATTTTTTTACAAATTTTCCAATCTTTGAATACATTTTTCGTTTTTCCAATTCAAGTTTTGATTGTTGTAACTTTACTACTTTCCAGGATATGGCAATTGCTTTTTTGGTAATCAAAAATCTATTGATTTTTAATAAATTTCGAGTTTAGAAAAGGAAATTCCTTGATCGAATATTTTTTTACAAATTTTTCAATCTTTGAATGCATTTTATATTCTCCTCGTTCAAGTTTGGATTGTTGCCAATTTCTTGCCGTTCAGGATGTGGCAATTGTTTTATTAGAATGTAAAAAACGTATTCTTTTTAAACAAATTTTGGGCTTTGCAATCAAATTCCTTAACGGATTTTTTTTTAATTTTCAGATGTTTGAATGCATTTTTCGTTTGTCCAATTCAAGTTTGAATTGTTGTAACTTTGCTACCATCCAGGATGTGGCAATTGCTTTATTGGGAAATCAAAAATGGATTGTTTTTTAATAGATTTTGAGCTTTGGAAGCAAATTCCTTGGTGAAATAAATTTTTACAAATTTTTCAATCTTCAAATGTATTTTATGTTTATCCAGTTCAAGTTTGGATTGCTGTCATTTTGTTGCCGTTCAGGATTTGGCAATTATTTTATTAGGAAATAAAATCAAAAACGTATTATTTTTTTAATAGATTTTGGGATTTTCAAGTAAATTCCTTGTAGGATAATTTTTTTATAAATTTTCCAGTCTTTGAATGAATTTTTCGTTTTTCCAATTCAAGTTTGAATTGTTGTAACTTTGCCACCCTCCAGGATATGGCAAGTGCTTTATTGGATAATCAAAAATGTAATGTTTTTTTTAATAGATTTTGAGCTTTGAAAGGAAATTCCTTGATGAAATAATGTTTTACAAATTTTCCAATCTTCAAATGCATATTATGTTTTCCCAGTTCAAGTTTGGATTGTTGTCATTTTGTTGCCGTCTAGGATATGGAAATTGTTTGGTTGAGAAGTTGTAAGTGTTGTATGGATTTTGAGCTTTAAATGCAATTTTTTTTTAATTTTCCAAACGTTTTATACATTTTTCGTTTTTCCAGCTCAAGTTTGGATTGTTGTCAATTTATTGACAATTGGCAATTGTTTGATTGGAAATTAAGAAACCTATCGGGTTTTAATGGAATTTGAATTTTGAAAGCAAATTGCTCAATGGATTTTTTATTCACAAATTTTCCAGTCTTTGAATGAATTTCAGTTTAAGTTTGAGCTGTTTTAATTTTGTTGTCGTCTAGCATGCGGCAATTGTTTAATGGGAAATCAAACAAGTATTGTTTTTAATAGATTTTGGGGTTTGGAAGCAAATTCCTCGATGGATTATTTTTTTACCAATTTTTCTATCACTAAATGTATTATTAATTTTTCCAATTAAAGTTTGGATTGTTGTCAATTTGTTGTCGTCCAGGATATGGCAATTGTTTTATTGAAAAATCATAATCATATTATTTTTGATAGTTTTTGAGGTTTGGAAGCAAATTCCTTGGTAGATTATTTTTTTAACAATTGTCCAATCATTAAATGTATTATTAATTTTTCCAATTAAAGTTTGAATTGTTGTCAATTTGTTGTCCTCCGGGATATGGCAATTGTTTTATTGGAAAATCATAAATATATTGTTTTTGATAGTTTTTGAGGTTTGGAAGCAAATTCCTTGATGGATATTTTTTTTACAAATTTTCTAATCTTTCAATGTATTATTAATTTTTTCAATTAAAGTTTGGATTGTTGTCAATTCGTTGTCTTCTAGGATATGGCAATTGTTTTATTTGAAAATCATAAACATATTGTTTTCGATAGTTTTTGAGCTTCGGAAGCAAATTCCTTGATCGATTATTTTTTTACCAATTTTCCAATCATTAAATGTGTTATTAATTTTTCCAATTAAAGTTTGGATTGTTGTCAATTTGTTGTCGTCAAGGATATGGCAATTGTTTTATTGGAAAATCATAAACATATTGTTTTTGATAGTTTTTGAGCTTTGGAAGAAAATTCCTTGATGGATTATTTTTTTACAAATTTTCCAATCTTTCAATGTATTATTAATTTTTCCAATTGAAGTTTGGATTGTTGTCAATTCTTTGTCTTCCAGGATATGGCAATTGTTTTATTGGAAAATCATAAACATATTGTTTTTGATAGTTTTTGAGCTTCGGAAGCAAATTCCTTGATGGATTATTTTTTTAACAAATTTTCCAATCTTTAAATGTATTATTAATTTTTCCAATTAAAGTTTGGATTTTTGTCAATTTGTTACCGTCCAGGATGTGGCAATTGTTTTATTGGGAAATTATAATCTTTTGCTAGTTTTTGAGCTACGAAAGCAGATTCCTTGATGGGTATTTTTTTTTTTTACAAATTTTCCAATCTTAGAATGCAATTTTGTTTTTCTAGTTCACCTTCGTATTATGGACACATTGTTGCTGACTAAAACACAGCAATTATTTAAATAAGGTATTAAAAACGAATTAATTTTCTATAGATGTCCTTAAGCTAATTTTGGGATAGATTTTAATTTTAATTTTTCAATCCTTAAATACATTTTTTGTTTTCCCAATTCAAGTATGGATTGTTGTTATTTTGTTGCCATCCAGGATATGGCACATTGTTTTATTGGAAAATAGAAAACGTAAACTTATTCTCTTTTAATGTATTCTTAACTTTAGAAGCGAATTCCGTAATGGATAATTTTTCTTTACTAATTTTCCAATCTATGAATGCATTTTTCGTCTTCCCAGTACAAGTTTGGATTGTTATATTTTGCTGTTTGGAATAAGGCAGTTATTTCTACAAAGAATCAAAATCCTCTTTAATTTTGAAAGGATGTTGAGCTTTTGAAGCAAATTCCTTAATAGATTAGTTTTTTAGAAATATGTTGTTTTTAAGTAGATTTATATTTATTGTGAGTAAATAACATATAATCGATTTTATTATAAGAGTGGCTGTGGCAGATGACTGTCTTGATGCCAGTAAAAAAAAGTTGTTCTTTCATATATTCTAAAAAAATATAATTATAAATGCCATGGGTTTAATTAGGGTTGTTCTTATATAATTCGCAATGTAGAGCAAGATTCAGAACTGTCATGAAATGGGTCTAGAAATGAAACCCTAAAACTGAAAAAAAAATTTAAGCGTTCCTTCTCCGGATTGTTTCGTCAAATTTCCTTTTCGTTAAAATTGAAAAAATATCCCATGAACACAGTTCTAGCACGATTACATTCTATAAAATCACCCTGCCATTTCTTTTCTTAATCTTCCTATTCTGGGTTCTAGATAATTGCGGATTAATGGTCTCTGCAAATAAAATAAAATTAAACTTTTGTTATTGCCCTCGGAAGTTGAACCTAAGCTGAAATGTGTCTTTAAACATCAAGGAATTATTTTATTAATTAATATCTTTATTTATACCTTTGAAGTATAATGGCCGTCGTACACGGAATTCTACATTCTTTGTTCCATTGGAAAAATGATTTATATGTCCCGCAGCAAACTCAAGTATACTAAAGCGACGGCTACGAGCAACTTTTCGAATTTCTTATGTAAATTCCTTCGTATATCATTGTCGAAAATTCAACTCGATGCATTGAATTTAAATAAATGTTCGCTTAATGAATGAATAAACTAATCACACTGAGAATAGAGGAATATTTATACGTATGAGATTTATTCAGAGGTGAGTTTGGGGTCGTTAAACAATTGTCCATCGAGTCTATAGAAACAGCTACAATGTACACATGCAGGGGAATAAAGGAAAGTTCCACGTAATTACTGGTCAAGCTCGTGGCAATTACTAATTGGTCTAATTAATTATTGCTGTGGGATTAGTTTATAGAAAAGATGGGATATTTCTGGAAGATTTAATTGTTTAAATAATGAATAAATTAGAAACAACCTTACTTGTTGCAGAAAGGATTAAATTAGTTGTATTGAGTTTAAATAATGGTCTATTTATTTCAGTATTGAGTGTAGTATGTTATATATATACAGGGTATTTTTTTTATCGTGGGCCATAGGATTTTACATGCTAAAAATTATATCTTGTGTTAATGTATATTTTATCATAAAATTTTGAAGGAAATTTTAGTTAGTAATAAATCAATTGTTTTTCTACATGATGCGCTTAGTCAGAATAATTTAAACATGTTTTATTTCACTAAAAAATGAAATTATTTAAAATAAATAACTGAGCAAACATAATCAAAGTACCTTGAATTTCTGAAATGTCAGATTGATTAGTGAATTAATTTCATTTTTTAAAGGAATAAAACATGTTTAAGTTAATCTAATTAAGCGCATCATATGGAAAAGTAATTGATTTATTACTAACTAAATTTTGCTTTAAAATTATATGTTAAAATATACATTAACACGAGGTATAATTTTTAACATGTAAAATCCTATGGCCCACGATAAAAAAAAACGTACTGTATATATATTTTAGGAAGTCAAGTGTGATAGTTTTGTATATCTAGCAGTAAAGTTAAAAAAATCAGGTATCGTTTTTAATTTTGACCATGGAGTTGAACACAAGCCAGGATATTCGTAAAGTAAATAGTTTATAACATAAACGCAAAGCTTTCATTTCCCTCTTTGTTTTATTTATTTCGTTACATTTGTCCGACCCTTTTTTATCGGTCAACTGATTGGAATAGGGGCCCTATTCCAATCAGTTGACCCGACCTTTCGTTTCTATACAAATTTAAATACACATTTTATATATAATACATAATTGGAACTGGAAAAAACAAATTGGTATTTACTTCATGTAATATGCTCATAAACTCCAAACTATAATCAAAAATTTTCAACCGTGAAAAATCTTGAAAATGTTTTAATCACAAATATACTGGCAGATCGAATGGCCAAAACTTTCAATTTCCTAAATAAATAATCCAATTATGCAAACAATATGTTTGAGAAATGCACTATAATTACATCTCTTTCTATACTACATTTGTTAAACAGAAATAATTATGACGTACTTTGACCGTACAGCGCAGGCGGCATCTAGCGTGCATCCCTAACATTAAGTAATTTAACATATATTTAGGGTTTTAAATGTTTACTGAGTAAAATTTTGTATTATCTACAATGTTTACTTTAAGAAACAAACCTCTAACTGCGAAATTTTAGATAATGTTGATAAACGTATATAAATATTTTGAACGAACAGCATCTCGATAGTATTGGATGTATGCAACCCTACTTACCTATATATATATATACCGGGTGTGGCACTTAAGACGCCTCGGACCATAGCTCCTTTACGATAAAAGCTATCGAAAAAAATCTAAGAACAAAGTGGTGCATAGTTACCGTCGCTATGTTTTAAAAATATTTCTAATCATCAGTGGCGTGGCGTACTCCAGTGGCGTACCAAACTTATGTTTTTTTAAATGGAATGCCCTATTTTTTATTGCAGATTTGGAAAGTGCTCGACGAGTACTTATTTTTTTATCTAACATGTTATACCCTTCACTTTAGCGGTTTCGCTGTTATAACCCCTTCTTTCAAAATTGCGCCCCATTTTTGAGATTTTTTTGTAGAGAAACTAATTGACGCCGGCGCCTAAATTTTGAATTGAGGTACAGGTTAAGACCTCGTATACCTTCACATAATTTTTTTTCGGGTAATTTATGGAAAAAAAATAATTTTTGATTGATCTTCGTATGTTGTCATTTTTTCCGAAAATTTCAAATGGCACCCCCCTAAAAAAATTACGGCGTTGTACAGCCAAAACTCTAAATTTTTCATTGGTGTAAAAAAAATTACACATTGCATAACAAAATTTCGGAGAAAAAAGGAATTTCATCGCAAATGTCGGGAAACGTTTTCCGTTCCCAAGTGTGCCATGAGAAAACAAAAGATTGGTAATTGTCAAAGTACCAAAACAAATACACAAATACGGTCAACATAATAGTATGTACCTATTTATTCAACATGATATGAAAAATGCAGATTAAGAAAATTTAACAACTTAAACTAAATGTTCGAAATGACGACCTTCCTGCTGGAGGCATAACCGCAACTTCTGGTGATATACCGCAGTTCATTATTTTCGGTAATAACTGCCTTCTTTCTAACTCTCCTTGGCCGTTTCACACTTCCCGTAGTAGTAAATCTCTCCAACACTTTTTGAAACGCACGTTCATTTGGATGTGCCCTGTGCGGATATCTCGCAGCGTACACTCGTGATGCCAAGAAACAATTCTTGTTACATTCTCCAAGAATAAATATCATGTCAACCATTTCCTCTTGAGTTCGGAACATTTTTAGAACGTTTATCAAAAATGACTTATGGCTGCTACTGACGTCTAATAATTTACTTTGACAATTACCAATCTTTTGTTTTCTCATGGCACACTTGGGAACGGAAAACGTTTCCCGACATTTGCGATGAAATTCCTTTTTTCTCCGAAATTTTGTTATGCAATGTGTATTTTTTTTTACACCAATGAAAAATTTAGAGTTTTGGCTGTACAACGCCGTAATTTTTTTAGGGGGGTGCCATTTGAAATTTTCGGAAAAAATGACAACATGCGAAGATCAATCAAAAATTATTTTTTTGCCATAAATTACCCGAAAAAAAATTATGTGAAGGTATACGAGGTCTTAACCTGTACCTCAATTCAAAATTTAGGCGCCGGCGTCAATTAGTTTCTCTATAAAAAAATCTCAAAAATGGGGCGCAATTTTGAAAGAAGGGGTTATAACAGCGAAACCGCTAAAGTGAAGGGTATAACATGTTAGATAAAAAAATAAGTACTCGTCGAGCACTTTCCAAATATGCAATAAAAAATAGGGCATTCCATTTAAAAAAAACATAAGTTTGGTACGCCACTGGAGTACGGCACGCCACTGATGATTAAAAATATTTTTAAAACATAGCGACGGTAACTATGCACCACTTTGTTCTTAGATTTTTTTCGATAGCTTTTATCGTAAAGGAGCTATGATCCGAGGCGTCTTAAGTGCCACACCCGGTATATAGGCAATATGTCAACTATCAGTGACGGTTCGCGGGGGTTTTTCTGGTACGGCCGAGGAACAAGAGGTGCCAATACAGATAGGTAGGGTCAGTTGCAGAGACGGCTGGCTGCGTGACCGCACCTATCTGTATTACCACCTCTTGTTCCTCGGCCGTACCAGAACAAACCCCGCGAACCGTCACTGTCAACCACAGCTCTCGTTGGAATTTTTAAACAAATTCAATGCATTTGATAAACAAGTCCCTGTTCTTTTCCTAATAGCCTAGAGCTGGTCACATGGACATGTATCCCAAGTAAAAAAAAAAAATCAACAAAATATATGGCTTTCTTGATAATAAGGTAAATTATGAAAGTAATTGAGATCTTTTGATTCATTCTTAATATTAGAAAATAGACGAATTATCAATGCACTATTTACAGCTCATGTATTATAATAATAGAATTAAAGAATGCATCGAATTTAAAGTTAGTGTTTTGCAGTTTTACGTGCTTGGAGAGTAATATAAGAAAAGGATACCGAGAAAACAATGTAAAAAAAAAAGATAATATGGATACACTCCCATAAAAGGAGTGTTTACTTCCCCAACTGATAGAATAAAGCCTATAAGATGAAATGGATATTGTGGACTATTAGTGGTTGCTATAGGGCTATTTTGTCGATAACTGTCTTCTAATAGCCGTTAAATCGGCTATATACAGGTTAGAATGAACCTTAAATTTTTATAAGACATAAAGAGTACATTCCGCATCACGTGTAATACTATTTTAACGTCCATATACAGTGATGGGAATTTCCGTAAGACATTATTATGCATTCATGTTGTATACATAATTGAATGAATGCTTTTAAAAATATTCATAGAATGATAGAAGTTGTATTATTTATTCATGAACTTTCTCCACACACAGTGCGTTTTATTATCAATGCCCTATAGGTATTTACATATTAAAATATGTATGTCTGTTAATAATTCTTTCTATTGCAAATTTCAATATTATTTTTACACCGGTTTTTAAGAAATTAACGAAATTAATTATTGTTTAATGGTTATTTATGCAAATGAGTAAAGTAGTACTTTTTTCACGAGTAGGAAAGATTGTCACACGAGCCGAAGCGAGTGCGGCAATTCCTACAAGTGAAAAAAAGTTGCTTTACTCTCGAGTTTCATACAAAAGTTTTTCTACGTCCGTAACTTTAAATAAATTCGATAAAACCTTAATCAATTTTTATAAGTAATAATACTTTTTTTAAATAAAAAAAATAAAATAATAATCAAGTTTTCTTGATCGGAATCGAATGTTTGACATTTATCGGCGGAACTCGCGGCGTGTTGCGAAGCGTTCATGACACACAATTTTATAGTAGCGTTAAAAATGAACCGCTACGGCACATTTTTTCACGCAAAAGAGTGAAAAAATGAACCGTTATGGCACTTTTTTTCACGCTGTTTGTAGGGTTCAGGAATCACATATTTTATGAACCCAAATTAATGTAAAAAATTGTACATTTTATAACGGACGTAGAAAAAATTATATGAACATCAAGTTTTCAGGTCATTGAATGCGAGTTTGATGGGAACTATTTTCTCTAGCCCATACCCTTAAAAAATCTCGAATCAGATTCAAGATTGTTATTAAGGGAAGCTAAGTTTAAGAGCTACAAATTACGTAATTAAAAAGTTTTACTAGAAAGAGGTTATTTGATATAATGGAATTTTTTTGATTAAAGAAAAATGTAAATGTTGTAGACTGAACATTCCTACTTTTATTGACGAAATAACATTTATGCTGGCCGGCACTGAAATAGTAATTTACGATATAAGTACCGTTATGAAGATAGTTTAAACATGATACATATGACTCACAATTATGTAACCTTGGATCACATTATCATTTATTACATGACATCAGCCGAAATAGCTCAGTTGGGAGAGCGTTAGACTGAAGATCTAAAGGTCCCTGGTTCGATCCCTGGTTTCGGCAGCTTTTTAGCATTGAATATATTTATCGCAAAAAATCAACTCCTTGTGAATCAGGGAGAAAAGGGCCCGCATAACCGAGTGATTTTTGTTATACCGTATGCTACAGAAATTGATTCCGCAACGTGCAGTTAGATTAAGCACCAGAATAGGAAATGTAGACCAACGAAAATAATCATTTTCCTAATACAAATGATTAATTCTGCATTTCTGGCTCGCACGTTATAATAAAAATAAGTTACTAAAATTCATACTAATGAAATCCAGCCTGGTCTAAATTATCTGTGCAGTTTTGAATCTTTCTCTTAATCCATGAGCACCTACCTCGTTTTCGAGTAATTTAAATAAAGCTAAAAAAAGCTGCCGAAACCAGGGATCGAACCAGGGACCTTTAGATCTTCAGTCTAACGCTCTCCCAACTGAGCTATTTCGGCTGATGTGATATATGAAATGATAATTTCCAAAGTCAAATAAAGGATGTGTTGTATTGTGCTTAAATTAATGCGAAGAAATTTATATCATTTCAAGCTCGACGAATAATTAGGGAGTGGCAGCATTGCGTCGTGTTATTATACTTTTCTCACTTTAATAATTACACATATAAAGAACGATCTTAAAACAATGATTTATCTAATTGTGTCTGTTATTAAAATAATACTCTTTTTCGGTAAAATACATTTGAATTTCAAGGATTTAAATAAAATGAATAAATAAGGTTCTTTAAATTAAACTGACACATAAAGAAATTGTGATTTTACTTATTTAACTACAATATATGTACATCCTTACAATATGTTACAGTGCATGTTTCCATCAAGAATTTACTGTTGTACAGTCATTTTCAACAAAAATACATCATATTTTAATTGAGTAATACATGCAGTAAATATTTAATTTTTACAGTGGTGCGTGTGTGATTATTATTAGACTAGACTGGGAAAAAATCCATGTAGATTTAAATCAAAATATATTATGTGTAAATATGAAATAATAATAATCTAAGGCAACTCCAATTTTATATTATTTATCAAAGTTAATGTTATTCCATTAAAAACATTATTGCATGAAGAGAAACATTCTTCTGCGCAAGAAAAAAATGTCAGTTTTTGAACGGATGGCATAAAAAATCGTTATTTAGAAAATTTGTTTCTGAGAAATATAATTGACCTCTGCAAGCATTTTAGTTAAGCCACGCTGCACTGTAATTGTAACTTTGATAGAGTAACTTTTATTGTTTATATTTTTTCATAATTCAAAGTGCGCTCTGTATCTCAAAAACGAATCCAGGAATTAACATGAAACTTTGAACATAAATCTTGTTTGATAATTCCAAGAAAAGAAAAGCTTTTGGTAAAATTTCGTAAACCGGAAGTGGGTGTTTACCTTAACCTTTTTTTGTTTCTTATCGATATTTTTTTAAATATGAAACATATTACAAAAATATTTTAACAAATATTAAAGGTAACAAAGAAATGAACATGTTTTGTTTAAAAATATTTTTCATAAAATTATTTTTAAACAAACAAAATTTTATTTTATTTTTCTGAAAAATGTAATTTTATGAAAAATATTTTCAGTGAAAAGATGTTATTTTATCTCCAACGAAAATATTTTGTTCATGTTTTGTAGAAACCAAAAATTATAAAAAAATTGACAACTAATTGATATATTTATTTATAGTTGGTTTGAAATTAATATCTTTGAATTATTGACAACTCATGAAAATTAATGTATATTCAAAGTCCAAAGTGCATTAAATCAAACATAAATGATTGTTTCTCATCAATTACAACTACTAACCGGTTTCTGGCTACTAGCCGTCAACAGTACGCTTGCGTCCGTTGATGGAAATTTATGCAGTCGTGTGAACCCCGCTCTTGATTTCCAACAGCGAATTTTGAAGATCGTTGGGATCAACCTTTTTATCTCGTTAAAACAAATTCATAAATACAAGGAATTTAGATATGAAAAAATGATGTTGTAGCGACTTACAAACTAACATTTGCAACTTAAAACCACCAAATACTAGCGATTGTTGATCCTAAGATTTGTCTCAGTATAGTACGAATTAAAATTTTTGTGTTTACAATGAACTTAAAACTAGGGATTTTTCCTTAGGCTGGGAGCACACGTTATTATGAGTAATAAGTAACTCGATGGTTTTAAAATGGTAGAATGGTTTGCTGCGCCATTTAGCCGTTCCTAGATCGAACCATTAAATCCATTGAACGTAATCTTTGTGCAATTTTCCTACGTTTTACTTAACTCGAAGGCAAACATTTTGACTTCTTCACAAAACATACCTTTATCTACTGTACAACAAAACTTATATTTGCTATAAAGAAAATATTCCATCGAGTTGGTAACACTGCGTGTTACTCGAGCGTAACCAGATGGAAAGCTCTGCTATTGAAATGGTTGATAAAACGAGTTTTCTGCAAATAACTTTTAATGCGTTAGGAATTTGGACAGGGTTGTTATTGGGAAAAATGTTTATTTTTTAATTCTGCACAGGATGACATAAAAATATACAGGGGCTCCTATTTAAAATAAGAAAAATAAAGTGCTTTAAAAGGGTATAGCCGAATAAGATGGTCAAAAGTGCCCCCAAAGCAAATCAATAATCGCGATGACTGAATGAAAGATAATTAAAAATGCCGTTGATTGCTCGAAATTTCAGCCTCCTGAAGCAATTCGTTGTCGATATATAACTGAAAACGTGAATTTTACGTTTTATTTTTTTCTCGTTTTCTATTGCAAGAATCAAGCTGAAACAACATCTACCCAAAACAAAAAAAAATACTTCTCGCAGTATTTTTTTTCAATTTTTTTGGCGCCAAATTCAAATAGAAAAATGAAGTAAAAGTTTTCAAAACTTATTTTTGTAGTGAAGGCATTCGAGGACTGTCTCAGGTTTTTTTCTGTAAATGTGTTTTACCAAATTCTATAACATACATTTTTTTCAGAATTTTAAACAGTGTGGAAGATAGTTAAAATAATTAAAAACCACTTTTACCACCTTAAAAATTTGAATTTCACACCAAAATTGTGATAAAAAAGTTATTTTTGTAAAGTGATTATCTTTTTTTTTTAATTAGAGAGATACATTTCACAAAAATAATCTTATTCGGCTATACCCTTTGAAATGTTTGACACTAAATTTTGGACACCCTGTATAATTCATATCAATCAAACTTGGTTAACGGGACTATCAGACCTTATTTAATAAGTACCTTGTATGATTTTATTAACAAGGCACTATTTTTATTTTTTATTCATTTTTTAAAACAATAGTGCAAAACTGATTTTTTTAGTTTTAATTTTTTTTTGTTAATATCCCTGAATCGATTCCAATAAAATTATAGGAATATGTAGGCAACCATAAAAGGTACTCAAATAAGCAATAAAATAAATAGCATGTAATTTCAAAAAATATATCATCACGACGTCACGCTTTTTTGGGACAACCTGTATAATCAAAAATATTTTCCTAAAATGCATCATAGGATACAAATATATTCTACAAAATATCGAAATACTAGCTTAATTAGTAACTGAGCTATCGAAGACGGAAGGTGTGATGCAGGACCCTGTATAATAATAATAAAATGCTATATTTTCCGTAAGGCAATCGACACAATTATGTCTGGGGATTACGTGAAATAATGAGTTGGATTTACTTAATTAGTAGAAGTATTATTTTTAAGAAATATAATCCGTGCTAAAAAACTGCCGAAACCAGGGATCGAACCAGGGACCTTTAGATCTTCAGTCTAACGCTCTCCCAACTGAGCTATTTCGGCTCATACAACATATTAAATACATTATTATATCGTGCGAGCCACAAAATTTTGTTTCATAGTAGGCTGTGAGACAAATGAGGTTTGTCGCATATTATTACGTCATGAGACTAGATTTGTTCAATTGAATTCGATTTAAAAAAAAATAATTAATGTTTCTGACTCTCAGGCATGGCCAACTCAGAAACAAAATTCTGTGGCTTACACCTTACAAGTTTTATAAGAGGGTATATCGAGTGGAATTGGAACTAATTTAAACTTATAGTATACTACGTACCTCCTTAAATGTTTATAGAAACTTATGGATATGTTTACATTTGTTTCTTGTTTTTCGTGTAGGGCATGGATGTACGCCAATTAAAAATCCACACCGAATAAAAACAACGACAGAAGAGTCTTTTTTTCGCCGCGAATAAAACATAAATTGTACCCTTTTTGTTACTTACGTGCTATTCGTAAATTATTCATAATAATGTAATAAATTACAAACTTTTGGCCAGAGTATGTGGCCATGAAACGTCGTCGCCGAGCGCTTGGTGAATTCATGCGTCCGCTCGTTCTATTGTCACCGAGTTCCTACGTTTTCCACGCCGGTAAAAATTGAACATTACGCCTCCGTTTTTTTGAACCTTAGAGGTACTGGTGGAGAACTCCCCAATATGCTTTATCGAACATGTTCAGTATGTAACGCATTGGATCGTTACAATTATCGTTAACGGCAATTTTACATTTTGATGTTAACACCTGTTACGTTTAAGTACTACCAATCGCGAAAAGAAAAATTTCAACAAAAATGGCGAAACAATGAGCAAAAACTGTAAAATGAATCTCATTGCTTTACGGTTTTTGATATAACAATAAGTCGATTATTAATCGAAACTAGAAAAAATATGTTATGATATTTTTTACAATAATTATAATTAATTATGAATTGCCACTTAGTAACGGTGGTGACGATCATCTGATACAATGAATTTTTATTAGTTATGATTAAATTCGTTTTCACCTATAAGAAATAATTATTATACTTAAAAGTAAGTTATTTGATTGTATTAATTTAAACCCAACATAACGAACACTTTATTTAACCTTGGAATTCATATTATCATTAGACATACCACAACAGCCGAAATAGCTCAGTTGGGAGAGCGTTAGACTGAAGATCTAAAGGTCCCTGGTTCGATCCCTGGTTTCGGCAGCTTTTTAGCACTGCTTATCAAGGGCATTTCTAGTCAACTAGTCTAGGAGGGTAATTAAAAAAAAAGATAAATAAACTGGTGCTTTCGCTCTCATACACTGTGCCGTGAAAGCTCCCTATCCTTTTCCAACGTTTTAAAGCATTGGAAAAATTTACCGGTTATATTATTTGTTTGGAATATGGAATATCGGTATTTTTTAACAATAAAAATTGATAAACGAAAATTTACCCGATTACCCCGCCTTTGAAACAGCCACTGCTGCTTATTATATTTCTCGAATTTGTTTATGGTTCAGATAAAAGATTGGTGGACAGTAAGAGTGAAGACGTTGTAATTAAACAAAACACTGTTTTCGTATTTTAGCCAGTCTATTGTGATGAAAACAGTTCATATTTTAGTACACTGTTACAGCAATAAAACATGAATTGAACTTCGTATATTGAACCCAGGGGTCTTCCTCAATTGGACGGCCTATTACAAAATTCCAACGCATTGTATGGGTAGAAAATTAAGTCTTTATACATACGATACAATACCGTACCTTTTTAAATTTAAAATTGGGTTCTGCTAATTGAATATCGTATTGAATGAATCGAATCAAACAATAGGTTCGCTTTGAATGGAATCGTCACAGTTATGACCATAACAGCATTCGTTCCCCAACGTATCGTTCTTCATTAAGACAAGTAAATGTTTAACAAAGGCATTTCTGCGATATTGTAGGCCAGTCGGGTAATTGAAACTTGCCGAGCCGTAAATGGTTGTTTATATAAGTGTTAACTTTGGATCGGGTCGTGTCCTTGGTAAAATACGGCGCCGCCATTGCCGCGACAATACTCAACGGGAATTGATAAATCTACATGGTTGGACTGCTGAAGTTTATTTATGGATGAGGAATATCTTTAATCCCAACTTAGAGGTATTGATACCAGATTTTTATGCTTCAACTAGATTGGTAATAAATTAATTCAATTTGTAAAAATCTCTTTTTTATACAAAGTTGTTTACATAAAAAAAGTTAGCTTCTTAATTTAAAGAGCTTTGTAATCCCAGTGAAAGTGGTCAGGGTGTATTATGGAAATAATATAAAATAAAAGATGAATTTTATTCTGTGTAAATGCTAAGAAAGATACAATAAATCAACATATACTTAAAATACCACGATTCTCCATTTTGTCGCTAGCAAACAGGAAGAGCCACATTTGGCATATATCATCTATAGACATAGCGAATTTAGTTATATAACTTACACAGTTAAACAATGAGTGGAAACCAAGCACTATCGCAATATAGTTAACAACTTCCTGTGGTTTCTGTTGTATGGTATGGACGTCAATGTAATGTGATTTCAACAAGACGGAGCGATATGGTATGTACACAATCGATCGAACGCAATTCTAGGGTCGCTTTATTTCCTAAAGAGGAGCCAACAATTGCGATTACCTGCCTCTAAGGGAAAGAAAAAATCTATGCTAAAGATCCATAAATTATTATAAAGCAGAGAACATTCGAAGAGTCAGTTATCGGTAAGATAGAGTTCTCTATATGCAAACAGGTAATGCAAAATTTTGCCCCAGAAAATGTATGAAAACCATTATCAACGTGTGCCGAGCGCTAACGTAACATGATTACCAACTTTTGATTTTGAGTCTACTGTATGCAAAACTGAATAAAATTTTTTGCCTCCTGCCAAATAGAGCCGAGGCGAACATTTGGCCGGCATTATGCTTCATAAACAACAGTTGAAAAAAAACCTCGCAAGGCGTAAATTATACAAAGGTTACCGCCACACCGCGGAGGAATGCCGAAAAAGGAACAAACCACAGCCCGTCCTGAACAAGTTTCAGGGACTTCGATTCCAGGTGTCATTGTTTGAAAGCCAAAGCGGCAGCATCACCACCAGCAGTGGGATTCTGATTGGCTGACCAAGGACTAAATATTCGAGACAGAACACTCTAATTGGTTGTCAATGTGACTACCGAGAACTGTGACTAAGTTTGAAGCGGTAGCAATCTGTAATCTCTTTTTCCAATGTAATTAATTTTTAATTTATAAGCGTAAAACCTCTTAGCTGTCTTCTACTATATTTTAAAGATTTATATTATTATTGTTACTACAAACAAAGGACGTGTCATCTGCAAAAAAAATTCATAAAAAAGTTATAAATAATTTTACCAAAAATTTCATCGTTTAAATCGTTTAGTGCACTCTTATCTACACGTTGTTGTTAAAAAATTGAATTTGAAACGCGTCAAACAGTGCCTTTTTGGCATTTGAAAGTTTGCCACATTAAATATATGGTTTGGGTGAACCTGCGAAAAAAAAAAATAATAAAAAAGTTATAAACAATTTTTCCAAAAATTTCATCATTTAAATCGTTTAGGTAGACTCTTATCTACACGTTGTTGTTAAAAAAATGAATTTGAAATGCGTCAAACAGTGCCTTTTTGGCATTTGAAAGTTTGCCATATTATATATATGGTTTGGGTGGACACACGAAAAAAAATTCATAAAAAAGTTATAAACAATTTTACCCAAAATTTCATCATTTAAATCGTTTAAGTAGACTCTTATCTACACGTTGTTGTTAAAAAAATAGATTTGAAACGCGTCAAACAGTGCCATTTTGGCCTTTGAAAGTTTGCCATATTAAATATATGGTTTGGGTGGACCCGAGAAAAAAAATTTATAAACAAATTTACCAAAAATTTAATGGTTTAAATCGTTTAAGTAGACTATTATCTACACGTTGTTGTTAAAAAAATGAATTTGAAACACGTCAAACAGTGCCATATTGGACTTTGAATTCTTAGAAAGGGAGTTCGCGTGGACTCGAGAAAATTTTATTTGGTGGTGGATGGGCCGGGAAATCCGTAGCTGAAAAATCCGTGGCTATTTTCACATCGGTAATAAATCATTACTTGGTGATACTTGTTGAATCAGGATTTTTAAAATTAAAATATTCTTTATATTCTTTTGATAATAACGTAGCAGATTTGATTATGTTAATGTCTTGATTCTATATTTATCAATATATTCTTCAAGATCATTCGTCAAAAGAAAACTTGATTTTGTAAACAAGGGCTTTTGTTTGAATGTGCAAGTTCATACTTGCCTTACTAAGACTACATTATTTATGTGTATGAAATTCGAAATTAAGGCCAAACTAGTCGAAAATTTTAAACATTCAAAATTTAAACTAAGTTTTTATTTGGTAGAATTTATATCTATTTCATATTATTTGAATTTTTGGTTTCATTTTCATGAATTACAATTTCCTTTCACCTTAACATATTTGTTTAGTTACAATTAATTTTTAAGCTTTACGATATTGTATCCATGTAAATGGTACATTTTCTGTTTGATAAATTGAGCTGCTTAATCTACCCATAAAAAGTTATCCAATTTTGTAACTTTTTTACGATGTCGCGCACTGCTTTTGAATATTAAAAGCAATTAACCTATTTATCGTTCACATATTACGAAAAGCAAGACAACACCCCCATAAATTGGAATATTTAATGTCGGGACTTTGAATTAATAAACGAATGTAATTAAAGCGGATAAGGTTGCGATTAAGACGCTCTAATTAATATTAATGCTGAACTCAGAAGTCCCGTTAACCTGATAATATTCATCTCAAGGTGTATTTAATATTTATTACAATTTGGAGGGTTGATCATCATAATTAAGTACATTTACTAGTAATAGAATACGTTAGTGTTCGTAACAGTGAAGTGAGCGCAATTGCTTTGTTATTCAAAATCAATGGCTGAGGATTACTCTGACTGACATTTCATTCGCAAATTTTAGAAAAATAGGCTCTAAGATAGCAGTTAAATTTTCATCGGCACAAAAAACATCCCAATATTTGCACGTCCATTAAAATTGCGAATTTGTGTGATACTTATCCAAACTTAAATTGGAGCACTTATGTGGAGGCAATTACAGTTTTATCTAAATACCTTGAAAGCATTTCGCTGCGAGGAGTAAACATTGCAGTCTTTAAGATAATGGCTTTGGCACTGTTGAAACTTTCCCGTTTAGCCGCGGTTTCAAAGAAAAACATATTCGCACAAGATTAAAATACGTAAATTAAGAAAACACCAAAGTGTTATTATGGCACTGTTTACTTTTTATTACAGTTATTAGCGTAACCAGGGCGGAACATTTTAAATTTTTTTAAAGGGTTTTGGTCGGATCATCCGCAAACGTGATGAAATAGTATATTGTGCAACAAGAACTAAATCGTTTTTGTCTGTGGAATACACTCTATTTTTCGCCTACGGGCAATATTGTGAAATAAATAGAATGTGAAGCAGCAATTTTTTTTAATAACTATTTATTACAATAAACTCATGTTTGTGTTTATTTTGGTATTACGTATCGACTCACATCCCAGAGACATGTTTGTTCAACTTTGAATAAAAATATAGATTTGATACCGCCGTAGAGAAATTGTATTTTCAATTATTAAAACGAAGGTGATGAATGTTAACTTGGAATGCTGTACAGGTGTACGAACGTAATCTGTCACTTTACCGTGTGTTATGGTGCCGAACGTTATGCTTTGTAGAGGTTTGCGATGATGCGGAAGACAAAATCGTTATTTAACGTGACCTTGAAGGATACTTGCTCTTGAATTTAACGCTATGTTTATGAAATTGGGCTGCATATTATGAGTTTATTGGCATTTATTTTGAGAAGTCTACTGCCCTCTGTTGAAAAGTTTATGAAGGCCTTTAAACCTCATTTTACGCCCGCATTTTGGGGCCAATGAGCAAGCATCGTTTAAATCGTCACGTTGTTGTTAAAAAAATAAATTTGAAACGCGTCCAAACATTGCCATATTGGACTTTGAATTCTTGTTATTTTAAAAAGGGGAGTTCGCGTGGACTCGAGAAAAAATAATTGAAATTGTGGATTGACTGTACGTCTATAGGCTTATGTTAATTACATTCTTACTATTGAAGAAATTTTTATTCAGTGGTGGATGCGCCGGGAAATCCGTGGCTATCTTCACATCGTTTGATTTATTTCACAATATTCCACATTTGAATTTTACAATTAGCTTTATCTGACTTTCTTCATATCGAAATAACGACCGCAAATCACTATCACCAGATTATTTGTGACAAGCAAAATAAGTAATATAAGTATTAATAGTTACTTCATATCTCTTAAATTAAAAAAAAATCTGTCAGCTAAAATTTTAGGTGCACAAATAGAGCCCAATAAAAACGTATAATCTCTTTCACTAAAAAAAATATGATCTTAAGCAAAAGGGAGGCTCCCTAAAATCCAGCTAAAACGGCCACATTATCCTTCTATCACCGCGGAGAAATTAATTACGCTGTATCTCCTGTATGTTACTTCAAATTAACTAACTTGCAATTAAGCCAAACATTTTCCCTTAATATATTTTTTTATGAAGCAATTACCATTTTTATAAAGTTAATTACTTTCGTTATTCATTCCGCCTACCAAAGTGTTGATTAAATTTTAATGCTTTCCCCGAGTACATTACAATAACCGTAAAAAAAGTGGGCTTAATTTTTAAACTTCGAAACGCCTCCGGAATATGCATTTAGGGAATCAATTGATATCCTCGATTACACACTAAGTACTAATTAATGTGCGGGATAATTACCGTAATTAATACTACGCGGTGTGCATATATGGAGCATTAGTAAATTAGAATTTAGTTGTGGCTGTACAGCTTTTACGTAGTATACATCAATCTTGATCTCAAGCGTAATTAGTTTAATTTTTTTGTTTAATTACTCAAGTACAGAGATTGCTGTAGTAATGAAATATCTCCGAAGCAATATTTAAAGTCTTGGATCAGTAGCGTAGCTACATATCGTATGTTCATTAAACAAAACCTCAAGTGTGTCATGATTTTTTATTTTTAAAAACTTAAATAAGTGGGTAACATATATTGAGGTTATGTTACTTGCGGCATGTTCCCACCGATAAATTCCTTTGCTGTGACAAAGGGTGCAGAGAAGTCATAAGTTCATCTTAAAAAAAATCTTGGGCTGTGTTAATAGTATCCTGAGTACATTTGACTGGTCCACCACTTCCTGGTTTACGGAGAATACTGTGTGTTTTCTTTTAATGAACATACGTTATTTAACGCCCTGAAGCAAATAAAATTGGTACGCCTCTTTGTTAAGATTAGATTTATTTCTATTTATAACCTTATCTAATAACGATTTATTTAAAATTCGAAATATTTCAGCATAAGATATTCAATTTAAAAAAAATATAATTATAAAACAAATTAAAATTCAAGCATATGGATTCTAGTAGGCCGTGAAGTGTCACTTTTACGGATTAGGCATACAAAAAAATGCTTTGTTAGTGATTAGCCATTTAAAGTAATGCGCCAATCAGATGAGACAGCCTATGAAATTTTGATTCGCTTGATGAGACTCCATTTTTGAAGGTATCTATTTTGTTTTCAGCGGTGATCTATCAATTTTTCTAAGCAAATGTCAAAAATTGGATATTTACGGATGGATTTTGAAATTTTGATGATAATTCTAGGAGAGATTAATTTACGACAATTTTTTTGTTTGCCGAAAGCAATTTTCTTCTCTTCGGTTCAAGATTTGAGGGTTCTATTGCGATTTCAGGTGTGATGTCAATTTTTTTAAGGGCGTGTCAAAAATTGGTTCTACATGGATGGATTTAGAAATTTTGAAGCTACAGGGAGAGATTAGTTTTCGACAATTTATTTATTACCGGAAGCAATTTTCCTCTCTTCGGTTCAAGTTTTAAAGGTTTCTATTTAATATTTACCTGTGATCTGTCATTTTTAAGAGGATGCCAAAAATTGGTTCTTATTGAATGGATTTAAAAAAGCCAATTCAGGGAAAGATTAATTTTCGATAATTTTTTTATTGCCTAAAACAATTTTCTCTCAAAAATTTGTTCATCTTGGATGGATTTTGTTTGTAATATTCAAGCCAATTCTGGTAGAGATTAATTGTAGATAATTTTTTTAATTGCCGAAAGCAATTTTCTTCTCAAGTTTTGAGGGTTTCTATTTTGTTGTCAGTTGTGATTTATTCTTTTTTTTTAAGAGTTTGCCAAAAATTTTTTCATCTTGGATGGATTTTGTAATTTTCAAGAGATTAATGTAAGATTATTTTTTTAATTGAGGAAAGCAATTTTCTTTTCTTCGCTTCAAATTTTAAGAGTTTCTATTTTGTTTTCAGCTGTGATCTATCAATTTTTTAAGAGGATGTCGAACATTGGTTTAGCATGGATGGATTTTGAAATTGTGAAGCCATTTCTGGGGGAGATTCATTTTCGATATTTTTTTATTTTCGAAAGCAATTTTCTTCTCTTCGGTTCAAGTTTTGAAGGTTTCTATTTTGTGTTCAGCTGCGATTGTCAGTTTTTTAAGGGGATGTCAAAAATTGGTCATCATGGATGGATGTTGAAATTTTGAAGCTAATTCAGGGAGAGATTAATTTTCGATAATTTTTTTATTGCCGAAAACAATTTTCTTTTCAAGTTTTGAGGGTTTCTATTTTGTTTTCAGTTGTGGTTTATCCTTTTTTTAAGTCTTGGATAAATTTTGTAATTTTCAAGCCAATTAATTGTAGATAATTTTTTTAATTGCCGAAAGCAATTTTTTTTCTTCGCTTCAAATTTTAAGAGTTTCTATTTTACTTTCAGCTGTGATGTATCAATTTTTAAGAGGATGTCGAACATTGGTTTATCATGGATGGATTTTGAAATTGTGAAGCCATTTCAGGGGGAGATTAATTTTCGAAAGCAATTTTCTTCTCTTCGATTCGAGTTTTGAGGGTCTCCATTTTGTGTCCAGCTGTGATCGTCAGTTTTTAAGGGGATGTCAAAAATTGGTCATCATGGATGGATTTTGAAATTTCGAAGCTATTCTGGGAGAGATTAGTTTTTGACAATTTTTCTATTGCTGAAAGCAATTTTATTTCTTTGGTTTAAGTGTCGAGGTTTTCTATTTTGTTGTCAACTGTGATCTTTCAATTTTTTTAAGGGGATGTTAAAAATGGTTCTTCATGTATAGACTTTGAAATTCAAGCTAATTTTCAACAATTTTTTTATTGCCGAAAGCAATTTTCTATTTCTCGGTTCAAGTTTTGTGGGTTTCAGTTTTGTTTTGAGCTGTGATCTATCAATTTTTTTAAGAGGATGTTAAAAATTGGTAAATCATGGATGGATTTTGAAATTTTAAAGCCAATTTTGGGAAAGATTAATTTTCGACATTTTTTTTTATTGCTGGAAGCAATTTTCTTCTCTTAAGTTCAAATTTTGAGGGTTTCTATCTTATTTTCAGCTGCGATAAGTCAATTTTTTTAAAGGGATGTCAAAAAGGGCTTCCAAAATAGATTCATCCTGGATGGATTTTAACCCTCCAATGGTGACCTACTGGTCTGTGAGACCGGGTGTATTAAAAATTCGAATAATTTTATTCTCCGTTATAGTTTTTTGTTGCAATTTCCTGTAGCTGCCGCATTGCAGAGCTTAAATTGATTAAATATTTTTGTTTTATTGTCAAAGATCATAAATTAAAAAAAAAACATGAACTATTTCAGTTGAAACCCCCGGTGCGTAAGATTGACGTTACCATTGATCAATGTCACCAATGGCGGGTTAAAATTTTGAAAGTAATTCCAGTGAAAATATTTTTTTTACAATTTTTTGTCTACTTCAAGTTTTAAGTGTTGTCATATTGTATGTTCCTTTATGTGAGTGTTGCCATTTTGTTTCCAGCTGATATGTCAATTGTTTTAGAGAGATGTCAAATATTGAAACTAGTGCTAGCGATAAATTTTATATAATTTTTCAAATTGCAGAACGCATTTTTCTGTTCTTTAGATTTTAAAAGTTTAAGTAATCTTTTTAGCGGTATGTTAAAAATAATTTAATTTAGGATAGATTTTGAAGGTAATTCTTGCAGAGATTATTTTTTTTTACAATGTTTTTAATCGCCGACTGAAATTTTCTATTGGTCAGTTCAGTTTTTCGGGTTTTACCTTTATTCTAGGGCAGCGGTTCCCAAACTTTTTATACTCACAGACCCCTTTGAAAAGTAGTATATTTTGCTAACCCCTTACATATTATGCATTTATTTGTGGAAGAAAAACAATCTTGCAATTCAGAATCTTCTTGGGTTTTGTTTGTTAATGTTTATGAACTTTTTGAGATTCATAATCTTTTAATACACTATTGAAAACGCTGTAGAATATTTTGTTTATCTGTCTATGGGTTTATTTGGTTTCGTCTCTTCTGAATGATTTGTATGCTTTCTCGCCTCGAAATTATTTGCACACTGCAAATTCCGCTCTTTTTCCTGGAAACCCACTTTTTTATGTGCACTGCTTATTTACTTATTCGTTCGTTTATGTCTAATTTGTTTACTATTACCTATATACTGGGTGTCTCGTTTCGAGTGTGTCTAACGAAAACAGGAAGTAGATAATGTTATTCTGAACAGAAAAGTTCAAATAAACATATGTCCGATTTCTTACCGTTATCGAGATAAATAAAATCTTTAAACATGCATTAAATTTGAAGCAATTTTAGACTTGCACAACGACTTAGGATGTGGTTCTAACACGACGGAGCACCATCCCATTGTGTAAGAAAGATTAGGAATTGGCCAAACAGTCAAACATGAAACAAAAAGTTTGTAGCGTACCAATAAATACAAAGGAAAAATTTCAAGAGCGGATAATAAACGCTTCTAAGTAACAAGAAATTGTTGCATTAGTGCCAATTTTACTTGATGTAATTGATGCCGCTGGCTGGTTGTTCTTGTTTTATTCTGTTCAGAATAACATTATTTACTGTTTTCGTTTGGCACACTCGTAACGAGACATCCTGTATATATTAACTATCTTGACAACTCTCGGGGGTAATACCACAAGAGGTTTAATTTGGCCGGATACATTTTATTTTTTTGCACGAGCCATTGAATCGATGCAAATTTCGAGAATGAATTGAGATGGAAAAAACTGACATGAACGGCCACTGTTCAACTGAAGTTACCTGTTTCCTAAAATTGTTAATATAAAGATCGTTGTCATGGTGAAGGTAAATAAATTTTTAACCATTTGAAAATTTTTACCATATACAGCTTTTTATACATGAGTTGAATTATCGATGATATTATGTAGTATAATCGCATATTATCCATTACACATGTGTCATGTTATATTAACGAAATAACCAAACATTAAAATATTAATGTTTACCCTAGTACAATCAGCCCTAGTTGCCTTTATTAACACTAGCTGCGGTGCAATCTCCGTAGCAATTAAATATATGTACATACAGAAGATGGCAAGTTGTTATTGTAATAGGCAGCCGGCTCACAGAATTACGCGCCCCAGGCCGTAAGTCCCCCGATCCCAATGGTCCCAAACGGCCCATTCTCTGCCCATTTCAAAATTTCCTCCAAGAAGCACCGTTCCCTCTATTGCCCGCCTATCTGCTAATTTAATTTAGATAAATTAGCATGTGTACTCTCTACACTGGCGCGGTTATCACTATTAACTTTATAAAAATTAATTGCTGGTAATAAGGTTAATGCTCTGTAGGAGTTAATTATTATGTGGATGGAGTGCGTCGGCTAATAAAGTTTAATTACAATGTTAGGCAGTATAGATTTACCCATCGTGTATTTTATAGGGGAATATACGAAGAATGGCGTGGTTTTCGTGCACTTAATGCATTTCTAATGGACATCGGCAGTGCAAGAAGTTTGGTAATGGATGGTTGATTGTATCGCTGAAATGCATCAGGGATGATGTATACAGCATGTCACTGCAACAGAGGTGTTTATTTGCATATCAACGAGTTATGCTCCGAGTGTGAGCTATATATTTGCTTTTTTTCTATAAATTATCTATTTATATAAATCAAGATGAAAATGTTCGTTTGTTCAAAATCTTAAATCTTCACCGATTGCTTTGCGATTTTGACACAACGTTGCATTAGAATACGCCTACAATTATATCAAAAAAATTGGTCCTTTATCTTTTTTTTTTTCGGAAAAAATTAACCAGGCTGAGCTACAGCTACGTGGCAGGGTGCAGCTACTCTAAAATAAAGAAAAAACAATATGTTTCCTTAATATTATTAGTTTTAAATTTTGAGACAGCGAAATGGTATGCTAAATGGTTGATTTGAGAGATTGAGCGACACGAATGAGTTCCAACTATGTTTTTTTATTTTCGGAAAACAGGCGACTTACTCTTTGGGGCCAGAGCGGCATTAACAAGGGGTACAATTTGCGGGTTGTTTACTACCGACGATTAGGGATTCTATTCTCGATATAATGGTATAGAAATTTTAATTTATGACCATCGACTTGAAAATTCTCAAATTTACTTACAAGGGAACGGTCGGGTGGTCCGCCCCGAAATTTTAAAGAATAATATGTAATGTGCTCAGAAAAATTGTATTTTTTTTAAATTATAAGCTGGCAAGAAAGGTCGAAGTCATAACTCTCCCAAATATAATTTCTAATTCGTCCCTAACCGATTGTGGAGTATCAAAAAGTAAGAGACCCGTATTTTTTTGTATGTGCTTATCTCGAGGTTTGGGGGTGAAGAAAATGGCCTAGATTAGACATTTTGAATTAAAAAAAAACAGTGCATCGTTGTAAAGAGCATAAAATACTGAAATACTTTTTCATACACTTCGTATTTTAGAAGATATTTGCTTTCAAATGAAAAATACCGTTTTCTTCAAGAGATAGTTTCACCCCCTTAACCTCGAGATAAGGACGTAAAAAAAATATGGGTCTCTTTTTGATGCTTTACAGCACATACAAGGTGTATCGCAATCGGGGACGCCCCTGACCGTTCCCTTGTTAGAATGTATGATAAATTTCGTTTCTGTCCAAATAATTACCACTTCATCCCTAAATTTTGGAATTATTCAATGTGAACAGAAAGTTTTGAAAAAATGTAATAATTTTAGTGACTTAAGAAAAATATAAAAACAATTGCCATCGACTCGAAACTTCTCAAATTTGCTTTTAATGGATACCAAATTACGTTTCTGTAAAAAATATTAACACTTCGTCCCTAAATTTTAGAATATTTTTTTGAGAACAGAGCGTTAAGTTTAAAAAAATATAGTGAGGTGAAAAAAATATAAAAGCAATTGCCATCGACTTGAAACTTCTCAAATTTGCTTATAATTAATGCCAAATTAGGTTTCTGTAAAAACTATTAACACTTTATTCCTAAATTTCAGAACAAACTAATATGAACAGAACGTTAAGTTATTAATAATTTTAGTGACTTGAAAAAAATATAGAAACAATTGCCATCGACTTAAAATTTCTTAAGTTTGCTTGGAATGAATGCCAAATTACGTTTCTGTAAAAAGTATTTACACATTGTCCCTAAATTTTGGAATAATTTCATAAGAACAGAGCGTTAGGTTTGAAAAAAATATAATAATTTTAGTTACTTGAGAAAAATATAAAAAAACAATTGCCATCGACTTAAAACTTCTCAAATTTGCTTTTAATGGATGCCAAATTACGTTTCTGTGAAAACTATTAATACTTCGTCCCTAAGTATTGAAATAATTATGGAGAACGGAGCGCGACGTTTTGAAAAAATATAAAAAATTTCGTGACTTGAAAAAAATATAAAAATAATTTCCATCGACTTAAAACTTCTCAAATTTGCTTAGAACGAATGCTAAATTAACTTTTTGTATAAGCTATTAACACTTTACCCCTAAATTTTAGAACCAATTAATATGAACAGTACGTTAAGTTAAAAAAATGTAATAAGTTTAGTGATTTGGAAAGAAATATAAAAACAATTGCCATCGACTTGAAACTTCTCAAATTTGCTTATATCGAATGCCAAATTACGTTTCTATGAAAACTATTAATACTTCGTCCCTATATTTTGAAATAATTTTATGGGAACAGCGTTAAGTTTCGAAAAAATGTAATAATTTTAGTTACTTGAGAAAAATATAAAAACAATTGCCATCGACTTCAAACTTTTCAAATTTGCTTAGAATGAATGCCCAATTACTAGTCTGTAAAAAGTATTAACACTTTATTCCTAAATATTAGAATAAATTAATATGAACAGAACGTTAAGTTTTGAAAAAATGTAATAATTTTAGCGACTTGAAAAAAATATATAAAACCAATTGCCATTAACTTAAAACTTCTCAAATTTGCTTAGAATTAATGCCAAATTGTGTATATGTAAAAACTATTAACACTTTATTCCTAAATATTAGAATAAATCAATATAAACAGAACGTTAAGTTTTGAAAAAAAAAATTCTTGAAAAGCATTCTACTTTACGATTCTGTAAAAATCTCCTAATGTTTTCGACCAGAGTTTTAAAGAATCCTCCAATAACATAGCGCACCGTCATAACTGAGATGCGCCTTTTCAGAGGCAAAACAAAAATAGAAAAACAATTTCCACATATTTGAAACTTTCCAAATTTACTCAAGATGCATTTTATTTTACAATTCTGTAAAACTCTTCAACGTCAGCTTGATTAGACTTTAAAACGATCCCCCAAAACAGGAGCAAATAGTAATTCTGAAGGTATGATTTTTCAGCGGCAAATCAAAAATATAAAAACACTTGCTACATACTTGAAACTTTTCAAATTTACTAGAAATACATTCTACTTTGTGATTCTGCAAAAATCTTTAAATGCCCTTAGACTAGATTTTAAAATAATCCACCAAGAAGAGAACAAATCTTCATTAAAAAAAAACGCTTTTTTAGCGGCAAAACAAAAATAGAAAATCAACAGCCAAATACTTGACATCTTCCAAATTAATTTAAAATAATTTTTATTTTACGATTTTGGCAAAACCCAGAAACAGAGAAAATCGTCAGTCCGAAGATGCAGTTATTCAGAGCAAAAACAAAAATCTAAAATCAATTACCATGTACTTGAAACTTTTCAAGTTTTCTTGAAAAGCATTCTACTTTACGATTCTGTAAAAATCTCTTAATGTTTTTGACCAGAGTTTTAAATAATCCTCCAATAACAGCGGTTATTCAGAGCAAAAACAAAAAATATAAAATCAATTACCATGTACTTGAAACTTTTCAAGTTTTCTTGAAAAGCATTCTACTTTACGATTCTGTAAAAATCTCTTAATGTTTTCGACCAGAGTTTCAAATAATCTTCCAATAACTTAGCGCACCGTCATTCCTAAGATGCGCCTTTTCAGAGGCAAAACAACAATAGGAAAACGATTTCCACATACTTGAAATTTTCCAAATTTACTCAAAATACATTTTGCATTATTATTCTGTAGAAATCTCCAAGGCTGCTTGACTAGATTTTAAAATAATCCCCGAAAACGGAAAAAATCATCATTTTGAAGTTGTGATTTTTCAAAAGTCAAATAAAAAATAGAAAAACAATTGCTATATTTTTAAAAAGTCAAATAAAAAATAAAAAAACAATTGCTATATTTTTCTAAAGTCAAATAAAAAATAAAAAAACAATGGCTATATTTGAAACTTTACAAATGTACTCAAAATATATTCTACTTTACTAGTCTGTAAAATTCTTTAAATGCCCTTTGAATAGTTGTACAATAATCACCTAACAACAGAGCAAATCGTCATTCTAAAGACACGCTTTTTTAGAAGCAAGAAAAAAAAATCAGAAAATCAACAGCCATATACTTGACATCTTCCAAATTTTTTTAAAATAGTTTCTATTTTACGATTTTGGCGAAACCTCAGAATGCTATTTGATTAGATTTTTAAATAATCAGTCAGAAACGGAGCAAATCGCCATTCTGAAAATGCGTTATTTCAGAGTGAAAACAAAAATATAAAATTAATTGCCATACGCCTGAAACTTGTTAAACTTTTTACTCTACGATTCTGTAAAAAAATCCTAATGTTTTTGACCAGATTTTTAAATAATCCTTCAATAACAGCGCTAAGATGCACATTTTAAAAAGGACAACAACGTGCCGTGTGGGTTCGAATCCCAGCCCGGCCGAAAGATTTTTCGGGGTTTGAGAAGTATTCGGTCGGGTCCATGGTTGTTGTGTATACGTCTGACATTATTTATTTATTCATTTGTTCATTTATTCATCCAAAAATTTAAAAAAAAATACATAATTAAAACATTCGATGTGACTGAATGCCTAAGTCTAAAAAAAAGAGGACAACAAAAATTGAAAAACGATGTCTACATACTTGAAACTTTCCAAATTTACTCAAAATATATTTTACATTATGATTCTATAAACATTTTCAACGACTCCTTGACCAGATTTTAAAATATTCCTCCAAAACAGAGCAAATCGTCGATCTGAAGATGCGATTTTTCAGAAGAAAGCAAAAATTGATAAACAATGACAGCATACTCGAAACTTTTCAAGATTAGATGAATTTACGATTCTACAAAAAACTTCTAATGTTCTCCCACTAGATTTTGAAATAATTCCCTGAAAACGGACCAAACGTTATGCTGAAGATGCCCATTTTCAGAGGAAAACAAAAATAGAAAAACAATCGCAGCATACTTGAAACTTTCCGTTTTACGTTTCTGTAAATACTATTAATACTTTATTCCTAAAATTTAGAACAAATTAATATGAACACAACGTTAAATTTTGAAAAAAATGTAATAATTTTAGTGACTTGAAAAAAATATAAAAAACATTACCATCGACTAAAAACTTCTCACATTTGCTTAGAATGAATGCCAAATTATGTTTCTGTGAAAACTATTAACACCTCACCCTTACATTTTGAAATAATTTAATGATAAGTATAAAAAATGGTGACTTGATGGTATCAGCCATTTATATTTACGTTTTCATGGTTTATTTTCAATTGAAATCATATTTTAAATGTACATCGAGCGTTGAAATCGGATGAAACTGACGTTTAAACCATCAAAATTATGAAAGATGGAAAAATTATACTTCAATCAAAAACTCAGTTTACTCAAAAACTAAAGGGATTTGGAAAGAAACGTTGTCTTCAATGTTTGTTTAAATGTTTTTGTGATATTTTTCATAATTAAGAAAATATTGGCAAAAAACAAAAAAAACAGTTAAGGTAAACACCCACTTCCGGTGTACGAAATTTTACCAAAAGCTTTTCAGTTCTTCGGATTATCAAATAAGACGTATGTTGAAAGTTTCATATCAATTGCTCTATCGGTTTTTGAGATACAGCGCGCACAGACATACACACACTCACTGACACAGACACACAATTTTTTTTTCCAGAAATTGTTGAAATGTCATTTAGGGACCCCAAAACGGATATTTCCGTAAAAAAAATTTTGAGAAAAAAATCACGATCACAATACTTTCTCGTACTTCGTAACGGAGAAAGTAAAAATAAGAAATGAAATAAGTAAAATGTAATTGTAGTTTAAATAAAAAGAAAATTGTTAAAATAATAACACACATCTCAGATTAACTTTAATTGTAGATAAGCTTAAAAGTCCCTATTTGTTTCACTGAAAATTAAGCTTTTTTAAGTAGACTTGTTGCTAAACTACATAAATATGAACGCATGTTATGCGGACTGTACTCAGAAAGGAGTAACCATAAACGGAAGAGAAAAGAACGGGGGAATTCCCCGAAGCCTGCGGTAGAAGAACTAACTTTCAGTTTCCGGTATAAGCTACGAGGTGTTTTAAAAATGACTAAAAATTATTTAGCTCGTTTTCGATCTTGAACGAAAAAATTAAATTCCATTTTCGTTTTCGTTTTCGTTCTTCTAAATAGCTCTATTTATTTCCTGGTAATAATAAACGCATTGAATAAAAATTTTGCTAAGAAGGAGCGAAATAAGCGAAATAACGTTATTTCGCTCCTTCTTAGCAAAATTTTTATTCCATGCGTTTATTATTACCAGGAAATAAATGGAGCTCATTTTAGGCTTCTCTTGTACATTTAAAAAACGATTAAATTTAAGAAAAATCACTTGATATGTATCATTTATCCTTGTCTCTTATATCTTGCACAATAAAATAGTACTTTCTATTTAAACTTTTGTTTAACGTTTATTGAAATTATTTTTAGTTAACATGGTATAATCATAATCGTTGTTAACATTTATTTAACCCTTAGTAAACGAGTTCATTTAAAATAATCGCAACCATCGCGATACAAACTCTTATGGTGGATGCGCCGGGAAATTTAAATGGAAATTCAATCTTACGATAATATTTTTATATTATCACGAATATAGCGAATAAGGCGGTGTTCGTTAGGAAAGGGTTAACAATTGGTCAACGTACTAAACATTTTCAATCCTAATTAAATTTTATATTTTTGGTTATTATTATTTTAATATAACTTTAAACAGTTTTGATAAAAATAGGATATGACAGTATTAGATCATTAAATTTACAAAAAATCGAGTTAGCTTTATATCTCGAAAATGAATGACTGTGGAAATTCAATAATATCTCAGACGATGGAATTTAAATACTTTTAACGGTGCATCCGACTTCGTGAAGTTTTAATAAACCGTTTTAAAAAGATTTAACTCTATCGTATATATTGCATTCAACCCAAGTTAAGGGGCAACTCAGTAATGAAGAATAATCAGTGGGAATGTAAAAATAAAATAAATTCGAGAAAGTTCACATTCAACGCGGACCTAAACATTAACAGAATAATGCGTGTATTTAATTTCGAGAAACAGTTAAAAGAACTATACAAAGAAGGTGTCGCGTAACAATTACGAAGATACAGAAGTCGAATGAATCGTCGTTTGTAACTTTATATTTATTTCCTACAAAGCAGTTTCTCATTCGATCTAATTAGGGTAACATGAATAAATCAATTACGCTTACGCGTAATTCCTATTTGCTTGACAAGTGTAAATATTATGTAAATATTTTAGCACAATAAATAATAAAAAAAAAGAAATCTGAACTGAATTTTAATTAAATTAAATTATTCCTGAAACATCAATTTCCTCTGTAAACTGTATGCACGATTTACATTTAGTAAATGAATATGCTCGAATTATTAATTGAATATGCTCGACTTAGTAAATGGATATTTTACCCATAGCAAATTAAAAATAAATAAAAATAAAATACTGTTCCTCGTATTTTTTATTTTTAAATGGATATAACCCTCGTTCGGGGTAGATGGGGTAAACCTTTCACGGGAATGAATATTCAATAGATTTGCTAGACCCTCCGATTCTAGCATATTGCCATTCGGTACATGCGGTCTCAAGAATTCTGTCGTGGTTCGAACGAAAGGTTTTGTTTCATCCCGTGAAAATTGACTGTGTAAATATTTTACGCAGCTGTTCTAAATTTATTGAATATATTATTCAGTGTACTGGCTTAGCACATAATATTTATTAACATTTTACAGATAACTGTAATAATATAATTAAAAAACAAAATTTACTGAAGCGCCAAAGTAATATTTAACATAGAAAAAAAGTTGTAGATAATTATCGGCTCTATAATCGGAATTAATTGCCCAACAACTGAGAGCCAACACTAACTTATGTTTCTTTAAATGGCGTACTAGATATATGTTTAGATTTTTATGCGTAGTTTTTAATACTAATTAAACTGACAATAACTTTTATTGGGCTAAATTTAACCGTTTCTGGGTTTTAGGGCAAAAGCAAGCAATATTTTAAGTCGCAGAAAAATAATAAGTTGATAGTTTAAAATTTCCGAAGCGTTTTTTTAGATGATCAGTCATGCAATGCTATTGTTATGAAGTAAACCTTCGCTAAATGTAAAGGAACTTATTTTTTTAATGGAACGCCCGAACGCCCAGCATATTTTACCAGAAATTTAAAGTCCGTTTTCTTGCCTTTACTAAAAATACCCAGTTTTCCAGGTTTATAAATAATACTTTGAAAGTTAATATTATTTTTGGTTTGTTTCTCATTGATCACTTGATGAAACAACCGGCGAGAAGTTAGCCATTTTCATTAGATTTCCCGGCGCAACCACCATTTCGATGCCATATTTAATTTTATTTGTGTAGTGCCTTTCTGTGGGTGTATTTATCAACTACAAACTGTCAAAAGGCCCTGAAAATTAAAACGAAAAAACAAAGATTATCTAACAGCTCATTAATTCAAGGGTGGCGTTTAAAAAAATCGTAACTCAAAAAGGGCATTGCAAAAAAAAAAAAAATATTTTTGCAATGCCTTTCTGCAAGTACAGTTAACAATTACAAATCGTTAGAAAACCGTGATGATTTTTTCTTATATTTTTTATTTAACATTAACAGAAAATCGTGGCCGGTCCATAAAACAACAAGGGCATTGCAAAAAAATATATTTTATTTTCGCAAAGCCTTTCTGCAAAGTAAATAATTTACTTTAGTGTCTCTAATCAAGTCTTTTATATCTATCACCGATTGACGAGCATATGTTTCGTTTCAAATGATATTATTGAAAGCTATCAACTGCACTGAGTAATTTATCTCGAGGGTGCATTTAGTCGAGATTTCACTTGTGGTGTTGATAAAGGTGGCTAATTATGCCAAAATCGGTGTTCACTGACCACTGCCAGTCAGTTGTCAGTCACACCGCTTATGCGAGCTAATCGATTCCAATTACTGGAACATTTGATAAAATTGCTCTTACCACTGCTCCATTTAATATTAATTGCTCTCGCAAATGGCGGCTTCTAATCATATTATACTTCAAATTTTCAATCAGTTCGAATTAATAATGGCATGGTGATGCATTATTAATAATAAATTTCATTTATATTTTGGCTTTAGAATACGTAATTATGTTAAATGATTATCACTGATTATTAAATGAAAGAGTTAGAAGTCTCTCCGACTAGTCGTTTTCTAAGAAAAATCCCGATACTGGTGGTCTGACACCCTGTACATAAAAAAAGTCCGTTGCAGCATATGCAAAAATCTTTATAAACGTTCACCAACAACATATTAATTAAAGCACTTACACTTCTGCAATTACTGATTGATTGCCGTACTAACCGAATCTATTAGAGCAGTGTATAGTTTCAATAGCAAATATTTACTATTGAGTAGTATGCACGGTGCGTAATTACTTCTGTTGATATTACACTGTTGGTGTACACTTAATCATCTACGTTCGGTGATTAAATACTAGGATACACCTTTATAAGCCATCTGCGTATATTAGATCATTTTCTGTGCTGGAACATTTGAAAATAATGCATTTGTTAATTATTGTAAATATATCTAAATAAACTTATTTAAAGAATTACTTAAGTATAATAAATTGCGAAAATTCGATCAAAACTTCATTCCTTACACCCAATTTTATTCTATTAAATAGCATTTACCCTTTGACTATATACTTATGGACTGCTAACGCCAACTCCATGTGTGTCTCCAAGCAACGGCGGCGCGGCGGGACCCTAAGTGGCTGCGGTATGTTACTAAATTGGTAGCTATTTTGTGTCTATGACATATGACTCTATGAGCTCGCATTCCATATTATGATACCCTGCAATTTATTCACACCTTTAAATAAACATTTATATTGTCAAATATTCACACAATGTCAAAATATTGCTATGCGAAAGGCTGCAATACGTCCAACGCGGTTATAATACTCGTCAGACGATGTACACGTCAGTTGACTTTTGACTTATAACCTAAAATTCTGTATTAGATTTCCATCAAATCCGGAACTTCATAAATTATGTGTTGATGCTTTGCTTGTAAAGAACAGGCAGGAGAGTGGACCCGAGTTGCCGAAATATGGTCGCATTTGCATCCTCCACGTTGCTGATGAATACATCGAGAAATATATTTTTTTTTTGCTTTTCGGTTTTTAAATTACGCTTCATTTTCGGCTCCGGGGCGGGACTTATATCGGGCTCCAGCCCTCGGACAACTTTTGGGGCAGTGATCATACGGGAAATGGAGGGTGATTAGCAGTCCATATGTATATAGTCAAAGCATTTACCTGTTTCCAGGTGAATCTTTGAACAAAATAAATATATCATTTAAAAAAATGAGAATAAATTACCTATTACTAGCTTATTTTGCTTTATAATATAATTTGAGATATACATAAACTGAATATAAATTAGACGTTTATTTATCATACTTTGAGTTAGGCAACTTAATGTTCACACATTTCCACTTGGACGCTACTGTCTATAGCGCGGCACACACCTATACGTATGAAGCGGCACTCGGTCACATTATTTAAAATCACCCTTTCTATTGTATAGATCAGTGGTTTCCAAACTTTTTTGTCTTACCGCCCCCTTTCCAGAAAAAATATTACTTAGCGCCCCCTGGAAATGATTTTTTAAAATTTCAATAGCAATTAATAGCAAATATACCGGGTGACCCAGGGATCTGTAAAAGCCCCATAACTTATTTGCTATTTGAGATATCGACTTCTAGTTTTCTTTAACTGGTACCCTCACCTATTCTACACATTTTAAAAATATATATGTTTTTGTACAGGGTGTCCCAACATACATAACAGAACAAAGTTATGTTTTTTTAAATGGAACACCCTATATTTTTTACTTTATTTTCAACCCTCTTGAGAAGCTGATAAAAATAATATAAGATAGTGTGGGTCTATTATGGACGGTTGGTTAGTTATGGACAAATTTGTGGCAAAAACATGTACACATTAAAAACATTGCAGAAGCGTTCCTAGTAAAGATAGCGTCATTATTTATACACTAGACAATTTCCCACATCATGAAGAATAATACACATCGGCTTTGGTTCTCTTTTATTCATAGTGATATACAGGGTGTCAACATACGCAAAACAATGGATAACTATTTTTTTTCAAATGGAACACCCTATATAAGTTGCCACCAATACATAGCATTTTTGATAAGCTTTCCAATGATATATAGTTTGTATAATGAAATATTAAGGACTCTTGAGATTTATCAATAAAAACATATTTCTTTTGCCACCTTCCGCTGATTTTTGGATTTTCAGCCAAAAACTAAGCATTTTCAGGAAAAATAATAAGAGACCAAAGTTGTAGAACGAAAAATTTTCAATCGATGTGGTTCTTTCAACTTTTAAGTTAATGCGTGCATTGCCCGCTAGAGCGCGCAAAATCGTGACCGTATATGCATTTTAGCGTTTTCTTTTCAAATTTTTTATTAATAAATTGCACTACTTTGTTTTCCGCACCCTCTAGCGGAAAAACGGGTAATTATAGAGAAATTAAAATAGCCCATATCGATTGAAAATGTTTCGCTCTACAACTCTTAAAAGAAGCAATTTTTGCCAAAAATGCATAGTTTTCCCTAAAAATGCAAATTGAAAATGTATGTATCAATTTTTGCGTTTTCAATGGTTTTTTGTATTTTTAGCGAAAACTATGCATTTTGGGCAAAAATTGCATCTTTTAAGAGTTGTAGAGCGGAATATTTTCAATCGATGTAGGTCATTTGAATAATTCTATAATTACCCGTTTTTCTGCTAGAGGACGTGGAAAATAAAGTATAGTGCAATTAATTAACAAAAAAATGAGATAAACGCTAAAATGCATATACGGTCACGATTTTGCGCATTCTGGCGGGCAATGCACGCATTATTGGAAAAGTCGAAAGGCCTATGTCGATCGAAAATTTTCCGCTCTACAACTTTGGTATCTTATTATTTTTTCAGAAAATGCATTGTTTTGGCTGAAAATCCAAAAATGAGCAGTAGGTGACAAAAGAAAAATGTTTTTATGGATAAATCTCAAGAATTCTTAATATTTTATTGTACAAATTGTACATTATTGGAAAGCTTATTAAAAAATCCATGCATTGGTGGCAAGATATATAGCGTGTTCCATTTGAAAAAAAATAGTTATCCAATATTTTGCGTATGTTGACACCCTGTATAGCAGTATGAACAAAAAAGAACCAAAGCCGATTTTTATTATTCTTCATGATGTGAAAAATTCTCTAGTGAATAAAAAATGACGTTAGCTTTGCTAGGAGCGCTTCTGCAATTTTTTCATATGTCCTTATTTTTGCCACAAATTTGCCCATAACTTACCAATCGTCCATAATAGACCCATAGTATCTTATACTATTTTTATCAGCTTCTCAAGAGGGTTGAAAATAAAGTATGAAATATAGGGTGTTCCATTAAAAAAAACATAACTTTGCTCTGTTATGTATATTCGGACACCCTGTACAAAAACATACATATTTTTAAAATATGTAGAATAAGTGTGGGTACCAGTTAAAGAAAACTAGAAGTCGATATCTCAAATAGCAAATAAGTTATGGGGCTTTTACAGATCCCTGGGTCACCCGGTATAAATTTAATGTTTCTACCTTTTTCGTAAAATATAGTAAAGAAGGGTGTAAATTAGAAATATTTATCTTTGAAATTATGAAACTATTTATTGAAGCCAGAATAGGATGTTAACATAAAAAAGTTAAATATTCGAATGAGAAGGATGAACCTGTGCTGCTATCAATTTAGTAATTCGTCAGTAACACTGAACACACGTTTCACTAAATCTTCTCTTCTTTCTTTTATACTATCACCACCCCCTTACAGTTATTCATCGGCCCCCAATTGCACTTGTGGCCATCAGCGCCCCCCTGAATCGCTGCAGCGCCCACCAGGGGGTGGTGGCGCCCACTTGGGGAATCACTGGTATAGATGATCAACATAACTATCTATAAGAGAATAAGTTTAATTGAATCTTGTAAGATACACTCTCAATGAAGGATTTCCCAGAGAAAATCTACCATTTAAATTTCTAAACAAATATCGTCTCACGGCATTCTTGATTTTCCACGTACTATACTTCGTAGTGGTAGAGTACGTTTGAATAGAGAAGAACCTTGCGCACGAACGAAAACTGTTTATTAGCCGTTAGTCGAGTCTATTATGCAGAATAGGGTGTGGCAGTGTTTCATTAGCGTAGTTGCTTCCGAGTTCCGAGTATCATTCTGCCTTTTATTATTCGTTGTTTTGCTATGATTCGTTTTTCCTGTGTTTGTAAAGATCAGTTCTTTTTAGAACTTATTAGTTGGTGAACTGTACGATAGTGGTTTATATTAGTTGTTTCATTTTTGATTAAATCATTTATCGCTGCATTCCGATAGCCGCCGAAAGGAAGTGTTTGTTGGGGAAACGTGGACAAGTAATTCACTCTCAATCTCGTGACATTATCTGTATCTGAGTTTATGGAATACGAAGCAATATAGATGCTTTTGAAGGCGGTACTTATATTGGGATTTTCACGCATTATTTTCTGCCCTCCCAAATATATTTACTTGAATAGCGCACGCCACTGGCACAAGCGATCGTTGAAATCTCGCGCAACCTTGGGCTCTTCTCTATTCAAACGTACTCTATATCAATTTTGGATGAAGGTAAACTTTTAAGTTAGTTTTCTTATTATTGTTGTTAACGTATATTAACGATTTATAAATAAACAAATAATCATTATGTCTTCTATTTTCATCATTTCATTCAATTTACTTTTTGATTGATATAGTATCCCATCGACCGAACCGATGTGAAGAAGCTACGGATTTTTTAGTCACGGATTTCCTGGCGCATCCACCTCCTAAAAAAATTGTAAAATATCAATTTGTTTATTATTTAACTAACGTTAGTCTATGAAACTACAGTTAATCCACTGCCGTAAATTGATCTTTGTTTGTGGGTTTTGTCAGACACAAATAAACCATTCTTTGCAGCATTTTAAATTTTATAACTTCAACGAGTAGACATGGTCTACTTGAAGGATTTCAATAATACATTTTTGAGTAAATTTTTTATAACTTTTTTATGTTTTTTTTCACTTCCATCCGAACTTTAAAAAACGTAAACGTAAAGATTTCAAAGTCCAACAAAGCGCATTTGAAAATATTTTTTAACACCAATATGTAGATGAGTGTTTACTTAACCCTCCGATCGGTGACAGTGCCGCGACCGGTAAAATAGGGTAGAAGGTCCCTAGGGACCTTTAAAGAAAGTTACTGATGTGACATGCATTACAAGTAATCAGGTGGGTTCTATATATGTCTGGATGATTTTGAGAAGGTAGCTTATTATTGTATAGAATGACTTAATGTATGTATAACTATATAAACGTATAATAGGTATAAAATATGATTGGAAGGGTAAAAAATACTTTTTTTTATAATTTAGTTAAAGAATTCGTGGTTTATTTGGACACTTAGGCAGCAAACGTTATTTAAAAATAGAATTACATTGTACATTACAGATTGTACTGGTTATTATTTTGATGACGTAGATGGGAGATCTGCTACTTGGTAGGTAGTGCAGCGAGCTAATCGAAAAGAGTGTTCATAACAGACGGGCTATTGGCAGGTAATACATTTGGCGATGATATTTCTGACGACATAAATGGCAGGAACAACGATTAGAACGGGGTGCAAATACAGATTCAATTCTCTGTTGGGGTGTTTGTAATGCCCGAAAGGGTAAAAAAACAAAAGAAAGTAGTTAGATATTGTTTCTTTGTAGTGAATTTTATTTTAGCTTACCACAACATCAAATGCTTCCATAGCATTTCGTATGTTGGACTTTGTAGTGTATTTTATTTTAGCTTACCACAACATCAAATGCTTCCATAGCATTTCGTATTTTGGAATAGCACGTTATGTGTGGATTGGTGGCTCGTTCTTCAATATTTGGCACTGCCAATTGTTTCGTCAACAATTGCAAAAATGCACGTCGTTTGTCTGATTTTTGGAGGGGCTTCATTTCGTCATATATAATGAATGCAGCCAATGCAACAATGTCAATCATATTATAGAACATTGCAAGTGGCCAACGGTTAGTTGACCGTTTGCACGAATAAGTGCCAAGCATTTGGTCCATTGTATCCACCCCTGATTCATGAGCATTGTTGACCAGAATAGCAATTGGCTTTTGCTTGTTTAGATGATTTACCTCACAAGTAGACAACAACAGGACCGATTTATTCTCCTTCGGCACATATGAACACAATGAAACATTGCCATTATGGAAACCAAATAATGAGCTCAACACAGGGCGACCAGCACTTTTCAAAAATTCAGGTGGCACGAATGTTTTGGTTGAGCGCACCGTTCCAACAAATGCAGTTTTTTGTTCCATCAATAACTTTGCCACTTCTAACGTTGAGAAGAAATTGTCTGCATATATTGTGCGACCGGCACCAAGGTATTTTCCAATCAAATCAAACACGACGTTTTGACCTTGATTGACCTGGCGTTCTTGACGTGGTGCCTTTCCACCATAAATTAAATCTTTGAGCGGGTAGAAAGACTTCGAGTCACACAAGCACCACACTTTTATTCCGCACTTCGCTGGTTTAGATGGAATGTATTGTGTACTGTGCGGCTTCGATATGGAAACAATTGTTCGTCTACCGTCACCAAACTGTGCGGAGTGTAAGCATTTTGTAAATTTGCCTGTAACATAAGCCAAATGTTATCAATCGCTGCAGTTTTGCTGGAAAGTAATCTCTGCGGTCGTGAATTCGCGTTATCAAAGCGAATGAACTTTGTAATGTACACAAAACGATCAAGCGATAAAGCAGCTTTGAATATTGGGGCATGAGTTGAGTCCCAAAGAGTCTTTGCGGGTTCGGTGTTCGATTTTGTGCTTTCCATTGCTTCTGATTGGTAGAATTTTGTTGATTCCATTTAGCAGCTGCCTGGTTGGCCTTGCGATTCGTTTCGCGTATGATAATATGAGCAATGTCTTGGGTGATTAGAGAACGAAAGATTAATAGCGGATCATTAATCATTTTGTTTGATGGCCCTGGTTTGTTTTGTTTATAGTCGATAATGTTATAAGCACGTATACGACTACTCGATGGTTGATCTTTGTACCATTCCGAGTCATTTTTAGAAATAAAATGAGCAGCATTGGACTTGGCTTGATGAAGAGAAGCAACGGCTGCAGAAGCTTCTTCACGAATCGTATCTACCTGATCATCATCGTCTTCGTCGAATTGTTCGTCATCGATTTCCACAATTGCATCGATCTCGACATCGGACACACCCATATTATCTTCTGGCCGATATGTGAGGTCAGTGTCATCATCGTCATCGTTAAAAGGGTCGTCATCGTCACTCATTTCAGCCTCCACATAAGCACGACACTTTTCTTCGGCTTTACGTTTTTCCTCAGCAGTCAAACACTGATAGCGCGTAGTATTATTTACAACCATGTTCACAACATCCCAACTATCGTCTGCCATTATTAAAAAAAAAACAAACAAATACAATTGTACACTCGAAAAAATTAAACAATAAAACTCAAAGCAGCACAAAAATACGTGTCCACACGTTAAATGACAGTCTCACACTGGCTGGTTGGCTCTATTATATACAAGGTTCGTGGGGACCTAGTACCTGCGTTTACGTAAAAAAAACGCTCAAATTTCTCTTGAAACTGTTTGATCGATTAAGATTGTTGTTTTTATGGAATACATACAGCGGCACGTTTCTAGCGCATAGTATTCAAAAATTATGTATTCACAAAAGTTGTAAAAGGTCCCTACGGACCTTGTCACCGATCGAAGGGCTAAGCGATTTTAACAATACAATTTGGGATTCAATTATTTATAACTTTTCTTATGATTTTTTTTTACACGGGTACACCCGAACTATTTAATGCTTCTGCAACAAGTGGTGTTGTATCTAATTTAGAGTAGAGTACATTAGATAAATTAAAATATTTACGAGGGTTGGGGCAAAAGTCTTGGAAACTATTTGTTTTTCTTGAAGATACCAGTCCGGTTGGAAAATGTGACATATACAGACGAAAGGAAAAGGTCTTAACTGCATTTTTGTGGACAATGAATAGCACTAAAATATCGTAAAACACAATTTATTACGGTAGTATACAGGGCAATATGGCCTTCACCGTGCAAATAATAAATAATAAAGTTGACATGACAAACCTGGGCCTAAAGTCCTTCAGTGTAGTCCCCTGCTACAGTCACCACGCGCTGCCAACTATGTGGGAGGCGCTGAATACCATCAGCCTTAGCATTTGCCGCGCCATGTGTGAATCGGGTCATCTCTTGGCGAACAGCATTAGCAAACCGCCTACCACGTATTGGTTTCTTAATCTTGGGAAAGAGATCAAAGTCACAGGGCGAAAGGTCAGGAGAGTAAGGTGGGTGCTTCAATTCTTCCCATCCCCAACGTTGGAGTAGCTGCCGTACACACTCTGCTTTATGTGGTCTTGCATTGTCGTGCAAGATTATTGCACTGTCCACAAGATCCGGACTTTTATCCCGAACGCCACGTCATACCTGTCGCACCAGGAAGTCCCTGTAGTATTGTGCGGTCACTGCTCTGCCATGAGGAACAATGTGGCAAACAATGACACCCCTGACGTCATACGCGACGATCACCATCAATTTGACTGGGGAAGGATTCTGACGGAACTTCTGGTGCCTTGGTGATCCAGGGTGTCGCCACTCCGCGGACTGACGTTTCAGTTCTGGTTCGTATGCCCTGGCCCAAAATTTATCGATGGCGATTATTCGTGACAAGAATTGATCGCTGTCCTGTTTCCAGCGTACAAAGTGGTTGGAGCATATTGCATAGCGCATCTACCTTTGAACTTTTGTCCCACCGTGAAGCGATTTTGTGTAGCTGTAGCTCATTACGCAATATTTCTCGATGCCACTTGCCCTCTCCAACTCCAGTAACGTCCATCGTCTGTCTTCATCCATGAACTGCTCGACGACGGCACGTGACAAGTCGGTCCGCACACTCACTGGTCGTCCCGAACGTTGCTCATCACTGGTTGACACACGTCCTTGCTGAAAGTTGCCTACCCACCGTGCCACTGTACCATATGGTAGGGCATTATTCCCAAGGGCTTCTAGTAATTCACTGTGACATTCCATCGCATTTCTCCCTCGGAGAACGGCTATTTTGATGTAAGCGCGCTGCTCAACACGGATTACTTCCATCTCGCACGACACTAACCAACTGACTGCCAGCTATTACAGAGCCATCTGTTGTTCTGCATACACACTATGCCTGCAGAACTTCCACACTACGCATACGTTTGTGATCCGTTTACATATCTACAAGAAAAAAAAGTTGCCATGACTTATGCCCCAGCCCTCGTATAAAATTTTAGTCCTTACATAGATAAATAAAGCATTCAATAACAATTACAAATTATTGCACGAAAACAACATAAATAGATAAATATAGTAAACGTAAATTTGTTTATATATTTAGGCCACTTTTCGTCTTTAATGATTGATTCTGCAATAAGTAAGCGTCTCCAAATTTAAATTTAAAATGATGAAATAGTTATAAAATATAATATATTTAGTATTATGATCATTCTATATTTAATTACCATATTTGATTCATCTTTATGAATTATTGTTTGTCACATTGACATTGAAATGCAACGACTAATTAAGATTTGATTTATTAAACATTATATAATTATAACTGATTTTTGCAATAAAATAGATTAACGTATATTATTCATCAAAATATTCAATCTCGTCCCATTAGTATGCACGCTAACCTAATTATGAGCTGAGTATGTCCACTTAGAGGTCCGCCCATAAATTTATAATTTGAGTTTTCCCTCAACAATGGTTTGCAATCCCCGCTGCCTTCTATTTTATTAATTATAAAAGGAAATTTCGGACCATGCGCTAAAGTTAAACTAGTTTTCGAATAAACTTTGCATGATACAATTAAATATCGCCCTCTCTTGAAATTTCACTCAAAACGTTATTCAACAGACCGACATTCTTTAAGTTAATACAATGTTTATCTAATAATGAAGTTTTCTCATTATTTCACCCATAATATTTCCACTTACACACACATAATAATTACGGCTGAAGGATCTCGTAATCCATGGCCAGATGGGCAGTCTAACGAATAACTGCTAAATATTATTACTGTTTTTATAGGCGGTATAGCCAGTTATACAGTCATATTCGCAGAATTTAGTTTTCGACTTTTAATTTAAGAGTTATGATACAAAACATCTAATATAATCGTTTTTCTCGGCAAAAAAGGTAATAACGTGTATATCAGATTTTTTGTAACTATTAAAGTTACCGAGATCCCCTAAAAAAACATCGAATTTGTACAGAACTTTTACTTACATGCATAAAACTGTGTTTCTTGAAATTTTGTGCACCATAATACACTTGGTAATTATTTAAAAATTGAAGTTAGCAAAAATTGCGTGCTAAGAATTGAAAAAGTATATTTAATAGCTACTATATTACATGAACGTAGTGGAATTTTGGAGCGTACTCGAGTATTAAAACAAAGATTATGAAAGAGGGAATAAATTACTTAATCAGGGACGTATATTTTAATTACTCAGACAACTTTAATATGCGAACATGCAAACTTTCCAGGTACTTTAACACTCAAAATGGTCTTGAAGGGCACACTACTGCCAAAAGAAATAAAAATTAATGTATACCCTAGCAAGTAGAAGGGCTGTTACGTATTTAATAACCTTTGCCGGAATTTTGCGGTATCACAGTTACAGATTTAAAAATGGTGATGTTACTTTCTCCGACTTGATGGTATCATTTATAATTATGCTTTCGTGGTTTATTTTAAATTTAAATCATATTTTAAATGTACATCGAGCGTTTTGTAGAATCGAAGAAACTGACGTTTAAAACTTCAAAATTATTAAAGATGAAAATGGTCAGTTTACTCAAAAACCAAAGAGATTTCAAAAGAAACTTATTCTTTATAAGTTGTTCATTTTGGTATGCTCTACAATTATTATTAACATAAATTTGTTGTAACTGTTACCGTTTCATAATTATAAACCAAAAATGAAAAAAAAATTCTCGAATAGGAATGATTTTACGAAAAATATTTGTTCATTTTTTTTGTGTTCAATATTTGTTTAAATGTTTTTGTGATATTTTCCATATTTAAAAAAATATTGGAAGAAAACAAAAAGCCCATTTCCGGTGTACGAAATTTTACCGAAAGCTTTTCAGTTCTTCGGATTATCAAATAAGACTTATGTTCAAAGTCTCATATGAATTGCTCAATTCGGCCAGTTTTTTCCAAAGTAATTCAAGGTCATATAGACCGACCATAATGAAAATAAAATCCAAAAGTTTTTTAATTGGTTTTATAAACATTATTTTTTTTACTGATGAAGGAGTGCTTGAAAAATTCTGAAAAAAATTATGAAAATAGTCCACCAAATTAACCATTTGACCAATTTTTTCCAAGGTCATTCAAGGTTATTTCGACACTGAAAAAAATTCAAAAGATTTTAAACATAACTTTTTAAATCGATTTTTTAATCATTATTTTTATACTGACGAACAAGTGGATGAAAAATTCTTAAAAAAATCATGAAAATAGTCCACCCAATTAACCATTTGACCAATTTTTTCCAAGGTCATTCAACGTAACTTTTTAAATCGATTTTTAATCATTATTTTTTGGCCAAAGAGTGGATGAAAAATTCTGAAAAAAATCATTAAAATAGTCCACCTAATTACCCATTTGACCAATTTTTCCCAAAGTCATTCAAGGTCATTTAGTTACAGGAAAAATTCCAGAAGTTTGTAAATCGATTTTTTAAAAATTATTTGTACTGACGAACGAGTTGATGAAAAATTCTGAAAAAAATCATGAAAAAAGTCTACCCAATTATCCATTTGACCAATTTTTTTCAAGGTCATTCTAGGCCATTTAGACACTAAAATATTCCAAAAATTTTTGAAATCGATTTTTCAATCATTATTTTTTTACTGACGAACGAGACGATAAAAAATTCTGAAAAAAATCATGAAAATAGTCCATACAATTACATATTTGATCCTTTTTTCCAAGGTCATTTAAACCCTAAAAAAATTCCAAAAGTTTTATAATCGATTTTTTAAACAATTTTTTTACACTGACGAACAAGTTGATGAAAAATTCTGAAAAATTTCATTAAAATAGTCCACACTATTACCGATTTGAACACTTACGAAGTTCCTTTATTAAATTATTTATTTACTTTTATTACTTTATTTATTTATAAAAAATACGATTTTTTGTTTTGATTTAAAAAAAAAATGAGATTTTGGCAATTTGCGTTGATTTAAGGTGGAAATTTTCCAATGATTTTTAAAAATGTGTTAAATTCGCTACATGTTCACGTTTAAATCATCAAATCTAAGAACGCGTTCAGCAGTTACGTAATTAAAAAAAAATTGTTTTGACTTGAAAATTTGCGCTTTTTGATAATTTGAATTTTTGGCAATTTGCGTTGATTTAAGATGGAAATTTTACAATGAGTTGACCAATTTTTCCCAAAGTCATTCAAGGTCGTTTGGTTACTGGAAAAATTCCAAAAGTTTGTAAATCGATTTTTTTTAAATTATTTTTTTACTGACGAACGAGTTGATGAAAAATTCTGAAAAAAATCATGAAAATAGTCTACCCAACCACCCATTTGACCAATTTTTTTCAAGGTGATTCTAGGCCATTTAGACACTAAAATATTCCAAAAGTTTTTGAAATCGATTTTTTAAACATAATTTTTTTACTGACGAACGAGTTGATGACAAATTCTGAAAAAAATCATGAAAATAGTCTACCAAATTATACATTCGACCAATTTTTCCAAAGTCATACAAGGTCATTTAGTTACTAGAAAAATTCCAAAAGTTTGTAAATCGATTTTTTTTAAATTATTTTTTTACTGACGAACGAGTTGTTGAAAAATTCTGAAAAAAATCATGAAAATAGTCTACCCAATTACCCATTTGAACAATTTTTTTGAAGGTCATTCTAGGCCATTTAGACCCTAAAATATTCCAAAAATTTTTGGAATCGATTTTTTAAACATTATTTTTTTACTGACAAATGAGTAGATAAAAAATTCTGAAAAAAATCATTAAAATAGTCCACCCAATTGCCCATTTGACCAATTTTTCCCAAAGTCATTCAAGGTCATTTAGTTACTGGAAAAATTCCAAAAGTTTGTAAATTGATTTTTTAAAAATTATTTTTTTACTGACGAACGAGTTGATGAAAAATTCTGAAAAAAATCATGAAAATAGTCTACCCAATTACCCATTCGACCATTTTTTTTCAAGGTCATTCTAGGCCATTTAGATACTAAAATATTTCAAATGTTTTTGAAATCGATTTCTTAAACATTATTTTTTTACTGACGAACGAGTTGATGAAAAATTAATTCTGACAAAAATCATGAAAATAGTCTACCCAATTACCCATTTGACCAATTTTTGACACTAAAATATTCCAAACATTTTTTAAATCGATTTTTTAAACATTCTTTTTTTACCAACGAACGAGTGGATGAAAAATTCTGAAAAAAATCATGAAAACTGTCCATACAATTACATATTTGATCCTTTTTTCCAAGGTCATTTAAACCCTAAAAAAATTCCAAAAGTTTTTTAATCGATTTTTTAAACACATTTTTTACACTGACGAATAAGTTGATGAAAAATTCTGAAAAATTTCATGAAAATAGTCCACCCAATTACCGATTTGAACGCTTACGAAGTTCCTTTATTTAATTATTTATTTACTTTTATTACTTTATTTATTTATAAAAAAAATACTATTTTTTGTTTTGATTTAAAAAAAAATGAGATTTTGGCAATTTGCGTTGATTTAAGGTGGAAATTTTCCAATGATTTTTAAAAATGTGTTAAATTCGCTACATGTTCACGTTTAAATCATCAAATCTAAGAACGCGTTCAGCAGTTACGTAATAAAAAAAAAATGTTTTGACTTGAAAATTTGCGTTTTTTGACAATTTGCGTTGATTTAAGATGGAAATTTTTCAATGATTTTTCAAAACGTATTATATTCGCTACATTTTCACGAAAATCTAACAACGAGTTCAACAGTTATATAATTTTTTAAAAATACGATTTCTTGTTTTGATTTAAAAATTTACGATTTTTGGCAATTTGCTTTGATTTAATGGGGAAATTTTCCAATAACTTTTCAAAAAGTGATAAATTCGCTATAATTTCAAATTTAAAAAATCAAAATCCAACAACGCGTTCAACAGTTATATGATTTAAAAAAAAATACGATGTTTTAGTTTTGATTTTTGACAATTTACATTGATTTAAGATGAACATTTTCCAATGATTTTTTAAAATGTGTTAATTTCGCTACATTTTCACGTTTAAATAATCAAAATCTCACAATGCGTTAAGCAGTTACCTAATTAAAATTTTTTGTTTTGACTTAAAAAATTGCGTTTTTGGCAATTTGCGTTGATTTAACATGGAAATTTTTCAATGATTTTTCAAAAAGTGTTAAATTCGCTACATGTTCAAGTTTAAATAATCAAAATCTAATGACGCGTTCGACAGTTACGTAATTTATAAAAAATACGATTTTTTGTTTTTATTAAAAAAATGGCAAATACCCAAAATCTCAATTTTTTTTATGTCTGGATGAAAAACTTTCAACGGATTATGAAAGTAGACATATTTATTTAGTTATACACATAGTGTAACGTAATGAAATGTCAATTTGTTGGGCTCAATCCACGATTCCATTAATTGATGAGGAAATATCTGTCTTTAATGTGATGCAAATATTAGGACGGGTCAGAGCTGAGCACTTTGGGAGACATAACCAATCCAGTTATTGATGTGGTCACATAATTGAATCATATGTGTGCTGCTGGCATTGATTATAATTGTCCACGATTGATTACGATATCCGACGATTTCGTGGTAATTGCGATTTGCCAATTAAGAAGACCATGCGAACATTTAAATTTTTTTAATCCAATAATTGAAGGGTTTGTAAAATGTAAGTAACTAAATACATTTAATTAAAATTAAAAAAAAAACCCTCGCTTTAAATATATTACTTTTCGTCTTTATATTAAATTTATTTAAATACATTTAAACGCGCCGCTGAAGTTTATTTATTTGGGTTAAAAGATGACACTAACAGCTCAATTTCTTATAGCGGAGCAAACAAATTACAAAACAAAAACGTAGAAAACCATTATGGAAACAATATTGAATTACGGGTTGGAGTGGTGGGTAACAAATAAACAAGGCGAGGGAGAACTAAGAGTAATAAAGATTGAATGTTCGCCTCGATGCTGCAGACTAACAATAATGAACAGAGTGTGCAATGTGGAAATTCGTAAATTAATTAATGAGTAGTATTTGTAATATTTAAAATTGGTTTTCAGTGCCCACAGACAGAAACACATACAGGCACGAATTTTTTTCCAAATATTTTCTGAATCATCTCTAGGGACCTCAAATCCAATATTTCGGTTAAAAATTAATTTTGAAAAAATTTCAATAATTTGATTATTAGGAGTACATCAGAAGTATTTTTTTATCGATCACTAAATTAATGAATTTTTCAGATAAAAGCGACTGAAGAAAATGTCCCGAAAAAACAAGTATTGAAAAACGTCTCGAAAAATATCCTGAAAAAATCGAAAAAAACGTCCTGAAAAAATGTGAAAATAAATCCGGAAAAACAATACATTGACAAAAAGTGTCTAAAATTTCCACAATTGCCCCTAGGTCTTATTATAAAATCTCAACTCAGTCAAAATAAGTAGACCTTGTTAAAACTTGTTAATTCCCATCGTAATACCCTACAAATAGTTTATCTCTGAAACACAGAACTGTACGTACAATTTATATATAACACCAGTAATAATTTTCTCCCTGGAAATTTCTCAAGTGCCACTAAACGAAATTATTTTTACAAGCGTAATTTTAAGTGTAAGTGTACTTACTTATAATTAGCTTACTATTTTATGAACATTTTTACAGCCAAAACTTCTGAAAGGCTTGTAACGGAGACCATTATAAAACTAACACTAACAAGGTGTACACTTGGTTCTTACAGTGTAACATTTACCATGTTATGGATTGTGAATTAAAAATTTATTAGATGAGATGGAAACTTCATGATAGTGCATCGGAAATTAAAATAAAAAGGCAAAGTTTAAGGGCGTTACTATTTAAATATTAAATAGCAAAACTTGCAAAATTACAGTCATATATATTTTCGTATATATTTAAGTGGATTTAATAAAAATAACTCTCGTTTACATTGACATAACACTGGTATTATATTTTCGGATCTGTAAACGATCTTTCTTTTTAAATTTTTTATTATATTTTTTTTATTTATTTACTTTCATACAATGTCAGAAATCTATATTATTAACATAATATATATGTAATAAATCTGTAAAAAAGGTGAATCTGTCAAATAAATTAAATTAAAATTAAATGCTAAACGTAATGCATAATTTGAGGTTAGGTTTTACGATTACATTAGACATATTTTAATTGATATTTACATTGTCACAATATTTATTAACAGATTTTTTTCTATCTCGATGTATTTTTTACGTTAAATCCTCCTCTGAGACTCCATTTCTAATTTAAACAGTAACGATTCAAAAATGTATTCAGTCATAGTGACAGATAATGATGAATAAAGAATGTTTACGCAGCTGAAAATATTATTAACCTGGCTCATATAAATGTTTGTGAAATCCACCGTTAGAGTTAGAGAAACTTATTATAACAAAACGATCAAATTTTTAGAATATTTATTAATTTAGTTTTTTATAAATTTGTATTTACCTTACAAGTAAACATTGTTTATTGATTTATGAAAATATATTGAAATATGTATATTTACAAACCGTTTGTTTATGTTTTATGGAAGTTTGGACATTGGAAACGTATTCTAGAGTATTATTATTGTTATACATTGCGGAAAATAGAAATGTAATATTGCGTTCGATTGATTAAATAAATATTGCAATTTTATTTGTAAACAATACAATTGTGGAGTGGCAAGATCGAAAAGAGGATATAGAAATATTCATATCGTATTTTGTAAAATCACGTTTTACATTATTTCAGGCGTTTTCTTTACAAGTCTGCATAACCAATTTATTTAAAATCATCGAATATAATTTATTTAATGTTCTCTTAATAAGTCAAGGTTGTATTTATTCAATGGACTATTGCCTACATTATAATAATTTACGATACAAGTAACGTTATGAAGGTTTTTATATTACGAGAGATTTTTTTTTTAATTAAAAAAAAAATGTTTAATGAAAACCGCCAAAAAACGAAATCAATAACAATAAAAATTTGTGTTATACCAACAAAGTAAAAGTGTTTTTATTATATTTACAACATGTATAACAAAGTAGAAGCCTCCACAATAAACAAAATCATGTTTGTTTGCCAATATCTCCATAGCAACGAGTTGCGTTAAGATACATATAATAACACTAGTGTTGTTAAAGGTACCTTAAGGTTACTCGTTGCTAAGGAATTATTGGCATGTTAACATTATAGGATAAAATAAAATAGTTTAAAATCTGTAATGAATAGTTCTCATTCGAATATTTGGAATAGAGTTACGGAATCTTCTACTCGAGCGATAAAATACAGCTAACCGCACTTAGGAAAAAATAAAGTGTCATCTATGGAAGGTTTTTCTACTCTTGCAGAATAAGATTTGTGACGATGATAGGATCTTGATACCAGTTTGACCAATGTTACACCCCACTAGAGAAAGCTAAAAAGATATTGTTTACATTCTTGAATCTTAAGGCGCTTTTACACCAAAGTCTTCCACTAAGTTTTCCACAAGTTGCGGCAATTTGTTGCTTTTTCTACAAAGTGCAGCCAATTTTTCTGTCTTCCACTTGTGGGGAGACAAATCTTCCACTAAATTTTGGTTTCTCGCGGAGTGTCGGTAAAGATGAAAGAAAGTTGACAACTTAAAATGGAAGATTTGTTGCAGCGCGTTTTGCTCAAGCAACTTGTAAGAAACTAGTGGAGAACTGTTCCTTCAGCTGCAGGTGTTCTCGGTGATTTCGTGTGTGTTTTCGTTGTGTTTGTGTCAAGATCGAAGGCTGTAGTGAGAACGAATGGACCAGTCCCAAAACCAGTGAACTAATTGAACTTTACCGAAGCAGAGAGGTTCTCTAGAACCCAAAAGACCCAACATTGGAAGAAAAAAAAATTGCGTCTTCTTCGTCCGACATCCTTGACACTACTGCCTAACCCAGGGGTCGCCAAACTTTTTTGATCATCGACCCCTATATAATTTTTGAAATCACCATCGACCCCCATAAAAGTAATTTTCAGTTAATAAAAATAAAACTATCTATTACGTTAGGTACTGTGTTTTTACATATATTTTATGATTTTAAATATTTATTAAAGTATTAGTAAATTTTGTAACAATAGTTTTATGAAAAATATCTTAATGTTGAAATTTAAATACCTTAATATTTATTAAATAATAAGTAATTATAAATAAGTATTATATTTTTGTTTTTTGGCTATAATTTCTGAACAAATCTTGATAGCGTAATTTCGTAAATGTACAAAATTTCAAAGTCTATCCACCGGTGTTGAACATGTGTGTATTGACTACTTCGAGACTGTAAAAAAACTGATATTTATGGCTTGTATTTCCTGCAATAATATTCCCCCTGGGGGTCTATATAGACCACTTTGGCGACCTCTGGCCTAACCTTTCGCGCGAATTCTTTGGTAACAAGTTTTTCAAAACTTTTATTTTTCTACAAAAAATCTTCCACGTGTTGCTCTAATTTGAGAAGAGCAACTTTTAGTAGACAACTTTTAGTTTTCTACAAACAATATTTTGTCAACTTTGGTGTGAACGCGCCTTTATAGACCTATGACCTACGAAGGCTTCCTATTAAGTTATTTTTTATTTGATATAAGAAAGAGCAGTCAATTGAAAATATATAAAAATTAAAGTATACACATTTAAGGTTGTATTTATAAAAATAAATTTAAGTATGAAAAATTGTAATAATTTTGCAGACGCCAAAATGAAATATAAAAAAAAAACAATTGCTATCCACTTGAAGCTTCTTAAGATCACTCAATATTTCAAGATTAGTTTTCTGAAGAATTACATAACGTTCCGTCGATAGTTTTTGCGGTATTTCATAAAAACACGATGTAAATTTATGAAAATTTGTAATCATTTTGTAGACGCGAAAAAAATATAAAAACAATTGCTACTCGCTTGAAACTGCTTAGAATCACTCAATATTAATTCAAGATTGATATTTTGAAAAAATACAATATATTACATCAATATATTTCAAGCAAACACTGTAAATTTATGAAAAATGTAATAATTGTTGACCCGAAAAAAATATATATAAAAACAGTTGGTACCTATTTAAAACTTCTCAAAACCTCTTAATCTTATGTCACGACTGATATTGTGAAAAACTAAAATACATTCCATCAATAGCTTTTGGGATATTCCATGCAAATACGGTGTACATTTATGAAAAATTGTAATAATTTTGTTGACGCGAAAAAATATAAAAACAATTTTTATCTGCTCGAAACTTCGTAAAATCACTCAATATTAATGCAAAATTAGATTTGCGAAAAATTACAATATATTCCTCAATAGCTTTTATGATATTCTATGCAAACACTGTGTAGATTTATAAAAATCTGCTAATCATTTTGTAGACGCGAACAAAATATAAAAACAATTGCTATCCGTTTGAAACTTCTTAAAATCACTCAATATTAATTCAAGATTATATTTGCGAAAAATTGCAATATATTCCTCAATAGCTTTTATGATATTCTATGCAAACACGGTGTAGATTTATAAAAATCTGTAATAATTTTGTAGACACGAAAAAAATATAAAAACAATTGCTATCCGCTTTAAACTTCTTAAAATCACCTAATATTAATTCAAGATTGACAAAGTGAATAATTACAATATATTTCGTCAATAGCTTTTACGATATTTCATGTAAACACGGTGTAAATTTATGAAAATCTGAAATAATTTTGTAGACTCTAAAAAAATATATAAATAATTGCTATCCACTTAAAACTTCCTAAGATCACTCAATATTAATTCAAGATTAGTTTTCTGAAAAATTACAAACGTCCAGTCAATAGCTTTTGCAATATTTCATGCAAACACGGTGTCAGTTTATGAAAATTTGTAATAATTTTATAGACGCGAAAAAAATATAAAAACTATTGTTATTGGCTTGAAATTGCTTAGAATCACTAAATATTAATTCACGATTAATATTTTGAAAAAATACAATATGTTACATCAATATATTCTAGGATATTTCAAGCAAACACGCTGTAAATTTATGAAAAATTGTAATAATTGTGTTGACCTGAAAAAAAAAATATAAAAACAATTGGTATCTATTTAAAACTTCTCAAAACCTCTCAATCTTATTTCAAGACTAATATTGTGAAAAACTAAAATACATTCCGTCAATAGCTTTTGGGATATTCCATGCAAATACGGTGTAAATTTAAAAAAATTGTAATAATTTTATTGACTCGAAAAAAAAATTAAAAACAATTTTTATCTACTCGAAACTTCTTAAAATCACTCAATGTTAATGAAAGATTAGTTTTACGAAAAATTACAATATATTCCACAATAGCTTTTACGATATTTCATGCAAACACGGTGTAAATTTATGAAAATTTGTAATAATTTTATAGACCGGAAAATAAAATATAAAAATAACTGCTATCCACTTGAAACTTCTTAAAATCACTCAATATTAATTCAAGATTAGATTTGCGAAAAATTACAATACATTCCTCAATAGCTTTTATAATATTACGTGCAAACACGGTGTAGATTTATAAAAATCTGTAATAATTTTGTAGACGCGAAAAAAATATAAAAACAATTGCTATCCGTTTGAAACTTCTTAGAATCACTCAATATCAATTCAAGATTGATATAGTGAATAATTGCAATATATTTCTTAAATAGCTTTTACGATATTTCATACAAACACGGTGTAAATTCATGAAAAATTGAAATAATTTTGTTGAACCGAAAAAAATATAAAAACAATTTTTATCTACATTAAACTTCTCAAAATCACTCAATATTAATCCAAAATTAATTTTTCGAAAAAATTACAATATATTTCGTCAATAGCTTTTACGATATTTCATGTAAACACGGTGTAAATTTATGAAAATCTGTAATAATTTTTTAGACGCGAAAAAAATATAAAAATAATTGCTATCCGCTTGAAACTTCTTAAAATCACTTAATATTAATTCAAGATTAATATAGTGAATAATTACAACATATTTCGCCAATAGCTTTTACGATATTTCATGTATACACGGTGTAAATTTATCAAAATTAATAATAATTTTGTAGACGCGAAAAAAATATACAAACAATTGCTATTCGCTTGAAACTTCTTAAAATCACTCAATATAAATTCAAGATTGATATAGTCAACAATTGCAATATATTTCCTAAATAGTTTTTACGATATTTCAAAACAAACACGGTGTGAATTTATGAAAATCTGTTAATCATTTGTAGACGCGAAAAAAATATAAAAACAATTGATATCTACTTGAAACTTCTTAAAATCGCTAAATATCAATTCAAGATTGATACAGTAAATAATTAAAATATATTTCGCCAATAGGTTTTACGATATTTCATGCAAACACGGTGTAAATTTATGAAAAATTGAAATAATTTTGTTGAACCGAAAAAAATATAAAAACAATTTTTATGTACTTTAAACTTCTCAAAGTCACTCAATATTAATCCAAAATTAGTTTTGCGAAAAATTACAATATATTCCTTAACAGCTTATATGATATTTCATGCAAACACGGTGTGAATTTATGAAAATCTGTTAATCATTTTGTAGACACAAAAACAAAAACAATTAAATTCAATAAAACGAAATGTAGCCTGAATACATGAATATTCAACCTGTTCGTAACTCTGCAAGCAAAATTTATATTCAGGCTATATTTCGTTTTATTGAATTTATTTAATGCTTTCTGCAACAAGTAAGGTTGTTTCTAATTTGTTAAAAAACAATTGATATCTATCTGAATCGTCTTAAAATGACTCAATATTAATTCAAGATTGATATTGTGAAAAATTGCAATATATTCCGTCAATAGCTTCTGGAATATTTCGGGCAAACACCCTGTAAATTTATGAAAAATTCTAATAATTTTGTTAACCCGAAAAAAATATAAAAGCAATCGCTATCTATTTAAAACTTCTCAAAACCTCTCGATATTAAGTCAAGATTGCTATTACAAAAACATTACAAGACATTCCGTTAATATCTTTTGCAATATTTCATGAACACGGTGTAAATTTAAGAAAAATTGTAATAATTTTGTTGACGCCAAAAACAATATAAAAACAATTTTTATCTACTTTAAGCTTCTCAAAATCACTCAATATTAATCCAAAATTAGTTTTGCGAAAAATTACAACATAGTCTTCAACAGCTTATATGATATTTCATGCAAACACGGTGTGAATTGAAAATCTGTTAATCATTTTGTAGACGCGAAAAAAAATATAAAAACAATTTTGATCTACTTGAAACTTCTCAAAATCACTCAATACTAATTCAAGATTAGTTTTGCTAAAAGTTACAATATAGTCCTTAATAGTTTTTACGAAATTTAATTTATGAAAATTTTTAATAATTTTGTAGGAAATATAAAAATAATTTTTTTCTACTTGAAACTTCTCAAAATCACTCAATATGAATTCAAGATTGATATTGTCAAAAATTACAATACATTCCTTTAATAGCTTTTGGCATATTTCAGGCAAATGTGATAACATTCTCCATGTTAAAACATATGATCAGCTTTGTTTTGTCGTTGTGTCTTCTTGTCTGTGATCTCTCATCTTTCTCTTTGACGAGAATAACGCACTTCCTTTGTACACTCTCTAATGTAAGCTCAATTGAAATAGTATATATTAAACGAGTGAGAAAGTTGGCCACTGCCACGAGGATAAAATTTGCAACACTAGCCTACGGCTCGTATTGTAATTCTCCCGAGTGGCAATGACCAACTTGCTCACGAGTTTGATACTATACGTTTTCGCATCATATTAAATAATTCAGATTTTTCTGTTTACATTAAATTATAACGAATAATTTTTCCATTTGAAAATTGCGGCAGTTCGCTGACAAAAAAACAAATCGTAACCATAGTAACAACTAAACTGTTGAGAAAGTAAAATCGTCGTCATGTCATTGGCTGAAACCTGTTGGGCAATGAAACCGCTATCATTTGATTGGACGTCATCTGTAGAGAAAATGATTCGGTCGAATAATGGACAACTTTCTCAATCAAAAACGATTTAACAACATTTATATTAAACATTAAATATTGTTCCCCCATCAGAATACCTACAGACCGGTTTCGACCATTCAGGTTTCATCAGTGTAGTTAGTTGCTGAATGGGAAAATGTTCAGATTAATATTGTTATATTTGCCGCCGCTGTCAATGTCCATATCTTGTCGGTGTTAAAGCCACCCACCACTTAATGTTGTACTTGTATCAATAAATATCTATCTATCTATCTATCTATCTTGGTTCAGTACAGCATTCAGGCAATAGATTCCGCCACTTTGGCGTTTCTAACTTTAACATTTATATTATTCAATAAAATGTTAAAAAATATTTTTATGAGCTTCTCGCAGCAATCCTTCTTAAATAATTGGAATTCCACATAAAATTAATATTTAAAAACAGTTTGGTAGTGAGAAAGCTTAATTTCCCATATCTTTGCAGCTTTCTCACGTTAAATTCAAGATATTATTTTTGACTCTGAACACGACAATACTAGGACTCCAATCCAGAGAATGCATTTATTGGTCAATTACAGTTTGTATGGCTGCAGCATATAATTGTTAATAAAGGTTCTTCCCTCTTTTATCTGTAGGTTTAGTATTGTAATTAAAATCAGTCTAGCTTAGGTTTTTGGCTTATAAATAATGTTCCTGAATTATTATTGTATCAATTACAGTTTGTATGACTGCAGCATATAATTGTTTATAAAGGTTCTTCCCCCCTTTTATCTGTAGGTTTAGTATTGTTATTAAAATCAGTCTAGCTTAGGTTTTTGGCTTATAAATAATGTTCCCGAATTAAAATCGTTGCATGCACGAATTGTTTCATTTCCGGTGTACACATGCTAATAAAAACTGAATTTGCACCTGAAAGGTTGGTTTTTTGATGTGTGGAGGTGAACTCCTTCCCAGCGTGTAGTTTTTCAATGTATTGAAACTTTTAATTGGGACTCATAGCATTGTATGCTTTAAATACGGATTCACGCTTCATGAAACAAGCATATTTTTAACTCTTCAATTACAAACTTTATCATCTACCATTGTCAGTATGAATCTGAAATTGATGTTAGTTTTTTTCCGTCGATTGCAGTCTGAAAAAGCAATCATAAAAGCAACTCCTCCCGTACCCACCTTCGTATAGTACATCTCGAAGACGACTAAGGTTTATAAAAAATCTTTTCGTTTCCTTTCACGGGATACTTGATGTTCTTAATTGTATCTTTCAAAAATTTGGTAAAATTTCATACATCCTTTTTTTGTGAAAAAAAAATTGAAACCGAATTAAACTTCATTTTCTATGCACATATGCTTACGATTTATGTAAATATGAATGTATTGAGAGTACAGTGGCGTGTTAAGCCAACGTAATCAACTGAATTATAAAGTACGCTTATATTATTTTCAATATTTTATTTTTAGGATATTTATAATTATATTTACTGAAAATCGCACTCACGCCCGCTACATACAATATTCCAAACTGGAGATTTGTTGCCGCATTTCGCATAATCCCCGCATCTAATCCGGCTTTTACAACCATTTAAAAATGGCCGCAACCTTTCCCCGTTGACACGTTTACACAAAATTCCAAAGCGCACCGTTTAAGCTGAGCAACTCGACATTTGAAAATAACAATTTTGCAACATAATTTAATTTCTAATTAGTAACGCCGCCGAGCTCAATTTACCACCTCCATAGGAACGCCGCTCCCGGTTCAATACAAGCAATTAATAAAAATCTATAGGGCAATAAATAATACAAAGCTCCAGGGCGGGGAAAATAAGAAGAATGTGCGAGAAATTAGATAACTAAAGACTCCCATACGGAGTACATAAATAACCGTGCATCAGATTCCCGGTTGTCGATTGGGATTATAGAAAAAAATATATGGGACTGGTGCAGAATAAGACATAAATAGTGGATGGGGTAGACGTTGGCAATAAATTACGCTATTAAACACTGCAGGAGCCGCGATGTAATATTTATAGTAATTTGCAGGATGAAACTGCCGTTTTTGTTTGCACGCCACTGCTGCTGCAGCCGCATACACAAAAATACTGTTGTAATCCCCTAGAAATTTCGCGATGCCATTTATTTTTTGTTCCATTCGGCGGACAACCCGTGAATGTTTAATGCGTCTAATATAGAAAAATGTTAAATTGAACATATAAATCTCTATTAAGTGGATTAGAAATATATGTTACATTTTGAGTAGCGAGGGAAATTATTGATTGTGTTCTGAAAATTTCAAGAGAACATATAATTTATGTAATCTTCGCTTTCGCCTTCTATTTTTTTGTTAAGCATATACACATGTTATTTTGCAAATATAATTACTATTTATATTATTATCCAATTGTCTTTCAGATTATAATAATTATTCCTGATATGATAATCGCTGAATACAAGAAAATTATTGAGATTAGGAACAGGGAACCCTTATACAATCTAAAAGATAATTGGATTCTACTTAAGAATACGTTACTAAATACAGGGTGTGCCATTTGAAAAAACGATGTTATTCAACTTTATAAGTTGGGTTTTTCTAGCGCATTTTTTTTATCACCCTGTATAATTTTTTGCATGAAATCATGGTTGGCTCTATAGTTCGATCCTTCAACCAAATAATAGAAATGATTTTAATCGTTCAACGTCAATCACTGGGGCAGAAATAAAATTTCACCCAGACCATGCATTTCAACAAATCTTCAAATATTTCGAAAACGGCAAACAATAGATATAGGGAGTATTGAAGTAACTCACCTTTATTTGCTCCATATAATTCAAAAATGACAAAAAATACAGGGTGTTCCATTAAAAAAAAACATAAGTTTGGTCTGTAACTTTGTTATGAGACACCCTGTATAAATTTAAATATTTTTAGGGCGTGCAGCTCACTATTATACACAACCTTTGTATAAAACATTTTTCGAAATTTTGAAAAATAAGCACGTGATTGACCGTACCCAGAGCTCTGAAACACCCTGTATATTATGAACAAATTTCGTGATGAGAGTGTGATTGCGAATATGAAGTAAATCGGTTTCTAAGAAGGAATATGAAACACGAGTAATATGCATCGACATCTTATTTTCAAAAATTGTATCTGAGATCTTGAGGAATTATTAGGAGTTTTGGATTTTAGAGGCGGGAAGAGAATAATAGAGAACACTTGAATTCTAATTCCTTTATCTATGGCAAAAGAAAGGCAATGGCATCAAATAAAAGAAGAAAATATTCGCGTAGTTCCACAATAAAAACTTTAATTAGAGTTGCCGCATTTTTTTGACAATTAAAATCAATGGACTGTTAATAATTATCACGGAATTATATTTCTGAATAAATTTTGAGTAAATTAAGAAAGTTGCAAGTCGATGACAATTGTTTTTATATTTATTTGAGTCACCAAGATTATTACTGATTTTCAAGAAATTGCACCATGATCACATGGATTTTACTGAAAATTTATTAATGGGGTGTTAATAGTTTTGCATGGAATTATAACCCTGAATAAATTTTGGGTACATTTTCAAAGTTATAAGTCGATTGCAATTTTTTTAATATTTTTTTGAGTCGACAACATCATTACCGATTTTCAAGAAATTATGGCCTGTTCACAAGGTTTTACCTTAAAATCCATGCATGGAGTATTTGCAGTTTTTTAATAGAATTATAATCCTGAATGAATTTTAAGTCAATTTGAAAAGTTTCAAGTCGATTGCTTTAAATTGCCACCCCAAATATCTCGAAATCTGAGCAACATGGAAAAAAATATTTCAGATTAAAGTTATAGGGTTCGGAGGGGGGCACATGCTAGTGACTTTAAAAATGACCTTGTATTGAATTTTCAAGGTCAAACGAAGGTCAACCTTGATTTTTCAAATGGAACCCAATATATGGTAAAAAAAATAACACAATTTACATACTTTGTGAATGGGCTATCGATCAATGGTCTTTCGGCCTCATAACTACAAGTTTTGTTCTCGTTTAGAAATTTAGTGAAAGCGTGAGATTCTAATTGAATTATAAAGAATTATCTGTTTGTTGTATTTGGTTCTCGTACAACACCTGGTGAAACATTTTTATTAATTTTCGGTATTCAAAAATTGCGAACTTGGTTGGTTTTACATTTTAACAATCCTGAAGCAAAATCTAGTTTGAGTAAATTTGAAAAGTTTCGAGTCGATGGCGATTATTTTTATATTTTTTTGAAACCATCGGATAGATAACAATCTCGCTACGACTTTTTATATTTTTTCAAACCATCTCGCCACGACTGCAAGTAGCGTTTTCATGTAATTATCTCAAAATCTAGTTATGGAATGCTATGAAATGTTGATTGAAGTATAGAGCTGAATATATTCTGAGGGAATTTAGAAAGTTTTAAGACTGTGGCGATTGTTTTTATATTTATTAAACCATCGGATAATGAGCATAACTATAAGATGTGTTCTTGTGTGATTATTTCGTAATGTTGTGAAAGGGAGTTTCCAAATTTCATTTGAATTATAAAGTAAATTTGAAAAAATTTTCAGTCGATGGTGATTGTTTTAATATTACCTAGAACCCTCAGAAAGGGTGCTACTGCGATGTGCATACACACTGTGTTCTCTTGTAGTTTCTCGAACCATGGAAAAGGGGTGTTTTTAGATTTTCATTGAATTTTGAAGCGGAATCTATTTGGAGTTATTTTAAAAGGTGACTAGTAGGTGGCAGGGGCGGCTCGTTATCTAGAGCCAAGGAGCCATGACACTATCTGTAGTTTCAAGCCCAGCAAGAATTTTTAATTAATTCTTAAAACACTTTTTCGCCAATTACTTTGGCGTAGGAAGATAAATAGTTCTTTCTTTCTTTTGTTGTCAAAAATTGTATTTTTTAGCTGACAATAATGGTGTATTGCAATTGTCAATAATGGTTTGTTGTAGTTGTCAAGAATAATATTTTTACCTGTTAAGAATTGATTCAGCTGTCAAAAGCAGCATTTTTCGATTTTTTAATTGCCAAAGATGAGATTTTTTACCTGCCAAAAATTGTACATTTTGTTGTAGAAAATTGTTAACAATAATGATTTGTTGCAGTTGTCAAGAATGGTATGTTTCAGCTATTAAAAATGGCAGTTTTCAGCTGTTAATAATAATAATAATAATAATAATAATAATAAATTTTATTACCCAACGGAAGAATCCAATACAGGGATAACAACAAAAAAAAAGAAATGTATTATTCAACTGTCAAAAATTATATTTTTCAATTGTCAAAAATGTTATTTTTCAGCTGTCAAAAAGGCATTTCTGGCCTATTAAAATGGTATTTTCCAGCTATCAAAAAAGTATTTTTCGACATTTTTTATTCGTCAAAAATGGCATTTTTCAGCTGTCAAAAATTATACTTTTTGTTGTCAAAAAATTATTTTTTTTAACTGATAATAATGGTTTGTTACACTTGTATTGTTACACAATAATGGTTTGTTGTAATTGTCAAGAGTGGCATTTTTTAGCTGTTAAGAAATGTATTATTCAAATGTCAAAAATGATATTTTTCAGTTATCAAAAATGTTTTTTAATGTCAAAAAAGGTATTTCTCACCTATTAAAATGTTATTTTTCAGCTATCAAAAACAATTTTTTTTTAAATTGTCAAAAATGGCATTTTTCAGCTGTCAAAAATTGTCTTTTTGTAGTCAAAAATTGTATTTTTTAGCAGGCAATAATGATATGTTACAGTTATCAATAATGGTTTGTTGCAGTTGTCAACAATGGTAATTTTCAGCTGTTGAAAATGGTAGTTTTCAGCTGTTAAGAAGTGTATTATTCAACTGTCAAAAATTATATTTTTCAGCTGTCAAAAATGCGATTTCCCACCTATAAAAATGTTGTTTTTCAGCTAACAAAAGCAGCATTTTTCGACATTTTTCTTAATAGTCAAAAATCGCATTTACAGCTGTCAAAACTTGTGTTTTTTGTATTGTCAAAGATTGTGTTTTTCAGCTTACAATAATGGTTTGTTATAGTTGTTAATAATGGTTTGTTGCAGTTGCTAATAATGGTATTTTTCAGCTGTTAAAAATGGTATTTTTCATTTATTGCTAGCTCTTTTTTCCATATAATTTATTGCACGATGAAGTTTTATTTTTTCTCTATTCTTTCATTTGAATCCTTCTACTGTTTTCATTGCTTTGTATTATTACCCCCCGGCAGGGGCGGCTCGTTATGTAGAGCCGAGGAGCCATGGCACTACCACTAATATCAAGCTCAGCAAGGATTTTTAAATTACTCTAAATCCGAAGACTTTCCTTCGCTGAATTTCAAAATAATTGTACAAGAACGCAAATTGTTCGTATTATGAAGTTGTTCAATTGCCCAGAGCTTAAAAAAATATAATAACATTTGCAACAAACGTGAAATTTTCCAGATTTACTCAAATTTAATTAATTCTACTGTAAGATTCCTCAAAAATCCGAAGACTTGACTTCACTGATTGTCAAAATAATTGCATGAGAAAACAAATTGTTAAAATTCTGAAATTGTTCAATTGTCTAGAACAAAGAAATATAAAAACAATTGCTACAAACCTAAACATTTCAAAATGTATTCAAAATTAATTCTACTACAATATTCCTCAGAATTCTTTCGCTGAATTTCAGAATATTTGCACTAGAACACAAATTGTTTAAATTTTGAAATATGTAGTTCAAAAAATATAAAAACAATTGTCACAAACTTAAAACTTTCCAGATTTGGTTAATATCAATTCTGCTTCAAGATCCCATTAAAATCCAAACACAACTGGCTGAAATTCTGAAGTTGTGCGCTTTATCAAAGCTCAAAACAATATTAAAAAAAAATTGCAACAAAGTTGAAATTTTCTCTATTTGCCTAAGATAAATTCTACTACAACATTCCTCAAAAATAAGACTTCCCTTCACTGGATTTTAAGATAATTGCACTAGAACACAAATTGTTCAAATTTTGAAGTAGTTCAATTGTCTAGAGTTCAAAAAAAAATATAAAAACAATTGCCACAAATGTGAAACTTTCCAGATTTACTTAAGATCAATCCTGCTTTAAGAATCCATGAAAAACCAAAGACTTTCTTCTACGAGCTTTCGATTTATTTCCGTAAGAAAACAAGCGGCTGAAATTCGTGAAAGTAGTGCGTTTCATCAGGGCTCAAAAAAATATTGAATCAAATTGCAACAAACTTGAATTTTTCAGGATTTGCTTAAGATCAATTCTACTTTAAAATTCTATAAAAATAAAAACACTATCCTTCACGAGATTTTCAAATATTTGCGCGAGAACACAAATTGTTGAAATTTTGAAGTTGTTTAATTGTCCAGAGCATAAAAAGTATAAAAACAATTGCCACAAACGTAAAGTTTTCCATATTTACTCGAAAACAATTCTACTATAAGATTCCTCAAAAATCCGAATACTTTCCTTCATAGGATTTGAAAATAATTGCACCAGAACACAAATTGTCAAAATTTTGAAATTTGTTCGATTGTCTAATGCTAAAAAAATATATAAGATCGTGAAAATTTCCAAATTTAATCAAAATCAATTCTACTCCAAGATTCCTTAAAAATCTGGAAACTTTCTTGAACTGGATTTCAGAATAATTGCACTAGAACTCAAATTGTTGAAATTCTGAAGTTGTTCATTTTCCCAGACCTCAAAAAAATATGAAAACAATTGCCACAAACGTGAAAATTTCCAGATTTATTGAAAATCCATTCTTCTATAAGATTCCTCAAAAATCCGAAGACTTGCCTTCACCGGATTGCACGAGAACACAAATTGTTGAAATTCTGAAGTTGTTCTTTTGCCAAGGGCTCAAAAAATATAAAAACATTTGCCACAAACGTAAAAATTTCCAGATTTATTGAAAATCCATTCTTCTATAAGATTCCTCAAAAATCCGAAGACTTTCCTTTACCGGATTGCACGAGAACACAAATTGTTGAAATTCTGAAGTCGTTTATTTGCCTAGAGCTCAAGAAAATATAAAAACAATTGCCACAAACGTGAAAATTTCCAGATTTATTGAAAATCCATTCTTCTATAAGATTCCTCAAAAATCCGAAGACTTTCCTTTACCGGATTGCACGAGAACACAAATTGTTGAAATTCTTAAGTTGTTCATTTGCCCAGACCTCAAAAAAATATAAAAACAATTGCCACAAACGTGAAAATTTCTAGATTTATTGAAAATCCATTCTCCTATAAGATTCCTCAAAAATCCGAAGACTCTCCTTCACCGGATTGCACGAGAACTCAAATTGTTGAAATTCTGAAGTTGTTCATTTGCCCAGACCTCAAAAAAATATAAAAACAATTGCCACAAACGTGAAAATTTCCAGATTTATTGAAAATCCATTCTTCTATAAGATTCCTCAAAAATCCGAAGACTTTCCTTTACCGGATTGCACGAGAACATAAATCGTTGAAATTCTGAAGTTGTTCATTTGCCCAGAGCTCAAAAAAATATAAAAACAATTGCAACAAACGTGAAAATTTCCAGATTTATTGAAAATCTATTCTTCTATAAGATTCCTCAAAAATCCGAAGACTTGCCTTCACCGGATTGCACGAGAACACAAATTGTTGAAATTCTGAAGTTGTTCATTTGCCCAGAGCTCAAAAAAATATAAAAACAATTGCCACAAACGTGAAAATTTCAAGATTTATTGAAAATCCATTCTTCTATAAGATTCCTCAAACATCCCAAGACTTTCCTTCACCGGATTGCACGAGAACACAATTGTTGAACTTCTGAAGTTGTTCATTTGCCTAGAGCTCAAAAAAATATATAAACAATACGTCAGACGTATATCGTTATTTGGGAAGTCGTATTTTAAATTATATTTACCAAATCTGTGATATTTCCTTCAAACAGCAAAATTGCAAATACCGAATTAAATGCAAACTCAACTAATGAAATATCAAGAACCAAGGGCATGACGAATTACCCATATAATCAGCCTGCTCGAGATAGAACGATAATATTGGAGAGATCATAGAGCCCTGTAAAGTAAATGTTGATAATTGATATCGCAATAAAAGAGTGTTTCCACTGTGTATATAAAATAAATACTACTTGGAGAGTATTAACACTTGAGAGCGTTTCAGAAACCGCGCAGTATCTGCAATAACAATGAACGTTTTGAATGATCGCTTTAATTTATGTTGATAATATAACGGTAATATTTGCTCGAATACTCTGCACAATGGCATTACACTCAAAAGTAGCCATGGAAATAAATGTATAAACAGGAGCTCGCATTAATGTAAACAGAATTTGCGAACAAAGCGTCATTCAAAATTCATACCTGTGATATTAATGCTCTAAGCCGAGGGGCACACTTAATAACTTATGCCCAAATGGAATAAATTATTCAATTAATTTATAAATAATTGTATTGTATGGAGAAATAAAGCAGTATTAAGTAGGTGTATTTATTCTGAAATATATTCTTAGTTGTGGTAATGGTATTCGTTAGGTTTTAACGACCACCAATAAAAGTGTATTTATACTTAATTACTCGATTTAAAAATAGCGACTATTGTTTTGAATTGGTGTTATTTTTAAATTAATAGTGACTTGACTCTTCTGATAAATTTAATTTGTATTTCAAAAAATACCACCAAGTAAATTCTTCTAGTGCCACATCACTTTATCACTTTAATTCATGTATTTTACAAGCGCAAACATTCGCAATTCCCTTCGACCGGATTAAACATTTTGTAGTACAAGTCCTAATTAAATGCAATATTTGATAATAATGTAACCCCAGAGCCAGGGCTCCGCTTACCCCTGTGTAGTCATCTCGAGGGATTGTTCCCTCTTTAGAGAACTTTCGATGCGGAACGGGATAAAAGGAATTTTTGTACGTAAATTCATTTTGGCACTTTTTCATTTAAGAATGGTAATATGAAATATATATTGATTCTACCAAATAAAAACTTAGTTTAAAATTCTCGACTGGTTTCGCCAGTTAAATAGGTCGACATTAAAAAAAAAAAATTCTTTTGAATATGCCATAATAATATTCAAGAAAATATTTTTTTTAAATATCGACCTATTTTTTTACTACCAAGTCTGAAAAATCTGCACAAAATATAATTCCTGGCCCTTTAAACAAAAAATTACCAGTAATTATGTTTAATAAATCCTATATACCTAAAGGGTGAGCCATCGCAAGGAATCTTTTTAAAATCTTAATAAAACACAAACGGCTGGATGGAATTTCATGATCTTGCATTTATTTTGTAGCCAAGAGTATCCGGTTATACATGGAATATGACATCAGTCAAATGGCTGCCACGGCTGGCCTTACAATAGTCCATTCTCTCGACCCAATTTTTCAGAACTTTTTCCAACGTCTGCGTCTCTATCTCAGCAATGGCATTTTGGATATTGACTTTAAGATAGTCAATCGTTGCTGGATCGTTGGCATAACAACGTTCTCTAACGGCACCCCAGAAATGAAAGTCCATGGGCGTCAAATCGCTCCTTGCTGGCCAATTCACATCTCCACGATTTTCGAACTTTGACCGCAATAAGTCGATAGTTTCGTTGCTAGTGTGGCATGTCGCCCCATCTTGTTGGAACCAGATGTTGCCCACATCCAAACCAGCAATTTGCTCCCAAAGAAAGTTCCTATAGCGGAAAATTCGCTAGATCTGGCGGATTTTGAATCCGCATTGCGAAGTAATTTTCGTTTTAGCGGCTGGCGGATTTTCTTACGGAATTGTGTTGGATAGTTGAGAAAACTAGGGTAATTCAATTTAAATTTGAACTTTATTTTCGAAACGTATATTTTACAAGAGAAAAAGCACTAACATTAATTAAAAAAAAATAACTCCCGGAAAAATTAATAGATTTTCTAAAAATAAAGGTAGATGTTCTGTGAATATTCTAAAATATTTGAGGAACTCTTATCATATCAGACCTTATTTTCATTTCGATTTTGGTTTTGTTTAAGTGTTCAACAACTTAAAACATTAATTTTCAAAAATTCATAACTAACACAAATATTGACTAATTTTCAAAAATCAAGATTAATTTTAAAGGTAAATGTATTGTGATTGCATCAAAGTTTTTTTTTATGGAATTCAATCATAGCGATATGATTTTTTTTTCTAGTTTTTCCTTGTTTAAAAATTCGTTTTTAAAAATTGAAAAAATTGAAAAAATTAAAGTTAGTTTTAAAGGAACATACATTTGTTATTTATCTATGTTACAGTTTTCTTTCTGAACGCATCTTTTGCATATTTCTACACCCTGTAAGTTTAAGTTTTTTTATATGTTATGTTATGACTCATTTTTTTTTTTAAATTCATTAAAACCACTTATTTATATTATGTATATTGACCTGTATAAATTCATTGTTATTGGCACATTAAATAAATTAAATTAAATAGTAGTTTTGTGAATATATGAAAAATAAAATCGATTTTTTGTCTTCAACAACTTTAAATATTAATTTTCAAAAATTAATCTCACGCAAAAGTTGACACATTTTCAAAAGTCTAAGTTGATTCTAAAGGCAGATGTTTTGTGAATATACTTACTAAAATTTTTGAGAAATTCTATATCAGTTTTTTTTTTGTTCGACAACTTAAAAGGTTAATTTTCAAAAATTCACAACTTACGGAAAAAGTGAAGCATTTTCAAAAATTACAGTAAGTTTTAAAGGGAGATGTTTTGTGAGTGTATTAAAAAATTGATTTTTTATTCAAGTCTTCGACAAATTTAAATATTAATTTTCAAAAATTCATAACACGCATTTTCAAAATTCAAAGTTAATTTTAAAGGTAAATATATTATGATTGCATTCAAAGTTTTAAGGAATTCAATCATATCAGTATTTTTTTCTATTTTTTTCTTTGTTCAAATATTCGAAAAATTAAAACATTTTTCAACATTTATAACTCATGCATTTTCAAAAATTGAAGATAATTCAGATGTTTTGTGAATATACTATTTTTTTTTTATTTTTGATAAATTCTAGCATATCATGTAATAAATAAAGTGTCGGAAATTAACATTTTTAAGTGCCAAAAATGACAATTTTCAACTGCCAAAAATGACAATTTTCAACTGCCAAAAATGACAATTTTCAACTGCCAAAAATGACAATTTTCAACTGCCAAAAATGATAATTTTCAACTGCCAAAAATAACTTTTTTTAACTGCCAAAAAGGCCAAGTTTCAAATGTCGGAAACGACCATTTCTAACTGCCAAAAATGACAATTTTCAACTGCCAAAAATGACAATTTTCAACTGCCAAAAAAGACAATTTCGACTGCCAAAAAGGCCAATTTTCAAGTGTCGGAAACGACCATTTTAAGTTGACAAAAATGACAATTTTCAACTGCCAAAAGGACCAATTTTCAACTGCCAAAAGGCCAATTTTCAAGTGTCGAAAACGACCATTTCTAACTGCCAAAAATGATAATTTTCAACTGCAAAAAAGACCAATTTTCAAGTGTCGGCAACGACCATTTTTAACTACCAAAAATGACAATTTTCAACTGCCAAAAAGGCCAATTTTCAAGTGTCGGAAGCGACCATTTCTAACTGCCAAAAATAACAATTTTTAACTGCCAAAAAGGCCAAGTTTCAAATGTCGGAAACGACCATTTCTAACTGCCAAAAATGACAATTTTCAACTGCCAAAAATGACAATTTCTAACTGCCAAAAAAGACAGTTTCAACTGCCAAAAAGGCCAGTTTTCAACTGCCAAAAAGGCCAATTTTCAAGGGTCGGAAACGACCATTTTAAGTTGACAAAAATGACAATTTTCAACTTCCAAAAGGACCAATTTTCAACTTCCAAAAGGACCAATTTTCAACTGCCAAAAGGCCAATTTTGAAGTGTCGAAAACGACCATTTTTAACTGCCAAAAATGACAATTTTCAACTGCAAAAAAGGCCAAGTTTCAAGTGTCGGCAACGACCATTTTTAACTGGCAAAAATGACAATTTTCAACTGCCAAAAATGACAATTTTCAATTGCCAAAAAGGCCAATTTTCAAGTGTCGAAAACGACCATTTCTAACTGCCAAAAATAATAATTTTTAACTGCCAAAAAGGCCAAGTTTCAAATTTATACAATAATTTTACCATATGACCTATCTAATTTATATTTTACTGAATGATTTCCTGTTGTAATTTAACTTTATTTTTTAATGCTTATGTTGTCTTTCGTATTTTTATCTATTCACAAATTTTAATTTTAATTTAATTTAATTTTAATTCTGTAAATTTATTTTTAATGTTTGTTGTCTTTCGTATTTTATTTATACATCCATTTTATCGTATTACATATTTAATTTATTTTTTACTTAATGACGTCGTGGAGCAATTTTAATCTGTTTTTCTGTATTATCGTCTTAAATTATTCATATATAGAGACTTATATTTTCCCATTTTTTTTCTCTGAAATTGTAATAACCTGACATTTGTAAACTCTGTATTAACAAGAAATAAATTATTATTATTAAAAAAATGTCGGAAACGACCATTTCTAACTGCCAAAAATGACAATTTTCAACTACTAAAAAAGAAAATTTCAACTGCCAAAAAGGCTAATTTTCAACTGCCAAAAAGGCCAATTTTCAAGTGCCAAAAAGGCCAATTTTCAAGTGTAGGAAACGACCATTTTAAGTTGACAAAAATGACATTTTTCAACTGCCAAAAGGACCAACTTTCAACTGCCAAAAGGCCAATTTTCAAGTGTCGAAAACGACCATTTTTAACTGCCAAAAATGACAATTTTCAACTGCAAAAAAGGCGAATTTTCAAGTGTGGGTAACGACCATTTTTAACTGGCAAAAGTGACAATTTTCAACTACCAAAAATGACAATTTTCAACTGCCAAAAAGGCCAATTTTTAAGTGTCGGAAACGACCATTTCTAACTGCTAAAAATAACAATTTTTAACTGCCAAAAAGGCCAAGTTTCAAATGTCGGAAACGACCATTTCTAACTGCCAAAAATGACAATTTTCAACTGCCAAAAATGACAATTTCTAACTGCAAAAAAAGACAATTTCAACTGCCAAAAAGGCCAATTTTCAAGTGTCGAAAACGATCATTTTTAACTGCCACAAATGACAATTTTCAACTGCAAAAAAGGCCAATTTTCAAGTCTCGGCAACGACCATTTTTAACTGGCAAAAATAACAATTTTCAACTGCCAAAAAGGCCAATTTTCAAGTGTCGGAAACGACCATTTCTAACTCCAAAAAATAACAATTTTTAACTGCCAAAAAGGCCAAGTTTCAAATGTCGGAAACGACCATTTCTAACTGCCAAAAATGACAAAAAATGACAATTTATAACTGCCAAAAAAGATAATTTCAACTGCCAAAAAGGCCAATTTTCAAGGGTGGGAAACGACCTTTTTTAACTGCCAAAAATGACAATTTTCAACTGCAAAGAAGGCCAATTTTCAAGTGTCGGCAACAACCATTTTTAACTGGCAAAAAATGACAATTCTTATCTGCCAAAAATGACAATTATAACTGCCAAAAACGACAATTTAGAACCCAAAAATGAACATATTTTCAAAAGTTTTTTTTTGAAGCTACATAAATGTGTTATGATAGCATCGGACTTTTTAAAAAATTCAATCATATCGATATTATTTTAGTTTTCTATTTTTTCTTTCTTCAAATATTTCGACAAATTTTCAAAAATTCATAACTCACGCAGAAATTGGCAGAGTTAGTTAGTTTTAAAGGTAAATGTTTTGTAAAGATATCAAAATTTTTGAGGAATTAGTATTATATCAGTATTTATTTTTTAGCCAAAATATTAATTTTCAAAAATTCACAACTCGCGCAAAAATCGACTCAATTTCAAAAATCAAGGTTAATTTTAAAGGTAAATGTATTATGATTTCATCAGAGTTTTTAAAGAATTTCAATAAATCGAATTTATGTGGGATGGATGTTGTACCTCTCACAATTATATTCTCTCCACTACTCTCAACGCTCTTAATAGAGCGGCCATTGCTACCGCGCGATAAATTTGTCGAATTAAAAACGAGGTAAAAATGCTTTTATACAGGGTGAAAATTACCGTACATTTGTGTACGGTTTTAACATTTGGACCGTATACCGTACTTTCGATCAGAATACCGTACGTATGGCAACACTGGCTTGCACACTACGGGCTACAGAAGCAATATTCTCGGGTGTACGAACCGGAGGAGCGTGTGTCGGAAACTTGTGCACAAATTTCTTCAGAACACTTGCATTTGGTGTGAATTTTGTACGCAATTTTCGCACTGATTCTGCAATACATGAATTACATTCAAAGTAAATTTTTAACATTTCCCAACGTTCAAGCGTATAACGTGCCATTTCGTTAACTGGGTGTTGTATACTGAAGAACTGTCATACATCAGTTGCAGTGACGGACGAGGAACAAGAGGTGGTAATACAGATAGGTAGGGTCAGTTGCAGAGACGGCTGGCTGCGTGACCGCTACTATCTGTATTACCACCTCTTCTTCCTCGGCCGTACCAGAAAAAACACCGCGAACCGTCACTGATCAGATGTCAAATATCATGAAAGTAAAAATAAAGTGGTAGTTCAAAAAGATTCCAAGAGATGGCCCACCCTTTATAATTTCTAATACAATAATTTCGTCATTAAAACAGTTTATGTTTAATATTCCGAATGTATCCATTGGTGGGGTATATTTTCGAAGGTGACTTCCGACCACATACATTTTTCAATTCAATATTTATTATTCCCTGCACATTTTTCTTATAAGGTTTCCTCAAGGCGTATGAAAGAAAAAATATTTCAACATTGTTAATATAAGTCCGGGGAATGTGTTTCGCAACACAATTTAATATTTCGAGCAAAATCTCTAGAAAAAAAAGGTTTCCCATGTAATCTTCTCATCAACCCTCCAGTTGTGCGTATCGTGAACACGGGCGCGAATATGTGTCAACTTAACACGTGTATGGCGTAAAGTTAGCTCGCTACCTTTTTGCGCGTTTTTAAATATAAAGAATATAAATATATTGTAATTAAAGCATTCTCCAGTTCCTAAAGAATGCCATGAATTATTAATTATCCGAGATTGTAATGAAAATACCACGTGGGCGCGATTTAAATATTTTTCGTATACATTCCGAATTTGGCAAATTAGTGGCGGCGAAGTGGGAACGCGAAGTACGTGATTGGAATGTGGCATCGAGCAGACGAGAGGAGATAAAGTGATTTTTGCAATTAGTTACGTTCACTGACAATTATTTTCAATTGCTTCGCCTACTCTTACCTCGAAGACAAATTACCATCCAGATGTAATGGCACGAGGAGCACGTGATGTATCGCAAATTTCATTTAATATCCCATTTATCGGGTGACTTGCTCCAATAATGTCGTAAACTGCGTTTAACATTTTACCTGCTTACAATGTCAGCTGCAAATTAAATTTCCTTGGGGGTTGAAGCATGCCAGACGCAATTTTGCAAAAAAGTTTGTAAACTTCGAGGTTTCCCTTTAAATGAAACGTAGGACACCGTGAAATAATGTAGCGTTCGAAAATAAATTATCATCCGGTGAACAGGAACCTGCGTTATAAATTATTACAGTTATATGTTTGTTCAATATTGAGATATTTCCAGGTGTCCCTTCAAGGGGGGGGGGGGGGCGAGTTTCTAATAATGTTATATTAATATAAATAATTCTTTGAACTAATTGTTTTTCAAAGCCAACTTCGATTTTTAATTAGTAAAACGGCTATTGAAATGGTTGATAGAACGAGTTTTCTGCAAATAACTTTTAATGCGTTAGGAATTGGGACAGGGTTGTTATTAGGAAAAATGTTTGTTTTTTAATCCTGCATGGAATGACATAAAAATATACAGGGGCTCCAATTTAAAATAAGAAAAATAAAGTGCTTTAAAGTTTGAAATGTTTGACACTAAATGTTGGACACCCTGTATAATTCATATCGATCAAACTTGGTTAACGGGACTATCAGACCTTATTTAGTAAGCACCTTGTATGGTTTTATTAACAAGGCACTATTTTTATTTTTTATTCATTTTTTAAATTGTGCAAAACTGATTTTTCTTTAGTTTTAATTTTTTTTGCTGATATCCCTGAATCGATTCCAATAAAATTATAGGAGTATGTAGGCAACCATAAAAGGTACCCAAATAAGCAATAAAATACATAGCATGTAATTTAAAAAAATATATCATCATGACGTCACCCTGTATAATCAAAAATATTTTCCTCAAAATGTATTCTAGGATGCAAATTAATTCTGCAAAATATAAAATTTCCAACTTAATTAGTAACTAAGCTATAGAAGACGGGAGGTGAAATGCAAGACCCTGTAGAGCTCTTCATAATCTCGAATGCATTTTGTGTAAGTTGTAAGTCGAATATTTAAAGTAATTACAAATTTTCAAACACAATGAAAATATCTCGAATTTCAGTGATAATGTGTATGCAGCATAATTTCGAGCTTTTCATCATCTGATCAAATGTTTTAGGGTGGATATACACTAGAGCATTTTCTCGAGCATTTCTATGTAATGTAACGTTCTAACGAATGGTACAATACGGGAAAATGCTCAGTTTCAAAAGCTGTCCTCAAAAGACGTCTGGTTCGTGAGGGTGATACACCAGTACATATTATAGAGCGGCTCGTTGTTCTGTTACTAGTAAATGCTCTAGTCTATACTCACCTTTATGCGAACAGGTTGTTGCAAGTTCAGCGCGCAAACAGCAGGCGGCGGGCGCTACGATCATTCGCGTGTTTATCTTTACTTGCACTCTCGTTGAAAAATCAAATCCAGTCCTCCAATTTATAATTTGTTAATTTACACACGTGATTGCGTAACAGTGTCGCCGTAAATGTCCTCGTAATTGCATCTTATTGTTTTATCAGTGCTTAATTAATCTCTAATTGGATTTATTTTAAATATCCACGGGCTTATTCATGAGTATTGATGAGAACTTGATCGCTCCCGCGTCCGTCCTCTCCGTCCTCTCCGATTGTGTTTCGAGTGCCGGGGCTGTGTTGATCTGCAAATGTGGTGTTTGTGATTGGATTTTATACGTTGCAAGGTGTTATAGGGTGAGTTTGATGCATCATTCTTATCCCTCATTAAAATCGGCATGTTTTGTCGGCATAAATCGTAAGCCACGCTGGTGTATTGAGTTAATATTCGTGTTTTAAAAGTAGCGTGGGTACGAAAATTATTTTTCTGGGTATTATTACATTAGTTGGATGGATTAATTTTATTCGTTATTCAAGTCACCATGTTTTGATGTATACATTATAAGTCGTGTTGTTGTATTAACCCATTAACGCCTGAGTTTGTTTTTTATTGAATTAATTTTTTTTTTGTATTTTTTAATTACATTAATTTACAAATTCATTACAAAGGCAGAACTTTATTCATATTATTTTTAGTATAGGAAATATTGAATGTGCCATACATGGAATGCCAGACATAAAATAATAAAATATATGGCACACTAGGTGGTAATGGGTTAATGGTGAGAAACAGTCTAAAAAGTAAGAATTTTATGCATAGAAAAGCATGCCGGTGTTGATTTACAAGTGCGCTATTTCCTTTTTACTTTCCCCGTTACGAAGTACGAGAATGTATTGTGATCATGGAGGCCATAGTACAGGAGGTCAAACGGAGCCCGTCTTTTTCAAAATAAATGGAACCTTGGGAAAATGGCTAGAAGGAAATGTAAAAACAATTGCCACACACTTTCCAAATTTACTCAAAATCGATTGTGCTTTATATTTATAATTCAATCAAAAACTAAAAACAGCACCCCATCACTAGATTTCAAGATAATCACAAGCGTGTGACCGGACCTTATGTTGCATTTAGATTTGGTGACAATTTTTAACCCTTTGCACTCGTATTTATTAATGATAACATGTATTGTATCGACAATAAGTCGACATACGAGTGCAAAGGGTTAAAATTACGTTTGACCTCCTGTACTATAGGCTTGATGATTGTGATCGTGAGAATTTTCTCAAAAAAGTTTTTGGTAAAATTTCGTATACCGGAAGTGGGTGTTTTTTAAATATGAAAAATATCACAAAACCATTTAAAGAAATATTGAAGACAACAAAGAAATGAACATCGTTTAATTGAAAATATTTTTCATAAAATAATTATTATTCGAGGAAAAAAATTATTAAATTTGTTTTCATTTTTGGTTTATAATTATGAAACGATAATAGTAACAATAAATTTAGAGAATGCCAAAATGAACAACTTATAAAAAATATATTTTTTTTAAATCTCTTAGGTTTTTGAGTAAACTATTAAAATTTGTCATTTCCATCTTTCATAATTTTGATGTTGCAAACGTTGCAAACGTCAGTGCTTCAAATTTACATTAACGATACTTGTAGAGAATATGAATAAAATTTTAGAATTTCTTGAATCACGTAGTAGCACAAAATATTTCCTAAATATTGAAAAACACATACTTCTGTGATATTGGTTATGACAGCTTTTTATATATTTTAATAATAATAATAATAATAATATGTTTATTCACGGTATAACACCTTTTACATGAAATTAACAACAATTCAAATAGATTACTTAAACAAATTTTTTTAGCAATATTTGCATAAAATGTTAAGGAAATATTACTATTTATATTTTTGCAATATTTGTAATGGTTTCTATATAAAAAATTATACAGGGTGATAAAAAATATGGGATGTAATAACTTATTAAGTTGAATAACTTCGTTTTTTCAAATGGCAAAAAAAGTTTTTATACTATCCTACAATCCAAACAGTAGAACATCAACCACTTTCTGTTCAACTGATTGGATTGCGGGATAGGGCCCACCCATCACTCTCCGGGTTAACTTTTACTTCAATTAAAAACCCCGTTTCGGCTGTTAAACCTCCAACATCACCAATGAATGTATAAAGAAATTTGATTACACGATCATGGTTTTGTAGCTTTAGTTAAGGTTTATATAAAGGGTGATGGGCGGGCAGTATCCTACAATCCAACCAGTTAAACATCAACGAGGGTTGTACTGGTGTAGAACAATAGTAGCGAAAACGTAACAACATTATTTTTTAATTTGTTTCTGTAAATTAATTCATTTGCAGCAAACTGCGTTATGGTCAACTGATTGGATTGTGGGATAGGGCCCACCCACCACCCTTTGCATCAACTTTATTTCAACAAGCAAAACTTTGTCCAGTTAATCATTTTGTTTGGAAAAGTTGAAAGTTGAATGAAAAATATTAGGAAATAAGATTTTCTAGCGTTAATAGGGGTGATACAAGGGGTGGTGGGTGGTCCTTATTCCACTCTCCAATTCATGGATCATAAAGTTTACAAGTAGATATCAATACTTAAGTGTAATAAAAACACGAAAGGACTTAAGTTTTCTTAATAAACTTATTTATTGGAGGAAAATTTGGTGCGGGAGCAACTGATTGGATTGTAGGATAGGGCCCACCCACCTCCCTCTGGATCAACTTTTACTTTAATTCAAAACCCTGTTTCGGCTCTGGTTAAACCTCCAACATCACCAATGAATTTACAAGGAAAATTGACGAACAGGGTTTTGTAGCTTGAGTTAAGGTCTAAAATAAGGGGTGGCGGGTGGGCACTATCCTATAATCCAACCATTTGAATACCAACGAGAATTGCACAGGTGTAGAACAATAACGAAAACGTCTCAACTTTTTTTTTTATTTGTTTTTGTAAATTAATTCATTTGCAACAAATATTTCCATAGATTTATTATATAAATATTTACTTTGGCCTTTTAATATTTCCGAAACATAAAAATTTAAATCTATATTTAGAAAATATTTCCGACATATAATGTGCTACTTGGGGAGGTGTACATTTCACTCACTCAAATTCAAGTTCAGAGTGCTGTCGTTTTGTTTACAAGCAAGAAGCGTCAATTTATTTCATGTCAAAAATATGTCATTCCTAAGCACATTAGAAAAATTTGAAGGAAATTCCACGTGCGATAATATTTTCAGAATTTTTTTAATCACAATATGCACATTTCACTCACTCAAATTCAAGTTCTGAGTGCTGCCGTTTTGTTTACAGGAAAGATGCGTCATCATTTTTTGATATGTAAAAAATATGTCATTTCTGAGCGCATTTGAAAAATTTGAAGGTAATTCCGCGTGGGATGATATTTTTAGAATTTTTTTAATCACGAGATGCACATTTCACTCACTCAAATTCGAGTTCAGAGTTCTGCCATTTTGTTTACAAGCACGATGCGTCAATTATTTTTTGATATGTCAAAAATATCTCATTTCTGAGCTCATTTAAAAAACTTGAAGGTAATTCCGCGTGGGATGATATTTTTAGAATTTTTTAAATCACACATAATGTGCTACTTGGGGAGGTGTACATTTCACTTACTCAAATTCAAGTTCAGAGTGCTGTCGTTTTGTTTACAAGCAAGAAGCGTCAATTTATTTCATGTCAAAAATATGTCATTCCTAAGCACATTAGAAAAATTTGAAGGAAATTCCACGTGCGATAATATTTTCAGAATTTTTTTAATCACAATATGCACATTTCACTCACTCAAATTCATGTTCAGAGTGCTGCCGTTTTGTTTACAAGCACGATGCGTCAATTATTTTTTGATATGTCAAAAATATGTCATTTCTGAGCGCATTTGAAAAATTTGAAGGTAATTCCACGTGCGATAATATTTTCTGAAATTTTTTAATCACGAGGCGCACATTTCAGTCACTCAAATTCTAGTTCAAAGTGCTGCCAATTTGTGTCCGAACAAGCAGGTGCGTCAACTATTTTTTTTGATGCCAAAAATATGTCATTTCTGAGCGCATTTGAAAAATTTGAAGGTAATTCCACGTGCGATAATATTTTCTGAAATTTTTTAATCACGAGGCGCACATTTCAGTCACTCAAATTCTAGTTCAAAGTGCTGCCAATTTGTGTCCGAACAAGCAGGTGCGTCAACTATTTTTTTTGATGCCAAAAATATGTCATTTCTGAGCGCATTTGAAAAATTTGAAGGTAATTACACGTGTGATAATATTTTCTGAAATTTTTTACTCACGAGACGCATATTTCAGTCACTCAAATTCTAGTTCAAAGTACTGCTAATTTATGTCCGAACAAGCAGGTGCGTCTACTATTTTTTTTGATGTCAAAAATATGTTATTTCTGAGCACATTTAAAAAATTTGAAGGTAATTCCATGTGCGATCATATTTTCTGAATTTTTTTAATCACGAGGCGCACATTTCAGTCACTCAAATTCAAGTTCAAAGTGCTGCCAATTTGTGTCCAAGCAAGATGTAATATCAAAAATATGTAATTTCTGACTGCATTTGAAACATTTGATGGTAATTTCAGGTGCAATAAAATTTTTAGAATTTTTTTAATCGCGGGGTGCACATTTCACTCACTCAAATTCCAGTTCAGAGTGCTGCCATTTTTTTTACAAGCAAGGTGCGTCAATTATCTTTTGGTATGTCAAAAATATGTTATTTCTAAGCAAATTTGGAAATTTTGAAGCAAATTCCGCGAACGATATTTTTTTTTGAATTTTTTTAATTAGGTAGTGCACATTTCACTCACTCAAAATCGAGTTCATAGTGCTGCCATTTTGTTTATAAGCAAAGTGCGTCAATTATATTTTGGTATGTCAAAAATATGTTATTTCTAAGCAAATTTGGATATTTTTAAACAAATTCCGCAGATGATAATTAAAAAAAAATTAAATCAGATTGTGCACATTTCACTTCCTCAAAATCGAGTTCAAAGTGCTGCCATTTTGTTTACAAGCAAGATGCAACAAGTATCTTTTGGTATGTTAAAAATATGTTATTTCTAAGCAAATTTGTAAATTTTGAAGCAAATTCCGCGGGCGATATTTTTTAGAATTATTTTAATTAGGTGGTGCACATTTTACTCACTCAAATTCCAGTGAGATATATGTAATTTCTGAGCGCATTTGAAAAATTTCAAGGGAATTCCGCGTGAGATGAATTTTTTTAATCATGATATGTTATTCAATTTTTTTTTTAATTCACATTTTACCCACTCAAATTCAAGTTAATAGTGTCACCATTTTGTTTACAAGCAAGCTGCATGAATTATTTTTTGATATGTCAAAAATATGTCATTTCTGAGCAGATTTGGAAAATTTTAAGGTAATTCCACGTGTGATGATATTTTTAGAATTTTTTTAAATCACGAGGTGCACAATTCATTTTCAAATTCAAGTTCAGAGTGATGATATTTTGTTTCCAGGCGGATTGCGTCAATTATTTTCATATTGGCCAACAAGAAATATTTTTCGAAATCCTACCAAATTCTGCAAAAATCGATAAATATGAAGTTTATCATAAAAATCCCTTTTATTTTAATAAATTAATTGATGAGGCTGTTATTCATTGAAAATTCATATTCAGTTTTTAAGGGGTTAAGTAAAATACTTTTTAATTAAAAAAAAACTTTTATTGCTTTGAACTCGCAACAATTGTTTCGCCAGGGATTTTTTCGCCTGAAGAAGCCACAGTGTGGCGAAACAATTGTGGCGAGTTCAAAGCAATAAAAGTTTTTGAAAATTAAAAAGTATTACCAAAAATTTGATAAATATTATTACACTAAATCCAGTTCTTTAGTGATAGAGCCGCTGGGGAATGTACAAATAGAAAGAATTTTAAGAACTTATGCCACCATGAAATAGATTTTGAAGGTATTTCGGCTCCTTGGAATTTTTTGCTACATCCCATAGTAAGAGCCCATGCAATAGAATAGGAGGGGTTGTTAAATCAAATGCTGCAAAAGCAAGTATTAGAGGATCAGAGATTTTGACACCTTTTCAACTGTTTGAGTGGGCAAAGAAAAATATCACCAAATTTTTTATTCGTTTTGTTTCTGAGCAAACAGTTGCAAATTATAGGCAACAACTGGTATCCAGATATCAAAAAGTAGTTCCTATTATAGGAACAAGAAGTTTTCATTATTTTGTACCAGTTGATGACTCACATTAATGTCTGCGCTTTGAGCAACTAAACAGATGCTAACATGTAAAAGAACAGTTATAGCCACCAATTGGAAGAAGAGAGCAGTATAGTTTCTCTAATTTTTAGGTTGTATGTTCATATATAGTCAATAATAAATTAATGTGTTACGTAAGAAGCCACGAGTTTAATTTTAAATGCAAATATGTAGTTATCGATTTCTAAAATTAATTAAAAGTTAATGAAAAAGGTACCTCTTTGATTTTTCACAGTTTCTAGAACACATCAAGTACTTGCTTTTCCCACCATCTGCTAGTCTGTAGTTAGTTCCAAACATGAGATGTAGGGGGTCAAATATGAATAATTATCTAATTCCGAGAATTTTTTCTTAGTGTTTGAAACATGGTTCCAGAATGAAAAAAAGCCATTGTAATGTATAGCATGGAATGTATTAGACAATAAAATTACAGATTGCTACCTTGAACCAAACACTGGGGAAAAAATCTTAAACTTTGATAAAATTTTGGGTTTTTGCTAAACTGGGGTCATTAAATGTAAAAGTATTGAGTAACGTAAAAGGTAGTCAGAATAATTGAATTCTTGGTGCTAAGAGCTTACTTCTGACATATTAGTTATTATTGTACTAAGCGTAGTTTTCTTGAAATTAATTCTTTAAAAACATTGTCGAACTTTGAAGGGGCCCCACGGGACGCCCTTGAGGTCCGGTGGCCTAAAATTTTAGATTTTGTATTTTTTCATGTATAGTAACTAACCTGTTTTTTTTTCAACTAAATCTGAGACATGTCAGCTATCAAGTTCTTCTAAATTGTTTGAGTTGATATGGAATGACTCTATGGTTATTTACGCCTGATCTGATAGAGTGAGATTAGTCGAATTATTATTATTAAGGCTTTAAACTATTTTTTTGATTTGATAGTATTAGTATTTGTTTTATATTTATATTGAAAATAATATGAACTGACAATACATAAATATTAAAGCAATTTTATACGCTACAACTAGTCGAGCATTCTAAACATTCAGATTTTAAATCCTGTTTTAATTTGGTGATATGATAGCTAAGAATATTATGCGATTCATAATAATCGTGGACGTTGCACCTAATAAATCGCATATATTCAACATATTTATCATATAAATTATGTTTGACATAAAAATAACAACCTTAAATTTTGCACGGTCTTACTAACGTAACTAACGAATTATGGTTCTTATTATAATCCTAATAATTATCAATAAATGTTTAGCATAAAATAAATATAATAGATGATCATGAGATAAATATCCATTACATATTTCTATTCTTAATAATATGGACCAGCAATACGTGAATATTAAAACAATTAATTAAAAACAATTCATTCATATTATTACCACGATGCAGAAATGCAAATTTAAATTGCAAATTTACATACGGAAGTAGTAGTAGTAAAGGCAAGCGGGATAATTAAAGTTGATAACTATTATTTTATGTAAATATGTCCACCTGCAATCATATTTGTCTATCGTCCGAAATTGAGGAAAAAAGGCTGAATTAAAAAAAAAACATTTCATGTAAAACGGACTTCTCCCGAAACGGAGCAGGCGCACTATTAGAAGCAACGTGTAAAGCGTCGCGGTGCCTGAAATCCCAGGCAGTCCTGGACCGGCGCTCCTCAGCATCCGTCGCTCTCAGATCCGACCTCTTCGGAACTTACCTCGCGTTAGATACGTATTTTAATAATAACATTTAAAAAAAAAATAATTCAAAACCAAAATACGTTCATCGCCGCGTTTAGTTCACCGCTAAAAACACGTTCTCGAGTAAAAACAATTTTGACGTTTCGAAATTTCTGTACATGTGCTCCGGCCCCTGTTGATTCCCCAAAAGGTTCGTACATTTCTTTACAATCTGCACATATATTTTCATAGCATTTATGTTCCCCGCAATATTAATGTAACGGTCCATAAAACTAGAAATTGCCGGCATAAATTTAGATTCCGCGGACTTTATTTTATCATGCGGTTAAACGTTTTTAAATTATTGCTAACCCCATTTGCATATTTATTAATCTCGTCCCTTTTTATTTCGGGGATTTCCAGTTATGGTATGTAAATTCGCGACGAAACATTTACATGCGCATTTGTGAGTGATCGCAAAAGGTTAATTTCCGGGCCCTTAAATTTATAATATCAGGTATTTTGAATAATTACTTATTAACTACGATGAAGAATATTCGATAATTTCTTTCTGATAATTGAAGGTAGAATGAATGGTAGGTATTAAATTAAAGGAATTTTATACCGCAAATTTAAATTATGAAATAGGAAAAGATTCGTGTAATAATTAGATTTATTGTGACAGTTAGGTTATTTCTAATACTTTTAGATAATTATATCTTTTACAAAATTAAATGTTTTTTTTATGTAAAAGTATTATTAACAGTGCGTAAAAAAATATAAAAACAATTTTCATCCACTTGAAAGTTTCTAATAGACGTATGGACAGAATCCCAGGAAGACAATGAACAACATAATTGAGGAAATAGAGAGACTCAACCGAAATATTTAAAAAAACCAGACAATAAAGGCAAAATTTGTGAACTCAAAAGAGCTGTTTATGGCCTCAAACAAGTCTCAAGAGCTTGAAACAAACGAATAGACGAGGTTTGATTGCAATTAGCAGAAGAAGAAAAAGACATTTTCTAAATATACTTAAAACATATTCAAAGTTGATTCTACAAAAACATACAAACCCTAGATTTAATCACTTCGCGCCCACGCTGCTTTGATTGGGCTATAGCATAGTCCCAAGTTTACTGAAAAATTACTTTTTTGTTGCTGTTACCTTTTTCTACGAAATATTATTTAACTGTCACAAACTTACTCATTTATGGAAAAAAATATTCCATAGATGGCGCAAAAGGAGTCATTTTTTAGTACATTTTTGTTTTCTTTTTTTTTGCTAGTCGCCACATGTGGCGACCTGGGCGTGAAGAGGTTAAAGATAACAAGGGTAGAAACTAATCGAAAAATAATTTCTTGGGAAACAAATATAAACACAAAACAAATTCAAAATTATAATTCTATAAAAATATACGAACATGTCTAAATTTCGAAATAATCTCCAGCGAAAAGTTTGAATCAACGTTAATTATATTTTGATAGCTAGAAATTATAAAAAAAACAATTGGTAACGAGTTTAAACTTTCATAATTCACTAACCCAATTATAATTAAGATTCTAAAAAATTATTCCCTAGATTCCAAAATAATCTGAAGCGAACTGAGCGTACGGTTAATAAACGAATAACGGCTAAAAAAATATATATATAAACAATTGCCACCAACTGTTCACGTTCACCATGGGCGTACGCAGGTGGGGGCAAGTGGGGGCAGCTGCCCCCTTCTGAAAAATGAATTTATTAAATAAAGTAATATTTTATGTACTAAACTTGTATGTAGTCGGTAAATGTATACTTTAACAATCACATCAAAATTAAAAATTATAACAAAAAGTGCGTTCCACGTTATGTTCGAAGAATCCGAAAAAAGTTGACGTACAACGACGAGGGGGCACGGTTCCACCCGACGCGTATAATACAGTGCCATCGAATAAAAGTTAGTCAAAGTTGGCCATGAGCCAAAATTCCTGAACTTATTGGTGTATATTGATATTTTCAAATTTAAGAACTAAGAAAAGACATTCGGCGGCTTTTTGTTCATGACCTGCTTTGACTAATTTTTTATTCGATCTCGCTGTATTATTACTGTACATTTTAGTAGAAATTAATAATTTTTGACAGTCGTAAACTGTTATTTTTAGCAGTTGAAAATTTCCTTCGCCATTTTGACAGTTGTCATTTTTAGCAGTTGAAATTTTCTTTTTTCTTTTAATATCAAAAAATGCCATTTTTTAATTCTACAAATCCACAATTTTTGGATGCTACTAATTTCTTTATTTACTGTTAAATTGTACCGTTTGTGGTGGCAGAAATGCAGAATTTTTGACAATTTGTAATTGTTACTTATGACCATTGGAAATTTCCCTTTTTTAATATTGAAAAATGCCGGAAAGCTATTGAAAGCAACAGTATTACCTTTACGCCAAGGTTATACATTATTTTGTACATTTTTGTATTGTTTTTATTGTGTATTTTTAATTGTTATGTTATTGTACTGTACTGGCCATCCGTAATAAATGATTATGACTATGACTGAAAAATCCCAATAGTGATAGTAGAAATGCTCAAATTTTGACAGTTAAAAAATTTTGACATCTAGAATTTTTCTTTTTATTGTTGAAATGAAACCGTTTTCAGTACTTCAATCAATTTTTTACAGTCCTGAATAGTTATTTTTGTCAATTGAAATTTCCTTATTACTGCCAACGTGGCATTTGTGATAGTGGATAAGTGCAATTTTTGACAGTTCGAAATTGTCATTTTTAGCAGTTGAAATTTTCTTTTTTTTTAATATCAAAAACTGCCGTTTTGCTAGTGAAATTCCAAAATTTTCGGCAGCTGCTAATTTTCTTATTTACCGCTGAATCGTGTCGTTTTTGATGGCAGAAATGCAGAATTTTTGACAATTTTGACGGTTAAAAATGTATCTTTTTACTATTGAAAAATGCCGTTTCCGGCAGTAGAATTCCCCAATTTTTGACAATTTGTAATTGTTACTTTAGGCCGTTGGAAATTTCTTTTTTTTAATATTGAAAAATGCTGATAGTGATAGTAGAAATGCTCAAATTTTGACAGTCTAACATTTTTGGAATTTGGAAATTTTCTTTTTATTGTTGAAACGTGCCGTTTTCAGTAATGAGCAATTTTTGATAGTATTTAATAATTATTTTTAGCAATTGAATATTTTTTTACTGCTAAGTGCCATTTGTGATAGTAGTGCTATTTTTGACAGTCCGAAATTGTCATTTTTAGCAGTTGAAAATCTTCTTCTTTTCATATCAAAAAATGCCGTCTTTGATAGTAAAAAACCATCGTTTTAGGCAGCTGCAAATTTCTTTATTTACCGTTGAATAGTGCCACTTGTGATGGCCGAAATGCAGAATTTTTGACAATTTTGACGGGTAAAAATGTATCTTTTTATTACTGAAAAATGCCGTTTCTGACAGTAGAATTGCACAATTTTTGACAATTTGTAATTGTTACTTTTGGCCGTTGGAAATTTCCCTTTTTTAATATTGAAAAATGCTGATAGTGATAGTAGAAATGCTCAAATTTTGACAGTTAAAACATTTTTGGTATTTGCAAATTTTCTTGCCGTTTTCAGTAATGAGCAATTTTTGACAATATGAAATAGTTATTTTCAGCAATTGAATATTTCCTTTTTACTGCTAAGTGCCATTTGTGATAGTAGTGCTATTTTTGACAGTTAGAAATTGTCATTTTTAGCAGTTGAAATTTACTTTCTGTTTGATAGCAAAAAACCATAATTTTTGGCAGCTGCAAATTTCTTTATTTACCGTTGTATCGTGCCGTTTGTGGTGGCAGAAATGCAGAATTTTTGACAATTTGAAATTGCCATTTTTAGCAGTTGAAATTTACTTTCTGTTTGACAGTAAAAAACCATAATTTTTGGCAGCTGCAAATTTCTTTATTTACCGTTGAATCGTGCCGTTTGTGGTGGCAGAAATGCAGAATTTTTGACAATTTGAAATTGCCATTTTTAGCAGTTAAAATTTTCTTTTATTTTTTTCGTTTTTGATGGCAAAAATTTACAATTTTCGATTGAACTGCAAATTCCTTTATGTGACGTTTGTGGTGGCAGAAATGCAGAATTTTTGATAATTCGAAATTGTTAAAAATTTTTCTTTTTACTATTGAAAAATGCCGTTTCTGACAGTGGAATTGCACAATTTTTGACAATTTATAATTGTTAGTTTTGGCGGTAGGAACTTTCCTTTTTTTAATATTGAAAAAATGCAAATAGTCAAATTCAAATTAATTCAAATTCAAATTCTTTATTCGTAACTTCGCCACTATTATGTGGATGTACATGTCAAATATATTTAAATTAAAATACAGTTAATAGCTAACTATGTTAAATTTTAAAATTGCAGAAAAATAATGAGATAAGAGGAACAATCAATAATTGAGGCTGAAAGACCTCTGGTCAATTGCCTGTTGAGGTCATTTGTAAAAGTGTCGCAATAAATGTATTGTCTCTCTCTCAATAATTGATAAAATAATAAATACATAAAAGATATGACAAAATAGTCTTAATTTTAAAAAGAGAGAAAAAAAGTACACCAATAGTGATAGTAGAATTCAAATTTTGACATTTAAACATTTTTGGCATTTGGAAAATTTATATTTATTGTTGAAACTTGTCGGTTTCAGTAATCAGCAATTTTTGACAACACTAGATAGTTATTTTCAGCAGCTGAAAATGTCATTTTTACTGCTAACGTGTTATTTGCGATAGTAGTGCGATTTTTGACAGTTCGAAATTGTCAATTTTAGCAGTTGAAATTTTATTTTTTATATCAGAAAATGCCGTCTCTGACAGTAAAAAAAATTGTATTTACCGTTAAATCGTACCAAAATGCAGAATTTTTAACAATACAAAAATGGCATTTTTTTTTTAATGTCAAAAATGCCGTTTTTGATTGTAAATGTCCACAATTTTTGGCAGCTGCAAATTTTTTTATTTACCATTGAATCGTACCGTTTGTGGTGGTAAAAATGCAGAATTTTTAACAATACAAAAATAGTATTTTTTTTTTATATAAAAAAATGCCGTTTCCGATTGTAAAAATCCACAATTTTTGGCACCTGCTAATTTCTTTATTTACCATTGAATCGTGCCGTTTATAGTGGCAGAAATGCAGAATTTTTGATGATTCGAAATTGTTATTTTTTTTTTATATAAAAAAATGCCGTTTTTGATAGTAAAAATCCACAATTTTTGACAGCTGCACATTTCTTTATATGCCGTTTGCGGTGGTAAAAATTTAGAATTTTTGATAATTCGAAATTGTAATTTTTGACGGTTATTTATTCGAAATTTATGCATGAAATAATAATAATTATAATAATAATACTATATTTGTGTGATTACTCAATCGCTTACACGTCAGGTGGCACATACCATAAATTAAGTTAAATAACTAAGAAATTAAATATGAAATTTATGACAATACGAACATGTTAAAACAGATTTAAAAATAAAATTATTAACAGACATAGGTACTGTAAATTAAGTGTATAAATAACGAAGAAATAAAATATGAATTTAAGAAACTATTACAAACATAGTAAAATTAAATTTGTTAGGACAATACAAACATGTTAAAAAAAAGTAAAAATAAAATTACTTATAGACATATTATGAATTAAGTGTATAAATAAGATAAATAACAAAGAAATAAAATGTGAAATTAAAAAAAATATTATAAACATATTAAAATTAAATTTGGTATGACAATACAAACATGTTAAAATAGATGTAGAAATAAAATTACTACAGACGAATAAAACTAAAAATATATTGTTTAAAGTTTTCAAATTCGATTTACTTTCATTTTAAAGTTAGTCCTGTGGGTAGAAATAAACGATCTTAAACCAATGTTATTTAGTTATTTGTTATTTACTTTAGTTGTTTCAATAAGTTATTTGTTTATAGTCTTAGTAAGACTTTATTTTGACATGAACAGGTTGAGTATTCAGATATTCAGGCTATATTTAGTCTTCATTAAATTTATTAAACTTCACCGGTATGTTTTTCGTCAATCGAGAGGGCCACCACGAACACGAAAACTTCCTAATTCCCCAAATAGTGTCTAAATCACTTTCATTTGAATAATCGAAACTGATCAAAGTTATTTGTGTAAGTGATCTAGATCATACATGTTACAAAAAAAAAAAACTTTCACGGGCTGGCTAGTTGCGCGAGTATCACGAATAAAAGCAAATAGCATTTTACGAAGATAGTTTCCGATTTTCCGTTTATATGCCCCAAGATATATTGCATTTGGATGTTGTGCCATTTATATTATTTTTATCAAAGGGAAATATCGCAAATGAAGCAGAAGTGGAAGACTGTAGTGAATGTCTGCAATATTTCAGCATAAGTGCGTCAGCGGTTTGTATAGTGTTAAAACTATTTCCAAATTAATAATTTGTATGGACATGCAAATTTGTATTAAAAAAGCCAAAATATTTAAAATCTTTTTTTTCCAAAGTTCCAGATTTGCATACAAATACAATCAGTCATAATTTATTTTTAAATTTTATAATTATGCAGTACTAGTTTTCACTTATACTTTCAAGCGGATTTTAACAACAATAAACTCAGTTTTACATCGAATTTTAAACTTGATCTGCAAAGCTTTGGAGGATCAAACTGTTGGTAATTACTAAGGGTTTCTAATAATACATAATTGTTGCTATTTTTTACTTAGTTTACCTTTTATACATTAAAAACAGGAAAAGTTACATTAAGACCATATTAAATTTTTCGCAGGTACACATGTTCCCTCTTCTAAAAGCCTCAGTGAAGTTTTGATGCAGACACACCTACAAAATTTTAATCGTTATGTGGTATATACAGGGTGTTTTAGAGCTCAGGGAACGGTCAATCACGTGCTTTGTTTTCAAAATTTTGAAAAATGTTTTAGACAAATGTTGCGCAGACTAAAGTTCCATTAAAAAAAAAAAAACATAAGTTTGGTCTGTAACTTTGTTATGAGACACCCTGTATAAATTTAAATATTTTTAGGGCGTGCAGCACACTATTTTTGTATAAAACATTTTTCAAAATTTCGACAAATAAGCACATGATCGACCGTTCCCAGAGCTCTGAAACACCCTGTATTTAAATCAGGTTTCATGTTTGTTCGTTGCATTTCAATCGTTTGAACGAGTATACATGTACCAGCGCTATTAACTTCCGAACGGAATCAGGACAAAAAAAAACAGTTAGAATGTATAGAGCTGCAACACATTTTCACACCAGTCGCAGCTGGATGAATAATGCGGATCAGAGGACCATCAATTTATTAAAAGCGTGAATTATGTTACCAGCATATTGCCCCTAATTGCCGCGAAAAAGATAGAGTTTCATCTAATTATCTCATGCGAAGATGCGATGCACGTTATATTTCCCTTTTCGGATGAATTCGTGCGCGACAAACACTTGCGTGTGAAATGAATGCGCTCCCCCTCGCCGAGCTCTCTCACACGAAGATTATATACGCGCGACATTATTAAATTTATGACGAATATTAAAATTGCTTTCGGTTGACGTTTCAAGAATGGGAGACGAAAAGCGCAAAAAGTGAAGCGAAAAGTTCCTCCCGGAATATTAATCGGAATTGCACTGCGGCGATTTGTGCGATTCGCACTTAATGTGCGCGAACAAGTGTCGCGAATGTTGTATACAATGCCGCGCGGAAATAATGCCGCAGAGTATATTCCCAACGCAATTATTTTTGATGAGATTTTTTAATACAAATTACCAGGACACGAAACGCGACGCTAGCTCTAATGAAACGCAATTTTACACCTTTTCTTATTATTTTTTCAGGCCAACTTATTAAGGGTTAACATATCTCACCCCGTTGCCGCTCTATGTTTCTATGAATAATTGAATTCCGCGAGACAAATGGAATTCGACGTAATTAATGCGCAACACTTGAAAATTTATTGGAATTTCCGCCGAGGGCACGCTGGGCTCGAATTATTACATCAAGTGATTCTTGTACGACAAATTTAATTTAATTAATGTTTGGAACATCTGCCAGCATACATTTATATTATATATTTGTAAAGATAACTAGATTACAGTATGACGCCATTAAATCCTCTTATATCGGGTGTGTATAAATTGTCGGATAATCTACACGTGGCGATGTTCTTCCTAAAATTTTGAATAGAAAAAGTCGATGAAAAAATGTTCTACCATGCCTCATAGGCCATCAGGAACCATTTAAAAGAAATGTATATTTGGCAACATAGCGTTCACGAGCTATCCCGTTTATCAATAATCTCATGGTTCAGAGTAGAAGATAATAGATAGATTGAGAGGGGTAAAACAGATAATGAGTAAATAGTAAAATCCATTATAATTGAACAAAACAAAACGAAAATAATACAGAAACACAAATACACTGAAATGGGGACACTGATAATAATGAGAAAAGCAGAATTGGAACTAGCAAGTTTGAATGAATTACTTGTGTCAAAAGTGACATAAGCGGGTGTCATGTTGCCGAATGTATTTTTTATGAAAATAAGCTAATTAAGAAGTTTTAAAAATACAAGTTTGAGATAGAAAGACAGCACACACTGACAAATAATTTTCAAACTAGTCATACTACCGAAATTGCAGGGTTTTCTGTAAATTAATATCGAATAATAACGCATATTTAACGACTGGATGTTCAAAGTCTGATGACCTCGTGAAGGCCCAGGAAGCATGGTACAACATTTTAGAATTAAGATAAGCTGCTTAAAATTTTTGAAAGAATATCGTCACGTGTAGATTATCCGCCAATTTATGCACACCCGATATATTCAATTATTGGCTTCAATTGAATAATATCTGAGGATTGTTTTAACGCTTTAAAAAAGAGGAAAATACAGTTTTATCGATAAATGATTTATCTGGTAATAAAAGAGTGAGATCGAAGACAGATGAGACGTACGGAGCAACGCGATGAGGTATATAAATATTATTGTTTGCCGATAAACCTCGCTACTATAAATTCTAGGAAAAAATGAGAGAGCATGCCAATTTATCGTTTACACAGGAACATCTTATGCACATGCACGATTGCATCATTAATATCTTTAGAATTTCATTTAGTAAAACCATTATGCGCCGTCCCTATGGAAATTAGACAAAATTACCTGTGTCCCTAAACGTGACCTACCCTCAACTTCAATATCCAGTTATGGGCAGATAACGTTCCTCTCTGTCGAAGGAAACATATGCTGGTGAAATAAAAAATTGAAATTTCAAACCGCCATAGCTTAGCGTATTTTCAATCGATTTGGATGAATCGTTGAGGGCAAAAAAATTTGTAGTGTCTTCTTTAAAGTCACGCATGCGAACTTAGGTGTAACCCTTTCCGCCCCCCTCTAGCACCCCTGTGAAAAAATGGTTTTTCAGGAAACCATGTCCAACTTTGACGATGTGTAAAATTTTGTCGACTCGATCCACCATAAAGGCATTAAAATTTGATCAATGCAGGACTCAAAGAACTAAGTTCTTACGGCGATTTGGTACCAACTTATGGGTGATGAAATGGGTGAAAAAAGTGCATTTTAAGTTTTTTTTTGCAAATAACTCGGCGACTTTTCAATGTAATGACGCCAAATAAAATTATCATTATTATTATTGTTACATACATACGCTCAGCAATGTTACTAATTATCGATCTTTACTGAGTTATTTCTCAGCTAGTGCTTATCCGTAATTACCATTATATCGGGATGTTAGTACCCCCCGCCCGTACATTGAAACAATCTCTTCTTTTGATGAAATGTCTATAATTTGGAGATTCGTGGTGTCTTCCATCACATCACGATTACATCTCTGCTTGTAACAGAGTTTATGGTGCTGTAGCCCAACTTTTTTGGCAATGGAACCATTTTAAAGCATTAAATATTTTAAAATAAACAATACTAGAGTTTACGTACATTCTTTAATAAAAATCTTACAAAATAGGTACTTTACATAACATCATTGATTGTAGCGTAAATTTATGAAATTATTACCATTTAATGGGAGGTTTTATTTTTTATTTTTAACCAAATCTTTAATGTCAGGCTTGATAGAAGAGAGTTGATGACGCATGTCAGGTTCAGCGTTAAGTCCATTTCGGTGTTTTCTGCATATGCTGAGAATCCTGTTTCACACAAGTACGTTGTTGGAAATGAAAAAAATTAAAATACAAATCGATATATCGAAATAGCAATAATTATATAATTGATATATCAAACCAAAAATATCGATATCACCGACAAAGCATTTTTAATTAAATCATTTAATTGAAGTCAAAAAATATGTCCTGTCCGTTCTTTTTAGTTCTACTGTAAACCTGTGTTTAAAAATTTGACTGTTAATTTATTATGCTTTTCTAGAATATCAATTTTAATCATTTGAAAGTTCATAATAGGCAGAGAAGGATGAAATTTACTAAAAGATATATTTTTAGCATTTATTTTCACAGGTGTTTCCAAAGAAACCGAATAATTCTATAATTAAATATATCTAAAACATTTTTTATTCTATAAACTAATGCCAAAAATAATACAAATACAAATTAAATACTCAATTCCAATAATGTTCAGGAAGCGAACCCGAAAATAGGAAAGTCTTCCCGTTTTTACTTCATCTAGTCATTGATTTTAAAATTGTGTTATACCGGGTGTGGCACTTAAGACGCCTCGGACCATAGCTCCTTTACGATAAAAGCTATCGAAAAAAATCTAAGAACAAAGTGGTGCATAGTTACCGTCGCTATGTTTCAAAAATATTTCTAATCATCAGTGGCGTGCCGTACTCCAGTGGCGTACCAAACTTATGTTTTTTTAAATGGAATGCCCTATTTTTTATTGCAGATTTGGAAAGTGCTCGACGAGTACTTACTTTTTTATCTAACATGTTATACCCTTCACTTTAGCGGTTTCGCTGTTATAACCCCTTCTTTCACCAGAAGTCCTTAGGGCAGTGTCTAGAGCCTGTGAGTCGAAGTTGCGGTTATGCCTCCAGCAGGAAGGTCGTCATTTCGAACATTTAGTTTAAGTTGTTAAATTTTCTTTATCTGCATTTTTCATATCATGTTGAATAAATAGGTACATACTATTATGTTGACCGTATTTGTGTATTTGTTTTCTCATGGCACACTTGGGAACGGAAAACGTTTCCCGACATTTGCGATGAAATTCCTTTTTTCTCCGAAATTTTGTTATGCAATGTGTAATTTTTTTTACACCAATGAAAAATTTAGAGTTTTGGCTGTACAACGCCGTAATTTTTTTAGGGGGGTGCCATTTGAAATTTTCGGAAAAAATGACAACATGCGAAGATCAATCAAAAATTATTTTTTTTCCATAAATTACCAGAAAAAAAATTATGTGAAGGTATACGAGGTCTTAACCTGTACCTCAATTCAAAATTTAGGCGCCGACGTCAATTAGTTTCTCTACAAAAAAATCTCAAAAATGGGGCGCAATTTTGAAAGAAGGGGTTATAACAGCGAAACCGCTAAAGTGAAGGGTATAACATGTTAGATAAAAAAGTAAGTACTCGTCAAGCACTTTCCAAATCTGCAATAAAAAATAGGGCATTCCATTTAAAAAAACATAAGTTTGGTACGCCACTGGAGTACGGCACGCCACTGATGATTAGAAATATTTTTGAAACATAGCGACGGTAACTATGCACCACTTTGTTCTTAGATTTTTTTCGATAGCTTTTATCGTAAAGAAGCTATGGTCCGAGGCGTCTTAAGTGCCACACCCGGTATATGTATGTGTTTAATTAAGTTACTAGCTTTTATTATTTACAATTTTATCTGATTTTCTTTTTATCTATATTTATTTTATTCTATTGAGTATCATATGTATGATTTTTAAATTTTAATATTTTAGATTTTGAGTTTTGAATTTTAAATTTTAATATTTTAGATTTTGAGTTTTGAATTTTAAATTTTAATATTTTAGATTTTGAGTTTTGAATTTTAAATTTTAATATGTTAATTTTAATGTGTGTTAATTAAGTCTTTTTTTACCACATAGCATGTGCTCTCTCGCAACCTCTGACTTGTGTACACATTCCTTTTGTTTAGCACGAATAAAGATTATTATTATTATTATTATTATTAAACGATTTCGTGTTTTTGTCATAATCGTTACTGCTTTAGAAAACATACTGATGACATGTATTTTGTATGAGTGGTAAATATTTTTATTGTTCTCCCAGAAGTCCAATGGATTTTCTCTCAAATTACTGATACCATTTGACAAATATAGACAGATTTTTGAATTATGTTTTTCTTCTTTTCTTATGTTTGGATATGGCCAACTCAAAATTCCAAAGACAGTCTTTGTCTTCATTTGAAGCACTCGAACTGGAACCTGATGATAACTTTTGGCAACTGCGTGGTATTTCTTCAATTTATTTTGTTAAATTCTTCATTGTTTCAGCCAGAGCTGCCGAGTCAGTGAGATGAATATTTTTACATCTTGGATCCAAAATTGTGTTTATTGATGAAATATGATTACGTTGGATACTGCCAAATCGCTTTTTCATCTCTGACAAAAAATAACGTATTTTCATTGTCTTCGAAGTTTGTATAATCCAGAGAAGTGTCGAGTTGGCTATTTAAGCCATCATATGAATGATTTTGCTTAAAGTTAGGTATTTTTCCCCAGAAACCTCTCTTGTTGATTTCTCAAAAAGTTTGAAAGAATTGACATGGACGTGAATTGGGTTTTTTAGTAAAATGTTTACCACGCAATATCAACAAAAACGGTCCAGCATATAATGTGTTGAATTCCATCTCGTCTTAATATCCTAAATTTGGTTTGTCTTCTCTTTCTGAGAATGGCGGCGTTCATGTAAAGTAATTGTGCTCCTTTTAAAAAATTTGACAATCACACGAACTTTACAAATCTGTTTTTTAAAGCATTCATTTTTTTAAATAATTTCGATAACCAGATTCAGTTTATGAGCAAAGTATCTAATAAGCGTTTTTATTCCAGCTAAAGTACTTTCTGCTTTTACAATTTTTTTTCGTCATCGCTTTCATAGAGGGCATTGCAAACAATAGAATAATTATTCATTTCATTCTGCATTTCATATACAGAAACAAAAAGGATCAAAGCTTTAAAGCATTAACAAGGACGTACAGATTGGCGGTGAATTGGGTTTCTTAATAAAATATTTACCACATGACGCAATATCAACAAAAACGGTCCAACATATAATATGGTTTTAATATCCAAAATTAGCTTAGCCTCCTCTTTTTGGGAAATGTCGGAGTTCATCAGAAGTAATTATGCTGCTTTTAAAAAAATTATCCTCAACTTTAGAAGCATTTTTTTTTTAAATATTTTTGATAGCCAGGTTCTGTTTATGAGCAAAGTATCTAATATGCGTTTTTATTCCAACTAAAGTACTTAATGCTTTTGCCATTTTTTCGTCATCGTATTCATAGTGGGTGCAGCAAACAATAAAATAATTATTCATTTTATTCTGCATTACATACCGGGTGACCCAGCGATCTGTAAAAGCTCCATACCTTATTTGCTATTTGAGATATCGACTTTTCTTGAACTGGTACCCACATTTATTCTACATATTTTAAAAATATATATGTTTTTGTACAGGGTGTCTCAGTATACATAACAGAGCAAAGTTATGTTTTTTTAAATAGAACACCCTATATTTTATACTTTATTTTCAACCCTCTTGAGAAGCTGATCAAAATAGTGTAAGATACCATGGGTCCATTATGGACGGTTAGTCAGTTATGGGCAAATTTGTGGCAAAAACAAGGACACATTGAAAAAATTGCAGAAGCGCTCGTAGCAAAGCTAATGTCATTTTTTATACACTAAAAAATTTTTCACATCATGATGAATAATACAAATCGCCTTTGGTTCTTTTTTGTTCATACTGTTATACAGGGTGTCAACATATGCAAAACAATGGATAACTATTTTTTTTCAAATAGAACACCCTATATGTCTTACCACCAGTGCATGGCATTTTTGATAAGCTTTCCAATGATGTAAAATTTGTATAATGAAATATTAAGGATTCTTGAGATTTATCCATAAAAACATTATTATTTTGTCACCTCCTGCTCATTTTTAGATTTTCAGCCAAAACTATCCACTTTCTGTAAAAATAATAGGAGACCACAGTTGTAGAGCGGAAAATTTTCGATCGATAAAGGTCTTTCGATTTTTCCAATAATGCATGCATTGCCCGCCAGAGTGCGCAAAATCGTGACCGTATATGCATTTTAGCGATTTTCTCAATTTTTTTGTTAATTAATTGCACAACGCTTTATTTTCCACGTCCTCTAGCGGAAAAACGGGTAATTATAGAATTATTCAAATGACCTACATCGATTGAAAATATTCCGCTCTACAACTCTTAAAAAAAGAAATTTTTGCCCAAAATGCATAGTTTTCGCTAAAAATGCAAAAAACCATCGAAAAACGCAAAAATTGATACATACATTTTCAATTTGCATTTTTAGGGAAAACTATGCATTTTTGATAAAAATTGCTTCTATTAAGAGTTGTAGAGCGGAACATTTTCAATCGATACGGGCCATTTTAATTTCCCTATAATTTTCCGTTTTTCCGCTAGAGGGTGCGGAAAATAAAGTATAGTGCAATTTATTAATAAAAAAATTGAAAAGAAAACGGTAAAATGCATATACGGTCAAGATTTTTCGCGCTCTGGCGGGCAATGCAAGCATTATCTTAAGAGTTTAAAGACCTGTATCGATCGGAAATTTTTCGCTCTACAACTTTGGTCTCTTATAATGTTTCCTGAAAATGAATACTTTTGGCTGAAAATCCAAAAATCAGCAGAAGGTGGCAAAAGAAATATGTTTTTATTGATAAATCTCAAGAATCCTTAATATTTTGTTATATAAACTGTATATCATTGGAAAGCTTATTAAAAATGCCATAGATTGGTGGCAAGATATATAGGGTGTTCTATTTGAAAAAAAAATAGTTATCCATTGTTTTGCGTATGTTGACACCCTGTATATCACTATGAATAAAAGAGAACCAAAGCCGATGTGTATTATTCTTTATGATGTGGGAAATTGTGAAAATGTGTATATGTTTTTGCCACAAATTTGCCCATAACTAACCAACCGTCCATAATAGACCCATACTATCTTATACTATTTTTATCAGCTTCTCAAGAGGAGTGAAAATATAAAATATAGGGTGTTCCATTTAAAAAAACATAACTTTGTTCTGTTATGTATATTGGGACACCCTGCACAAAAACATACTTATTTTTAAAATATGTAGAATAAGTGTGGGTACCAGTTCAAGAAAACTAGAAGACGATATCTCAAATAGTAAATAAGTTATGGGGCTTTTACAGATGCCTGGGTCACCCGGTATGTGTATCCGTCATTGAACAGTCCAGGGGATATGAAAGCACTAATTTCTATGATCCTGAGTCCAGAATTCAGATGTTTTGGACACGGTCGCCAGATAGTTGAGTTGAAACTCTCATTTGCATTCTGCGTGTGACCACCCAAACATCTTTCGAGCAAGTCATCGCGGGACAAATCTTCAAAAATCGGCTTGACATGGGTTTGAACATCAGGATGTAATGGAGCAGGATGTTTAATTTTTTTAGGATTTTCCCCTAAAGCTTCAGCTTTGCGCCATTTGCACCAGCTATCGGAACCAGACGGACAGTACTCATGTCTTGGTTCGTCATCTGTGGAGCACAAATGGTAGTGTGTGGCCATAATCGCATCTTTCATGTCTTTCACGCTGTTAACATTTCTCCGAATAGCTAATCCACATTTTTTTAAGTAGTGCTTCCTTGAGTTTACCTCTTCCTCCTAGGTGATTGCCTGTTTTAGTTTTTCGGGGTCGAGTACCCATCCTCTTCTGAACGTGGCCGATGCATTCGCTTTTCACAATTTGAAAATCATCACCATACGGATTTAAATCAATAATTCTCTTGAAAGTTTTAGAATCCCCATCTCCTATGTAGTTTCCGTACTTGACACCAAATAATTCTTCAGATCGTGCAAACATTTCTTTTACAGCTTCGACTTCCATAGCGCCAGAAGATCCTTTAAGGTTTTCTTGGCAGTCTGGTTCATGCTCTTCAAACCATTCACGGTATTCTTCAGTATCAGTTCTATTTTTCCAACGAACACAGGCTGCACAGTAACTACTTTGAATAACTAAATCAATGACTTTACCGCAGTAATATACGATAAGGGTTGTGACCCCATACAACGACTTGAAACCCCGCTTCTTCCATGCACCGTCCCCAGAAACTTTCAAATTCAAGATTGGCCGTTCATGCTTTCCGTTTTCAGCTTTTTCTTCATTGGCAGCTTCTACACACGAAGCTTGAAATACTGATTGTGTAGAGGTGTATACTAGCTAGATGATAGCGTTATAGGAACTTTCACTTATATCATTACAAATGTCTATCAAGTTACAAAGTAAGTTGATTCCTTCCCTCGCAACACCTAAAAGATGCATCACAAGCACAATTTTCCGATTTACTTCAAATCCATTATTAATTAATGGCCCAGAAAAAATATCTCTGCGACCACACTGGCATAACACGACGATTTTGAAACCTAACCCTCTTCAAATTTCACTGGTGATTTACACTGAAGACATATCAGCATCTCTGCTAATGCTGTAAACACTGTAAGAAACTCAACGAAACGATACCAATGGAGCGCATAGTAGTGGTCATCCTCATCGGCAGCGTTAGAGAGTTTTTTCGAGCCTTTACTTTCCGGTTCTGTTTCAGTTTTTGTGTTAGTATATCGATTTCCATGGAATTTTCTTTTTGGTGGTTTCCCAGCTCGAGCTGATCCATGATTTCCACTTTTAGGATAAGACTCCATTTTTTTTTTCACTGACGAAATCACTCCGCACAGAACTAAATGCAGAAGTATGCTGAACTGAACTGGTTTAAAATAATTTATAGTAGCTATACAGACGTCCTTTCCAATGGAAAGTCAAGGTCAAGTGCGAGTCGAACGTTACAGTACAGTCTTCATAGCGTTCGAGCGCCGAGTTAAGGCGGAGCACTTAAATGAGTTTTTAATTGATAAATAATGCGAATTTTATTTTAAAAATTTACAGGCATATTTTTGAGATGTTATTTCAACTATTTATGCAAAAAAAATATATTTTTTTTGTTTTACATGTATCGCCCCCCTATGCTTTTATGGTATACTTTGTATAATTTTTCGGCCTCCATAAAGGCGTGTTAACATTAGTACAAAAATGTCATGTAAATCCCTTGTTACAAAGGAACCCATTTAATTCGATGCCGTTTTTCAGTTACGTAAACTTTATCTGGCAGTATTCGCACCCCGCTTCTCCCTTCCGCGGCAATTAGAGACAATATGTGGGCAACGATAATTCACACATTTACAAATTAATGGCCCTCCATGTACACCCCGTAACGACCGGCGTTATAAAATTTGCCAAGTCTCCGCGTGCGTTCTTTGTGCAACTTAATAATTCTAATTAAGGTTTTACTTCTCCCTTAGCCAGGTTTCCGTTCCAACGCTCCGGGCTCGCCGGCGATTACGAAACTTATTTATTAAAAAAGGTAGCAAACCTAAATATTCATGGAACGCATTTGCAAATTCAAATATGGCGACTAAATAAAACATCCCGTCTCCGAATCCATTAGTACACGGATTAATTGAATTTCGAATTCCAATTAATTAGAGAACGAGCCGATATGCATTTCATTTTTCCCGGAAAATGTATCCGCCTAAATCACTTTATCGCGTCCAATAAAACTATCGCGCTGAAAGGCGGAACGGGGCGCGTTTCCGTAATTTCTTCGGGGAACTTTAAATGATATTAAAACGTTTCAAGTTTCTATGGTAATAAATTGGAACAGGTACGTTTTCTGCGAGATAATGCCAATCCTCCTATCGTTCGGAATCTATGCACCCCTTGATGACTAGACTAGGAGGGTAAGCCTTTTGAGTTAGGGTATTCTTTGCGGGGGCCCGCCTGAAATTTAGGGCGCATAAACTAAGCCGAGAATTATTTAATGGCGTCGAAAATTTAGTTGATAATAAAGCATAGCAAACACCTGGGTTTATAGTGCCAGGATGAAATTTCTCGAATACTTCATTACACTTATTTGGCTACTTAAGAAACGTATATCTAATTAAAGTAATAAACTGAATTGTTAAAGATTATTTGTGGTGAATTTTAATATACGCTCTATCAGCTCCAACGCTTGAACAGCGTCGTGTTACGTTGTTATGTAGTTGGGCAATTAATCGATCCTATCAATTAGATACTGGTTTTATGATTTATGGGGATGGTTGCGACCACTTGAAGTATCGATAGATACTTCATCTAACAAGTAACACTGGTTAACACGCCAATTTTGATTAAATATGTTATAGTTTAGGTTAAAATAAGAGACATGTATTTTTTATACGTGACCTAAGGGCCGTTAAAAGGGTAAAACGCCCCCTTGAAAAAATCGGTTTTTATTTCCCCGAGCGTATATCGCCAAAACAATAAAAGACAAAAAAAAAAGTTTCTTACAAAAATTGTATGGCTTTTTTTTCCATGACCGCACGGATGGGATTCGAACCCACGACCACGAGGCCCATGAGCAGGAGCTCTACTCACCAGGCCATCGCGGCCCCCTGTATGGCTTTTAATGCACTTAATAATACCGTAATCAGATTTTTTGAAAATGTCATATTTTTGGGGTTGGGTAAATCAGCTGCGATTAATACTATGATTCTTTCGGTCGTTTATCGATTAAGTCCTTATCAATGTAAGATGATAATGATCGACCCAAAAATGCTTGAGCTTTCGTTATATGATGCAATACCGCACCTAATGGCGCCAAAAAAGGCTGTTACCGCTCTTAAGTGGACAGTGAAAAAAATGGAAAATCGCATGATAAATGTACGCAATGTAATAAACTATAACCAAAAACTCACAGAAGCGATGAATTGGCCTTAACTCGACAACAGGCAAGCCTTTATTAGAAAAACGCCAATCAAGATGGAGTTATTTCCGTATATCATAATGATCAGTGACGGTTCGCGGGGTTTTTCTGGTACGGCCGAGGAACAAGAGGTGGTAATACATAGGTGCGGTCACGCAGCCAGCGGTCTCTGCAACTGAGCCTACCTATCTGTATTGCCACCCTTGTTACCTCGGCCGTACCAGAAAAAAACCCGCGAACCGTCACTGATAGTGATTGTGGATGAAATGGCAGGTCTAATGCTTATTTCCGGTAAACAAATAGAGTGCTCCTGTCTCTGCAGGAATACACATCATAATGGCAACACAACGCCCATCTGTGGATGTGATCACAGGTGTGATAAAGGCGAACTTTCCAACAAGGATCAGTTTTGCCGTTACTTCTAAAATAGATACCCGCACAATACTTGGCGAACAAGGAGCTGAACAATTGCTCGGTATGGGTGATATGCTCTATATGGCCTCTGGTGGTAAGATTCTTCGAGTTCACGGCCCATTTGTGAGCGATGGTGATGTACAAGAATACACTCGGCGTCACTCGAAAAATCGCGAAAAATCTCGATTTTTTAAATCGTCGTAACTTGGTTCAATTTGGTCGAAAATCGATGAATCTTTCAGTTTGGGAAAGATTCAAGTTTTATCTTTAAGAATGTGTAGTTGATTTTGACCCCAAGTCCAACCCCCTCCCCGTAACAACGCGATGTAAAAAAAAATGTTTTTTATTTAAAAAATTGTCCAACTTTGACAAGCTGTACCGTGCGCAAAAGAAATCGGCGGGAAATTTCACTACAATGGCAGAAAAATTTAATCAATTTCCTTCGAATGCCTTAAAAATTCGAGTGGTTTCGATGATTTGAAGCAAAGTTATGAATTTTTGAAAAAAAAATGACATTGAAAATGAAAACAAAAATTTAACATTTTTTATCAATCCAAAACACTTTTTGTAGGGGTTTTCAGGAGGTTGAAGTCGAAAACTTCTTAGATCGCAAAATTCCATCGAGTTTCGTGCGAAATTCGCCTAGTTATGGCCAAAATGTAATTTTTTTTCAAAACTGCATAACTTCGCGCCAAATCATTGTATCGACTTGAATTTTAGAGGAAATTGGAGGAAAATAATTAAACTTTATTGCCATGCTGACCGATTGAGTCCACGATTTTTTTTGCACACGGTACAAGAAACCAAATTTGCACATTTAAACTTAAAAAAACATTTTTTTCCTTTAGGAGGTGGCAGGGGGTGGAATCGTTTTAGCAACAAAACAATTCACATGACGTTGAAGAGAAAATTCTAAACTGTCCAGACTGAAAAAGTTAATCGATTTTGGTGCAAAATTACTCAAGTTATGACCAAAAAAGTGAAAAATGTCATTTTTTTTTTCAAAAATTCATAGCTTTGCTTCAAATAATCGAAACGACTCGAATTTTTATGGCATTTAAAGGAAATTGATTAAATTTTTCTGCCATTGTGGTGAAATTTCCCGTAGATTTTTATTTGCGCACGGTGCAGCTTGTCAAAGTTGGACAATTTTTTACATAATTTTTTTTTCCATCGCGTTGTTACGGGGGGGCGGGGGGGTTGGACTTGGGGTCAAAATCAACTACACATTCTTAAAGATAAAACTTGAATCTTTCCGAAACTAAAAGATTCATCGATTTTCGACCAAATTGAACCAAGTTACGACGGTTTGAAAAATCGAGTTTTTTCCCGATTTTTCGAGTGGATCATCTAAAAATACAAGGTGAGCCAAATTATATGGAAGATGAAAATTACTCTACAGAATCAGACAGTGCAACAGAGGATGAAGAAAATAACCTCTACAACCAATCAGTAGCCATTATTCAAAGGGATCAAAAAGTTTCAACCAGTTACATTAAGCGACAACTTACAACAGGCTATAGCAGAGCTGCAAATATTGTTGAAAGAATGAAAAAAGAAGGAAATTGTCAGCTCTTCAAATTACTCAGGCAAGAGAGAGATATTGTTGGAATAACAGGCCTTTTTTTGTAACCTTGTAAATACCTTAACTTTTTTTTCTACGTCCGTTATAAAATGTACAGTTTTTTTCATTAATTTGGGTTCATAAAATATGTGATTCCTCAACCCTACAAACAGCCTGAAAAAAAGTGCCATAACGGTTCATTTTTTCACTCTTTTGCGTGAAAAAAAGTGCCCTAGCGGTTCATTTTTTAACGCTACTATAAAAATGTTTGCGCACTTTGTCATGAACGCTTCGCCGATAAATGTCGTTTCCGATCAAGAAAACTTGATGATTATTATTTTCTTCATTTAAAAAAGTATTATTACTTATAAAAATTAATTAAGGTTTTACCGAATTTATTTAAAGTTACGGACGTAGAAAAATTTTTGTATGAAACTCGAGAGAAAAGCAACTTTTTTTCACTTGTAGGAATTGCCGCACTCGCCTTCGGCTCGTGTGGCAATCTTTCCTACTCGTGAAAAAAAGGACTACTTTACTCACTTGTTGCATAAATAACTATTTCCGTACCTTTGAAAAGCAAGTCAATACATAATGACAATTGATTTAATAATAATTTAGACATTGGGATTGTAAAATTATTATATATTAATTAACTAGGGGGTAAAAATGTCAACAAATTGGTTTCATTATTTGTTATTCGGTTCTGATGAGTAGAAAATATAATCACTAGAAAAACTTCAACAGATGGATGCTGAGTAGTTTCAAAAGGCATTCAGTGCACTAGAAAAATTGCAAACACTGATCAACTTCAAATAGCATTAAGCAGGTTAGAAGTATTGCAAGAAGTTCAAGAGATTGACGCTGAGCAGTTTCAAAGTGTACGGAGTAGTTAAGTGGCTTGCAAAAAAACTTCACAGGTTTAGAAGAAAAAGTGGAAACACTCACAGAGGTAATAAGAGAACAAGAAAAAATAATAAACTCATTCTGAACACTATTTGTCTATAAACATTGTGACTTCCAGGAACCGAGAAACGCAAAATGATTTTTTTCGTAAATAGTGCTTAAATCGACTGGAAACGCCTAAAAATCGATTGAATTAAAATTTTTTTCAAATTTTTGTTTTGTATTTTTTTCAAGTCTAAGAGCTCATTCTGAACACTTTTTGTCTATAAAAACATTTTGTGGGACTTCCAAAAACCGAGATACGCAAAATGAGTTTTTTCGTAAATAGTGCTTAAATCGACTGGAAACGCCTAAAAATCGATTGAATTAAATTGTTCTTCAAATCTTTGTTTTGTTTTTTTTCAAGTCTAAGAGCTCATTCTGAACACTATTTGTCTATAAAAACATTTTGTTGGACTTCCAGGAACCGAGAAACGCAAAATGAGTTTTCGTAAATAGTGCTTAAATCGACTGGAAACGTCCAAAAATCGATTGAATTACATTCTTCTTCAAATTTTTGTTTTGTTTATTTTTTCGAGTCTAAGAGCTCATTCTGAACACTATTTGTCCATAAAAACATTTTGTGGGACTTCCAGGGACCGAGATACGCATAATGACTTTTTTCGCAAATAGTGCTTAAATCGACTGGAAACATTGCAAAAATCGATTGAATTACATTTTTCTTCAAATTTTTGTTGTTTTTCAAGTCTAAGAGCTCATTCTGAACACTATCTGTCTATAAAAACATTTTGTGGGACTTCCAGGAACTGAGATAAGCAAAATGCCTTTTTTCGTAAATAGTGCTTGTATCGTAGTCAGTGCTGTTGCCGAAATAGTGATAACTTCTTTTGTTCCATTCTGCATCCATCAGTGAGTTAAGTGAGAAAGGAAGAAAGAAAAGAACTTGATGATGAAGTTGATACTCTAGCATAGCAGAACAGCTTATACACTCCAAACTCAGGGGAATGTTTAAAAAAGTGTGTCAGGTCGCATTTTTAATACAACTCAATTTTCAATAGTTAAAGCCCAGATAGGCAAAGCTGTAGCCTCTTTTGCTCCACCTTTTTTATAGCACAATATACCTGTTTGTGCAAGTTTTTTTTTTTAAGGAAATATGACTCTTCTAGAACGTCCGTTTTTATCCATCACTTGCGGTGACCAAGATATCTTCGGAACGGCATATCTGATATCAAAATGAAAGAATATTACTTTATTATATTGGGTTACGAAGGGCCCGAACGAAGGGTTTGGTAAAATTTTGTTTGACAACAATTTTAAGGAAAGTCAAATTTTCGAGGTTTTTTTGCAACAAACAACAACATTTCAACCGAAATAAAAAATCCTTCGTCCAAGCCCTGCCTATTGTAACATTTTAGTTTGATAGATGCAACAGTTAAAAAAAAAACTTTGGTCACCGCAACCATACTAAAAAAAAAACACTATTTCGCGATAATCGCGTTAATGTTTCAAGTCTATGTTTTTCGTAGTTAAAACTAATTTGTGTTAATTTTCATAGAGTCATCCATTCCAGGACCGTAAAGGGTTCCTTCTGCATCTTCAACCATCCCCAGAACGTCGAGTTGGTGTTGTCTATGAGTAATTTTGTTATACAGTGGGTTTTTTTATAGATGCACCATAGGGATTTACGTGTTAAAATTTGTATGTCTGTTAATGGTTTTTCTCTTTCAAATTTCAGTATCATTTTTGGTACGCTTTAAGTTTGCATTGTCTTTCACAACTTCTAATAGTCTTTGTAAAAAAAATCGCAAATTTTAAAGAAATTTAGGAAAATATTTTTCGATTTTTTGGTGGTTAATTATTATTTGTTTTATTAATAGGCGCTTTTGTTAACACTCAATCAATAATAAATAACTTACAAAAGTAGTAAATACGTATTAGAATATAAAATACAACTTAATAAAAATTTTGCTCTGGAAAATATTTAAATTTATACTAATAATATAATAAATATTCAAATTGTTTGCTGTAACAAGCTAAACAGTAACCTAGTCTATTTTGAAAATGTCTTTTAATATTTTGCAATTGCCTAACAGTTATTCCATTAGAGGCATCGATTATTAGATCTGTTAGTTCTTGCAAATCTCGTGGCCTATTTCTAATGTTATCAAACGCTTTTGTTGTGATATATCCCCAATAAAAGAAGTCCAGTGGACTCAAATCACAACTTCTTGGTGGCCATTTAAAAGGTTCAAAACGACCAATCCAATTATTTGGAAATTGGTCGTTTAAAAATTGTCTTGTTGTCATGTTGGTAGATTATTCTGCCGTTTACTGGAATTTGTTGAACAGCTGGAAGGATGCGTTCGTTCAGTAAATGTAAATATTTTATACTAGTTAACGATCCCTCGATAATAAATGGCCCAATAATAAGGGGGGGGGGGGTGCGAAATGTCTAAGCAATTCTAACTATGGCAGTTGTTTGTTCTCAATCGACAACAAACACGCCTACTGATAAAAATAAAATAATATTTAAAAACAAAACTGGTCAAATATTTTCTTGAATTTCTTTAAAATTTACATTTTTTTTATTATAAAAACTATTAGAAGTTGTTAAAGACAATGCAAACTTCCAGCTTACCAAAAATGATACTGAAATTCGCTATAGGAAAACCATTAACAAGCATACAAATTTTAACATGTAAATCCCTATGGTGCATCTATAAAAAAACGCACTGTATATTCATTTGTATTCATTTGTATTTCGACCAAAGGGCACGCCTAATGCCTTAAAAATCACCAGAAGGGCTATTTTACCCTCATTAAAAATACAGGCAGATGTGTTTGCTGCAAATTTTACGGGAAGTGCACCGCCGACTCTTCGGGCTGATTTTCCAAATGAGTTACCCAAAATTTCATCCTTAAAATCGTTTAAGAGGACTCTTATCTACACGTTGTTGTTAAAAAATCAAATTTGAATCGTGAAAGTTTGCTATATTATCCATATAGTTCGCTTGGATTCGAGAGAAAATAATTGAAATTGTAGATTCACTGTACATCCATAGCCTAATGTTAATAACATTCTCAGCGTTTGATTTATTATAAATCATTAATATTGAAGAAATTTTTATTTGGTGGTGGAGGGGCCGGGAAATCCGTGGCTACCTTCACATCGGTCTTGAATTTGCTGTAATATCAGATAAGTAAGATAGCTATGGTGGTAATTTAAGTGGCAGCACAAGAACAACACGTTCCCGGATACTACATCGAACTTATTGTACATGCAGCTCTGTTTCTATGGATAAAATCTATCGCTCTTAATATAGAAGCTCTCATGCGCTTCTACTGCACACGAAGCTCTCTTTCCTCCGAAGTTTTATTTGCCCTTAACGTAGAAGCTCTTGTGCGCTTCTACTGCAGACGAAGCTCTCTTTTCTCCGATCTTTCACTTGCCTTTGACGCAGAAGCTCTCATACGCTCTTGTTGTAGATGATACCCCCGTTGTTCAGGTGTTTCCGATGCCCGGATAGCCATTTTCCTTTTAGCTGCAGGCTATATATTTCGCCAGTGGTATTTTGATAGGTATGTGAACTAACATGTGCCTTTTGCCTATTAAAGAACACAGCACGATATGCTTGATGAATAGTCAATGCCTTGTTATTGGTCATGTTGTAAACTATAGTCTATATAGTAATAAAATATTTAATAAAAATGCTTCTAAATTACCATTTAGAGGTGCAATTTCTAACACCAACGTTAAAAATACTTTTTTTAGTAGCGTATATTGCTTCGAGGATCAAGTATCTAAAATCTCATTAAGAACGGAATAAAACTGTCGCTTTGTATAAAAAAAACAATCACATCAAACACATCATAACTAATAATAATAATGTGGCTGGACACCCCTTGTGGGGTAGCGCCGCTTCAATGAAGCTTTCTAGATGTTGTTTTTTGGAGTAGATCAGTTTCCGTCCACTTCCTATTCTATACTCTTGCATATATTTCCCCATTCCCTCCTATTTCCTGACTTTTCTTTCCATTCTCCAGCCCTGCGGAGATCTCCTTCCACTTCTTGTAACCACTTAGATCTCGGTCTACCTCTTCTTTTCTTGTTTCCTGGCTCCCACTCTAACATTAAACGCACTGTGTCGCTTGGTCCTGCTCTCCATACATGTCCTAGCCATTTTGCTCTTATCATAACTACATATTGATTTATACAAATAACAATTAGTGAATCTCCTTACCGTATACTTCACAAATATTCCCAGATCGCTGCTTCCTCTTAAAGGCAGGGGTCTCCAAACTTTTTCCATCGCGGGCCATATATACAATTCTTCATAACCTACTAGGCCGAGATATGATCAATTTGATAACTAATTTCAAAATCTATAACAAAAAATCGTTGTAGAATTTAAAAATGTGACATTTGCGGAAAATCTAACGCTTGCCGCGGGCCGGACTCGATGAGGTCGCGGGCCGTAGTTTGGAGACCCCTGTCTTAAACTAATCATTGAAATCATAAGCGACGCCCGTGTTAAACGCGCCTTCAACCGCTGTCTACGTTATAATAATTATCCAGAAGGAGAAAAAACATTTATTTTTAACAAGCATCTCGGCATAGCTGTATAATTACGCAAATAATTACGCCAGCACAAAGAACTTCCTCCACTTTCAGCAAATAGTCTCTCATTCCATGCGCGGACGGAATGCATGCAAGAGTCGCACTTAATAACCGCTGGGCGCCACAAATGAAAAATATAAATAGGAGGCGAGTTTACATGAAATTGCTTCTAGTTTTAAAATTTTTAACCAATACCCCGCGGCCGTGCAGTCCTCATTATGCAAGAAATTATATTCATTTATTAGGTTTTTTTTTCCGCGCGTTAAATAGGATTGTGACAGCTTTTTCACCTGCAGTGGTGAAGTATTTTTTAAATTAAAATTAAAATAATATACGCCGGTGTGAATGTAGGATTTTTGAATAATACGTTATTTATGCTCGGAGATATTACATTCTAGGTGCAAGTCATGAATGCATAATGAATTAGAAGTGGAATTGCATTTGGTTTATTGATGCATGAAAGATGTGGATCACATGAATATAGGTAATATTAGGCGTGCGGAATGGAAATAATGAAATTTTGGGGTAATATTTCGGATGGGCTGTTACAATAGCTATGTTGAGATGGATGGGTGACCGGTTTCCTTTGGATTAATCGAGCTTTGAAGCTACGGAGTAAAAACTTTGTAATATACGGAATTATTCGCACACGGGTTTTCTTATAATTGCATGGCTGAAGAGCTTCTTGTCATAATAGTTCATTGGCCCTAGAAAGGCGAATCACATTTTCAGAAAATAGAGATAATAATCCAGGTAATATTATGTTGGCTGCTTGGATCAATAATGTGTGTATGACCGTTAGTTCAATAATTTTTTTCCGCTACCGACAACGTAAATAAGCATTGCATCCATAGTTACAGGTACCGTAAGTGGCTGATAACATTCGTGGTGTTTGTTGTCCTTGGCGACGGAACTTAATTTTTACTTACGGACCTAGGAAAATAATAAATAGAAACGCAACACTCCAACATGTAGGCGCGCAACACATTTTCGTTTATACCTATAGCATCGGCATCCTTTTTACATAACCACTGCTTAAAAGAGTCGTAACAGGGCACACACCTTTTTCGATTTTGTCGGTAACAGGTCTAACACGCAATATTCGCAGCTTCGCTTGCATCCATGCCGCATAGGTGACTATAAAAATTTGAATCCCAAATGTTACAAGCCGTATTTTTAGAATATTTTCTAATTTATTTTTAAGTATTATATATCCGGTAGCGGAAAAAAAAAATAAGCAACAAGGAACGCAAGGACGTATTAACATTTGAGGTAGGCGACTACGAGCCAAGGCGGAGCCGAGGCGGAGCCGACGCTCTTACGTCGTCTGGTGTCCAGGTGGTTGCTGACGTTATTAACAATCGACCATCGCAGCCTTTGTGATGTACACCCCTGGACTTAGGAGATCGATCACGTCTTCACGGACAGTGGGTGAACAACTAAAAAAATGAAGGGTCTCAAAAAAATCTGAATTTTTTTTTAATGGTAGGTAAAGCCACGCGTAGAGTAATTCTTTTTTGGAAAATTTTTTTTCCACCATTAAACAACCGAAAATTAATACAAGGTCTTATAGGACGCGAATGCCATTGACGCCAACGAACACCGTCTTGTTCAAGCAAATAAATCTCGGTTCGTAGATATAATTAATGGTTGAGAATAGAAGTAGTAAATTTTATAAGAATGTAGCTACAAACTAGTATAATATTATCCATATCTATTGTACAGGACCGCGCCAAAAAAATCTCAAAATAAACTAAAATTTCTGGCCAACTTTCGAGTGCTTAATGTAGAAGGGGCCTGTTAATGTAATCAACGCCTCAATTGCAATTATATAGTGATATTTTTTTATAAAATAACGGTTCCCTAGGCGACGCGATTTGAATAATAGAACGAGGCCGATTGTTTACAAACATTATGGAAAAATAACAGTTTTTAATTTGATTTTCTCGTGGAATTTTAATCGAATTTTATAGATACATGTTTACACATATTCGGATTCATATGAAAAAGCTGCTCACCGTGTTAACGCGTGGAAAATATAAACCTGCAAAGTTACAGTGTTTGGAAATTATTCAAAATTAAAATTAACAGTAATTGTAAATCGTTTTAAGTGTAATTAATCTAAATAACCATTTCGCGCCCATGCTGCTTTGATTGAGCTATAACATATACAGGGTGTATTTGAAATATTTGTGAACCCATTTCCGTCAAAATTTATTCGAATTTTTTTTTTGAATTTTCCTAATTTTTCGAGTTTTTTTAAACATTTTGAGAACCGATGATTTTCTCATTTAATAAGGTCTGCATGGAATGTGTGTTTGTTTATTTAAAACGCGAGATACGATTTCTTGCCTCCGAAATTGAAAGTGTTATCGCAACGTTTTTTTTTTGTAAAAGATAAACAGTCCCCTAGTTCATTGACGCTTAAAGAGCACTCAGATATTTCCTACGCGCTTGTTGTAATTCGATATCTAAAGCCGATGCCGTTTAAAAATTAGGTCACATTACCACTGCCCCCAAACATTATTTTCACTCATTAACTTTAATAATTAATTGCTGCCTTTTTGTTACAGTTATAAACAAAATAATTGCGAATATGGTTCAAAAATAATATAATCTCTTTGTGGTTACGAGCCTGTTCGTTATTTCAAATACACCCTGTATACTACATCTTTATTAAAGAAATTGTACACTATAACATAATCCCAGGTTTACAGAAAAAATACTTTTTTTGTTGTTCTACGAAATATTATTCCACTGTTACATTTATGCAAAAAATTTGAAAAAATATTCCATAGATAGCGCTAAAGGGGTAATTTTGTTTTATCAAATATTTTTGTTTCCTTTTTTTGCTTGTCACCACATGTTGCGACCTGGGCGTGAAGAGGATAATGAGCTTAAATAATTAATCATTTCAAAATAAAAGTGATGAATGAAGTATCATAAAATATTATTGCCTTCTTCCAGAAAATTGCTAAACACATCCATACTTCAACAGTGCAGGTGTATATATATATATATAATCTCTGCTTAAGTCAGCTGCAGCCATTAATCTAATATTCGTTTGGCATCGCTGCACAGTCCCAACATTTGCAGACTCGGCCAAAGTGGACGAATACAAGGCGATCATCCATTATTTTAAGTTTTTCCTCTAAGATATTACGTAATGCATATTTATACCTTCCTGAATTTATAAACAAAAGTTGTTACCAAATCCTTATATTTCAAGAAATGTTCTTAATATACGCAGAAAATAATCTACAATTCGCTGAAATTATTTCAATAATATCAAGTTTTAAGGGTAGGGTACTCATTAAATAAATTAGCCGCAATTTTCTTAAAATTCGCAGAAAATAATCTACAGCTTTAATAAATTTCAATAATATCAAGTTTTAAGGGTAGGGTACTCATTAAATAAATTAACCGCTCAAGAAATCGAATATATTTTGTAAACATAAACTATTTCAAATAGTTTATTTTTATAACATGTTATACATATAAAAATCTGTAAAGTATTTCTGGCTTTAGGTTTTGGTTTCAATTTGATTATTAAGAAAGTTAGCAACATTTCACCCTAAACAGATAAAATGCAGAACCAATTAAGTAACAACGGTTAAATTTGACATGTAGCTAATCAATACATACATCTACGCAATGAAGTAATGTGATGACAAAATCATAAATTATAAAGAAAGCATGAACAAATTAGGTAACAAATATTTTTCATTTCTCATCTAATTTGATCATAGTTTCTTTATTAATTATGATTTTCCCTTCAAATTACTTCATTGTATTAATTAGTTATATGTCTATTTACACTGTCCATCGAGATCTTTGAGCCACTTAAAATAATTACAACAGTTAGACATTATATTATGGGGGTAAGTGCCGCGTCAAAAATCGATGCATTTTCGATGGTCAGTATATACATACTTCTGAAGTTAATATCAAATATTAGGAAATGATATTTTGCACATTTAAAGAGAAAGGGTTAAACTATTCGTCTATAGAATTTGATTTTTTTTTAATCATCAGACAAACTGTATAATTAATCATGAAAATTACCAATATTGGATGGATATCTGGAGCTTTTTTCTGCAAAGAATTAAAAATGTAATGCTACAGAAAAATAGTTTATACATTTGAAAACAATATGTTCGTAATAAAATTGTCATTCGTTATCAAATAGTGGCGATTATCATTTTCTATTAGACGATTCTGGTCTAACTCTGGCGCGAGGCACTTACCCCCTTAATATAATATAAATACAATATTAATCAGTGTTTGTATTTATTGTTTATTTAATTTAATGTGTTTATTAATTTTAAATTTCTGACTTGCGTAAAGATTGTAAAGTCTATTAACACCAATAAACTGAATTGAATGAATTGAATTATAAATTTAAAAAAAATGGCGTAACAAAATATTACGTACATTTATTTTTACTATTTGTTCGATAACTCCCTTTATGTATAAAATGCTAAAATTCGTCGTAGTAGTAGTAGTACTAGATCCATCCATTTGCATTGAAAGCACAACCAGCCATCGATCCAACTAGGTCTTTCATTCGTGTGAACTAGTATAGAAATGTGTGTGTGTGTGTGTATGTGTGTGTGTGTATGTTTGTATGTGTAAACGGGCTTGTTACTTTAAATCCCCGTCACTCTAAACCGCAATAAATTCTAGCCTAATGGCGAGTGGTATCCAACTCAATTTCACATTTCCGTTCATTTAGATATTTATTCAGGCATGCACTAATGGGTATCTGTGATTCGAGTTTTGGATAAATTATTCTTCTATGAAAAAAAAATCAATAATAATTTAAATTAAAAAAAAAACAATAAATTGTGCCTGTTCAACTGAATGCCTCATTGTATCGTGTGAGCCACAAAATTTTGTTTCAGAGTTGGCTGTGAGATAAATGAGGAATGTTGTCGAATATTATTACGTCAAGAGACTTAAAAAAAATGAATTAATCTCAGACATCTCTGCTATGTTTCTCACACCCAGCAACAAAAGTCTGTGGCTCACACCTTATAATAGATCTATACGAGGACTCACAAACCACGGCCTCGTTACCCTTCCCTTCCTTCTATCTGAATTACTAGGTTCTCGTTCAATATTATTGTGTTTGATTCTGATTATTTAGAAAACTAAATAATTAACATGGCTTCATTTTTTTATTATATTAAAGCCCAATTATTCCCCAATAGTGTTATTAAAGTTCTAAGTCTGCATTTAAGACAGATTTTGAAAAATCAATTTTATTTCGATATTTGAGCATTGAAAATTGAAATTCTTGGGTTTTTGATGGTGATTATCTTGAAAACTAAATAATTAGCTGTACTGGAGTAGTTTTTATTCGAAATGGCAATGGCATGTAACATTTTATTTAATGATAAAAGGTAGTATGTATGACGGTTCGGATTTTAATCGTGAGGTGAAGTTTCTAGTGTCTAGATCTTTATTAACACTTTTTGTGCAAGCGCTATGACCAAGGTGACTTACCTGTGTAGCGGGTTGTATTTGCAACGCAAGCGAAAATATTGCGCGCGTCACCGTATATGATGAACTGTATGCAACCCATTCTGCATGTTTGCGTCTAAAAATAGACTGCCTGTCCATAGCACACAGTTTGCAAAGTGTGTACAAATAGACGCTCCCGTTCAAAGTGTGTTAATCAGTGACGGTTCGCGGGTTTTTTTCTGGTACGGCTGAGGTAGCAGAGGTGGCAATTCGGATAGGTAGGGTCGGTTGCAGAAACGGTTGGCTGCGTGACCGCACCTATCTGCATTACCTCCTCTTGGTCCTCGGCTTTTTCCTAGACGTATGCTTTTAAGCCTCCCAAAAAGGTTCTAAACAGCTTGTTTAAACAAATGTTGCCACAGAAATTTCTCTAGATATGTAATTATAATTGAAAACCCTTACTTGTTGCGGAAATTTTATATAAATTAATAATCATTTATCCATGCTACTTATCAGCCATAATCCACAAAGGGCAATGAAATCACGCGGTAATTATGACTAAAATTCCCAAAAATGTGTTACTCAAAGCAACATATGTGATGGTATTTTTGTTAAAATATTATTGCACGACTAGTCCAGTGAAATTAGAAGAAAAAAAAACATGAATCGGTAAAGATCTGAATTTTGGTATAAATGCTTATAACGGCTTATCACTTACATATTAAAAGTCCCCGTCAAAATCTCTTGTGCTTGAGCCGCCATCTTCGAAAAAAGGTACACTTTTTCAGTTTTTTGCCTAAATCTCGGCTTTTGCATAAATTTATTTAAAAATTTGGGGAATTAGTGCTTATGGTTTTTAAGGAATCATAATGTAGGATGTATTTTGAGTAACTTTGCCAAGTTTCAAGTCGATAGCAATTGTCTTTATATTTTTTTTCAGTCGCGAAAGTTCTTGATATTTTTGGCAAATTTGCGCTCTGTTTGCATAAATTTATTTAAAAATTTAGAGATAACCTGTTGATGGTATTTAAAGAATCATAATTTAGGGTGTATTTTGAGTAACTTTGGCTAATTTTAAGTCGATAGCAATTGTCTTTATAATTTTTTCGAGACACGAAAGTTCTTGATATTTTTTGCATATTTACGTTCCGTTCGCCTAAATGTATTCAAAAATTTAGGAAAAAGGTGTTGATGGTTTTTAAAGAATCATAATTTAGCGTATATTTTGAGTAACTTGAGCAAGTTTTAAGTCGATAGCAATTGTCTTTATATTTTTTTCGAGTCGCAAAAGTTATTGATATTTTTCGCAAATTTACGCTCTGTTTGCAAAAATTTATTTCAAAATTTGGGGAAAGGGTGTTTAATGGTTTTTAAATAATCATAATTTAGGGTGTATTTTGAGTAACGTTTGCAAGTTTTAAGTCAATAGCAATTGTCTTTATATTTTTTTCGAATCGCGAAAGTTATTGATATTTTTCGCATATTTTCGCTGCGTTCGCCTAAATTTATTGAAATATTTAGGGAAAAGGTGATTATGGTTTTTAAGGAATCATAATTAAGGCTATATTTTGAGTAATTTTGGCAAGTTTTAAGTCGATAGCAATTGTCTTTATATTTTTTTCGAGACAAGAAACTTATTGATATTTTTCGCATATTTTCGCTCCGTTCGCCTAAATTTATTCAAAAATTTAGGGAAAAAGTGTTTATGGTTTTTAAAGAATCATAATTTAGCATATATTTTGAGTTACTTTGGCAAGTTTTAAGTCAATAGCAATTGTCTTTATATTTTTTTAGAGTCACGAAAGTTATTGATATGTTTTGCTAATTTGCGCTCTGTTTGTATAAATTTATTTTAAAATTTAGGGAAAAGGTGTTGATGGTTTTTAAAGAATAATAATTTAGGGTGTATTTTGAGTAACTTTGGCAAGTTTTAGGTCGATAGAAATTATCTTTATATTTTTTTCGAGTCGCAAAATTTATTGATATTTTTCGCAAATTTACGCTCCGTTTGCATTAATTTATTCAAAAATTAGGGAAAAGGTGTTGATGGTTTTTAAAGAATAATAATTTAGGGTATATTTTGAGTAATTTAGGCAAGTTTTAAGTCAATAACAATTGTCTTTATATTTTTGACGAGTCGCGAAACTTATTGATATTTTTCGCATATTTTCGCAGCGTTCGCTTAAATTTATTCAAATACTTAAGGAAAAGGTGTTGAAGGTTTTTGAAGAATCATAATTTAGGGTGTATTTTGAGTAACATTAGCAAGTTTTAAGTCGATAGCAATTGTCCATATATTTTTTTCGATGCACGAAACTTATTGATATTTTTTGCATATTTTCGCTCCGTTCGCCTAAATTTATTCAAAAATCGGGGAAAAGGTGTCGGTTTTTAAAAAATCATAATTTAGGGTGTATTTTCAGTAACTCAGGCAAGTTTTAAGTCGATAGCAATTGTCTTTATATTTTTTTCGATTCGCGAAAGTTATTGATATTTTTCGCAAATTTGCACTCTGTTTGCATACATTTATTTAAAAATTTAGGGAATGGGTGTTTATGGTTTTGAAAGAATCAATCATAATTTAGGGTGTATTTTGAGAAACTTTGGCAAGTTTTAAGTCGATAGCAATTGTCTTTATATTTTTTTCGAGCCGCGAAAGTTCTTGAATTTTTTCGCAAATTTGCGCTCTGTTTGCATAAATTTATTTAAAAATTTAGGGAATGGGTGTTCATGGTTTTGAAAGAATCATGATTTAGGGTGTATTTTGAGTAACTTTGGCAAGTTTTAAGTCGATAGCAATTGTCTTTATATTTTTTTGGAGTCGCGAAAGTTATTGATATTTTTCGCAAACTTACGCTCCGTTTGCATAAATTTATTTCAAAATTTAGGAAAAGGGTGTTTATTGGTTTTAAAGAATCATAATTTAGGGTGTATTTTGAGTAACTTTGGCAAGTTTTAAGTCGATAGCAATTGTCTTTATATTTTTTTCGAGACACGAAACTTATTGATATTTTTCGCCTAAATTTATTCAAAAATTTAGGGAAAAGGTGGTAATGGTTTTGAAAGAATCATAATTTAGGGTGTAGTTTGAGTAACATTGTCAAGTTTTAAGTCGATAGCAATTGACTTTATATTTTTTTCGAGTCGCGAAAGTTATTGATATTTTTGGCAAATTTACGCTCTATTTGCATAAATTTATTTCAAAATTTAGGAAAAGGGTGTTAATTGTTTTTAAACAATCGTAATTAAGGGTGTATTTTGAGTAACTTTGGCAAGTTTTAAGTCGATAGCAATTGTCCTTATAATTTTTTCGAGACACGAAACTTATTGATATTTTTCGCATATTTTCGCTCCGTTCGCCTAAATTTATTTAAAAGTTTGGGGAATGTGCGTTTATGATTTTTGAAGAATCATAATTTAGGGTGTATTTTGAGTAACTTTGGCAAGTTTTAGGTCGATAGCAATTATCTTTATATTTTTTTCGAGTCGCAAAATTTATTGATATTTTTCGCAAATTTACGCTCCGTTTGCATTAATTTATTCAAAAATTAGGGAAAAGGTGTTGATGGTTTTAAAAGAATCATAATTTAGGGTGTATTTTGATTATCTTTGGCAAGTTTTAAGTCGATAGCAATTGTATTTATATTTTTTTCGAGACACGAAACTTATTGATATTTTTGGCAAATTTACGCTCCGTTCGCCTAAATTTATTTAAAAATTAAGGGAAAAGGTGTTGATGGTTTTTAAAGAATCATAATGTAGCGTGTATTTTAAGTAACTTTGACAAGTTTTAAGTCGATAGCAATTTTTTTCGAGTAACGAAATTTATTGATATTTTTAGCATATTTACGCTCCGTTCGCCTAAATTTACTTAAAAATTTAGGGAATGGGCGTTTATGAGTTTTAAAGAATCATAATTATTAATTTGTAATTCTACTTATTTAACAGAAATTTTTTAAATACATTGTATTATTTCAAAATTTCATTCGGTGGTTTATTATTTTGCAATTTTCCTTATTCACTGTTAGGCAACATTTATAAAACAAAAACCATTCAAAATCATTGCTTTCCCGTTTTAAAGCTCTGAGAGCTAGAGCAGCCTAAAGGGCTTAACTTCGCGTTTATTATTATTATTTATTGTAAATGTTCGATGGATTTGTACGATAAAAAAAATATACATTTACAATAAGAAAATAGATTGCAGTAAAAGAAAAAGAGCAACAAAGGAACACAGCAGAAAACGTGTTCATATTGAGTTTGCTAATGATCGCACGTGATCACACAGATGTGCTCCTGCCCTAGGCTATATCCGCCCCATCCTTACGCTTACACGAGCCAATTTGTAATGGTCTCATTTCGGCACAAAAGCAGACGAAGCAAGTTCATTTACATTAAAGTACCTACTCTTGTATAATAATTAACTACTTAAGACACCAAGTACACTGTTTTAAATAAAGTAAAAATTTCTTGCCTCTATAATATTCTATTTAAATTAAGCGCGTTTTTTTCTGCCGTAGCATTGGTATTTATCACGAACGAAGACCTAAGATACAGATTTAGTTATAACTGTCTGTGTGTATACTCGGCGCACCGAATCGGTGGTATCATGGGTTTGCGTGATTTTCGCGTAATGTTCGCTGATTGGTCAGGGTAAACGCAGGTGAAGCGTGTGTCACGCAGCCGAAATTTTTAATAAAGCCCGTTGTGCCATGTGCTCTCGTTTTTCTGTCTTATTTAAATGTAGTGATTACGTTCTATCCTTAAATCAGCCTTTTTTAATTACAATTAATTAGGAAGTGGTAAATAGTTAGATTTTGTGGGTTAACGTAGAAAGATTTATATTTCCGGCACATAACTAAAATGTGGCAAGGCTGTGTGAATCAGGCTTTTCAAACCGTCTCGACGAACTATCACGAGGACGCGGGGTGAACGCAACGTGATCATACCACCTGGTCGGCGCGCCGAGTATAGTTATAGATACGGTTAACCGTGCGTTAGTTCGGTAACTTTAATGTTTTTTATGTCATACTTGTTTATTATTGAAATCATAATGGCATGGGAACAACGTATATTAAATCTAGGGCGTTATTTCTATAACGCCCGCTTATATTAATTATGTATGTATCTCAGTAACAGATCGACTGTCAACAATTCGCCAAACGCAAATCAAGCGGGCGAACGCCGTAGACATCTGCGCGGCGCGGCTTTCGACGCGAAAATCTGTCAGAAAATTGTATAAGAAAATCTTCGATAAATTTAAACTACAAGTATGACATAAAACGTTGAAGGCACCAAGGGCGTTATAAGCAAAACGCGCACGGTTGACGAACATCCCTCGGGCTGTACACCGTCGACCTGGGGCGTTATTGTACTCATAACGCCCTAGTTACCTTAATTACTATAACACGCACATTATTTGTTGGCATTAGGAATTTTAAAATAAATGCATTATAAAATTCTCTGAGAAGATGAAACTAGTAGAGGATTTTAAACATTCGGAATTTGAACTGAGTTTTTATTTGGTAGAATTATTATCTATTTTATATTACTATCCTTAACAATTGTATATGTGTTATACTACTGTGTATAATAATAATAATAATTTATTTTACAGAAATCGCCTTTACACATAATAAAATTTACATAATATGAAAAATATAATAAAAATATAATACATGTAGGCTGAAGGACTAGATCGATGACCCTTTCTAACATATGTATATTTTGTATGTATGTTAGAATAAAGTTCGTGTATATATATAATACATACAAAACAGCTAAAATACAAATTAGTTACAAGTTTTATTTTAGGCCCAAATGGTTTAAAATAAATAATAAAAAACTTAAATTATTTTTCTTTTCACAATCGACTATAGTTTCGACTCTTTTCAATCCCTTGATAATGACTCGAAATGATGCTCCATTTGTTCCTAACACTTTTTTTTTAGTGAAATAAAACGTTTATTGGCCAAAACCCCTTTAACTTCACTCTTTTAAATAAAGTCTGTATCCCTCGTAACCCTAACATCTCCTCCAAACACAAACATCCCTTAAGCACACTACATCAATTCATTAGTTCGCATCATACGGACAGTTCAGCTCGATAAATATTCTATTTTTCCTCAATTTCAGTTTGCACGAGACAGGGCACAGAAAGACGCAAGATCAATAGCTCTTGCATATAAATAAAATATTACTGTGTATGGTAATGTATGTGTCTGAAATAAAGCTGTTGATGTATTTAGAATTGACACGTTTATATTTTTTCAATTTATTTTTTTTAAATAAAAATAATAAAAAAAAAGTTATTGTATTAAAAAAGTTGCATTTTTTAAGCGGCTAAACGAAAACTCCAAACTGAATGAGGTTTTCAAATCTGTAATCCTTGTGTGTAAATTAGTAGGTTTCAATTAATATTGGTGATTTTTAATTTTTGACGAAAACTTGAAAAAGTACACAAAGTACAGCCCTTGGAACTTTTACACAAAAAGTGCAACTTTTTTAATAATTATCGTAGATGAGAGAAATTGATTGGCGTTAAAAAATTTCCGCTATCTTCAATAGCAAAAAAAATAGCCAGTCACCATGAATATGTTAGAAAAGGGTATAGCGGAATAAGATGGTCAAAAGTGCCCCCAAACGAAATGAGCTGGGAAGTTAAAAATAATGTTCAGGATCATAAAAAAGTCAGTAGACCCCCAGCCCCCTCATCCCTCGCTATAGTCAAAAACGTGTTTTTTTAGTTTTTAATTCTTCCTGTTCATCCAACTAACTTTTGACTTTCGGTAGGTATCAGTACCTGAAGATAACAATATTATCTAATGTATTTTTATAAAACGGAAATTTTTGGCGGGAAATTCGAATTTTGACAATATAAAACATCACTAAAAAGCGATTATTTCAGAGACGTTAAAAGGTGCCCTCCCCCAAAAAATATGTAATAGGTGTCTATTGCTTCTTAATATGTGTGAATTTTTTCAGATTTTTTCGAGTGGTAGAACATGATCAAAATAATGAAAAACCGCATTTTTGACTAATTTTAACCTTATTTATCACTTTCATTTTGTGGCATGTATTTTCAGAAATAAACTTATCTATTAGTACCATTTATTTTGCGTAAAAATGAGTTTATTAACATTTTATATTAATTCATCAGTAGCGCCTTTCGATTTGAACGAAAAAAAGTAATTTTAAATTCATTTTTTTAGTTTCAGTTATTGGAGTTTCCCACTAAATGAGCCAAAAAAATTATGTAGCATATATCAATACATGAAATGATCCAAAATGTGCAAATAAAAAGTTTTACAATGTATTTTTTTTTCGTTTGAAAGTGATAAATAAGTTTAAAATTAGTCAAAAATTCGGTTTTCAATTATTTTGGGCCATGTTCTACCTCTCGGAAAATTCTGAAAAAAATCACACATATTAGGAAACAATAAACACCCATTATATTTTTGTTTTCTAGAGGTGCACCTTTTAACGTCTCTGAAATAATGGCTATTTAGTGATATTTTATATTGTCAAAATTCGAATTTCCCTCCAAAAATTCCCGTTTTATAAAAATACATTAGATAATATTGTTATCTTAAGGTACTGATACCTGCCGAAAGTCAAAAGTTAGTTGGATGCACAGGAAAATTAAAAACCAAAAAACACGTTTTTGACTATAGCAAGGGATGGGAGGGGGTGGGGGCAACTTTTTTGTCGAATCCTACTTTTTTATGATCCTAAACATTATTTTTAACCTCTCAGTTCATTTAATTTGGGGGCCCTTTTGACCATCTTATTCTGCTAAACCCTTTAAAAAAAAAGTCGATTTTTTCAGACTTTGATCGGCCGTAGCGGCTAAACGAAAACTCCAAATTGAACACGGTTTTCGAATCTGTGCTCCTTGTATGTAAATTAGTCGGATTCAATTAAAATTGGCGATTCAAAATTTTTGACGAAAACCTGAAAAACCACCCAAGGTGGTAAATAATTTCCTAAAGAAACCACTGGTTCGATTCGGGGTTTCTACACATCACTGGAAAGATCCCTTCAAGACGCCTCGGAAAATATACTTTTGCAAGAACAAATGTCAATTTGAAGCCCGTGACGCGCCAGCAAAGAAAACTCGAAAATGGAAAAAATCGAAAAAATCAACTCTTTTAATAATCATCGTAGACCCTTATGTAATACCTTTGTTCATCAAAAGAACGAGCTAAATCAATTGGCGTTAAAAAATTTCACCTAGGGAAAAATGCAAAAAAAATTGCAAGTCACCATGAACATGTGAGAAATTTTTCAAAAAAGTTGATTTTTTCAGACATTGATCGGCCGTAGCTGCTAAAACAAAACTCCAAATTGAACGCGGTTTTCAAATCTGTGCTTCTTGTGTGCAAATTAGTCGGATTCAATTAAAATTGGTGATTTTTATTTTTTGACGAAAACTTGAAAATGTACACAAAGTACAGCCCTTGGAACTTTTACACAAAAAGTGCAACTTTTTTAATAATTATCGTAGATGAGAGAAATTGATTGGCGTTAAAAAAATTTCCGCTATCTTCAATAGCAAAAAAAATTAGCGTGTCACCATGAACATGTTAGAAAAGGGTATAAGATGGTCAAAAGTGCCCCCAAACGAAATGAGCTGGGAAGTTAAAAATAATGTTCAGGATCATAAAAAAGTCAGATTCGACAAAAAAGTAGGCCCCCAGCCCCCTCATCCCTCGCTATAGTCAAAAACATTTTTTTTGTTTTTAATTCTTCCTGTTCATCCAACTAACTTTTGACTTTCGGTAGGTATCAGTACCTGAAGATAACAATATTATCTAATGTATTTTTATAAAACGGGAATTTTTCGCTGGAAATTCGAATTTTGACAATAAAAAACATCACTAAATAGCGATTATTTCAGAGACGTTAAAAGGTGCCCTCCCCCAAAAAATATGTAATAGGTGTCTATTGCTTCTTAATAACGTCTCTGAAATAATCGCTATTTAGTGATATTTTATATTGTCAAAATTCGAATTTCCCGCCGAAAGATCCCGTTTTGTAAAAATACATTAGATAATATTGTTATCTTAAGGCACTGATACCTGCCGAAAGTTAAAAGTTAGTTGGATGCACAGGAAAATTAAAAACCAAAAAACACGTTTTTGACTATAGCAAGGGATGTGAGGGGGTGGGGGGCAACTTTTTTGTCGAATCCTACTTTTTTATGATCCTAAACATTATTTTTAACCTCTCAGTTCATTTCATTTGGGGGCGCTTTTGACCATCTTATTCTGCTGTACTCTTTAAAAAAAAAGTCGATTTTTTCAGATTTTGATCGGTCGTAGCGGCTAAACGAAAACTCCAAATTGAATGCGGTTTTTAAATCTGTGCTCCTTGTGTGTAAATTAGTCGGATTCAATTAAAATTGGCGAATTAAAATTTTTGACGAAAACCTGAAAAACTCCCTTCTTACTTTTGCTTAAAAATTGGCTTTGAAATAATTTTCTGAAGAAACCACTGGTTCGATTAGGGGTTTCTACGTATGACTGGAAAGATCCCTTCAAGACGCCTCGGAAAATGTACTTTCGCAAGAACAAATGTCAACTTGAAGCCCGTGACGCGTCAGCAAAGAAAACTCGAAAATGGAAAAAATCGAAAAAATCTACTTTTTTAATAATTATCGTGGACCATTGAAGTGTAATAATAATATATATTTACGGGATTCACCCTGTACATTAAAGTATTAATTAGAATATAAAATATAAAATAAAATATAAAATAAAATATAAAATAAAATATAAAATAAAATATAAAATAAAATATAAAATAAAATATAAATATAAAATATGAAATATGAAAATACAAAAATTAAAATTACAATTCAAAATTTAAAATTGTGACAACTTTATGTGACAAACAAACAAAAACAAGTTAAAAACAATATAATACAGTATGCTAGACATTACGTATGAAAACCCCCGCAAGAAAGTTGCAATTATTTAAATTTAACCAGAAACAACCTCCTTTTTCATCAGAAAAACGAGAGAAATTGATTTGCTTTAAAAAATTTCAACTATCTTCAATAGCAAAAAAATTGGCATGTCACCATGAACTTTCAATTTTTTTTTTAAATCGATTTTTTTTAGACTTTGATCGGTCGTAGCGGCTAAACGAAAACACGGTAACTATTGAAAATCAAAGTACGTCACTGAATAGAATAAATAAAACTATACAAGTTTCTTTTAGAAGTAATAAGAAAAAACGACACATTTCCCCAATCCTTCACAAATATAAGGATCAAATTGTTGGAGAAATATAGAGAAGTATTTGATATTTTTTTCGTACTTCAGTTCAATTAATTACTTTAATTAATTTATTTTTGTTATAATCTTGTAACTTTCCCCAATTTTGGGATATAAAAGGAAATATGTAAAAAATGTTGTAGAAAATCTGTAAAACAACTGAATGCTAAGGGTAAGCGTCCACAACTGCATTACAAAACATGACTTAAATCTTATAACTTAATCTTATAACTATCGTTATATACTGAAGGAAAAAAAAAATGAAACACTTTAAATTCGTGAAATTTTGACCATTTTCAAACAGCCATAACTCGGTGTATTTTTAATCGATTTTGATGAATCTTTGAGGAAAGAAAAGTCTTCTTTAAAGTCGTGCATGCGAAACTAAACGTAGCCCCTTCCGCTCCTCTCTAGCGCCCCTGTGAAAAAAAGTGTTTTTCTGGAAACCATGTCCAACTTTGACGATGTCTACGGAGTTGGAAAATTTTTGTCCACTCGATCCACCATAAAGGCATTAAAATGTGATCAATTCAAAAGATGAAGTTCCTACGACGATTTGGCACCAAGTTATCGGTGTTTGAAAAAATTGCATTTAGAGGTTTTTCGCACATAACTCAGTGACTTTTCAACCAAATTTGATGATTCTTTCGCAAAATGAGTTATGTGCGAAAAACCTTAAAATGCAATTTTTTTCAAACACCCATAACTTGGTGCCAAATCGTCGAAGGAACTTCGTTCTTCGAGCCCTGCATAGGGAATTGATCAAATTTTAATTCCTTTATGGTGTCGAAAAAAATTTTCCAACTCCATAGACATCGTCAAAATTGGACATGGTTTTTTCACAGGGGTGCTAGAGGGGGGCGGAAGGGGTTACGCTTAAGTTTGCATGCATGACTTTGAAGAAGACACTTCAAAGTTTTTTGCCCTCAAAGATTCATCAAAATCGATTGAAAATACGCCGAGTTATGGCGGTTTGAAAATGGTCGAAATTTCACGAATTTCAAGTGTATCATTTTTTCCCTTTAGTGTATATAGCTATAATTAGTTAATCAGGTACAGCGAAGAACGTCGATTATTTTTTCAATTTTTCCAGGATATCGAAATAACGGATTCTTAATAATTTCAGCATTCTCCACAAATAGCAGGCCATGAACAAAAAGCAGCATGTCTTTTCTTAGTTCCTAAATTTGAAAATAAACAAAGTCAAACTTGAAGTTTGAAATTTTTTATGAAGTAAAAAAAGACTTTTTGTGACCAGTTTTGTACTATTTTTTTTTTCGATCTTACAGTATTATCATATAGTCATATAGAAATGATTGTTAAAATTGTGCTAACTTTCAAAGAACTATTTTACAGATTTTACGACCCATCACAATTAAACTTTGCATTCGTAAGCCTGATGGTGCATATTAATCACGTTATAAGTATAATTGAAATCTTGGCCGCTCTTCAACACACTTGCAAAGCGCGTGCCCTCCTTCAACAATAAAAATAAATTAGCACCAGAGCGCGGTGTCTGAAAAATGAAAACATCCGGCAGTCTTCACAATCAGAAATAAATCTTGCCTCTCCGCTTTGCCGAGCCTCGTTTCATTTTCTCGTCCATTGTTTTTCAAGCACGTTACTCAATGATTCTTTATAAATTGAATAACAGATGTTTTCCAAATTAACTGGCATTTCCATAAATTCTTTAGATTTCTTTCTATCGCTACACGAATATACAATCATGTTCCATTTAAAATGCTCGTCTTTGTTATAGGTTTCAATTAATTACGGTGGTCCTTAAATTAATTAACAAACATCGATATCAAGATTAGTTGAATATATCTTAGAAGGAGAGGATCAGATGTGTGACTCACCGATTTGATCCATCTTTGGCACATGTGTAGGTCATGACTAGGAACTGTAGTCAAGTAATAAGGCGCACTATTCGAGAAAAAAAATTGATTGATTTTAAAATTAAGATATTTAAATACACATGGATTTATAAAAACTATAAAAAGAAAATGAATGAACCCAACTTCAACAATGGGGTTCGATCCTTCGACCTTCCGACTACGAAAGTTTTTATCGATGCGCCGAAAGGTCGGTATATGTTTGTTAACGCAAAAGGTATATAAACATACGAGTGAATAACAAATTTAAAAAAAAACATTTTTTCTCGAAAACGACTGAATAGTGCGCCCTATTACTTGCACCTGTTACACTCCTAGTTATGACATACACGTGTGCCAAAGATGGATTAAATCGGTGAGTCACACATCTGATCCTCCCCTTGTTAGCTGGTGGTGTCAAACGATAATTTTATCAGATAAGTTTATTAAGTTGTTTCGATATTGATGCCTTGAGTTGGCGCATTGATTTATTCTAAAGGCCAAATCAAAAAATTGCACACCGCTCAAGTTACCACTTCGTCTTAAAATAATAGCTAAAATGCGATCATGTTCGGATAAACAAAAACTTATTTTTTTCCAAGACGTTCAGCCTGAAACTTTCGATGATGTATGCAAACTTAAAGATTTTTGTCCAGAAATTTTAGCCACGAAACATAAATTCACACTAAATAATTAATATACTTTTAACTTGATTCTTATTGATCACTTGATGAAACGTGATTGAATATTTAAAAAACGATTAAATTTAAGAAAAATCACTTATATAATTTTTATTCCGACTAGTTTCGGCTGCAAGCCATTTTCAAGGAATGTGAAAATGGCTTACAGCTGAAACTAGTCGGAATAAATAATTTAATAAGTGAAACATATCAAGTGATTTTTCTTAAATTTCATCGTTTTTAAATTCCAAAGTTAACATCACAATTTAACAAAGAAAAGAATATAATTTATCATTAATTAAAGCACAAAATGAATTTACTGAAAACAAACTTATTTTTATTTTTTTAAATTATTTAAAAAAATATAAAAACAACCATTTTTAAAGGTTACTTTAATTATAAAAAAAATTAAAATCCATCAGCAAATAAATAAGAAAGGCACAGCAGTGTGATGATGAAGTAAAACGCAATGTATGTAAATAAATTGATTTCAATTGACTGAGCTGGAAACATCCCGTCGGCAAGATGCTGTAAGCTCCCGTCGTTAAGTAAACATTGATTTGCTATTAACCAAAAAATGAACCAAATTTATTATTATATGAATGAAATAGATTTTATCTTAGAAACATGTATAATACGCACTAACAACGGACTAATCGCAATTCCATTCGCAGATTATATTATTATATTAAACAATTTATGTCCTGCAGTCTTTAGCAGCGTGAAATTACCGTAACATCAAAGAGAAAATCTGCGTTACGAGAAATAAACTAATTAGGTGGATACGGCGGTCTCGTTTACCATGGTCTTTTCGTAATTGAATTTAATTTTTATATGCAAATCAAAATTAGAAACACCTCCGAGTTTGCGACAGGAAACATAATTTCAATTTGGATTATAAGTTCGGAGAGGCCGCGGCGGCGGCTCTTCTTGAGGTAAGAGAAAACTTGGATTGAATTTTATTCCCCGAAAACTTTTGCATATTAGCGATTGAATGAGTATTCAGTCGGGGCGAAACCTTTGTGGCAGAACTGTATTACCTATTCACTTTATAGACTTTCGTTTGCGAGAAGTTCGAACGAATTCACGCGCTATGAGAGGACCCGGTTGTATGAAATAGCAACGACAACTTTTATTTGTTACGGCCTGCAAGACTCATCCATCCGTTTGATTTGATAGTCGAAAGGAAGTTGTTCGTTTATTTATAGAGAGTTGATCTATCCTGCAGAATTCTTACGAGTGCGGTGTCCTAGATAATTGACATCAGAATTTGCTAGAATTATTTTTAAGTGATGTGTGGTCCATGATACTGGGGAATTTATGATTTTGCCGTTTATAGACTGATATAGTTTGCCAGGGAATTTAATTAAACAAAATCACAAACCAAAATAAAACAGCTTCAACCCGTCAAACAAAATCCTACATGCTACCACAAATATAATACCTTTACAGGAACGGACAATACTCCTTGCAGAAAAATTAAAAAAAATCCTGTTAATTTCAATTTCAATATTATATCCATCGCGACCCCCGTATCTAGCCAAAACACAAATGTCTTACCCAAGGCCGTTCCTGCCCAAGTGCACAAATGATATCACCGCCCTTGGTAATAAAATACATATATACTGAAGGAAGAAAAACGAAATACTTGAAATTCGTGAAATTTCGACCATTTTCAAACCGCCATAACTCGATAAAAATTTTACAACTCCATAGACATCGTCAAAGTTGGACATGGTTTCCTGAAAAAACATTTTTTTTTCACAGGGGTGCTAGAGAGGGGTGGAAGGGGTTACGCTTAAGTTCGTATGCATGACTTTAAAGAAGACACTTCAAAGTTTTTCGCCCTTAAAGATTAATCAAATCGATTGAAAATACGCCGAGTTATGGCGGTTTGAAAATGGTCAAAATTTCACGAATTTCAAGTGTTTCATTTTTTTTCCTTCAGGTAGTTGGTAATTTGCAGTAAGATGGGGCGAATTTGAGCAAATTTGTGTTGTGCTGGCTTGTCTCACCTTTAAGTAAACTTTTCTTCAAACCGTTATCGACCGTAGTTCATGTATTATTTTGCAGTAAACTGTAGTTTTACTTTCTTCGTTACGAAGTACAAGACAGTGATCGTGAAAATTGTTTAAAAAAAAACTCCTAGAAACTATTTCAAAGATTTCTGGAAAAGAAAATTGTTTCTTTCTCGAGCGCTTAAAAAGTATATATAAACAATTGTCAGACACTTGAAATTTTTAAAGCTACTCAAACAATACGTTACTTCACTTTCGGTGAAAGAGGCAGTACGCAAGAAAATCCAAACTTACAAAAGAGGAAAATCCCTTGGCGGTTAAGATGTAACCTTGATGTTGCTTCTCTGCTTCCCTTGGATTTGTGGGGCGGAATAAGGCGAAAAACACAAACACCAACACTCACAAATCCTAAAAATGTATCACAACACAATGGGCACTAAAACTTTAGAAAAATAAATATCTCAAACGTTCCTCGCAACCGCGACCTGCAAACTGAATTTTTATCAACAGGTACGCCGCGGATAAGTGATAAAAATTTAATCTCGTTTCTAAACGAGACAAAAAAAACGAATATTTTGATTATTTTCGGCCACCTTGTGCAAATTAAAAACTGTTCGAGTTTTAACAATGTGAAAATATCAGAAAAGCTCTTGACTAAATTGTGATGATAATCACATGAGAGCTGAACTTATGGTCATTGTGAAAATTATCAATTCTTATCGAGGGAAAGAAATATAAAAACCATTTGTCACATACTTGCAACTTTCTAAATTTGCTTAATAATTATTATACTTTACAATTTAGTAAAAATATCAGAACATTTCTTCACAAAATTTGGAGATAACCACATGAGAACAGAATATATTGCCATTCTGAAAATTATAATTTTTCAAGTGATTAAAAAAATATAAAAACAATTGTCACATACTTAAAACTTTCTAAATTTGCTTAATAATTATTATACTTTATAATTTAGTAAGAATATCGGAACATTTCGTCACAAAATTTGGAGATAACCTCATGAGAACAGAATATATTGTCACTGTAAAAATTCCAATTTTTCTAGTGAATAAAAAATATACAAACAATTGTCACATACTTGAAATTTTCTAACTTTACATAATAATTATTATACTTTACAATTTAGTGAAAATATTAAAACATTTCTTCACAAAATTTGGAGATAACTACACGAGAAGAGAATATATTGTCATTCTGAAAATTGTAATTTTTCAAGTGATTAAAAAAATATTAAAGCAATCGTCACATACTTAAAACTTCCAAAATTTACGTAATAATTATTATACTTTACAATTTAGTAAAAATATCAGAACATTTCTTCACAAAATTTGGAGATAATTACATGAGAACAGAATATATTGTCATTTTGAAAATTCTAATTTTTCTAGTGGTTGAAAAAAATATACAAACAATCCTCACATACTTGAAATTTTCTAAATTTACTAAATAATTACTATACTTCACAATTTAGTAAGAATATCAAAACATTTCATCACAAAATTTGGAGATAACCACATGAGAACAGAATATATTGTCATTTTCAAAATTCTAATTTTTCAAGTGATTGAAAAAAATATACAAACAATCGTCACATACTTGAAATTTTCAAAATTTACTAAATAATTCCTATGCTTCACAATTTAGTAAGAATATTAAAACATTTCATCACAAAATTTGGAGATAAGCACACGAGAACAGAATATATTGTCATTCTGAAAATTATAATTTTTCAAGTGATTAAAAAAATATACAAACAATCGTCATATACTTGAAATTTTCTAAATTTACTAAATAATTACTATACTTCACAATTTAGTAAGAATATCAAAACATTTCATCACAAAATTTGGAGATAAGCACACGAGAACAGAATATATTGCTATTCTGAAAATTATAATTTTTCAAGTGATTAAAAAAATATAAAAACAATTGTCACATGCTTAAAACTTTCTAAATTTACTTAATAATTATTATACTTTATAATTTAGTAAGAAAAACAGAACATTTCGTCACAAAATTTGGAGATAATTACATGAGAACAGAATATATTGTCATTTTGAAAATTCTAATTTTTCTAGTGGTTGAAAAAAATATACAAACAATCGTCACATACTTGAAATATTCTAAATTTACTAAATAATTACATACTTCACAATTTAGTAAGAATATCAAAACATTTCCTCACAAAATTTGGAGATAACCACATGAGAACCGAATATATTGTCATTTTCAAAATTCTTATTTTTCAAGTGATTGAAAAAGATATACAAACAATCGTCACATACTTGAAATTTTCTAAATTTACTAAATAATTACTATACTTCACAATTTAGTAAGAATATCAAAACATTTCATCACAAAATTTGGAGATAAGCACACGATAACAGAATATATTGCCATTCTGAAAATTATAATTTTTCAAGTGATTAAAAAAATATAAAAACAATTGTCACATACTTAAAACTTTCTAAATTTACTTAATAATTATTATACTTTACAATTTAGTAAAAATATCAAAACATTTCTTCGCAAAATTTGGAGATAACCACATGAGAACAGAATATATTGCCATTCTGAAAATTGTAATTTTTCAAGTGATTAAAGAAATATAAAAGCAATTGTCACATACTTAAAACTTTCTAAATTTACTTAATAATTATTATACTTTATAATTTAGTAGGAATATCAAAACATTTCGTCACAAAATTTGGAGATAACCACATGAGAACAGAATATATTGCCATTCTGAAAATTATAATTTTTCAAGTGATTAAAAAAATATAAAAACAATTGTCACATACTTAAAACTTTCTAAATTTACTTAATAATTATTATACTTTACAATTTAGTAAAAATATCAAAACATTTCTTCACGAAATTTGGAGATAATCACATGAGAAGAGAATATATTGCCATTTTGAAAATTGTAATTTTTCAAGTGATTAAAGAAATATAAAAGCAATCGTCACATACTTGAAACTTTCTAAATTTACTTAATAATTAATAAGTAATCACATGAGAACAGAATAAATTGTCACTGTGAAAATTCCAATTTTTCTAGTGAATAAAAAATATTAAAACATTTGTCACATACTTGAAACTTTCTAAATTTACTTAATTACTATTATACTTTACAATTTAGTAAAAAAATCCAAACATTTCGTCACAAAATTTGGAGAACAGAATAATTTGTCATTCTGAAAATACTGAATTTTAAAGTGAATAAAAAAACATTAAAACCTTTGTTGCATACTTGACACTTTCTAAATTCACTTCGTATTGAATATACTTGACAATTAAGTAAAAATAACAAAATTTTGAGATAATCACATACAAACCATGACTTGGCTGAAATACTGGTCAATTGCCTGTTGTGATCATTTGTAAAAGTGTCTCAATAAATGTATTGTCTCTCTCACATACAAACAGAATGTATTGTCACTGCGGAGAGCGGCTTGACGAGTAAACAATTTTAGATACAAAAACATAAGTTGTAAGAAAAACTCAGAGGCGGCCATGGGACGGCCTACCGGCTTCCGGCCGCCCCTTGGTACGGTTGCACCTTTTGCACCCCCGCCAGGACCGGCCCTGGTCCTACCCAAACACTTCATTAATTCATTTTATCATTTCATACTCAACAGACCAACGAATAGCGAAGGAGACTGGCAAAGACGGACAAAAAGACTTATCGTCGATAGCCCTTGAAGGTTCATTATAAATGTTTTTTTTTGTTAAATTAAATATCGAAAAATTTGTTATGTAAGCCCGTCTATAAAGATGTTTTACATATAAAAAAAAAACATCTTCAAAAATTTACAGAAAGAAGATCTGGTTAATTGGTCTAACTATAAAACTCTTAGGTATATATTTGCATTGCTTGTAAAATTTTAACAAATGGCTCAGTATCTTTAGTTCCATAATTATGTAATAATAATTGAAGGGGCCGGTATCTCCAGTTATTATGTAATAATAATTTAAGGGGCCGCGGTGACCTAGTGAGTAGAGCTGCTGCTCACGGGCCTCGTGGTCGTGGGTTCGAATCCCATCCGTGTGGTCACTTTTTCTGAACGAAGTGGCCGTGCGGGTCCATGGATGTCCAGTGTATGCAAAAACAAATATTTTTTTTAATATATATTTTTTTTAATATATTTATATTTTTTTATTAAAAAAATCCTGTTTGTCGTTACAGACATTCATATATTACCACAGTGATTCCCAAACCTTTTTGTCCTATTTTGTTCCTCTTCAGAAAAAATATTACTTAGCGCCTCCTATTTTCGTCAGCAGTAATCTTAAATCACCAAGATTGACTATTTGCAATTCGTTTCTTTTTTTGTTAATAAATTGATTACCGCACTGAACCCACGTTCCACTAAATCTTATCTTCTTTCATTTATACTATCACCACCCCCTTACAGTTATGCATCGCCTCCCAAATGCATCTGTGGCTATCAGCGCCCCCCTAAATCGCTACAGCGCCCACCAGGGGGCGGTAGAGCTCACTTTGGGAATCACTGCATTACCACAATAGAAAAGAATAGAATGGAATTTGATAATCAAATTGATTTTTGTTCGTTTCTACGATTTTTTCACATTTCACACCACATGATAGGGCTCAAAAAACATTTTTGGACATATTTTTTTTTATCATTCGTATTTCAGGAGACATTTTGGGGTGACTGGTGGTCTGAAACACCCTATACATATATGACCATCAAACGTCGAAACTTAAGTCGTAAAATTATGTACATTAAATAAATTGTGGTAAAAAACATAACAAGAGTTATTCAGTGATTATATCGTGTGAGCCACAAAAGTTTATTTCAGAGTTGGCTGTGAGATAAATGAGGTATGTCGCATATTATTACGCCATGAGACTAAATTACTTCAATAGAATTAGATTTACAAAAATGAATGACTGCTATGTTTCTCTCTCTCAGTCATGGCCAACTCTGAAACTAAATTATGAATTACCACGGTAGTAGCGGTCGCAACCATCATCATGACATAATGATTTATTGCATAATTCAATATTCGTCGTGACGACATTATAATAACCAAAATGGAAATATTTATCACTTTAATACTAGAGGCAATACTGTCTCTTCTATGGATCGAGTTCTACTGACATGAGATTAAGTAACAATTACAGTTTGTGCTTTTTGATAATAAGGATTAGTAATTTTTATCTTGAGGTAAGAAGCTTTCCACATAATACATTTTTAAGGTATTATTCCTGGCAGAAATTATTTGTTTAAAAAAAGGCTTTTGTCTGCCCGAGTGGATTAAAACAAGTGCATGCGATGGAAGATGCTTTTTGGAGCGACTTAATCTCTTCCGATTACACATGGATAATATTCTACGGACCTTAATTCTACCTCTAGTTTAACGTGTATTTCTACTGCAGTAAAATGATTACATTTCGTATTTAGAAAATGTGTGTCAGATAAACTATTGATTGTGTTACTTAAATTATACAGTGCGCGCTTAAAGTATGGAATATATTCAGTATAACCGAAATAAAATATTGTAATTTACTCAAAAAATTTCTTATGTAAGATGGCATGAATGCGAAAATCAATTATAGAACATTCAAATCTTCGCATCCTCGACAAGGTACCATTGATTTAATCCGCCATTTTTACCTCACCCTGTATATTCAGGCGTTTTGTCTTAAATTATTTAAATAATTGGTAATAGGTGCCAGTGTTTCGTTTGCTAGTCATGCATTTAATTCGTCATAATCAATAGACACATATTGCCAAGGTAAATATGGAACAAAAAAAAATTGGGGTAAAAGGTCGGAATGTGCTTGAATTAATTACCGTAAATGCTATTATTTAAGCAGTTGTTTAATCAAGGGATTATAAAAACATGTATGTACAATGCTAACATTTATTTTATCTGTATAATAAAGCAACAGCATAGCGAATTAATTAGTTTAACAATAAATTATTCAACTTATGCAGACATGTTTTGTGATAAATTTTGCAATCATATTTATTGATCAAATATTTGTAAATGCAATTAGCGAAATTCCAAACTAAATTAACCGAACTGAAACATTTTTTGGGATCTTTAGAAAAACTGCTCGCAAGTATTTAATTTAAGTATACTGGGTGACTGAGTGGCTGTAAAGGGATGGAGTGTTCGTAGGTTTTTACAGAATCATAATTCTAAATACGTTTCGAGTACATTTGGAAAGTTTGTAGTCGATGGCAATTGTTTCTATATTTTCTTCAAGTAAATATTTATCTTTCAATGCTGCGTGTTAAGATCAGACCTCTCTTCAGCCCATAGATGACTCTGGAGCATTTTTGTTAATACAAAGGGGCTGCAAGCTCGTAGAAGCCGAGTAGGCCATTACAATATTTTTTCAGTAGATTTTTTTCTGTGCATGTTTAGTAATAGAGTGTCGTCAAAATAATTTGTAAAATGGAATATTACATCGTTGGAAATGCACCCTTATTATAATATCGGAAGTTTACAAATTAAGTATATTAGGACAATGTCACATCGATAACTATTATTATCACTCTTTCGCCAATTAATTCTGGAGCGGTTTAAGGCTTCAGACTACGTTATAAGTCCATCAAATTTCTGCCCAGAAATTGTCTAGCAATTAAAACCGAATGAACTAAATAATACTTGTGAGGATCATTTGGTAAAATTAATTAATTAAATGAAATACTATATCCTTAGAAAAATTGTTCTTTTATGATACCGAAAGTAAGGATAACTATTAAGTCTGATATAGGGATGGGTAAGCCATGAGTGAGTCGATTAAAAGAGTCACCTCTTAGAAATAAGTGGAGGAGTGACTCCTATGTAAATATCGTGACTTATTTTGAGACATGAAATTAGTACGGAATACGTTGAAAACGTTGAAGCGAGGACCTTATTCACCACAATCTTTTCAATTTTTAAAATGAGTCATGAGTCACTTCAAGAATCAACTCTTTTCTGTCAACTCTTTATCCCTAGTCTGACACCAATGGGAGAACTACGAAATACCAACACTTCCATCATTCAAAACAAACAAACCAACTGACATACTTGCCAGAATATTTCGTCGAATCCTCTGTAACGTTTGAGAATCCAAAGCAGCCATTGTTGGGACATCGCTTCTCGGAATATATCCAGATCCAAGAATTTCACAGCATATTTCACACTAATCCTTGCGATTACCCAAAAAGGAAAATTCGGTACCAATTCCTCCATTCTGCTCTAGATAGTAAAATTATGACTGTATAGTTAGTATCCAAGGTGTTACAAATTGGATGCATTAGCATAACTAGAAAATTAATTAAATGGAGGCAAAGTTGTGCATTTTATTCTGGAGATCTTTATTTTTACGGCTATTTTGAAAAATCAAGAGCACTTTCTGAAGACAGTTTTTTAAGTTCTTCCAGGTTATAGTTTAATTTTTCAGATATGACGTTTAGTTATATACTCACATTTTATTTTTTTAAATACGGATCTAGATTTGTTTTTTTAGTAGCTTTTCATCTTCCAAAAAATGTGTCGCACTTATCACTTAGAAAAGCATCTTGGATATTATTAAAGCACACGTTGTTATGTTTCAAAGTCAGTGCCTATTCTTAACGTTTCTTGCTTTATTGACAAATTGAAAATAATTATGATTGCATGTGTTAATTCTTGAAGATTGGAACCAAGGGCGAGCATGTTAATTTGTCATTACAGATAGAAAAAAATAATTCTATCCATAGATTAGACTTTTTTGACAACTTGAGTGACAGAAATCCCACTAGGTTCCCGAACAACTCTCGCCACAAAAAGTAGTACTGACTGGAAATGTAAAAATTGCAGATTGGAATAAAACACTAACTTTTTTATACCACTATATTTTATTTATGTGACTAGTTTCGACCATTCGCTGGTCATTTTCAAACATAAGTAAATTAAATTACGGCTTTACATTTCTTATATATTACAGGGCTTCAAACAGGGGCGAATACATTATGTCAACCTGGTCATTAAGCACGGAAATTCCCGGATTAATTTTTGCTTTGTGTATTTCGAGTGCTTCCAGTAGATCCATTTTTCGGCCTTTATCCGCTAAATGAATCACTGAAAGTACATCTGTGCCGAAATTATGCCGATTTTCTAACTAGTTTAAACTCAAGAACAATACGAATAACAAACCGTCAATAATGTGTCTGTTGGCGACTTCGAGTATGAATATACTGGTATACAGATACCAACCTAACGTGCTGCAAAATTACATTTTTTTCATAGCCCTGTTGGTACTTTTCACTTTCTAGTATTTGTCACTAAACATGTCAAAAAAGTTTAATCTATTTTTGGTCATTGATCACTTGATGAAACATGATTGAATATTTGTATTATTAAAAAATGAAGAATAATCACTTGGTTTGTTTCACTTGAATTATTTATTTAATTCCGACTAGTTTCGACAAACAGTCGTTATCTAGGAATGTTGTTATAGTAATTTACGATACAAGTAACGTTATGAAGATTTTTATATTTCGAGAAAAAAGTTTGAAAACACGAGCGACGTAGGAGCGAGTGCTTTTAAATTCTCGAGTAATGTAAAAGCAAATAACGTTACGTGTGTCGTAACACGGTTTATTTTATCCTATTTCTATTTTTTTTTTATTTAGAAAAATGTTTAATGAAAACCGTCAAAAAGCGAAGTCATGTTTGTTTACCAATACCTCCATAGCAACGAGTTGCGTTAAGATAATATAACAACACTAGTGTTGTTAAGAATTTCTTAAAGGTACCTTAACGTTACACGTTGCTAAGGAGTTATTGACATAACAGTATAGGATAAAATAAAAAAATAAAACATAATCACACGGTTTGTTTCACTTTAATTATCTATTTAATTCCGACTAGTTTCGACTAACAGTAATTATCAAGGTATGACTGTCTAATCTATCGGTGGATATGGTATATCTGATATAAAATTTTATAAATGTGTTTACTTTTTCTGCTGGAATAATTTCTTGCTCTTGTCTTACCTTTGAAGTCTTTATAACGAAAAGGCTGATTGGTACTCGCAGCTTGCTAAGTTTAACTTAAATAATCTTAATAATAGAATTCAAGTTTTCCGGACACTTTACGGCTGCGGCCGTTACAACCGTTTTACAGCAGTTTGAAATCCTTATAAAAATTCGACAATGGTAGGTTTTTACATCATAATAACTCTAAATAAGTTTAGATTAAATTAAAAAACTTTGATGCCGGTGGCAATTGTTTTTATATTATTTTCAAGCCATTAAAATGTTTTCATTTTTTTACAACCATATGTTCTGTTCGCGGGGAATTATCTCGAAATCTAGAGATAGATTGTTCGTAGGTTTTTAATCATAATTCTAAATACGTTTCGAGTACATTTGGAAAGTTTTCAGTTGATGGCAATTGTTTTTATACTTTTTTCAAGTCATTAAAACGTTTGCAAATTTTTACAAACTTACGTTCCCTTCGCGAGGGATTATCTCGAAATTTAGGGATGGGGTGTTGGTAGGTTTTTACAGAATCACAATTCTAAATAAGTTTAGAGTAAATTTGGAAAGTTTTAAGTCGGTGACAATTGTTTTTATATTTTTTTAAGCCATTAAAACGTTTGCAAATTTTTACAAACTTACGTTCCCTTCGCGGGGATTATCTCGAAATCTAGGGATAGGGTGTTCGTAGGTTTTTACAGAATCATAATTCTCTATATGTTTTGAGTACATTTGAAAAGTTTGCAGTCGATGGCAATTGTTTTAATATTTTTTTCAAGTCACTAAAAAGTTTTCATTTTTTCACAACCTTTTGTTCTGTTCGCGGCGGATTATCTCGAAATCTAGGGGTGGAGTGTTCGTAGGTTTTTACAGAATCATAATTCTATATATGTTTTGAGTACATTTGGAAAGTTTGCAGTCGATGGCAATTGTTTTAATATTTTTTTCAAGTCACTAAATTTTTTTCATTTTTTCACAACCTTATGTTCTGTTCGCGGGGGATTATCACGAAATATAGGGGTGGAGTGTTCGTAGGTTTTTACAGAATCATAATTCTATATATGTTTTGAGTACATTTGGAAAGTTTGCAGTCGACGGCAATTGTTTTAATATTTTTTTTAAGTCACTAAAATGTTTTCATTTTTCCACAACCTTATGTTCTGTTCGCGGGGGATTATCTCGAAATCTAGGGGTGGAGTGTTCGTAGGTTTTTACAGAATCATAATTCTGTATATGTTTTGAGTCCATTTGGAAAGTTTGCAGTCGATGGCAATTGTTTTTATATTTTTTTCAAGTCACTAAAATGTTTTCATTTTTTCACAACCTTACATTCTGTTCGCGAGGGATTATCTCGAAATCTAGGGGTGGAGTGTTCGTAGGTTTTTACAGAATCATAATTCTATATATGTTTTGAGTGCATTTGGAAAGTTTGCAGTCGATAGCAATTGTTTTAATATTTTTTTCAAGCCACTAAAATTTTTTAATTTTTTCACAACCTTATGTTCTGTTCGCGGGGTATTATCTCAAAATCTAGAGGTAGAGTGTTCGTAGGTTTTTACAGAATCATAATTCTATATATGTTTTGAGTACATTTGGAAAGTTTGCAGTCGATGGCAATTGTTTTTATATTTTTTTCGTCACTAAATTTTTTTCATTTTTTCACAACCATGTTCTGTTCGCGGCAGATTATTTCGAAATCTAGGGGTGGAGTGTTTGTAGGTTTATACAGAATCATAATTCTAAATAAGTTAAGAGTAATTTTGGAAACTTTGAAGTCTATGGCATCTTTTAAAATATTTTTTTCAATCCATTAAAACGTTTGTAAATATTTACAACCTTACGTCCCCTTCGCGGGGGATTATCTCGAAATCTAGGGGTGGGGTGTTCGTAGGTTTTTATAGAATGACAATTCTAATGAATTTGTAAAAGTTTGTAGTCGATGACAACTAGCGTTCCTTCTAGATTGTCTTGAAAATCTTGAAATTTCTGTTTCTGCTGGAATCACAGAAAAGTCACTAAATCCATTGGGATGAAATTTTAAATAATTATTCTATGCACCATGTGTCTTATAATAGATTACCCGCAGATGGCTAATATCATCCATCTATATACAAAGTTTTAACGACTTTTTAAAACATAGTGAATTTTTAAATTTAGTTCAACGATGGAATACCACGAGGTAACGGTCGCAACCATCCTCTTCATCAATGCTGAAAATCTTTAGATTTCAGATTAAAAATCCGACTTTCTCGCGAAATGAAACAAAGATGTGGAAAGCCTAATTATGTGCAGACCTTAACAACCACTCGAACATTGGGCTGCCGAAGCGGAATTAAGCGCTCCCGAATTGAGACCTTGCTCTCAGATTAAAAGCACACCTATGCCATATTTAGATAGGATGAAAATTCGAATTTGCATGTTCGTGTACCGCACACCGAAAACCTCAAACACGGATCTTGCCGGATTAATAATTCGGCGTTAAATTTATGCCGCGGATACAAATTGAATTTTCCGCATTTGCATACGCCTCAGAAGCGTTTAAGCTTTTATGGATTTAACAATTAAGCATTACCGAATCTGTTATTGCCGTATTTTGCAAATTTTATTGTATACATGGCTCCTCGCGTTCTTGATATTAATTAAATCAATTAAAGTGATTTAGAATAGTATTATGAAATAAATATTTTTTTATTACTTTAGTGTTCATATGGGAAGAAATGGACCTAGTCCATAAAATTCTTTGTTAAGTCATCAAGCCTTAAAGAGGCTTTACTTTATTAATTTGCAACAAAATGTAGACAAAAATTACAAACAAATTCGCTAATTATAAACGAAATAAATTTGTGACTTGAATCATTTTTTCTCTACTAAACGTAGATCGTACTAATGTGTACTGTGAGTGTGTTATCGACCAAATTTAGAAAAATGGACTTGATCCACTACTCTTCTGAGCACCCCATATGAGCGTTTTTACTAATATGACTTACAAATACTTTTTTGAATTCGGTACGGAAGTAAAAGTGACCGCTTCTCGAAATGAACATTTTAGTTAAAACTTCTAAATTTCCACCAAAATAAGGGTTTGAACGATGACGTAAACGCCTCCTGCATTATTAAATTAAACCAAATAAAAAGTTTCAGATCCCCTTTTGATCGAGTTGAAGTTATTCACTTTCACGTCGATGCTGTATAATTGAAATCAAACATTCGACCCTTAAACAGAATCGCAAAGCACCAGTCCCATTACTAATTAAATTCCATTATCGAAATAGTAAATAAGAAGACGACGTGAGAGGCTCGAGGCAGTAAAACCGGAAGAGCATTGATGTCCGAGTTAAACGTGGGTACGGAAATTTATCGGTATTTAAGGCGCTGACAGTGGGTTAATTCGAAACGTTTAACAGCACCATGATACATTTTCATTGGATCTATTAGACCCTAAAATCATCCCTTCTTGTAAAGTATTGCTGTAAATTAAATATTTCTGGGAGATGTCCAATTTACTGAATAATTAAGGGTACAGTCTACTTTGAAGGCTAAAAAAAGGTGATTTTCGGTTTTTTCTTTTTGAGGCGACTAATGAAGTTTTTAACTTGAATGTTTTTCCCTAAAATTTAATAAGGTTTTTAGTACAAATTGTGATTTTTTTGATAGTTTTACATTAAAATTAATTATGTTGTCACATCGTCGAAGTTGGAATGTCACATAGGCATGCCTCGAAAGAAGTCCGAAAAAGAATCCCAAAAAAGTCCCGAAGGAAAGTCCTAAAATAAGTCCTGAAAAAACTCCTGAAGAAAGTCTTGAAAAAAGCCCCGAAAGAGAGTCCTAATAAAATATCCTGAAAAAATGTCCTGTAATAACAGTCTAAAGTTATGAAAATAACACCGTTAGAGAATCCTAAAAAAAACATTTCTAAAAAAAGACCTGAAAAAGTTCTGAAGAAATTGTCCTGAAAAAAATTATTACTTTCAAAAATGTCCCGAAATTTAGTACTGAAAAAAGTACTAAACGAAGGAAAAAAAATCCCGAAAAAATAAGCAATGAAGAAAATTTTGAAGAGAATCCTGAAAAGAAGTCCTGAACAAGATTAGAGGAACTTCTTGTTCCAAAAAGTCCCGTAAAAATTATCCTGGAGGAACCGTGCTGGAAATAAAGTCGTGAGAAAGAGTATTGGCAAAAGCCGTGAAAAAAGTCCTGAAAAATAGTCTTCATACAAAATACCAGAAATAAATGCCCCGAAAAAGAGTCCTAAAAAGTCCTGAAGAAAGCTCAGACAAAGAGTCCTGATGAAATATCTCAAAAAATTGTCCTATAAACACAGTCTTGAAAAATTGCCCTGAAAATAACAAAAAAATCTGAAAAAAAGCATTGCAAAAAGTCCTTAAAATGGTCTTTAAAAAGATCTAAAGAATTTGTTCTGAAAAAGTAATCCCAAAAAGTCCTGCAAAAAGGTCTAAAATAAATAAATAAATAAACCCTTAACAAAAATTCTGAAATAAAAAGTTTTGAAAATAGTCTTGAAAAAAATGATCAAAATACCTGAAAAAGTCCTTAAAAAGGTCCAACAAAGGTCATGAAAAGAAAAATTCTAGAAAATGTCATGGAGAAAATTTTGAAAATTTTTTCTTCTGAAAAAAAAAACCCAAAAATTAATCCTGAACAAAGTGTTCTTAAGAAAGTCCCAAAAACGCCCAGAGAAAAAATTCCTAAAAATTTTGAAAAGAAATCCTGAAAATAAAGGTTCCGAAAGAAAAAGTCCTAAAAATAAGTCTTGAAAAAAATTTCTTAAAAAGTCCTCGAAAGCAATCCTCAAAGACAAAAGAAAGTTCTTAAAAAAGACCTGAAAAAAGTTCTGAAAACATTGTCCTCAAGTCCTAAAAAGGCAAAAAGAACAAAAAAACTGTTAAGGTAAATATACAGTAATTTCTGTATTAGTTTTAACGTCAAAATAATGAAAGATGGAAAAAATCATCGTTTTATCAAATTAAATAAAGTTTTTGAAAATCCGCCAATTATTTCGCGAGTTGTGAATTTTTGAAAATTTTAATATTCGAATTGTGTAATCCTCGAGCAAAAAATTTAAAAAAATATACAAAACGTGTCGACTAAATTCTACAAAAATTACATTAGATTTGCAAATCATCGTTTTATCAAACTAGATAGAGTTTTTGAAAATCCGCCGATTATTTCGCGAGTTGTGAATTTTTGAAAATTCTAATATTCGAATTGTGTTATCCTCGAGCAAAAAATTTAAAAAATATATAAAACGTGTCGACTAAATTCTACAAAAATTACATTAGATTTGCAAATCATTGTTTTATCAAATTAAATAGAGTTTTTGAAAATCCGCCGATTATTTCGCGGGTTCTGAATTTTTGAAAATTTTAATATTCGAATAGTGTAATCCTCCAGAAAAAAATTTAAAAAATATATAAAATGTGTCGGCCAAATTCTACAAAAATTACATTAGATTTGCAAATCATCGTTTTGTCAAATTAAATAGAGTTTTTGAAAATCCGGCAATTATTTCGCGAGTTGTGAATTTTTGAAAATTTTAATATTCGAATTGTGTAATCCTCGAGCAAAAAATTATAAAAATATGCAAAACGTGTCGACTAAATTCTACAAAAATTAAATTAGATTTGCAAATCATCGTTTTATTAAATTAAATAGAGTTTTTGAAAATCAGCCAATTATTTCGCGAGTTCTGAATTTTTGAAAATTTAAATATTTGAATTGTGTAATCCTCCAGCAAAAATTTAAAAAAATATATAAAACGTGTCGACTAAATTCTACAAAAATTAAATTAACTTTCCAAATCATCGTTTTATCAAATTAAATAGAGTTTTTAAAAATCCGCCAATTATTTCGCGAGTTGTGAATTTTTGAAAATATTAATATTCGAATTGTGTAATCCTCGAGCAAAAAATTAAAAAAAATATAAAACCTGTCGACTAAATTCGTATTTGTTCGTTTGCATATTACATAAATTAATTAAATGTACCATTCGCGCTTCTTTATTTTCGCAGGTGATACAGTCTTCAGCATTTTTATTAAAGTTGCACGCCTTGCAGAAAATAATAGACGTACGGTGCATACCTTGTAAAATCTCTGACATTACTGCGAGCCTGAATGCTCCAGCTAAACTAAAGAATATACCGAAGTGTCACGTAGCACCAGATACGTACATCCTCCACAAAAGTACACGAAATGCTTAAAAGCAATTTTAAGAATTTATGGGATGGAGCCATGCAATTGATAGAATTATAATTAAATAGTTGTGTGTATTTCAAAGATTATTTTTAGGGGCGTATCTAGTTTTGCTATTGTTTGCTTTGTGCCCGTTCATTAATCTCTCAGAGGGTAAATTAGGGCGGACAGGCACGGGCAAGCGTTAGGAATCATTATTATCTCACTTGATGATCCAATTCTAAACCTGAATTTATTACCAGGCGGCCGTGTATACATCCGCGCCGTTAAATGTAAACGAAAATTTGAACAGCCTCGAGCAATAAACGTAAAAGTGTCGCATCAAGTTCGTTTAATACTGTTCTACTATATTGTCAGTGCTTTAGTTTGCTGTACTTTACTTAGTAGACATGTGTTTGCAACTAGCGCCATAAAACACGTCAAAGGTAAATTTCCTTCGATTTAAATCGAAGTCAGAAACAACAAGGCTTACTACACATAAGATACGTTATGTAATTTCCCAATACACGTTATTCAAAATAATTAGTTTTCTCTGCGATGAAAATAAATCAGGTTCTTTCTAAAATTACTTATTTAAAAGCCAATAAAAAATGCATTACATTTCTTGTCTGTTTGTTTCAGGTAATAATTGAATCCTTCGATCCCACCCTCTACATGTGAATACATCCGACAATTGTAGCGTAAGTGTGTTTTGGAATTACTTATTAAGTCTTATTTAAGAAACTGGTTGTCGCAACCATCGCTTAACAGGCAATTCGTATGAATTAATTTTATGGTGGTTGCGCCGGGAACGTAACATTTTTCATGCATTCGTCACGGATTATTTTCACCACCGGTTAACAGGCAATTCCTATGAATCGATCTTATATTGAATGCGCCGGGAACTTAAAAATTTTCCATGTACTCGCCATGGAATATTTTCATTGTCATGAATGCAACAGTCTTAACAGACAATTCCTATGAGTCGATCTACTGGTGTATGCGCCGGGAACCTAAAATTTTTCCATGCATTTGCCACGGAATATTTTCATTGTCACGAATGCAGCAGTCTTCGATCATTCGGAAATATTATTTATTTTTGCAAATTTGGTGGCATTAGTTAGTTTTATACCAAAGTTAGATTCCTACCACCACCGTTTAATTTGTAAAAGTTTAGACTTGCTATTTTTACTTCGATGTACTTGACAGTTGTGTTTATTCTCAATACCTTCAAATGTTCCCCTTCTATTTACTTTCCTTAAATTCGATCGTACATTCACGCGTCCGTTTATTTTTATAATTAAACCCAAACAGAGCGAGTGGGCCGACTCGAATAAATGGCGAAATCCGATTACCGCGCGGCCAGGATTATATAAGGATTACGCGAATTGGTGGAACTGAAGCTGACCCTTCACTTAACCTTCCCTTGAGTATTCAATATGGCACACTAATTATTCATATTTTAAAAAAACAACAAGAAGCGATAAGTCGGAAATAAAAAAATATTGAATGAAACACTTTTTACTTTGTTTGGATAACTTTGATTTATTCATTTGACTACAGTTTCGGCAACTCGGCTTACCACACAAAGATTAAATGAAATTAAATCATTGTTTTTCGAAAACAAAATTAATTGAAATTTTTTGCCATTACTTTCTCCGTTACGAAGTACGAGAAAGTATTATACTCGTGATTTTTTTCCAAAAAGTTTTTTTTACGAAATATCCGTTTTAGGGTCCCTAGATGACATTTCAATAATTTCTGGAAAAAAAATGTTTCACATCTTCGGTTTGAACATATTTTTCATGAAATCATTTTTATTCGAGAAAAATTTTATTAATTTTTTCTTCATTATTGGTATATAATTATGAAACACTAATAGTTACAGCAAATATGTGTGAATAATTATTGTAGAAAACGCCAAAATGAACAACTTATAAAGAATAAGTTTTTTTCGAAATCGCTTTAGTTTTTGAGTAAACTGAGTTTTTGAATTTGAAGTATAATTTTTCCATCTTTCATAATTTTGACGTTTTAAACGTCAGTTTCATCCGAGTCTAGAAAACGCTCGATGTACATTTAAATATGATTTCAATTGAAAATAAACCATGAAAGCGTAAATATAAATAATTCAATCAAGTCGGAGAAAGTAACATGATGGCCCCATCACCATTTTTTTTTGGTTTGTAATTATGAAATAATATCTGTAACATCAAATTTGTATTATTATTAAAGAATGCCGAATTGAACTATGTACTTGTAAAATAATACGCTTTCTTTAAAATATCATTAGAGTAAACTGACCATTACAATTTGTCAGTTTCAACTTTCATAATTTTGACGTTTCAAACGTCATTTTTTTTTGGCCTAAATATTCTTTATTTTGGCCTAAATTTCCGATTTAATTGTTGTGATTTTCGATTTTTTTGGTACGCATTCTTCATTTTTAAGCCGGAATTTTCGATTTTTGGTCTCTTAATGATTGATTTTTATACGCGCATTTTTTATATTTTGCCTGGAATTTTCGAGTTTTTATTTAAAGATCTGTATTTTAGATTTTGTAACCAACATTTTTTATATTCAGACTAGGGATGGGCGAAATGACTCTTTTTTTGTGTGTCGACTGAAATGAGTCGACTCTTGACTCTTCGGAAGAAGTAATAAAGGAAAACAGTTCTGAGCAAAAAAAGGTCCCCACTTCCCAAAATGTTGTAGATTTTAGAATATTTTATTTTTGTACAATAAATATTCTTTATTTTGGCCAAAATGTTAGGCCTACGTTTTTTTATTTATAGACTATACAGGGTGGAAACTTTAACTGGAACAAATTCGGTATTTATGAAATGAGAAGTTCCAGAAAAAAATCCTCGCACACGTCGACTTTTGTTTTTTATTGCGCACTTTTTAGCGTCTTTAAAAATAGTATGGCGTCTTTCACGTATGACATCATAGACATTTTTTTAAAGGAAACCATTTTTTTTATTTCACTAAATTTGTAGTCCTTTTTATTCTATTTACGACTGTGTAAAAATATTTTGTTTTTTTTTGTTTTTTTTATTTAAGAAATTGAAAAAAATGTTTTCTTTTAATAAACTTATTTAATGTATCAAATGTTCAAAATGAGTTACTCACACAAAAAGCCAATCGGTGATAAAACACATTCGTTACATTCTGAAACATTTCTGATGGAATTTAAACATTTGATACATTAAATAAGTTCAAAAAATCAATTTCTGAAATAAAAAAACAAAATATTTTTACACAGTCGTAAAGAAAATCAAAAGGGCTACAAATTTAGTGAAATAAAAAAAAATGGTTTCCAAAAAATGTCTATGACGTCATACGCGAAAGACTAGTGACGTCATACTATTTTCAAAGACACTAAAAAGTGCTCAATAAAAAACAAAAATCGACGTGTCCGAGGATTTTTTTCTGGAACTTTTATAAATACCGAATTTGTTCCAGTTAAAGTTTCCACCCTGTATATAGACCTTTTCTAGATTTTGGATTTTGTAACCTTCATATTTTATATTTAGTCCTGAATTTTTTAATGTTCTGGTTTTTTTTGTCAATAATAATTTTAGGTTATTTATTTAAATTTATATTTTTGAGCTTATTGTACACGTTGATTTATTTACATTTACATTTACTTAAAAAATAGTCGTGGGGAAATTATTTTATTTTAACCAATTACTTGATTTTTTCCTTTATTGTCTGAATTTTAATTTGACCTATGTTTTAGATCTTTGGCCTGTACTTTCGATTTTTTTGTCTAAATTTCTGATTTTTTTGCCTGAGTATTCTTTATTTTGGCCTAAATTTACGATTTAATTGTTGTAATTTTCGATTTTTTAGTTTCATTTTTTTGCCGGTGTTTTATATTTTGTAACCTGAAAAATTGATTTTTACACGCGAATTTTTTATTTTAGTTTTTGTTATCAACATTTTTTATATTCAGACTAGATAAGGGCGAAATGACTCTTTTTTGGGAGTCGTCTCGTGGAAAAGAGTCGACTGAAATAAGTCGACCCTTGACTCTTCGGAAGAAGTAATAGAGTAATAAAGGAACACAGTTCTGTACAAAAGAAAAGGTCCCCACTTCCCAAAATGATCAATATTTTAGAATATTTACTTATTTGCTCCAAATTTTTTATTTTTGTGCCTAAATATTCTTTATTTTGGCCACGTTTCTTTATTTATAGACTATATATAGACATTTTCTAGACTTTTAATTTTGCAACCTACATGTTTTATATTTAGTCCTCAATTTTTTGAATTTTTTGGTCTACATTTTCTGCAAGGTTTTTATTTTTATAAATAATAATTTTGGGTTATTTACTTGATTTTACATTTTTTATTTTATTGTAGGCATTGATTTATTTACATTTACATTTACATTAACATTTAAAATATAGTCATGGGGGAATTATTTTAACCAATTATTTGATTTTTTCCTTTATTGTCTGAATTTGAATTTGGCCTATATTTTAGATCTCTGGGCCAGCAGTTAGTTTAAATTTTGTTGTCTAAATTTTTTACTTTTTTGCCTGAATATTCTTAACTTTGTCCTAAAAGACCCCTATTTTAGATTTTGTTATCAGAATGATTGATTTCTATGCGCGATTTTTTTATTTCTTGCCGGTATTTTGGAGTTTTTTATATTCAAACCTTAAATTGAATTTTTTGGTTTTTACTTCAATTTTATTTCAAATTGTAGGTCTAAGTTTTTTTATGTATAGACCTATATTTTATATTTTGCAACCTACATGTTTTAAATTCAAACTTGATATTTTTAATTTTCCAGCTTATATTTTCTGCAAGGTTTTTATTTTAATTTTAGGTTATTTACTTAATTTTATACAACAAGAACATTTTTATTAACTTATTTTTACATATATATTTACAAAATATAATGGGTTTTCGTTTGTACGGCTATAGACCAGCGGTCTTTCTGCCTCTTAATTTTATATTTTTGATTTAGGCGTTGATTTATAGTTTCAAGTTGAAATTTGACAAAATATAGGCCTGATAGAATTATTTTAACCGATTACTTTATATTTGACTTTATTGTTTGAATTTTAATTTTGTCTATATTTTAGATCTTTGGCCTGTATTTTCAATTTCATCGCTAGATATTTCTATTTTTGGGCCTAAATATTCTTTATTTTGACCAAAATTTTTGATTTGCTTGTTGAAATTTTCGAATTTTTGGTACGCATTTTCTATTTTTTAGATACAAATTTTCTACTTTTGGTCTAGATTTTCGATTTTTAACCTAAATTAGGTATTGATTTTTATGCTCGAATTTTTGATATTTTATCTAATATTTTCAAGTTTTTTTTATTTTTTGCCCTTTAGTTTTGATTTTGCAAATCATTTATTTTAGATTTTGCAACCCACATGTATTTTCAATTTTTTTGGTCCATATTTTTCTTTTTGGGCCTAAATATTCTTTATTTTGACCAAAATTTTCGATTTGCTTTTTGAAATTTACGATTTTTTGGTACGCATTTTTAGATTTTCGATTTGTTAATCTGAATTAGGTTTTGATTTTTATGTGCGAATTTTTGATTTTTTGGCTGAGAGATTGGCAAGTTTTATGGTGGTGATAAATGTGAAAAATATCATAAAAAACAATACGGAGCTAAATTTACACATTTATTTGAATTTTCTAGCGACCCCTCCAGGGGTCACGACCCACCCACTGGTGTAAAGTTTTAATTTTAATTTTAAATAATTTTAATAAGTTCGTCCTTGTATTATAAAAATATGGGATCTTAAACCATTACTGTTAATAACATCCAAATTTATTTTTTATCATCAATATCCGGTATGGCATTAGCCAGGCAAGTAGTTATTTGTTTTTAGCCTCTGTAAAATTTAACTTTGCAGAATTACGAACTGGTTGAATATTACTATATTAAGGCTACTTTTCTTCTTTATTTCATTTATCAAATGATTGTACTTAGGATAATATTACAAATTATAAAAATGTACGACAAAAATAATGTAACATAAATTACTTATCGGAACAATCAAGTCAATAGCGAAATAATACCGGAATTTTGTAATCGCACAGTTGCTACATTCCATGTTTACATTTTCAGTATCCTGACACGTCAATCGGTTAGTTAAAGCCGATATCAAAGGAATTTATAATACAATCAAGAGAGATTCCTTTGATAACTGAACACAAACATGAACATAATAAGAGTTTGATTACGAAATTACCATACATTGCAACTTTGTTTCAACAAGGGTGTAACATAGAAAGTGTCAATTTTATTTGAAGCTCTAATTAACGGAGATAAATGCGTATATGCAGGGTGAATCAAGAATCTCTTGGCGATTGCACTACATCTAATAAGTCCACTCTTCAATTAAAAAAAAAGAACTTCAAACAACTCCTATACTAAACAATTTTATGACTCTTCAATTAAAAATAACTCCTATACTAAACAATTTTATGACAAGTGATGCATCATTAATTTTGAGAGGCCAAAATCTACTCAAAAACGAAATAAAAAAATCTTGCGGATAGCACTACATTTAACTTCAATAAAAAAAAAAAACTTTAAATAACTCTTATAGTAAACAATTTTATGATAAGGGTGGCTCATCATTAATTTTGGGAGCCGTAAAGCTACTAAAAAATGAAATAAAAAATTTAGGTTCGTATTAAAAAAAAATAAGTATCTACATGACAAAACGTCCTATTTTTGACGTGAGTATCTACATAACGAAACGTCGTATTTCAAAAATAAAATTATTTTCTGGAAGAGTCTTGGATTTTTTAAATAACCAGTAATAAATTCGTACAAAAATAAAACCAATATTGTTTTTTTTTTGTTTTTTTTTCGAATATCTCCGGAATTAGTTGGAATATTTTAACTTTCTTTTTAATAAATTACTCGACATTAAAATGCGCAACTTTGTCTTAATTTAAGAAACACTTTATCTCTTATAGTTACCGAGATGTCATTACTAATGCATTGCATTTGTAACACCCTGTACATATATTTTATAATTACATTGATAACACAATTGAATTATTTCGTCTAATATATGTCTCCTCTAAAATAAATCAATTTCAACACAAACAGTTTGTACAGCAATTATATGGAGGGCCCTAAAGCTGTATAATGTAATTAAGTGCAAATTCAGTTAGTGAGATAAATTGGTCGAAATTTAAATCATCTAAAATTAATCGCCGTGAATTTAACTTGGGCATATGTATACGGAATTTGCGAGGGAGAATAACCCTCCAAAACTATCCCTTCACCTTAACATCATATTTTACAACTTGTACAATAAATTAATACGATTAATCAGAAGGTTCAGACGTGGGAAATTTCGGACAGTCCAAAAGTGCCACAATTCAACGCCAGAAAATCTAAATTATAAATTACTGCGCCTATTGTTAAGTTTAAACGAGCAAATAAATTATCTAATGTAAAATAACAAATAATAATTTGTATACATTTTGGTTTTAACATTGCCATGGCAATTTTTATGAAAAAAATTGAATTGGAAGGTAGAAACGCCAAAGTGGCGGAATCTATTGCGTGAATGCTGTACTGAACCAAATCGGAAAGGCTTAACCACCGACAAAATATGGATATTGCTGATGGGGAAACAATATTTAATGTTTACATTATTATTGTTATATTTGCCGCCGCTGGCAATGTCCATATCTTGTCGGTGTTAAAGTCACCCGGATTTGGTTTAGTACAGCATTCAGACAATAGATTCCGCCACTTTGGCGTTTCTACCTTCAACGGTGTTTGGAATACTTATATTCCAATAGTAATCTCCGTTTCCTCATCAGCAACTAACTAACCACACTGATGAGACCTGAAAGGTCGAAACCGGTCTGTAGCTGTTCTGACGGGGGAACAATATTTAATGTTTGAATTGAAAATTTCCGAATGTTTTAACATGGTGATGTGGCCATCATGTAATTTTCTTCAAATTGGTGGTATAATCGGACTTTTTGTAAAAAAAAATCACATCAGTTTGTTCAAAAACCAGCAAGTTTTCAAATGATGAAAAATTACGAAAAATAAAAATGTGCGCCATTTATCGACAAAATGGCATTTTTAAATTGTCTTACTTTATTCAGTAGCTGTAGGATTTTCATTCTGAATTAAAATCTGTAAGAAAAAACATTTTGTTCATTTGAGGCTTAGTTTGAAAGGTGCCTTACAATCTTAAGTTCCTAAGCTACCATTTTAAAATTAAAACAAATACACTGTGTATTTAATAAGGTACTCTAACCGAATGACTTGAAATCTCGAAATCTCGAAATTAGGCCTTAACCCATTGACTACTGATGACGTATACAGGCCTTATGTAGATTCTATGATAAGTTGACTTGATGGCTTTATACGTCATTGACATATGCACGAATTGCATTTTCATTTTTCAAATGCTTTTGACTTCAAAAGTAAACCACAGTATTACTACAGACTATCTACAAAACAAATTTCAGTTTCGAGAGTACTGCTTTCAAAACCTGTAAGGAGTAGAAGGGTTAAATGATTTCTTGTAATATCATATCGTTTAAACAAGTTAGAAACAACTTTACTTGTTGCAGAAAGCATTAGATAAATACAAGAAAACGAAATGTAGCCTGAATATATGAATATTCAACCTGTTCGTTACTCTGCAAGCAAAAAATCAAGTCTTACTAAGACTATAAACAAATAACTTATTGAAACAATAAGTTATTTGTTTATAGTCTTAGTAAGACTTGATTTTTTGCTTGCAGAGTAACGAACAGGTTGAATATTCATATATTCAGGCTACATTTCGTTTTCTTGTATTTATCTAATGCTTTCTGCAACAAGTAAAGTTGTTTCTAACTTGTTTATTATTTAATCGTGTATTCGGTTTTCCAACGAAAACAAGATCATTTATTTCTTCACATCTGTACTTTCACTAATCACCCCAAAATCAGGTATAAAACCCGTTCAAACCTTTCATAATCTCCTCAGTCGTTTACGACGTCTCCGCGTTAACGATCACCTTCACGTAAGTGTATTTTATTATCTAACATTTAATTTAAATGCGAAGCTGCACTGATGAGAGATAAATCTCGAAACGCGTCTGCAGATGGCCAATTATTTAATTTTCATATATTTTTTAATTCAGTATTATTTTTAGTTATTATTAAATTTGTTTCATCTAGTAACACTAGATAAGTTTAGCACTGTGTGTCCTTGTCAAAATGTTTTCTGGTTTTTTTCATTTTAATAATAACATTTACAGTTTAAAGTTTCACATTTCATTTCAGAATAATTTTCTAAGTTAGTCTTGTATGTAGAAATAAACGATCTTAAAACCAATGTTATTATCTAGTAGTACTAGTAATAACATGCAAATTTCTTTTGTATCATTCAATATCCGGCTGGCACTAGCCAGGGAAGTAGTTGTTTCAATAAGTTATTTGTTTATAGTCTTAGTAAGACTTGATTTTTTGCTTGCAGAGTAACGAACAGGTTGAATATTCATATATTCAGGCTACATTTCGTTTTCTTGTATTTATCATATCGTTTAAACATGTTATTTTTATATTTAAATAGTTAACAACTTTTATTCATTTTTTTTATTTTCATAGTTGCAACTTGTGCATTTGGCATTTTTATTCAATTTTCCACCATAAAATATAGGCACCGAAGCCCCCCCCTAGGGCAGAAGAAAAAGTTATTTATTCAATATCCTATTAATGGAGTAAATCGATAATTCCTTTCATAATTAACATTGCGTAATTAAAACAGGGTAACATATTTAATTAATAACTTCCCATGGCTTAATACAAGTCAATTATAAAGTTTGCCCCTTTTTTACCTCAACTAAAGCTGCGACACTGTTTAATATCGCCCGTTAATTAAACGCCCGTGCATTTTAAATGGGCGCCAATAAATGTTAGTGGAGGGACAAAGGGCACATCGATTGCGGTCAGATTGTGCATATTTACCTTTTGTTAACAAAGTAAATGTTTGATTTTATTTTGACAAAATGTACGGCGCCACCTTAAATATTGAATAATTATTTCGTCAAATATCTACACGATTTTTTTGAGTTTATAATTAACTGTAATATTTGAACGCGTAGAAGGGGGAGCTCGTCTTCAAGGAATCGATAGATTAGCGACCCTTCAACTAAATTAATGAGGGATGAGTTAAAACAGAAAGGATAATAGACGTAGACTTGCATCATCTTAACACATAAACGCCTGAGTTTATTTAATCATTTTTTTGGTCTTTACAATATTCTTATATATTCAGGCTATATTTTATTGAATTTATTTAATGCTTTTTGCATTGTTTCTAATTTGTTTATTATTTAAATCGTGTATTCGGATTTCCAACTGAAAACAAGATCATTTATATCTTCACATCTGTATTTTCACTAATCACCTAAAATTCAGGTATAAAACTCGTTCTAACCTTCCATAATCTCCTCATTTGTTTGCGACTCCTTCACGTTTACGGTCACTTTCATGTAAGTGTATTTTATTCTTTGGCATTCAATTTAAATGCGAAGCTGCACTGATGAGAGATGAATCTCGAAACGCGTCTGCAGATGGCTATTTACTTAATTTTTACATATTTTTTAAGGGTTCAGTTTTATAGTTTAAAGTTTTCAAATTTAATTAAGTTTAATTTTCAAGTTAGTCTTGTGGGTAGAAATAAACGATCTTAAACCAATGTTATTATCCAGTAGTACTAGTAATAATATGCAAATTTCTTTTGTATCATTCAATATCCGTGCCGAGTGGCCAGGGAAGTAGTTGTTTTAATAAGTTATTTGTTTATAGGCTTAGTAAGACTTAATTTTGCTTGCAGAGTTACGAACAGGTTGAATATTCATATGTTTTATTGAATTTATTTAAAGCCATAATTCTAAAAACACGTAAGGTCTTTGGTCTCAACTATATTTCAACTATTCAAATATTCAATTTGTAATTAAACATTTTGGAAAATATATCGCGCAATTTGGGTGAAAATTAATGACCCACCACATTTGTCACTAAATACTTTCATAAAGTTGGTACAAATGAACGGGAAATTTACATTCATTATTGTCAATTATATAATGCATTATTTAATTTAAATAATTCATTCTGTTAATTAACTAGTTGCAAATATAATTACTTTTTTTTAATGCATTAACAATATTAAACAATTCTCATCAGTGAATGTCATTTAAATATAATAATATTCCATTCGTGTAAATTCAAATGAATTGTAATGTAGTTTTTGTTTACTTTGTTGCATTATTATTGAATGTATTAAACAATTTCACTCAACATAATTTTGATTATTGGCTCGAAATACATAAATACAGATTTCGTTCTTTCCCATTTAGAGCTTAACTTTTATTTCATAAAGAACAATACAATGCTAGTATATAAACCAGCAATTCCTCATAAGTTTTCGGGAAACTAAAATAAACAAAAACAAAGTTTTCAATGTTTCCTTAAGACGTAAAATCAATATAGATTTGCGGTCGTCAACATTTAACGAGAAAAATATTTCAAAAACGTCCGTGTTTCCATTGTACTTACATTTTTCAATCACGTTGCCATATTCCTTACATTTCGCGATTTTGTATAATAATCCATCACAGTGTACACCAAAATTCTGAAAACCTCCTTCACAACAAAAAAGTATTGAATTCCATCTTGAAATCAATACCTATTTTGTATGTACTTCAAACTAATCGTAATAATAATTTATTTTATCCTATAATGTAAACATGTCAATAACTCCTTAGCAACGATTAACGTTAAGGTACCTTTAACAACACTAGTTTTGTTATATTATCTTAACGCAACTCGTTGCTATGGAGATATTGGCAAACAAAGATGATTTCGCTTTTTGACGGTTTTCATCAAACATGTTTTTAAATTAAAAAATAGAAATAGGATAAAATAAGCCGTGTTACGACACACGTAACGTTATTAGCTTTTACTTTACTCGTTTTCTCTCGTAATGTAAAAACCTTCATAACGTTACTTGTATCGTAAATTACTATTACACAACTATTTAACTAAAAAGAAATAGTTTTAAGTATTTAAGGAATTGTAGTTTGCATTATATCAATTTACTAATTGCTATCCTCGCAATAGTGAAATGTATCCGGATTTTTCCCATTGAGACGGACAAATTAAATTATCGCCCACTTGAAATGGGTCGAGAAGGAAGTTCCTTCAAAGAACAAGTAGGTGATTATATAGATATATACAGGACGAGGGTCCTAGGATAGTAACATTATTTCGCTTTCACTTTTTCAATCTGGCGTTAGAAAATTAGATTGGACTTGTGATGCATTCCACAGTCCCCGATTCTTTTATATCGTACATTCTCCATGTAACATGTTTTTTTTTTCTTTTTGTTGATTTGGTTCTCATTTATCCAGTGGTGAAACATTTTCCAATAATCGGTATTGATAAAATAGTGCACTTGGTTTGTTTCACAATTATAATTTGTATTCCGACTATTACATATTTCTTCAAAAATGATGTAAAAGATGAAACTCTTTTTTTTTCCACCAATGTACAGCGTGGAAAGTCTATTTGTGTAAATTTTGTATATTACTCTTTGTTTTTTTTTTTGGCAAGGACAGAGGTCGCGTCGGGTTTTGTCCCATCTCGTGCTAACGGTATTGAGGGATGGTCTGGTGTTTCTTTGTTAACAGTTTTTTTGTTCCTATTCTACACTCGGCATCAAAAAGAAAGCGCCACTCGAAAAATAGTGAATAAACTCGATTTTTCAAACCGTCGTAACTTGGTTCAATTTGGTAGAAAATCGATGAATCTTTCAGTTTGGGAAAGATTCAAGTTTTATTTTTAAGAATGTGTAGTTGATTTTGACCCCAAGTCCAACCCACCCCCCCGTAACAACGCGATGGAACAAAATGTTTTTTATGTAAAAAATTGTCCAACTTTGACAAGCTGTACCGTGCGCAAAAAAAATCGGCGGGAAATTTCACCACAATGGCAGAAAAACTTAATCAATTTCCTTCAATTTTTTACATAAAAAACATTTTTTTTCCATCGCGTTGTTACGGGGGGTGAGTTGGTCTTGGGGTCAAAATCAACTACACATTCTTAAAGATAAAACTTGAATCGTTCCCTAACTGAAAGATTCATCTATTTTCGACCAACTTTTTCTCGATTTTTCGAGTGGCGCTTTTTTTTGACGCCGAGTGTAGTTGGTCATTTATAATTTTGTTTTCGAGTTTTAGTTTGAGCGGAGTGTATTTTAGTTTTCTACTTTAAAAGAAGCAGTTTTGAAGGGAGAGTTGATGATTTAGGGTGATCGCTTAAGCAACAAGGTTATTCAGCCACACCCGATGTTTTCTAATTTATACATTTATTATTTATAATGAATAGGACAACCACAACATCCATGGACCCGGATGCCTAGTAATTAAAATTTAATCGCCTGGAGTGGGGGGTTGAACCCACAGCCTCCGTGCCAAACCGCTCCGTCACGAATACTTAAGGAATATAAGGAATACAGTTAATATAAAGTTGCCGAGTTAATTAAAAAAAAGATTATTAATTACCCATTGTTGGATTTAATAGCATATTTTTGAAATGATTCCTCAAACTCAAACAAGCGAGAGAAAAAAACTCGCCGGAATCTCGGAGGAAATCGGGGGGCGGTAATGAAATTTGACATTGGTTGAAAGAACTTCGGTTATAGTTTGTGGCAATATTGAACGGTCATGTAATATTAACAATCTTGAACTTTGTATGTAGGGCGCGAGGGCAGGAAAGTTCCCGTTTTGTACCGCTAATGATTTACGATTATTTACGAACTTCCGTGATTAATTACCATTTTATATTACGTGTTACATGATAAATTCTCGCTATCCGCAATCTGACACGTTCAACTTGAGTTTAATTCATCGTAACTATATTTGAGATAAAAACAATAGGTAAACCAAATATTATTTTGGGTCGAGGGTTAATTAACTATTCTATAATAAATAATTTATATACAGTGCGCGCCTAAAGTATGGAATATATTCAGTAAAACCGAAGTAAAATATTTTTGGAAAAAATCCTTATCTTAACAAGCACACAAAACAAAATAAATCAACACTGGGTACCTTCGGGTATTGGCTTTTTATGGCCAAGATTACATCTCTTCAATTTTGTATTGTTCGTAGATATGTATTTTTAAAGTGAATTATAAAAAAGCACAATTTTTTTGAAAATGTAATATATTTCGAAGACGGTCAAATTTTGAGGTTATGTTATTTAATGATTTTATTCACAGAATTTTATGTGTAATCGAAATTTGGAATAAAAAATATAGCATTCTATTTAAAATAAGGAAGTTGGTGTTGACTTCCGCTACAACCGAAAGTTGAATAATCTTGAAAATATTTTCATTGAAAAGGGAACCCTTAATTACGTAAACGCTGAAAATTTTATTACAATACATCAATAACAAGTTCATATACTTTTTAAGTACCATCTCGGTGGGACATCCTGTAGAGATAAGGCAGTGTTGGCGAACCCATTTTTTTCTATGGTTCTCACTTCTAAAATTCTCTTAAATATTTGGTAAGAATTTTTCAATAATCTCAGACCCTTTACGAGATGTTCATCTACAGTGTGTATTTTTCTATAGGAAACCTCATCAGTTTACACACTGTATATGCAAAAACCATTTGAAGGAACATCCTATTTTATTATGAAATCAGCATCTTGATAGATCGTAGAATCTGAAACTAAAATAATTTTTCAATTATCTCTGGCCGTTCACGAGATATTTACCTCTATGAAATCTGGCGCAGCCTGGAGTTATTCGGTTTGTCGTTTCTTATATTATCAAACAAATTCTTTTAAATTACGCTTAGACGCACGTTTACGTCTTTATTTCATACTGTTAGAACATGATAGAACAAGTGCAATGCATTTCTAAGTATGAAAATGCATGAGTCACCTTCAGCTCTCGCCGGCGCCACTTTAATTTCAAATTTTCGTAGTTACATGTATAATTGGTGAAAGGACAATATTTACTTACATAGTACGTAGTACGGGATGATAATCGTGATTTTTTTTTCCGAAACCATTTTCACTGCTAAGTTATTCAGAATGTTACGATTGAACTGACGTCTAATAAAATGGTAAATATGATCGTTGTTATGGTGAAGCTAAATAAATTATTATCCAATTAAAATAAATTCAAACTCTTAAACATATTAGTTGGAGCCCGTTCATACCGACGCCAATTAATTTGAATTGAAAACAAAAGCATGCTCAGGCATTTGATGAGTTAATTAATAAAGCGGTCTATGGATTCAGTGATGGGAAATAATAATTAATTTCAGTAATTAATAAGATCGTATCTGTCTGAAATTGCTTCCAGTTTATTTATATGATATTGACAATTATTTTTAGAAGCGAGCAATTTTCCTATTGAAATTTAACAAGTTTTGCAATTAACTAGAAATATGAATTCCGGTACGACCGGATTTTTTTTTTTAATATAAACCGAATAACAACTGGGAAAACACATTTGTTTGATGTTGAAATCCGATTAAAGTCTGGAGAAAAAAAAATCTATGTTCCCATTATTAAAATAAAAAAATGGTGATGTGGCCATCATGTTACTTTCTCCGACTTGATTGTATCATTTATATTTACGTTTTCAGGGTTTATTTTCAATTGAAATAATATTTTAAATGTACATCGAGCGTTGTGTAAACTCGGACGAAACTGACGTTTAAAACGTCAAAATTATGAAAGATGGAAAAATTATAATTCAAATTCAAAAACTCAGATTACTCAAAAATTAAAGGGATTTCGAAAAAAAACTTATTCTTTATAAGTTGTTCATTTTAGTATTCTCTACAATTATTATTAACATAAATTTGCTGTAACTATTATCGTTTCATAATTATAAACCAAAAATTTTAAAAAGATTAATAAATTTTTTTCTCGAATAGCAATGATTTTATGAAAAATATTTGCAAGCAAAAGATGTTCATTTCTTTGTTTTCTTCAATGTTTGTTTAAATGTTTTTGTAATATTTTTCATATTTAAGAAAATATTGGCAAAAAACAAAAAACAGTTGAGGTAAACACCCACTTCCGGTGTACGAAATTTTACCAAAAGCTTTTCAGTTCTTCGGATTATCAAATCAGAGGTATGTTCAAAGTTTAATATCAATTGCTCTATTAGTTTTTAAGATACAGCGCACACAGACAGACACACACACGCACACACACACACAGCAGCAGACACACACACACACACAGACACAAAAATTTTTTTCCAGAAATTGTTGAAATGGCATCTAGGGACCCCAAAACGGATATTTCCGTAAAAAAAATTTTTGAAAAAAAAATCACGATCACAATACTTTCTCGTACTTCGTAACGGAGAAAGTAAAAAGAGGTTGTTTCAATGATTTTTTTAAAATTTTTTGGCGGTTTGGAAAATGTTCGACCTCAGTATTGAAGCGGCGATGTTGAAATGATATTATTTTAAAACCTAAGGTAGAAATGTTTCTAAAATTTAGTAGATACTTAAAGTGCAATCTATTTTAGAGGAATGTCAAAAGTTCAAGTTTTGTACCAATTGTTTTTATTTATTTTTTTGCGGTTTGTAAAAAGTTCATCAGAATTAAACCGGAAGTTGTTCAAGTGTGATTATTTTAAAATCTAAGGTAGGAATGTTTACTGATTTTTATAGAATTATAGAATAAAATAGAATATATTTAAGTAAGTTTGTTTTAATTGTTTTTTATATTTTTTGGCGGTTTGGTAAATGCTTGCCTGCAGAATTTAACCAGAGGGGGTAAGTGATTATTTGAAGGAATATCCGGAAAGTAGTCTTTAAAACTATTTATTAGCTCCGAAAGATATTCTTAAATTAAAACTGATAGTGTTTCTAGATGTAAATCTTCTTCATCATAGTTTTCACGGGTTTCAATAAATTTATAATGTTTCAAAAGATTTAAAACTTCTATTGAAAGTCGTTGTTTTCACAGAGTATTTTTTTTTTATTATTGCAGCGACATTTTTCCGATACTTTGAAAATATTTAAACCAAAGCCTTGCAAATTGAAATTCAATTAATTGAATGCAGCAATATGTCGCACAAATAAGCTACTTTAATTATCCACTCAAAAACGAGGAATCTATCCCTAAATGAAAAAAAAAATAGTATCTATTTTATATGGTGGGTGTTCATTCAGAAATACCAAAGCTTCAGACGTTTTAAAACGTCTCCTTTTGATAGCCATCGTGAATTACAATACAAAAGGAGGTGTTTATGATCACTTCCCATTTCCTTGCATAATTCGGTAAAAAGTCTGCTATACGAAAAACTACAAATACACACTTTGCCACTATTCCTAGTGACTAACTATTAAAATAATAAAATAATATGTAGAAAAATATTTTTTTGTGCTTTTACAATATTTTTTCGCGACCCAGTAAAATTCTTCTGCGACCCGGTGCTGGGTCGCGACCCACGCTTTGGGAAACGCTGCTCTAGTGTATAAGAAATGACGCTATCTTTGCTAAGAACGCTTCTCTAATTTTTACTTTCTCCGTTACAAAGTACGAGAAAGTATTGTGATCGTGAAAAATTTTTCAATTTTTTTTTTACCGAAATATCCGTTTTGGGGTTCCTTGATGCCATTTCAACAATTTCTGTGGAAAAAAATGTGTCTGTGTGTGTATGTGTGGGTGGGTCTGCTGTGCGCGCTGTATCTCAAAAAGTAATAGAGCAATTGTTATGAAATTTTGAACATAAGTCTTATTTGATAATCCGAAGAACTGAAAAGTTTAAGTTAAAATTTAGTACACCAGAATTGGTGTTCACTGTGTTTTATTTTTTTCCAATATTGATTTAAATATGAAATATGTTACAAAAACATTAAAATAAATATTAAAGACGACAAAGAAATTACCATCTTTTGTTTAAAAATATTTTTAATAAAATTATTGATTTTCGAGAAAAAAAAAATGTTTACATTATTTTTCATTTCTGGTTTATAATTATGAAACGATAATAATACATGAAATTTAGATGAATAATAATTGCAGAGAATGCCAAAATGAACAACTTATGAAGAATAAGTTTTTTTCGAAATCTGTTTAGTTTTTGAGTAAACTGACCATTAGTATTTAAAGTAAAATTTGCCATTTTCATCTTCCATAATTTTGACGTTTTAAACGTCAGTTTCATCCGATTCTACAAAACGCTCGATATGCATTTAAAATATGATCTAAATTGAAAATAAACCATAAAATGTTAGAGAAAGTAACATAATGGCCAAATCACCATTTTTTCAATGTGTACACGTTTTTGCCACAAAATTGCCCATAACTGCCAACCGTCCATAACGCTGCCGAACAGACGCTTTGTTGCCTGCTTTTTTTGACTGTTTCTATGTAATTTTAGGGTGCAGACTCGAAAATAGTCGTCAGATTTGGTCTGTCAGATCTAGTTTTTGAGAATTGGCCTATTTTATAAAAAAAAACATCTTATTTAATTTTAATTCACGTTCATTTTACGTAATTACTATTGCTATTTGTTAACTACCAGTTAAAAAAAAAATAAATACCACAATTATTTCACTAAAAAGATAAATATATATCACTATCTCGTTTGATTGATGATTTTTTGAAGAAACATGATTTTTTGTACTCCTTACCATACAGTACATTTTTTAATCGTGGGCCATAGGATTTTACATGCAAAAAAATTATACCTTGTTTTAATGTGAATTTTATCATAAAATTTTGAAGGAAATAAATCAATTATTTTTGTACATGATCGACCGCTCGACATTCGGGCCGAAATCAGGAAATACTTATATTCCATGTATTTATTTTACAGAAAATGTTTTCTCTATTTAGTAATGCATTAAATTAATTAATATAAAAATGCAAGAAAATGCATTGTAAAAAAAAAATTTGGTTTCAATAATCATAACAAATAAAATGTAACAATATGGCGATTGCTTGATACTTCCCGAGCATTTACTTTTATAATATAATAATGGTATATGGAATAAAAGAAACAATTGAATTTATTGTATTCTACACTATAAAAATGTACTGTTGTAAAAAATTTAAAAAATCTAGAAAAACATTCCAAAGAAATCCTAAAAAGTCCTGATTACAATTCGAGAAAAAAAAAGATAAGAGTTCCTGTATAAAAAGTTAAAAAAAATGTCACAAAAACAATCCTGAAAAAAAAGGAAAGTTTCTAAATTTTAATCTTGCTACATCGACGTTTTTAACAAGTTTTAATATGTTTAACTGTTATGTTATCGAGCCATTTTATTAATCCTTAATGTTTAACGGTTTATTTTTCACATCTTCCATGTAAGTAGTATTTTCAAAAACACGTGCATAACCTCAAATACATTTAATCAATTAAAATTAAGTTTGTATTTTTTTCTTCAATGTGGAATATGCCTATTATATCTACTTTTGGGGTTTATTATTACCTTATTTATTTAGGTAAATTAATTCATAAAAATATAGATCAAGGTTAATTTGAATAGTTAGGAAGTCTAAATTTATTTAACAATATGAAAAATAGGTCTTTATTTTTACAATTTATCTTTAACAATAATTTAATAATTTATTTAATTCTTTTAGTTATATGAATTATATATTTATTTTTTATTTTATATTATTTAAATAGCTTACATAGAGCATAATATTGAAGATATTAAGGAAATAATCTTTATTTTAAAATATAAAAAAAAAAAATTAATTTTACGATGAAAATGTTATGTTTTTCATTATCAATAAGAGAATGTGAGGGTGCATTAGGCCTTTCTTTGTTAGTTTCTATGATTCGGACTCATAGGAATGATTATTTTCATCATTTAATATGTTATGATAAAATTTAAAAATTTATTTTTACAATAGTATTTATGATTCCTTTAAGATTTAAAAAGAATCGATTTTGATTAAATCAATGATTTTATTTTATTATAACAATATTTTTTTAATAAAATTTAAGTTTAATTACTTAGTTTCTCATATTAGCTATATATTTGTGATTTACTTAGATTTGTAATGATTTTATTAACATTTTGAATTTATTCTTTAATGATTTTAGCTAAATCAAAAAGTTTTGTAGCGCTTTCAATTATACACAAATTATTTATCTAATGTTCATTTTATGTTTTTCTTTTCATTCTTATTTCACTACAAGTGTTTAGCTACTGAACATAATTGTAATTTCATTGATTAAAATGTTACATTTCAAAGTAAAAGTTTTGAATTTGATAATTGCCGATTAGATTGCAAAAGTACGTGTAATATGAATTAAATATGAGTTAGTTTTATTCAGCGTATGTTAGTTTGGAACGGATATTGAGTTGTGTAGCATTCATTTAAACGAATTCCTTTTAAAATTTAAAGGGAAGGTCGAACGCAGGTACTAGGTGTAAAGAATGGGAACAACTGGCAAACGAAAAAGCCAAGGTTGCCAGCCCTATAAATATTTGAAGATTGATTTTCATAGAGACTGTTTAAATTAATACAAGTTTTTAAGTTTTCGCGGTACTATTATTACTATTATAGTCATTATAGTATTTGTACTACTATTACTATTTTCAAAAAGGGACACTTCAATTTCTTTGTTCTTTTACTTCTTTGATTTAGTCGATGTATAATTTAATTGAGCTCTTACTTTTTTAGTCAACGAGAAAACTTAATTGTGTGATTGCACAAATTTCACCAGTAGATGTTTAAAATTTTCCATTGATTGATTGGGAAAAATACGAATAATATAAATGCAGATTACATATTTGATTTGATTTACTTTCTTCATCTGGGTCCGCGGAATGAATATGTGGGGTCCTTAAAACACACACTCCCCCATTTTTTATTCTAGCACTACCCAGACACAATATGTTTCTACATCTTAAATATAAATTTCCATTTTGTGTCATATTTTGTGATATGTAAACATATCATGGACATAAAAAGTTTTAGTGGAGTCGCAGATAACTTCCATCTTCTTACTTAGAATACTGTCACAGTACTGTTCAACTTTCTTCACCAGAACATTCAATTTACATATTCTATAGAGTCCAAAATTTCCAGATTAGCAGTGCAATATAAAACATCCAGACAACTCCTTAGAAAGAGCTTATATAATTTTTGCGCTACCGTTCTATATTGCTATGCTTACTGTGTGTGTATTTAGTCACGTTCGAATGCAGTGGCGGCTCGTCAGGGGAGGCAGGTGAGGCACTGCCTCACCATTAATTTTCAGGCACTGCCTCACCATTAATTTTCTATTTTATAAAAATATAAATCTATTCAATAAATTTCTTCCGTGTTGGCTTTAATATTGATAATTAATTATACAGTAATTATAAATGGATGTATTAACGGAAAATTCCCGATTTTTAATGATCAGAATTAGCGCGCCCATCCAGGCCGAACTTGCGGCAGAAATGAACCAGAGCGGTAGAAATTTATGCAACTTAATATGCCTCCACACAGTTTACCCATATCACATTCGAAGTAATGTGCAGATATTTATTTTGATATCGGAGGCGAGCCTCACAGGCTTCTCATTGGTCGGAAATCACCCGCGTGATAGAGAGAGAGAACCTCGCGGCACTCGCAATTGTCAGCTGTGTTAGTAATCTATTCATTTCACTCCGCCGTCCGTTGATCAGCGTTAGTTATTAAAGGTAATCTTATTGATATTTATTAGTAAATAGTATTTATTCCTATATTATAATGGATGACGGAAATAGCACTCTTACAGTGAGAAATTGTAAAGACATCGTAAATTTCTTGCTTGATAATCCATTTAGCCGGTTGTCGTACGATGATAAAGTTTATGTAAAAGGTATCAAAAGGCCTTGCCCTGATCTTAGTTTATTATTGATTCAAAAACATCGATCATTTAAAAGTGCATGGTTTGACAAATGTAGTTGGTTGACAGGTACAATGATTAGAAATAAATTATTTTGTTGGCCTTGCATATTGTTTTCAAATAGCAATGAGTCGGTATGGCATAAAACAGGTTATGACGATTTAAAAAAATTAGCGCGTTCTATTGATAAGCATTCCAAAAGTAGAAATCATATATCATCAAATTGTAAATTTCACATTTAGGTAAACAAAATATAGTTAATGTTTTAAGTACGGCTCGGCAAATTGAAATCGAAACGTACAATAACAACGTGAAGGAAAATAGGGGGATTTTAAAAAGATTAATCGATGTGACAATATTTTTGTGCAGTCAGGAATTGTCATTTAGGGGGCATGACGAATCAGAAACCTCAAATAATAAGGGGAATTTTCGAGAATTAGTTTTGTTAATGAGTAAAACGGATGGGATTTAAAAAAAAATTAGATGATGCTTCAATTTTTTCGGGGCTTTCAAAAACAATTCAAAATGAGTTAATTGATTCAATCAGTTACACACTGAAGAATCAAATAGAAAGTGAAATTTTAAGTTCCAATTTTTTTTCATGGCAAGTGGACGAAACTACTGATATCACTTGTATTTCTCAATTATCAGTTATATTTAGATACGTCATCCAGGGAACACTTGTTGAAAGGTTTATGGGATTTTATGATGTAAATTCTCAACGAACGTCAGAAGATTTATTCACCTTGTTAACAGAAACATTTGGAAAATTTAATATCAAAGAAAAATTAATTGCTCAAACTTATGGTGGTGCTGCTGTTATGGCTGGTCATTTGAATGGTTTACAAACCAAAGTAAAATCAGTAGCTCCACAAGCAATTTTTACTCATTGCCATGCTCACGTTCTAAATTTAGTGCTAAGTAAATCGTGCAACTCAATAAAAAAAGTACGAATATTTTTTTCAAATCTAACAGGATTTTCTGCTTTCTTTTCAAAATCAACAAAACGAACCGCAGTATTGGATGAAATTTGTAATGCAAGAATACCATCTAATGCACAAACACGTTGGAATTTTACATCTCGGGTTATTTTTACAATTCATGAAAATAAAAATAAATTAATTGAAGTATTCAATTTTATAATTAATTCAGACAAATTTGATATTATATCTATCAGAGAGGCATACGGCTTAAAATCATTGTTAGAAGACAACCATTTCTGTTTCTTATTAGATTCCTTCAAACTTATTTTTGAACAAACAAGTGTTGTATTTTTAATTCTTCAACACAAACTAACTGACATCACGTATGCAAGAGGGCGTTTAACTTCACTTATTTTAAAATTAAAGGAATTTAGAACCAATGAAACATATTTTAATCATATATACGAAAAACATTTTTCTGACATAGAAAATCCTCCGAAAAAGCGAAAGCGCTCTGATGATGCAGATGATACGGGATTACAATATGAACAGATATTTTACGAAATTTTAGATACAGTGGTAGGACAAATCGAAACAAGATTTTTTGATCTAAGTAAATTAAAATTCTTTGATTTAATTTCTGTTAGTAAGTTTGAACTGTATTCAAAAACGTTTCCATTGCAGTTGTTTGAAGAATTAATTAAGCAATATCCATTTTTTGACAAAATACAATTACGAAATGAACTGTGGGTTCTATATTCAGATAAGCTTCTTGGTGAGTCTAAAATGCCAATGGATATGTTAGAATATACCGGGTGTGGCACTTAAGACGCCTCGGACCATAGCTCCTTTACGATAAAAGCTATCTAAAAAAATCTAAGAACAAAGTGGTGCATAGTTACCGTCGCTATGTTTCAAAAATATTTCTAATCATCAGTGGCGTGCCGTACTCCAGTGGCGTGCCAAACTTATGTTTTTTTAAACGGAATGCCCTATTTTTTATTGCAGATTTGGAAAGTGCTCGACGAGTACTTATTTTTTTATCTAACATGTTATACCCTTCACTTTAGCGGTTTCGCTGTTATAACCCCTTCTTTCAAAATTGCGCCCCATTTTTGAGATTTTTTTGTAGAGAAACTAATTGACGCCGGCGCCTAAATTTTGAATTGAGGTACAGGTTAAGACCTCGTATACCTTCACATAATTTTTTTTTTCGGGTAATTTATGGAAAAAAAATAATTTTTGATTGATCTTCGCATGTTGTCATTTTTTCCAAAAATTTCAAATGGCACCCCCCTAAAAAAATGGTGATGTGGCCATCATGTTACTTTCTCCGACTTTATATTTACGTTTTCATGGGTTTATTTTCAATTGAAATCATATTTTAAATGTACATCGAGCGTTGCGTAAATTCGGATGAAACTGACGTTTAAAACGTCAAAATCATGAAAGATGGAAAAATTATACTTCAAATTCAAAAACTCGGTTTACTCAAAAACTAACGAGATTTCGAAAAAAACCTATTCTTTAGAAGTTGTTCATTTTGGTATTCTCTACAATTATTATTCACATAAATTTGCTGTAACTATTATCGTTTCATAATTATAAACCAAAAATTAAAAAATAATAATAAATTTTTTTCTCGAATAGCAATGATTTTATGAAAAATGTTTTTAAGCAAAAGATGTTCATTTCTTTGTTGTCTTCAATATTTGTTTAAATGTTTTTGTGATATTTCTCATATTTAAGAAAATATCGGCAAAAAACAAAAAACAGTTAAGGTAAACACCCACTTCCGGTGTACAAAATTTTACCAAAAGCTTTTCAGTTCTTCAGATTATCAAATAAGACGTATGTTCAAAGTTTCATATCAATTGCTCTATTAGTTTTTGAGATACAGCGCACACAGACAGACACACACACACACACACACACACACAGACACACACACAGACACACACACACACACACAGACACAAATTTTTTTTTTCCAGAAATTGTTGAAATGGCATCTAGGGACCCCAAAACGGATATTTCCGTAAAAAAAATTTTTGAAAAAAAAATCACGATCACAATACTTTCTCGTACTTCGTAACGGAGAAAGTAAAAATAAACACTAATAAATCTATTTCGGGATAAAACATTTAAATAACAATTATAGAAAAATTAATATTATTTGTACAGGGTGACTCATTTTGGATGTTACTATAGAGAATCTCGGTTGTTAGAAAAGATAGAAAAAAATTGATGGCCCATCTTCGAACTATTTTTTCGAGACGAAAATAAAAATTAGCTATCTTTTTTGTTTTCAATTCAATATTTTCTATTTTAAATTTTTATTAACATCTTAGTTATTTATTATTTTATCAAGTTAAAAATTTCATGTTTTTTGAGGTACTTTTTCCACGAGATTTGACAGCAATTTACAGATTTTTTTAAATCTTCATTAATAAACAAGATACAGCACTAATTGTAAGTTGTATTTTTTACACAGTAGTCATAGTTGGCTGTGCTACTAATAAATTGGTTATTTTTATGCTTTTCCTTGATGTTATGTTTGCAATTTATTCAGATATGTTATATTTGATTAAATTTGCAACTTGAGTTTGACACTAAAAAGCAATGAATTAAATTGAAAAAATGTAATCATTGTCCTATCTACAGGGCTTTTATTTTATCACTGAGCATTTAATTGAAATTGTATGCAACCAAAGGTGACAGTGACACAGCTTAAGGCATTACGAATAAAGTTTGGTTAATTAAATTAAATACATTTTCACAGAATTCCGTTCGTTTACCTTTGTCTTCATTTGAGTCGCCATTTTACAAATACTATAATGAATTTGTTTTAGTAACCACAAAATTGCCTAAAATTGTTATTATGCTTGTGTACAATTTCATTTAATATTTTAGTCTCTGAAATATTATTATAAATGTCGCTATGTTTGATAACTTTTCCCTGTTATTAGATCTTAGGTATCTGTTGGGAAATAAATGAATTATTATTATTATTATTATTTGATAATTGCTGACAGTGGCGGCTCGTGGAACATGTTAATGGTAGAGCCATTTATACAATATACCCCCCCCTCCTTTTTTTCAAGAAATAAAGAACGATTTTTTCTTCCTAGACCAAAATAATTGTTTCAAGAATTGATTAAAAATTCTTGCCGAGCTTGAAACTAGAGGCTCCTTGGCTCTATATAACGAGCCGCCCCTGACCTCAGCACTTAACTTGTTGATAATCGAATAGTTTTGTGGCTGATAATTGTTGATAAATTCATTATATTTAGGAATGGGAGATATTTCACGTACCTGTGATTTTTCACTGATCATAAAATCACAGGTCGTTATTGTTACTAATGGGTGAATTTCACCGTGACTGTGACTGTGATTGCGACTGTTAGCTAAACTGTGACTGTAATTAAACAGTGATTGCTACGTAAAATTGTAACTGATACCCAAACTGTGATTGTTAGCGAAAATCCTATTTTTTGACATTTTCCACCAATTTCATAGAAGCCCGTAAATTTTGGCACATTTTGGTTTTCAAATAATCGAGATCATCTGACACATTTGGGTATTATAAACCTTTGAAAAGTTACGTAATATACGTTTCAAAACTTCAAACCCTCCATGGACTCAGAAATCCTGTTTCTTTTGACATGTTTCACTCATTTTACAAAAAAGTTTTTTAACAATTTTTTGAGGATATTTTAGTTTTCAAACAATCGAGATCATCCAACGCATTTTGGAAGTTATGAACCTCGAAAAAATCACCGGAAAAAACTATCTAATAACAAAAATGCAAAAATAATTTATATTTTCCTTGAATGATTTTTTTCACATTCTAAAGCTTGCATTATTAAAATTGTCCAACGCATTTGGAAGTTGTGCTATTTTCAAAAATCGACAAACACCTTTTGCAAAAATTTAACACACAAATGTTTCGATTTTGACGTTTCAATGATCAATAGAAATTCTTTAAAATGAGAAAAAAGGTTAAGAAACAAGATTTGCAGTGTTCAACACGTTTGGTCGGTATACGTTTTAAAAAATCAAACATTGAGGATTCGATTTTTACGTATAACGAGTACACTTAAAAATCTTGATTTTATAATCTTTTTTTAGAACTTTTTTTTTTTAAATCATAAATTTGGCACTGTTCTGATCATGGTCGGTATAAGTTTTAAAAAATCAAACATTGAGGATTCGACTTTTACGTATAACGAGTACACTTGAAAATCTTGATTTTATAATCTTTTTTTTAGAGTTTTTTTTTTGAAAATCATAAATTTGGCACTGTTCTGATCATGGTCGGTATAAGTTTTAAAAAATCAAACATTGAGGATTCGACTTTTACGTATAACGAGTATACTACAAAATCTTGATTTAATAATCTTTTTTTTAAGAGTTTTTTTTTTCGAAAATCATAAATTTGGCACTGTTCTGATCATAATAAAGATTTTCTGTACATTTCATTCACCTCTTTTTGAAAATTTCAACTTGAAATCGAATGATCAAAATCAAGATTTTATTATCTTTTGATTAATTTATTCATTGGTGGAAAACTAGGTGCGGGGGAAAAAAGATATGGTCCACTCACCACGTAAAATAGCACCCACCCACCACCCACTCTACCGACTTTATTCTAACCTAAAATTCTATACGGTTTAAGAAAGTTCTTTGGAAATAATTTGAAGAAATGAAGTTTAAAAATTATGCGAAACGTATTTTGCAAATCAAAGTGTGACTGAGGTAGGTGGGTGGGTTCGATTCTATCCTCCAATTTATCGACAATAAACAAGAGTTTAAATGTGGATATCTAGAATCTTCTTCAGCCTGACTGGGGTTTGCTTAACCCGCAATAACGCAATAACGATGTCTGGTGGGTGGGCCCTATCCTGAAAATCCAACCGGTTGTCTGGTGGGTGGGCCATATCCTGAAAATCCAACCGGTTGCATCTAGTGGTTGGGCCCTATCCTACAAACCAACCTTGTTGCCCACGCACTAAGATTTTCAGCAATAATTAAATGAATCAAAAGAGTATTATGTCTTTTGTGTCTTTCTTACTCTCATAACTGAATAATTGGAGGGTGGGAGAGGATCCACCCACTGCCCGTGAATTCACTTGGATTCAATCACGTTTTATATTATTTGATCTTTCAACTTCTTCAATTAAATTACCAATTAACTTTTTACAGGGTCTTGCAGGTTGCTATAAAGTTGGTACAGCGGGCGGTGGGTGGGTCCAATTCTACAATCCAAACGGTTTATTAATTACTTTTTCTCCAGATTTTAAGGAATCGCAAGAGAACTGCTCTCATGTTCAAATTACAATTTTCATGAACTGAAAAAAAATAATAAAAACAAATACTGAACAAATGTACTCAAAATTAATTTTACTTTAATATTCAGTGTGAACAACTAAACATCCCTGTATATAATTTTTGAAATAATACCACGAAACCAGCACTATATCAATTTTCAAATTACAAATTTCACGAAAAAAATAATAAATAACAACACTTCTCTCAAAACTCAAAATATACTGGACGATTCGACGTTAAATATTTCTTTTAAAAACAATCCCTCGAGAACAGAGCAAATCATCATTCTAAATATGCACTTTTTCAGAGGAAAAAAACTATTATCACGTACTTGAAACCTTACAAAATGACTAAAAATGTATTCCATTTACCGATTCTGTGAAAATCTTTGAATGCTTCTCGCCTAGATTTTAAAACAACTCCCCGAGAATAGAGCAAATCGTTATTTTGCAGATGAGCTTTTTAGAGACAAAGAAAAACATTTGCAACACACTATACAATTATTCAAATTTACTCAAAATACATTCCACATTACGTTTCTGCAACAATCTAGAAATGCTTCTCCACTAATTTTGAAATAATCACAATTTCAAAAGGTGTTACGATGTTTACTAACCGTGATGACTGTTTAAAATCACTGATATTAAAAATTTCCCATCTCCAATTATATTTAAAAGTGTTGTCGTGTATTGTTGTAATTTAGATTATATTTCACCGCCGACGGCAACTGGGAAACGGTTTGGACCTACATTACTCTCACATCGTCATCGTTGATGGAGAAACGGAATTAGACTGTGTCCTTATAAACCAATCAAGTAGCCGTTAGGATTGAAAAACAATTAGGGCGACATCTATTGCCGAAAATTTTACAACGTTCTGAAATTATAACATATCGGCGATAGATGTCGCCGTAATCTTTTTTCTATCCTAACGGTTACTTGATTGGTTTATAAGGGGCCAACATTTAGAAAATGCATTGTATTTTAAATTAATTAATGATAAAAAAAAATAAAGAAATATTTATATTGTGTCAGAAAAAGTTGACTTGTGTGTTTTAAGAATTAATTAAAAATTCTTGCTGAGCTTGAAACTACAGGTAGTGCCATGGCTTCTTGGCTCTATATAACGAGACGCCCCTGATTGCTTGCTGATGATCTGAAAACGTAAGCATTGTATTTAAAATTTTCTAATGTCTTATAAACGGAAACTAAACTTATTTGAAACTGTGTTGCAATAACCTACGTAATATAAAATGTTGAGTTTTATCTCTTCCGCTAAAATGTGAGTTATTTTAGCCCTTTTACTATGAAAATTAGTCACGCAGCCAGTATTGTCAAAATTATGGACATTATTAAAAATTGTTTCGATGGATGGAAATTTTCTGCTCGGGTATGCAACCGAAAACAAATATCTAACATTTCGAGTGCTGTTCCCGCTCTTATACCAATTAATTATTTAAACAAATTGGGGTTAACCTTACTTGTTGCAGAAAGCATTAGATAAATACAATAAAACAAAATGTAGTCTGAATATATGAATATTCAACCTGTTCGTTAATCTGCAAGCAAAAATTAAGTCTTACTAAGACTATAAACAATTGTTTCAATAAGTTATTTGTTTATAGTCTTAGTAAGACTTAATTTTTGCGTGCAGATTAACGAACAGGTTGAATATTCATATATTCAGGCTACATTTCGTTTTATTGTATTTATTTAAATTAATTAATTGTATTATTTCTTTGGTAGTGTAATATATCGATATTAATGACACAATTTTGACTATTAAATAAAACTGAGTAAGTATGATTTCCTACCGATTAATGGACTGATTATTTTACGATTGAACATAGGCATTAACAATCATACGATCAGTGTTAAAATAAAAGCCCTGTATAGACGCGTTTTGCGTTTTATTATTAATCAGTACACCTTCGCTTTTAACTTAATTAAAGAAAATAAAATCTCTGTAGTTCCTTCCAACGAATTTATTATATTTATGTTATTTTATGAAAGCACGCAGACGATGTTATGTAAATATTCAACTTATTACAGCATCCGTACGCCCAAGAAAATTAACACAATTCCTGCGGCTCGGCATTTTCAGTGACAATTTCGTAGTACAGCCATTGTGATTGCGGCACAGTCCCAGAAGGAGAAATTATGTATATAACAAAACTTTTTTAATATACGTCACAGTCCCTGAGTGTGCACCCTTACTGGAAGCCTTTCTGCCGGAGCTCTAGATACAAAGGAAAGTTATTGCGGCCATAACTCGGCAATTAATTAATTAAATTAATTCATGAACATGTGTTATTTAATTATGCTAACAATTTGAAACTAATAACTGTGAAACTTTCAGTGGAAGAAATATATGTAGCAATATTTTAATGAAGGACACGTGACGTAGAATAATCTCGTCTAGTTTTATATAGATCACAATTTTCTGATGGCGAATGCCACAGTGGGAGTAAGATTAATGGCGCTTCGGAGTAATGTAGTTCCCAGTTAATATCGTCCTATAAATGGAAACGCATCGTAAGTGCTATTTCTTGACGTTTACAGGAGATATTACACAAACTGATACCATAATAGCAAAAGCAACCTATACGATAACGATTTTGAATCATACTCAATTTTTATGAGGACTACAATAACAATTACATATTAAGAAACAGAAAAAATGTTTGCATGTAAGGAATGTCCAACCCCTGAGCCCTTCAATGATTTTGGTATGACGATATCATCAGCGTTAGGGTATTTCGAAAAAAAATGTCTTCCCTCTGATACTTTAACAAATACGTATGTTCAAATGGGAAATTTCATTTTATTTGGAGAATTCTAGCCCCCTGCCCACTTCGATTGAAATATTTAGCGATGTATTTTAATATATCTGGGTAAAAAAAATCAAACACTAACTGTGTCAAGGGTGTCTATAATTACAAAGTATTAAATATCATATCATACTTCACCTCCAAGCTTCTATAAAAGATGAAAGTATAAAATAGTGTAAATTAATTAACAGATGACACCTCACGATTACATTTCGCATTTTCTTTTCATTGGTCAATGTCGATTTCTTAAACTTAGGGTTAGATTTCTTCTGATATTCTACCAGCTGCAATAGGTATTTTTTCTGTAGTTAATCATTAGTGATGGTGGCTAAAAACCCTTGTATAAGTTTTACCGCACGCTCTGAAACTCATCCACCTTGATTTGCCGGATAAACATTTCTGTCTGCCTCGTGGTAATCTGAATCCAGTTCCCAATGTCAAGACTGTGCCAACGTTCACGGCATCAAACAAAAACCAGGACTTAGGACCAATCAGGACCAAAAAATATGAAAATATTTAACGTTTTGCGTACGAATTAGAGTTGAATATTAGGTAGAGCAATGAAAAATCAAATCACTAAAAATTTGAATGATTTTTTTAAAATAATATTTTTAGAAGTTGAAGACTTGAACAAAAAAATCTAAAAAACAAATAGCGAATTTTAAAATATTTACGAAACATCTACCTTTGAAACTAATTTAAATTTTTGAAAATTTGCCCATTTATGAATTTTTTAAAAATGAATGTTTTAAGTTGTCGAACAATTGTTGGAATTGCTTTTTTTTTTTAATATTCACAAGATATTTATCCTTAACATAAACTTTGTTTTTTGAAACTGTGTCAATTTCTGTTAGAGTTATAATTTCTTTCTATTTTGCGTCTAAAAAGAACATTAACGCACTCATATGGGTTCGTTAATGGCTCGCCGAGTGCTTTAATAATTTATTTTTTTAAGGTTGGCACCGTTGTAATTCAGAGCCGCCAACTTGTCCTAAATTTTCGGCGAGATAGTTTTGAGGTTATGTGATGTGTGGAAATCGCAAACTAATTTCAAATTGAAATGTCAATTATTAGTGTTTCTAACCACCATATAATTTTCTAAATACGTATGGGCGATTTTTTAATTTAGAAATGAAATAAAATGGGCAAAATAGAAAAAATACTGTAAAATACTCGTTCATACGGCCTTTTTTGCACTTGTCCATTAGAAAACTTGAACGCGTGCGAAAAAATCGCGCTTATTAAACTCATTTTTTAATATACTATTAAAAATGAATTTTAAGTGGCAGAATATTTAAACAAGGAAAAACTAGAAAAAAAAAACAAATTATATCGATATGATTGAATTCCTTAAGAACCCTGATGCAATCATAATACATTTACCTTGACTTTTGAAAATGAGTCAATTTTTGCGTAAGTTATGAATTTTTTAAAATTAATATTTTGATTTGAGCAAAAAATCTGAAAAATATGAACATTTTAATATCTTTACAAAACATTTACCTTTAAAACTAACTTTAATTTTTGAAAATCGGCCAAATTCTCCGTGAGTTATGAATTTTTAAAGATTAGTGTTTTAAGTTGTCGAACAAGTGAACAAACAAAATCTAAAGAAAATAAATTCTTATATGATAGAATTGCTCAAAATTTTTAATATAATTACAAGATATCAACCTTTAACATAAACTTGGATTTTTGAAAATGTATCAATTTGTATCAACAGTGGTCGAAGAAAAAATAGAAAAAAATATCGACATGATTTAATTCTTTAAAAAAATTTTGTTGTCATCATAATGCATGTATTTATTCTAAAAAATAATTTTGATTTTTGAAAATGAGTATTTCTGCGTGAGTTATAAATTTTTGAAAATGATTATTTTAAGTTGTTTTGAACTTAAACTTGAACAAAACAAAAATCGAAATCACAATTGAGCTCCTCAAACATTTTAATAAAACAACAGCACAACTGACTACCTCTAAAACTAACTTTGATTTTTGAAAATGTGTTGCCTTTATAATTTTTCGATTTTTGAAAATGTGTCAATTTCTGCAGGAGTTTTAAATTTTTAAAAATATTTTTTGATTAATATAATATTTGATTAAAAAAAAATAAAAAAAATATCGATATGATTGTATTCTTTAAAAACTTTGTTACCATCTTAATGCATATATTTAACATTAAAAAATAATTTTGATTTTTGAAAATGTGTCAATCTGCGGGAATTTTTAAAAGTATTTTTTTTAAGTGGTCGAATATTTGACAAAAAAAAAATAAACAAAAAATATCGATATGATTGTATTCTTTGAAATGCATATATTTAACATTAAAAAATAATTTTGATTTTTGAAAATTAGTCTATTTCTGCGCGAGTTATAAATTTTTGAAAATTAATATTTTAAGTTGTCGAACTCTTAAACAAAACCAAAATCGAAAACAAAATTGAATTCCTCAAAAATTTTAACAAACCAACAGAACGAGTGACTACCTTTAAAACTAACTTTGATTTTTGAAAATGTGTTCAGTGTTGGGTCTTACGTTGTTGAACATCTGCCTTTATTTTCGATTTTTTAAAATGTGTCAATGTCAGCAGGAGTTTTAAATTTTTAAAAATATTTTTTAAGTGGTCGATTATTTGATTAAAGAAAAATTGAAAAATGAAATATCTATTTGATTGAATTCTTTAAAAACTTTGTTGCCATTATAATGCATGTATTTAACATTAAAAAATCATCTTGATTTTTGAAAATGAGTATTTCTGCGTGAGTTATAAATTTTGGAAAATTAATATTTTCAGTTGTCGAACACTTGAACAAAACGAAAATAGAAAGCACAATTGAGCTCCTCAAATATTTGAATAAAACAATAGAACAACTGACTACCTCTAAAACTAACTTTGATTTTTGAAAATGTGTTCACTTTTGGGTCTTAAGTTGCCTTTAGAATTTTTCGATTTTTGAAAATGTGTCAATTTCTGCGGGAGTTTTAGATTTTTAAAAATGTTTTTTAAGTGGTCGAATATTTGATCAAAAAAAATTGAAAAAAAATATCGATATGATTGTATTCGTTAAAAACTTTGTTGCCATCATAATGCATGTATTTAACCTTAAAAAAAAATCTGATTTTTGAAAATGAGTCTATTTCTGCGTGAGTTATACATTTTTGAAAATTAATATTTTAAGTTGTCGAACACTTGAACAAAACAAAAATCGAAAGCACAATTGAGCTCCTTAAATATTTTAATAAAACAACAGAACAACTGACTACCTCTAAAACTAACTTTGATTTTTGAAAATGTGTTCAGGTTTGGGTCTTAAGTTGCCTTTAGAATTTTTCGATTTTTGGAAATGTGTCAATTTCTGCGGTAGTTTTAAATTTTTTAAAATGTTTTTTTTAACTGGTCGAATATTTAATTAAAGAAAACTTGAAAAAAAAATATCGATTTGATTGAATTCTTTAAAAACTTTGTTGCCATCATAATACATATATTTAACATTAAAACATAATTTTTAATTTCTAAAATAAGTCTATTTCTGCGTGTTATAAATTTTTGAAAATTAATATTTTAAGTTGTCGAACACTTAAACAAAACCAAAATCGAAAGCAAAATTGAGTTCCTCAAATATTTTAACAAATCAACAGAACGAGTGACTACCTCTAAAACTAACTTTGATTTTTGAAAATGTGTTCAGTTTTGGGTCTTAAGTTGCCTTAAGAATTTTTCGATTTTTGTGAAATGTGTCAATTTCTGTGGGAGTTTTAAATTTTTACAGTTTTGGGTCTTACGTTGTCGAACATCTGCCTTTAGAATTATCTTCAATTTTTGAAAATGTGTCAATTTCTGCAGGAGCTTTAAATTTTTAAAAATGTTTTTTTAAGTGGTTTTAAGGAAAATTGAAAAAAATATCGATCTGATTATATTCTTTAAAAACTTTGTTGCCATCATAATGCATGTATTTAACCTTAAAAAATCATTTTGATTTTTAAAAATGAGTATTTCTGCGTGAGTTATAAATTTTTGAAAATTAATATTTTAAGTTGTCGAATACTTGAACAAAACAAAAATCGAAAGCACAATTGAGTATCTCAAATATTTTAACAAATCAACAGAACGAGTGACTACCTTTATAACTAACTTTGATTTTTGAAAATGTGTTCAGTTTTGGGTCTGAAGTTAAAATTTTTCGATTTTTGAAAATGTGTCAATTTCTGCCGGAAAGTGGTCAAGAAAAATTGAAAAGAAAAATATCGATGTGGTTTTATGTGTTCAGTTTTGGGTCTTACGTTGTCGAACATCTGCCTTCAGAATTATCTTCGATTTTTGAAAATGTGTGAATTTCTGCGACAGTTATGAAGTTTTGAAAATTAATATTTAAAGTTTGACATTGAGATACAACATTCTTTTAAGGATATGCTACACTCCATATTTTCCTCCTTCGTACCATAAATAAAAATTAAATTAGAATTAAGGAATATATAAGGGCGCAAGTAATTAAACTTTGGGATGGTCAAGGACTATTGCTAATCATATGTTGCATTAATAAAGGATACATAATTAACAGTCCGCCAGCTTTAATTGCAGATATTATATCTAGTGTTACTTATTTCATTCAAATTTTACGATCCATAAATAATGCAGAAGTACGTATATTGACATTACTCAGGATGTAAATTAATTCTTTTAAAGTTTCTTTATTCCGCATTTTGTTTTCCTAAACTAGAGACGTGTTTGTCCCAAATTGCAAGTTTACTATACTGACAACGTAACATCAACTTTATTTATACAAGACCAAACTTATGGCAAACATCAAATTTGCATAAGGGCCGCAAACGTTTATGTTAAACGTATTAATTTCCTAAATTCAATAATCAAGTAGCCTGAATATATGAATATTCAACTTGCTCGTATTTCTGCAAAATTAAGTCTTACTAAAATAACTTATCTACTTTCCTGGCTAATGCCACGCCGGATATTGAGTATTAAGTATTAATTCACTTTTTATGTTAAAACCAATTCCTATACGAAACATTTAACAAGCATGCACCTAATGTACTAACTCTCTCCCGTTGATGAAAACATGCATAGTTTCAAGATTTTAAATTTATATTTAGTTATTAACCCTTTGGCCTACTTTCCTTACGTCCGAATGCAGCAGCAAAAACAAGTCCGACTGATGCACAATTGTATGCTCACAATGCTTTTTCATGGCACAACTGAAAACGTAAAATATGGACTTAAAAAAATTCTGTTTCGCAAGAAAATGAATTTATTGTGCAGCACTACTAACATAAGCGCTGCGCTCGAATTGATTGTCCCAAGCGGCTCGAAACGAGTTGACCTCGTGCTCGATGTGATTGGCCCAAGCGGCGCGCCACGAGATATGCTCGTGGTCGTTGTGTTTGGCCCGAACATTTAAACACGAGGAGTACTCGTGGTTGTAGGTCAAAGGGTTAACAAAACAGGGATTTTCTCCCTTTTTATAATATTTAAAATAAGGAAGATCCCAATGTTTCTGTGAACATTTTGTATAGATTGTATCCTAAACTAATCTGTAATTTAGGAAAAAAGTAAGAAATTTATGATTATAATTACAGCTAAGTATTATACATTTTTCAATGAAGACAAGCATTTCGTTCTCTAAATATACGACACCTACATGCATGTATAATTCATGCATTACAACTTCATATATTAGCAAGTTATGTGAAATTTTCATAAATCTTGTAACAATGCAGTGCATCTAAATTTACGACACTATTTGTGCCAAATACTTAAAATTACAAAGTGCACACAAAAGATTTATTCCGGATTCCAAGTTATCGCCCTTTTGTTTCTCCTTTATTACCTCGCGTTTATTTATGCTTGCTATATGAAGGCTGCGGTGGTATCAAATGTATTACTCTATGTCACTATCGTGGATATCTTTCAGACAAGGTTGTTCCAGTTTATTGGCATGTTTTTCCTGTTGTGCTATTACGAGAAAAATACACACACTCCATTTCCATCTGGGGTTTATATTTTTATTAATAACATTTCGCAGATGCGTTTTTTTTTTCAAGTTGGGCTCTATCAGTTTAGTGCTGCGTGATATATTTATCGCTACAGAGAAAGTTGAGTTAATTTAGTTCCGGATGTGTTACAGCGGAAATTTAGGGGGAACGCGATACAATATTTATTTGGGAATTCAACTCATAACACTTGTTCAGCTTTTAACAAACGATTTTTTCAAACTATCGAACGAACGCAATCTACAATTTGTGCTGTATTTGAAATAAAACCGCTAATGGGGACCTGAGTACTCTACCAATTAATTTATTGGTAAAAATAATGTTCAGAAGTTAAAACAATTAGGTGATTCCAGCATTTACCTTTGATTATAATATTAACAATATAATTATCGCTTTTACTCAATAAATATTATGGTAATATCAGGTACATTATCTAATGGTATATTTTCCCTGATTAAAATAAACATAAATATAGAATTATTTATTTATAGATGTGTAGTTATTAAGAGCTTCAGCAGGTGTCGTGAATTAGTCATAATTTATTTTGAGTGCATAAATGAATGAGAAAATCTTTATCTAACCAAAATATTTATGACCGTTCGGCCACGCATGAGATCACGTTAATGTCGTTAAAATATGAAGATGATGATTTTGGCCCAAACAAGAAGGTAATCCACAACTGAAGTAAATAAAAATAAAAAATGGTGATGTGGCCATCATATTACTTTCTCCGACTTATGGTATCATTTATATTTACGCTTTCGTGGTTTATTTTCTATTTAAATCATATTTTAAATGCACATCGAGCGTTTTGTAGACTCGGATGAAACTGACGTTTAAAACGTCAAAATTATAAAACATGGAAAAATTATACTTCAAATTTAAAAACTCAGTTTACTCAAAAACTAATAAGATTTCGACAAAAAATTATTTTTTATAAGTTGTTCATTTTGGCATTCTCTGCAATTATCATTAACATAAATTTGCTGTTACTATTATCGTTTCATAATTATAAACCAAAAAATAAAAAAATAATAATAATTTTTTTTCTCGAATAACAATAATTTGATGAAAAATGTTTTAAAAAAAATAAGCTCATTTTTGTCTTCAATATTTGTTTAAATGTTTTTGTGATATTTTTCATATTAAAGAAAATATTGGCAAAAAACAAAAAACAGTTAAGGTAAACACCCACTTCCGGTGTACGAAATTTTACCAAAAGCTTTTCAATTCTCCGGATTATCAAATAAGACGTATGTTCAAAGTTTCATATCAATTGCTCTATTAGTTTTTGAGATACATCACAATACTTTTTCGTAACGGAGAAAGTAAAAATTTAATCACAAATGAATATTTCTATTCAGTTTAAATTATAATTATACGAGCAGTACTGTACATTTAGAAAGATATTATATACGTTACTTAACATGAAATTTTACCACTGATTTATATTATTTACACAATAAAACAGTTCTTCTACCTTTGTATACAGATCAATATATCTGGAAACAATAGCCATAACATTCCCATGCCGATGCCGCCATAACTAATCCAAACAATGAGTGAAATGGGTAAATAATTTAGTATCCAACATATTAATTAAATCAGATGTAGGTCATACATGTTTTGACGGTTTGCATCGTTATAAATATTAATACTGTTTACACTCTAACGACCTTACTTATTACGCTTTATGATATAATTACAAAAACGGCTTTAATCCTACGCCCTATTTGGGCAGCCAATTGATGGCAAACAAACAAATAAATAAAACCATTTTATCATTAATGTAAATCTAGTCCGAACCCAAACGCAATTTGTTATTTATTTAGCGTAAACAAAGCAACAAACAAATTGAGTATTTTCATTCGCGGGCGGTGACAAGAAGGGGAGGGGGCGTAATTGATATATGAGATCGTTTGTGTCAACGTGCCATTTTCTCTGTCAGTTTTTTTCACAACTTTTTGCCGGACAAAAAGGGCCATTAATCATTTATTTAGTGTATTAGATGACACGCAACACTGGCAGGTAATACGTTGGCCAAATTATCTGCCCTTTAAAAAAGGGTATAATCAATCTACGCGGCAATTTCCAATCAAAATGTTGTGCGGTTTGTTTACCTCGTTATTTTGTCGTCAGGTGATTAATTTTCTCTAGCGAATTAATCGTTTATGATTTTGTTGAAAATACATAGTTATAAATCAATACTTTCTATTAGAGATGGGCGATATTTCGTGTACCTGTGATTTTCCACTGGAAAAATAACAGGTCGCTGCTTTTACCACTAGGCGAATTTCACCGTGATTGCGACTTAAAATATCAACTGTGACCGCTACTTAAACTGTGATTACTACTTAAAATCACAACTGTGACTGCTACTTGAACTGTCATTGCTAATTGAAACGTGATTGCTACTTTAACTGTTACTCCATTATTAACAACTGTGCTGATTATCAGCGCCAGACAATTCAGTGGCCAGAACCGCCCTTCATCACCGATGACCATCGGGGTTTATTTTGGTGGTGATAACATCAACACTAAAATAACATGTCTTCGAAATGCAGCGTGTCAACCGCTTTGTTGGTGGCCGTGACTCGTTTGTTGTAAATAACGTTAAAAGTGTTTTTGCTACGAGGAATATCGTTTCTGAGTTTCTTTTCTAAAGAATTTTATGTCTATTGTTTTGTTAAAGTTAACTGCTTTGATACATTAAGTCAGTATACTGACTAAGTTAGGGATATAAAAGTTTGCAAATTTTTAATTGAATTTTAACATGCCTTACTTTTTTTAAATAACACTTTCTTTTTTTAAAGAATTTTTTTAAAATTATTTCACGTCATTTATCAAATTTATCTGTACTTACTGTACCGTGTATCGTAAACGGTAGCTAAGTAAGTAAATGAATTCATAAATAAAATACAAAATACTCAATTTTCTAAATAATAATAGAGATGGGCAAATCTGCAACGCAGGAAAAATTCCATAAAAAATCATCCTCAATGGCCGAAGTATCGCTTATTCAAAATTAATTTGGTTTTTGTAAATTTAACAATGATCAATAGGGATATGGATTTTTGAAAAAAAATATTTTAATTTTTTTAGCACCTAATTAATGACTAATAAAAAACGCAGGAAAATTCTATAAAAAATCATCCTCAATGGCCAAAGTACCGCTTATTCAAAATTAGTTTGGTTTTTGTAAATTTAACAATTTTCAATAGAGATGGATTTTTGAAAAAAAATATTTTAATTTTTTGAGTACCTGACCAAAAACATCGTAGAAAAAAAATATAAAAAACGCAGGAAAAATTCCATTAAAAATCATCTTCAATGGCCGAAGTATCGTTTATTCAAAATTAATTTGGTTTTTGTTAATTCAACAATGTTCAATAGGGATATAGATTTTTGAAAAAAAATATTTTAATTTTTTGAGCACCTAATTAAATACATCGTAGAAAAAAATATAAAAAAAGGAGGAAAAATTCCATTAAAAATAATCCTCAATGGCCGAAGTACCGCTTATTCAAAATTAGTTTGGTTTTTGTAAATTTAACAATTTTCAATAGAAATATGGATTTTTGAAAAAAAAAATAATTTTTTGAGCACCTGACCAAAAACATCGCAGAAAAAAATATAAAAAACGCAGGAAAAATTCTAATAAATAATCCTCAATGGCCGAAGTATCGCTTATTCAAAATCAATTTGTTTTTTTGTAAATTTAACAATTTAACAATTTTCAATAGAGATATTGATTTTTGAAAAAAAAAAATTAATTTTTTGAGCACCTGAACAAAAACTTCGTAGAAAAAAATATAAAAAACGCAGGAAAAATTCCATTAAAAATCATCCTCAATGGCCGAAGTATCGCTTATTCAAAATCAGTTTGGTTTTTGTAAATTCAACAATTTTCAATAGATATGGATTTTTGAAAAAAAATATTTTAATTTTCTGAGCACCTGCCCAAAAACATCGTAGAAAAAATATAAAAAACGCAGGATAAATTCTAATAAAAATCGTCCTCAATGGCCGAAGTATCGCTTATTCAAAATCAATTTGGTTTTTTGTAAATTTAACAATTTTCAATAGAGATATTGATTTTTGAAAAAAAAAATATTTTTTTGAGCACCTGAACAAAAACTTCGTAGAAAAAAATATAAAAAACGCAGGAAAAATTCCATTAAAAATCATCCTCAATGGCCGAAGTATCGCTTATTCAGAATCAATTTGGTTTTTGTAAATTTAACAATTTTCAATAGAGATATGGATTTTTGAAAAAAAAAAATTATTTTTTTGAGCACCTGACCAAAAACACCGCAGAAAAAAATATAAAACATGTTGCAAAAATTCTATAAAAAATTATCTTAATGGCCGAAGTACTGCTTATTCAAAATTCATTTGGTTTTTGTGAATTCAACCATTTTCAATAGAGATACGGATTTTGAAAATTTTCGTTTACATTTTTTGAGCACCTGAACAAAAACATCGCAAAAAAAAATATAAAAAACGCAGGAAGAAATCCATAAAAAAACATCCTCAATGGCCGAAGTACCGCTTATTTAAAATTAGTTTGGTTTTTTGTAAATTTAACAATTTTCAATAGACATATGGATTTTTGAAAAAAAAAATTTTAATTTTTTGAGCACCCGAACAAACACATCGCAGAAAAAAATATAAAAACGCAGGAATAATTCCACAAAAAATCGTCCTCAATTGCCGAAGAATCGCTCATTCAAAATCAATTTGGTTTTTGTGAATTCAAACATAGATTTTTGAAAAATTTTATTTTAATTTTTTGAGCACTTTAACAAAAAACATCCCAAAAGAAAATATAAAACATGTTGCAAAAATTGTATAAAAAATTATCTCAATGGCCGAAGTACCGCTTATTCAAAATTCGTTTGGCTTTTGTAAATTCAACCATTTTCAATAGAGATACGGATTTTTGAAAATTTTTGTTTACATTTTTTGAGCACCTGAACAAAAACATCGCCGAAAAAAATATAAAAAACGCAGGAAGAAATCCATAAAAAATCATCCTCAATGGCCGAAGTACCGCTTATTCAAAATTAGTTTGGTTTGTGTAAACTTAATAATTTTCAATAGAGATATGGATTTTTGAAAAAAATTTTTTTTTATTTTTTAAGCACCTGACCAAAAACATCGCTGAAAAAAAATAAAAACGCAGGAATAATTCCACAAAAAATCGTCCTCAATTGCTGAAGAATCGCTCATTCAAAATCAATTTGGTTTTTGTGAATTCAACCATTTTCAATAGAGATCCGGATTTTTGAAAATGTTCGTTTACATTTTTTGAGCACTTTAACAAAAACATCGCAGAAGAAAATATAGAACATATTGCAAAAATTGTATAAAAAATTATCTCAATGGCCGAAGTACCGCTTATTCAAAATTCCTTTGGTTTTTGTAAATTTAACCATTTTCAATAGAGATATGGATTTTTGAAAATTTTCGTTTACATTTTTTGAGCACCTGAACAGAAAAAAATATAAAAAAAACGGAGGAATAATTCCATAAAAAATCATCCTCAATTGCTGAAGTATCGCTTATTCAAACTCAATTTGGTTTTTGTAAATTCAAGAATTTTCAATAGAGATACGGATTTTTGAAGATTTTTTTCTTGAGCAACTGAACAATGAGGAGCATTTCGAGATTTTCACAGTTTGGTGAATTGTTGTAATTTTTTTTTCAGTTCATGAAGTTCATGCAACTTCAAAATTGGTTTTGTGGTAAAATTTCAAAATCTATGTTTAGATATTCGCACTGAATTAAATTATTAAAATTTATTTTGAGTCATTTTGGGTTTACCATTTGTAGCAATTGTTTTTATATATTTGTTTTTCAATTGATGAAAATCGTAATTTTAACATGAACTTAAGAGTAAATGGGAGTAAACAGCAATAATATTTAGAAATGCTATTCTCTATTGTCTTCTTACAATCACATTTTAAGTAACAGTCGCAGTTTGAGTAGCAATCACTGTTTATTTAACAGTTTTGATTTTAAGGAGCAATCACAGTTTAAGACACTATTTAAATAGCAGTGATTTTAAATAGCAGTGATTTTAAGTAGCAGTGATTTTAAGTAGCGGTGATTTTAAGTAGCAGTGATTTTAAGTAGTGGTCATTTTAAGTAGCAGTAATTTTAACTAGCAGTGATTTTAAGTAGCGGTGATTTTAAGTAGCAGTGATTTTAAGTTGCAGTGAAATAAGCCTATTAGTAACAGTAACGACCTGTGATTTTTCAATACTAGGTACGTGAAATATCGTCCATCCTTTAGTAATAACCATTAACATGACTCTCCCTCCCTTGAAAGTTTTGAATCCACTGTTACTCCAAGAAAGTTGCACGAATCTTGCGGTTTTTTTTTTAAATTTGAGAATCAATATTTTGAAAGAATCCTGCTGGGACAGTTACACGATTTTGAGAGTTTACGCACACTGTTTTCTTGGAGTTTAAGGTGACACGATAGGATTTGCACCACGCACTAAATTGATTCAAAATTCCTTCGAGTTTTTAACGCAATTCTTCAGATTCAGGTGATATTACTACAGAAGTATAATCAGCAAACATCACTATATGATCCGAATGTAAATAATTTGGTAAATCATTTATGAAGATTAAACTTTTTAACCTCATGTCCAGAAGGGCCCAGGCCTGATGGATGTTTTGGATGTAGACATCACACCCAGACCAGGTGTGCGTCTAATACACATACGATTTTTTTCAAAGGCACCTTAAAACGGATATTGATTAAAAAAAGTTCTGAAATTTTCTGAAAAAAAAAATTGTGTGTGTATTAAGCCGGGCTCACACGATGCTACGAACACCTTCCAACGTTGGGCGCATCATGTGGGATATCCACGAACTACGAGTGGCCAGCTTACAGCGTCAAACGTTCGTGTTGGAAGGTGTTCGGCCGGCTGTCGGTCTTTTAGTCTGCTTCAAAGGGTTTTCTTTGTCATTGGTTAACATACTTGGTGGCATTGGATACATTCCCACACGACATGCACAAACATTTGTACGAATGACAACCGTGTCTTTTTAATATTTATTTTACGTGCTTATAAATATAAATAATAGGTAAGTACATCAGCTTTTTATTATGTTTTTATTTTAAATAACCACCCTAGCGGTGACTCTGAGAACTAATAAGGGGATGAACCTTCAGTTGGAACCAACTGGATTTGGATCCAACGTTTGTCTATCGTGTGGGAGCACACGTATCAAGATGTTCGTCCAACGTTTGACTCATCACTTGGAAGCAAATATTTGAGGCAAACGTTCGTAGCATCGTGTAAGCCCGGCTTTAGACGCACACATAGTCTGGGTGTGATGTCTACATCCAAAACATCCATCAGGCCTGGGCCCCTTTGGACATGAGTTCCGGAGGCCTTTTCCTCCTCTGCCGCCACCTTGGATAAACATTAAGTACGCGTGCCTGGCTTCCGAAGCTAATTAGCAAGATTCGTTCAACATTAAAATGGAATTAATCGTAGCAAGTCCCGGGAACCGTGGAATCGCTCGATCATAAATCTTAAATATAGAATTAATAGGAGGAGACAAACATCTGGGTGTAATAAAGTGGAGCATTGCACATATTCCGTACGCATAAATCAAGCGACACACGACCATTCTTTAATAGTCTGCCGGCATTCCAGTAATTACACCTCGGAGAGAACACATTCCCCGTTCTCCATCCCGTAATATAATAATTATGTGGCAGATAGTGTAGTCCCATATTGCGGATAATTCTTTAATGAGGCCGCTTTAAAAGTGCCGTTTATCACTCGATTAGCGAAATTTAAATTTATGCGGCGTTTTATGGCGAGGCAAAAATGGACCATCATAGGACTTCAATCCTTCATCTTATGTTCGCCTCGTAAAAAATTAAGTCGTTTATCACAATTTACGCAAACTAGACTAAGCGAAAATTCTCATTTATATACTTAAAGTGAAATATTGTATCATAGCCTGCGTTTAAATGGCACGATGTTTTAAGTGGCACAAATTTATTTTAGTTATTTAGATGATCAATCATGCCTTAAGTAATTTCAGAAAATTAATTTCGTTAAATTCATACTAATACCCCAACATTTCTAGTAAATTAATAGTATTTGAGGGTGCATACATTTCAACTCCGCGCATAAATTTTGAAGATATATTTCCATAATGTAAGTAGACAGTACCAAATTAGAAGTGGATGGTAAAAACAAAGTCGTAAATAATGCGAAACTACTGTGATGGTAAAGTTTACGTCCGCAGAGATTATACGATTAAACACTCCGGGCAAACAAACAAAGTTTATCGACAACAAACGGTACACCGATAGGAAATCATTTAATTTGCAATTCATCATGCTACCATAATCGCGGCAGCGAAAGTTTTTGCCCCCCATCTAGCCGAGCGTCTCAGAGTTGCAAGAACTTGCCCAAAAGAGATTCATTATTGATTGCCGGAGTCCTCCTCCACTAATTCTGTCCTCGTTGGGTATCGATCCCGAAAACTTTATTCCACTTAACTTAACTACAGCAACAATAATTCGTGTTTGTTTTAAAATTTACGAGACGCAGTTAAAACGTCGCCGTTTTAGATGTTTTAGTTTCGCCTCTCCCCGCAGAATTATTCGTCTGAAAACTTTACTTCGAGAGTTCGAAACGGGAAATCTGCAGCGGAGATTTTAACGTCAAAAATTTTAAACAAACTTCCTCGAATGAGTTTTCCAACAGTGGGATAAGCACCGGACGGAAAGCACTTTTCCTAATAGCATTATGCTATTAGGTGTGTACACACCAGGTTAAGTTTTGTTGTTTTTTTTGCTTCTTATGAAACTTTGCATTTGTGCGTCTTAGATACTACTGAGGGTAACAAATTATAAGAAGAATTCATTAACCACGTACAAATGTGATTTATAATCTATAATTTGTTATCTTGAGGAGGCGGAGGTTCACTTTGTTTAAACTCCGAAACCTGAATGAGGAATTATTTGCGAGCAGAAGTGGAGGAGGTGGGATCTTCTAAAGCAAGATGGATCCAGTCCGCGGACTGATTATATCTTGCCCGCGAGGAATTTTTCAAATCTCACTTAATTTTTCAAAAAATTTGTTAACAAGGAAATAACTTTCCTGAAAATTGGTATATGTTTAAACAACAGACGGATTTTGTGAAAGTTGTGCTTTGCCAACTTTCCAGGTTGTTGGTTATCGTAGATGACAATAAAATTGACGAACTAAATAAATATCCCACTTGGTGTAAAGAGTAACCCTTGTTAATCCTATCGTTTACAAATTGGTCCCCCAGGTTCTTTATGGTAATGTTTTCTTTTAAATATCATTAGTGGCTGAACGGCCAAAAGCCTACGCAAAAAATATCGATTAAAATATGTAACCACCAAATGAGTAAAGTAGTTTCAAAGCATACTACGGAGGGCCTTTCTTAACCCACCATTGGTGACGCAAATTTAATGGTGACGCCGGTCTGACGCACCGGGGTTTTCAACTGAACATTTTTCGAAACGTGTTACTGATGGTTCATGCTTTTTCCACCATTTTCGATTCAAACGCTATGCAGAAAATATGTAGGTGATGCCAATAAGACATTTTGAATGTTATAGCTCCTACCGTTGCGTAAAAAAAAATATTTAGGATGTCCTGTCCAGACCTAGAACCAGTCGAATATTTCATGAACAACACATTTTAGAAAAAAAGTGTTTCAGATAAAAGATTTTAAGATTTGAGAAGGCGCATTCAGTGGCGGTATTTGGGTCATGATAGTTAGCATTAGCAAGGTCAGACAGAGGTCATCTTTTGCTTTTAAATAGAAACTGCAATTTTTATATTACTATCTTCTTCTGCTAATTAATCTAAATAACTGTTATCTAAAACATTTTTTAATATGTCAGTTATATTAATTTTCATTTCATGTAATTAATTTTATTTATATTTGTTGACGTATCACATCTGTATTCAGCAGCAACGTGAATAAAACTATATTATTATTATTATTATTATTTGTCCCATGTTTATTGAGATATTCCATTTTTTTTAATAATTTGGCTTACGATACTTCGGTACTGTTTTTTTCGAAACAAAAAAATAATATGTTTTTTTTATCTTCATTTGAAATTAATGGTGGCACGTGCGATTTAAAAAAAATTCAAGACACAAAAATTGATTGTAGGAGGCACAAATAATGTCACCGATCCTGGTATATTTCAAAATCTACGAGAAATTTGCTTTAACTATAAAAACACTTTTAAAACTTGTTGTAGACGTGAGAAAATAGTTTTTATTATTTGTTCCCACTCCAATCAGTTTTTGTGTCTTGTGTATTTTTTAAATCGAACATGTTACCATTAATTTCAAATTAAATTAAAACTTTAAAATGTAGAAAATTAAACCAGAAGAAAAAAATTTAAAAAATCTTAAAAAAAATAAGCAGAAATCAAACAATAGAAAAAAAAATAACAAAAATAGAAAATAAATACAAACTTTTTATTTCTTCAAAAAAAAAAAAATACATACAAAACTTTTTATTTCTTCAAAAAGCTTGTGATTTAAAGATATAGACGTTCGTTTCTTCAAAAATAACATAAAACTTGTGATTGAAAGAAGAAAGTTGTTTACAAAATGTTTGTTTCTTCAAAAATACTTATTTTCTCTGAATAGAAAATTGTTGTTTCTTCAAAAAAAATATTGTTGTCTTCAAGTTGTTTCATTCTTCGAAGATGTTTTTTCTTTGCAGTGAAAATTCATGATGTAAAGAAAAATGTTGTCTAACGAACCTCCTTGTGTCTTATTTTCTGGATAGAAAATTTTCTTTCCTTCAAAAAAATATTGTCCGCCATTCAGTCACATCGAATATTTAATTATATATTTTAATTCAATTTTGGGATGAATAAATGAACAAATGAATAATTTCAGACGTATACACAACAATTATGGACCCGACCGAATACTTCTCGATCCCCGAAAAATCTTTCGGCCGGGCTGGGATTCGAACCCACACGGCACGCGGTGCAACCGGCACAAGCGCTAGCCTGTACCCACTACACCAACGGGCCCCCGGAAGTTGTTTATTTCGTCAAAAAGTTTCCCTTCCTTGTTGTTTTCAAGGCCATCTGTTTCTTCAAAATTCCTCTGAATAGAAAATGTTCGTTTCTTCCAAAAATGATTGTCTTCAAGTTGTTCGTGATTTGAAGAAAAATATTGTCTATAAGACGTTCGTTTCTAGAAAATTTCTCTGAATAGAAAATTTTCTTTTCTTCAGAAAATATTTTCTTCAATTTATTTATTCAAAAAGCTTCATTTTCTTGTATAGAAAACTTGCGATTTAAAGATAAAAATAAATAGTATAAAATAGACATACAAACACATTAAAAATAATTTCCTACACTAGTGAAATCGAAATTTAGGTATTCTTCAAAACTATAAAATGGTTGCTCAATGAACACAATTTTCATTCGTTTTTTAAATGCATTTAAATTAAGATTTCGAAGATTTATCGGCAGAGCATTTAAAAATATGCTTTTTGTTTATCAAAAAACAAAAATTCCACCATAAATTTTCAAAATATTGTTTTTATTTTTACTCATAGGTGTTTATTTTTTCAAAAACACTGAATCTTATTCGTGAAAAAAATATGTTTTGACTTTATATCTTCAATTTTCTTCAGTTAGATTTTCATAATCATAGAAAACCTTTAGTTCTTGTAATTGGTGTAATAAAATGATGTACGTCCCAGTATTTGAAACAAGCCCACATAAACACACTAAATACTGGGACGTACGTCATTTTATTACACCAATTACGTATTACCCAGTAATCATGGATTACAACACCAACAACTTTAGTTATTGATTAGTCTTCATTCATTGTTGGTTTTTTCTATTCGTAAAAAAATGGTGTTTTGACTTTATTTCTTCAATTTTCTTCAATTGTATTTTCGTAATCATGGAGAACCTTTATTAGTTCTTAATTCATCTTCTTTGTTTATTTCTTCAAAAATCACTGAATTTATTTTTTTTCTTCGACAAAGAATTATATTTTGACTTTATTTCTTTAATTATATTTTCGCAATCCCACAAAACCTCTAGTTCTTGATTAATCTTCATTCGTCATCCTCCAAAGATTTATTATATTTCTTGTTTACATCTTTGCTCAGCTTTATTTCGATAAGGATTTTCTTCCAAAGTTTCTTCACGTGGCAGTGATTGTATTGATCAGCAATCGACTTCTCGTTCCATTAGTGAGTAGTGGCTGTATTTTTAGATCCTTTGGTGATATGATTTTATCTTGATGTAATATTAATCTTATCAAAAAAAACTAAAAGATCTCTCGTTTATTGATAGTCTTAATGATTGTAGCTATTTCAAAATTGAGACAAAATATTCAAAATATTAAAAAAGAAGTTGAATATCTCAAAACATGTGACAAATAAAAAATGTTTCGGATAACAGTTATTTATTTATTTATTTAAGTCTTTATTTATTTAAGTCTTTAAGTATTAAAATGAATTAGCACAAGAAGATAGTGCAATAAAAAATTGCAGTTGAAAAAAAATGACCTTGGTCATACTGGGGCTATAACTTTCAGAATGTCTTATTGGCATCACTGAAAACATTTCTGCATAGAGCTTGAACCGAAAAGGGTGAATCACCTGGGGACCTTCCCTTGTGAGTAAGAGAGAGGTAAAGCGCTTTTAAAGCTCATTTAAAAAAAACATCGCCTGAGGAAATAACGAAAGCACTTGAGAGTTTTACATTTTGAGAACGTTAAATGTACCGTTTTTAAGTCAAAATATCTTAAAGAATACGCCTCTTTTAAAGGAGGAGAAATACTGGAGCAATTAGATGAATTGGCAAAGCCACACATCTGGCCACTAAATGTACAAATTAATTACTTTTTTCTTGGATGATTTAAAAGGAACAAAAATGCTCTTTCTCAATGTGCAATGTATTAAAACAAATTAAATGTATTCGAAGCACTAATACATCACTAGCATTTCAGTTTAATAGCAATACGTGAACATTGGTTGTCCAAGGAAAATTTTTTTGAACGGAAGTATTCGTTTTGGGGTCCTCAGAGGCAATTTCAGCGATATTTGGAAAAAAACAATCTACACTGGTGGAAAAAAATTAAACACTTGAAATTAGTGAAATTTCGACCATTAAAAAAAAAACAGGGGTTCTACAGGGGGCGGAAGAGGTTACGCTTAAGTTCGCATACATTACTTTAAAGAAGACACTTCAAAGTTTTTTGGCCTCAAAGATTCATCAAAATCGATTGAAAATACGCCGTTATGGCGCTTTGAAAATGGTCGAAATTTCACGAATTTCAAGTGTTTCATTTTTCTTTCCTTCAGTTTATATTTTTTTTCTAGAATCCTGACAATAAAAAAACCATCGTTTTCAGTAGAAACAACACAGTTTCATATAAAAATGTTGTTAACAAATTTGGTACATGTAAAAATGTCCAATTAATGACATATATGTTCAAATCTTACCTGATTTATACAGTTCTTCTGTTTTTCTCTAAACTTCCTATCCGAAATTCATAATAGTCATAAACATATAATCCACTCACGATCAACTTTTAGTTAATCATTAGAAAAGTTCTCTACAATTAGCTGCTGCGCAAAATTTAATAACAAGGAAATGACTCCTGAAAATTTGAATTTTATCAAAAGCTTTTCGGTTCTTCGAATTGTCAAATAAAGCTTATGTTCAAAGTTTTATTTCAATACTTGTATTTTTTTTAAATAAGCAGACTCACAGGCATAAACAGACACACAGAAATTGTAAAAATTATCGGAATCATCTCTAGAGACCTCAAAATGGATATTTCCGTCATGAATATACTTTCTACAGAAAAATTTAAAAAAATATATCGAAAGCAGTTATTTAAGTTTTGGCAGTTTTAGTTTATATTTTTTTTTCATTCAAAAATCAAAATGTTTAGGATATATTTTTTAACAAGAAATTTTGCCGGCAATAATTGTTAAAATTATTGTTTGTAGTTGGTAATCCATGTTTGTCAGGTGATTTAATATGAGAAATAGACTGTTGTACTTCCTGATATCTATTTTTATTTATTTTATTTACTGGACTAGTTTCGACTCCCTTATGTAGTCATCATCAGCAGTATTTTAGTTACTTCAAATAACGGATTAAATATAATAAAATATGAATCAAAACTGTTGGAGGTCTATTAATTAAATTCATAAGCATTATTTTGAATACATAAAACAAAGATATCACTCCTTTGTAATGTTTAGCCTAGAGCCGTTTAATCCAATAATAAACAATCATCACGGAATTCGCATTAAGAGCTTATATTTAGACAATCATTGCAGCTCATAAGTCCTTTGATCATGCCATAGTTTATAAATATTTTAACGTACGTTATTTCCGAAACCATTACTCCCGACAGCAGGCACTATTTCACGCATAGATCTATTTTCCGGGAAGCAAATAAATTCCTTCGGATAAAGAACATCTCACCTTAGATTTGTCTATAATTTACTGATTATTTCAAGCAATTACATAATTTATAAGCAATCTACATACATACATGTTTATTTGTTATCCTGTTTTTACGTTTTTGTTTCTTCTATTTTCTTTATCTCGAGATTTTTTTTCTTTTCGTCTCTTCAATAAATTCAACCACCCTTAATCTGTATACAGCATACCCTTAAGCCCCTTATTCCTTTCCACATAGCGCACATCTTCGTCAATCCGAACATGCCTTATAAGTGGTCTCAAACTATTTTCAAGATTTTTTCAGGCAAGTTATTCTGGCCGCTTTCACAACTTCTGGTGGCGTAAAAACTTCATCGTTTTTACTACCACTATTATTCATATTTTAGTTTTTAACCAGCAAACGTAAATAAACGTTATTATGACAAAAAAATATATAATTATTGCAGTTGTGTTGTTTCATGGAATTCTCTTTAATACTGTCAGTGTAATTTTTTTGTTAAGTAATAAATTATTACTAACTGAATAGCATTGCCCGTCGAACAACGCGCATTTATTTAATAAATTACTGATTGCAATGATACACAATCAAAACTAAAAAAAAATATTTATACGTACCGACGGTATCATAGTTAAGATATATCTAATATATAAAATTTTCGTGTCACAGTGTTTGTAACAAAACTCCTTCGAAACGGCTTGACCGATTCTTATGAAATTTTGTGTGTATATTGAGCAGGTCTGAGAATAGGACGGAAACTTATTTTTAATACCCCTAAATGATAGGGGTGGTCCACCGCAAATTTTTTATTTTTATTTTTTGGACAAAATTTTTTATTTTTATTTTTTTATGATTCGGCATTAAAAATTACACACAACCCTAAATTTTCACCCTTCTACCACTAACCCCTATTTTTTAATAGCGATTTTAGTACTTTAATAATTTTCTACTCTCGGCGATCGACCGCTCGATCAGTTATTCCTTTTCCATTGTTTGCGCCGACGGTTATTAATGGGTTTTAATGGGCTTACCCGGTAGATTCGTATCGATAAATGTAAATAAATAAGTAGCTGAAATTATAAAAAAAATATAAACAAAATATTAACAGCAAATGCTGCACTGAACTCAATTGCAACACTTGCATCCGATGAACAATTAAGTCGGCTTTAAATACATAAATTGGTGATAACGATTGATTTATAATACGCGCGCCATCTCTTGGTGGTTGGAATGTCGCTCGCGGTGGTGTTACGAATTAAAATATTCTGCAGAAGATTCTGTGCGCGGTTGAGAATTTTTTTTATTATTTTGCCATTTAGTTCAAATTCGTTGATTATTAAAAAAATTATGAATTTTTGAAGCAATAATTGCATGTTAGAGCGATCATGAATTTCAAAAATTTTAAAAAAAATATTTCAACTGGTGATACATGTTTTTATTAGTAACAATACACTTCTTACATTCTTTAACTTCAATGATTTTGTTATTTAGTTCAAATCCGTTGATTATTAAAAAAGTTATGAATTTTTGAAGCAATAATTGCACGTTAAAACGATAATGAAATTTAAAAATTCAAAAAAAAAAATTCAACTGGCGATAGATGTTTTTATTAGTAACAATACACTTCTTACATTCTTTAGCTTTAATAATTTTGTTATTTAGTTCAAATCCGTTGATTATTAAAAAAGTTATGAATTTTTGAAGCAATAATTGCACGTTAAAGCGATTATGAATTTCAAAAATTCTAAAAAAATATTTCAACTCGCGATATATGTTTTTATTAGTAACAATACACTTCTTACATTATTTAACTTCAATGATTTTGTTATTTAGTTTAAATCCGTTGATTATTAAAAAAGTTATGAATTTTTGAAGCAATAATTGCACGTTAAAGCGATCATGAATTTTAAAAATTCGAAAAAAAATATTTCAACTGGCGATAGATGTTTTTATTATTAACAATACACTTTTTACATTCTTAAGCTTTAATAATTTTGTTATTTAGTTCAAATCCGTTGATTATTAAAAAAGTTATGAATTTTTGAAGCAATAATTGCACGTTAAAACGATCATGAATTTTAAAAATTCTAAAAAAAAATTTCAACTGCCGATACATGTTTTTATTAGTAACAATACACTTCTTACATTCTTTAGCTTTAATAATTTTGTTATTTAGTTCAAATCCGTTGATTATTAAAAAAGTTATGAATTTTTGAAGCAATAATTGCACGTTAAAGCGATTATGAATTTCAAAAATTCTAAAAAAATATTTCAACTCGCGATACATGTTTTTATTAGTAACAATACACTTCTTACATTCTTTAACTTTAATGATTTTGTTATTTAGTTCAAATCCGTTGATTATTAAAAAAGTTATGATTTTTTGAAGCAATAATTGCACGTTAAAGCGATCATGAATTTCAAAAATTCGAAAAAAAATATTTCAACTGGCGATAGATGTTTTTATTATTAACAATACACTTCTTACATTCTTAAGCTTTAATAATTTTGTTATTTAGTTCAAATCCGTTGATTATTAAAAAAAATATGAAGTTTTGAAGCAATAATTGCACGTTAAAGCGATCGTGAATTTCAAAAATTAGAGCCTAAACCGTTTTCGGCCATTATCGTCACCACTCTGCCTTAATATATATGGACCATTCGCGGTCGACGGCGCAGTGTAGCGGAGCCGTCGTTCGTCACCCTTGCTTAATTTTTAAGGTCTACGCACCACTTTATTTGCTTAATTTTAATGGGCCACACACGGACGTCGTCGTCACCAGTTATCTGCCTTAATATATATAAATATATATGGACCATGCACGGACGACAGCGCAGCGCAGCGGAGCCGTCGTTCGTCACCAGTTACCTTGCTTATTTTTTAAGGGCTACACACGGACGACGGCGCAGCGCAGTAGTTACTTTGCTCAATTCATGATTCTGTTATCGATTTTAATACGTTGGCAGAAAAAAAAGGAAGAATGTTGTGTATCATAGAGCATTACAATAATAAACACTATGTTTTTGAATATTTTCTTTTTATGAATTATACCAATTCGAATTCAATATTCATAGTTAAGACAGGACAACGTCTGTCGGGTCAGCTAGTAAATAAATATAAATCTCGATATTCTATCCCCCTTATTAATTCATTCAACCCTTAACTAACGAGCTCGTTTATAAAAGTAGCCTCCATTGTTTTACAGACTAAAAAATGACCTCATCTACGAATTGATCTTTTCGGTGGATGCTTATTTACATCAACTGCATGCTAATACATACTTTTAAATTTGACTAATAATAAATGCACTTCCATGCAGTGTACACTCAACAAAATCTGGAAACGCAGTTAACGTGCTACAATGGATGGCTTGTTTAGGTGGTTAGTTGGCCGATTATTATTTCAGAGGGTCAGATTCTCCTGGGGGAGAAGGACTGGGCGCGACTAAATTATTAATGAGTATTTATTAAAGTATGAAACTACACCGGAGGGCACCACCGTACCAAATAACCGGAAAAAAAACGTAAGCTGCAGAAAGCCAGCTTCTCAAAGTTTAACGCGACTTTAATAGGTAATTAGCTTTTTACTCCGTGTTTACGCACGTATTCGTGAATTCCGGCGAAGGGTTTACGGTTTAGGGAATGGCTATGTATAATTAATGGCTATTTATTTAATATTATGTAAGGCCCATATTAAATTTTGCCTTCTAATTATTTTTGACGTGATTTTGTGGAGACCGGAGAAGTGTAAACAATGAAGAGTGTTTCAATCTGACGTTTTTTCAGCTCTTTCAGGGACAGTTGCCAAACAGGTACATATTAGTGTGTGGTATTACAAAAAGGTACAACTCTTTCGGAAGTTGTTTGCAGATTCGGAGGAGGCTTTATTTGCCATCCACCGCGACCGTTACAAAGTAAATAATTAGTCTTTCTGCCAACCAATTGTATTTGAAAAAAGCGCTGTTTTATGGGTAAATGATGGGGCCAAAGTGAGAATTGTAATGTGGAAATAGAAAAAAAAAACGGTAAATAGTAATTTGAGAAACTTTTTAATGCAAAATTTTTGTTTTTGGATAAATATTCCATACATATTTACCATATTCTTCTATATGTTTCTTCGATAGATGGAATGTACTATTTGACTCGTGCAAAGATGTAATTCTGATGGCACTTAATAAATATTATCATCATTATCATTATCGATAATTGCTCACAAATTTTGCATTCAAGAAAATATATTGGCAATCGCAATCGAGTACAATAATTGTACCATCGCTCCATAGTTATGGATCCCAAATATAACAATTTTAAACTCACGGTAATGATGAAGAGAATTTACAACAAAATTAATATATTGATGATGAGATAATTACACCTGGTTCAGTATTGGATGTAAGGAACGATATTTAAACGGACGGTATTAACCATGTACAAAGGATATTATTCTGTCATTTACGGGTTTTAAATCGCATTTTCCTTTCCTTTGAGTGTGTTGCAGGAAATGCAGAATTAATTACATTTAGCTGAAACAACTGCAATAGACAGTGAACCGAACAAAACTACCGACAAAAGTTTACAGTTTACTGCACAGTGTACGAGTGTACCTAATATTATATTAGAAATAAATTATGTTTGCAGTGACTGATTTTATTCAACAGATAATTTTCCACACTAATATCAAAGTAGTTTAGTAAACCCTAAAAGCCTACAAATAGTATTGAAATGTGGGACCTGCATGAGAAACCTTTAGATGCTGAAAAAATTACGGTTTGGTGCGGTATTGCAACCTTTGGGATTATTGGACCGAATTTTTTTGAAGAGAACAACCGAACTGTAATATCGGTTGAAGATCACGAACTATGGTTTCAACAGGATGGGGCTAGAATAGTTATGCAGTTTTTAAGGAATAAGTTTCCTGGGAGATTAATTTCCCGAAATGAAGACCTTGTCTGGCCAGCACGTTCTCCTGACTTAACGGCTCCAGATTGTTTCTTATGGGCGTACTTAAAGTCTAAAGTGTATCTAAACAAGCCACGCACACTGGATGAGCTAAAGAATAACATAATCGAGGCGCAGTTATGAACCACGCCCGAGAAAATATTGAAAAATGTATAGAGTTTAATGGTGGACATTTAAATTCTGTCATTTAAAAAAAATAATAAAACTGTTAAAAACTGCATTCAATGAGTATTGTTTTTCAAATTTTTACTTCTTTTTACAACAAAATATCTAATCACTACAGTGTAGCGAAAAACGTCGCATTCCGCTGCTGGACCCTGTACTACTCTTTTCAATCACATGAAACTTGAATACTTTTACATAAAAAGATGTTTAGGAATTTTATTTTATTGTGCAGTATTAATCAAATACGTACATGTAGTATCGAAACAATCGAATGCAGGAAACTGTCACAGTGAAAAAAGTCTGAACAATACTCGCTTGCAATGGCTCAAATAACGGAGAAACAGAGAGTTAAAATTTTTATGATTCTGGGATGGAGATAGAAGAAAAACCCAGGACGAAGTGGGCAATTTATTTAATAACTTGTATCCAGAATGAAACATTTAAGCAAAATTTGGTGGAAATTTCAAAAGACAAGTAGAACTGGTAGATCTCTTTCACTAAGTAATGAGGAACGTGAAAATACCATAACTTGAAGAAATCAATACACGAGGTTTTAACACGTTCGCTGCCACTGCAATTGGGATTGCACATACGCAAGTCAGGCGCACTAGCGCATCGGTCGCAGTGAACGTGTTAAAAAAGAAAAAAAAATCTTATAAAGCTTGTGTAGTTCAAGAATTATTTGAATTATTCTGTGAAGCAATAACGAACAAACTTGAACGAGATGCAAATTTTTATAAAAATATCTTTTTTTTTCAAACAAAATACACGTTACTGGTCTTCACTGGCATCGTGAATGATACACTTAATACCAGCAGAAAGTTAACGTCTGTGTAGTCAAATTTTGGGGCCATATTTTTTTGAAGGCGGATAATTATCCCGATTTCTTAGGATTTGAGTTAGTTCCTGCCTTGGCCCAGTTATTTCCGAATTAAGTGCATCCACATATACCTTATAACAGAATATGGCTTCAACAAGATGGAGCACCTCTTCATTTTATAATTGATGTCAGCCACTTTCTTAATAATACTTTTCAAAATACGTGGATGGGCGAAGATCTTGCCCGATGTAAGTTCATTACATTTTTTTATTTTCTTTGGGGCTATGTTAAAAACAAAATTTATGTGAATAGACCTGATAATATTGAATGGAGTTGAGACAAGAGCTTCAACTCCAGAAGTGACTGCAAAAGCAATTAATGATTTTAGAAATGAATGAATGCTTCACAGTTTGAACATTTTCTGTAAGTTTAGTTTAAATACATTATTCATTTATTACAGAATTCGTGTTCTACAATTTAAATTGTAAAGGGTTTTTCAATAGCAATTTGACACTTTTATTTTCTTATTGTGAACGCATTCTTGAACAAATTAGTGCGCTGTCACTGTCAAAATACGCAGTAACATTTTCATCATGCAAAGACTTACGAACGAAGAACATTTACAAGTAATTAAAAATTACTACGGAAATTCCGGGTCAGTGATTGCAACTTTAAGAGCGCTTACGTCAATTTTGGGTCCCCGAGTAGATGAGCAGTTCACAATTTCGTGAGACAATTTGGTGAAAAAATTTGAGTCAAAATATTCACTGTTGAATGTTCCCGTGCCAGTAAGACAACGCAGCGGTCGCAGCGTCCAGAATATTGCTGCCGTTGAAGTGTCCATCGCAAACGATCCAAATCAGTCGATTTCACGGAGTTCTCAGGAATTGGTCATCAGTCAAGCGTATTTTGCGAAAGAATCTTGGCCTGCACCCTTACAAGATCAAGTTTGCTCAAGAACTAAAGCCACTTGACCATATCAAGCGACGCACGTCGAATGGGCTCTAGAGATGTTAGCCGAAAATGACGACTTTCACCGCAAAATCGTCTTCAGTGATGAAGCGCATTTTTGGTTGAATGGCTTTGTCAACAAACAAAACATGCGTTATTGGAGTGCTGAAAACCCTCATGTGCTTCATGAGACATCACTTCATCCATAAAAAGTGACTGTATGGTGCGGTTTCCATGTCGGTGGCGTCATTGGGGTCACGTTACAGTCAATGGTGAACGCTACAGAGACAAGTTGCAGCGTTATTTCTTCAATAAATTGCATGGGATGGACATCAGTGGTATGTGGTTTCAGCAAGACGGTGCCACATCCCACACAGCTGGAGAAACAATCGACTTATTGAAGTCCAAGTTCGGTGAACGTGTTATATCGAGGTCCTGTCGATTGGCCGCCGAGATCTTGTGATCTAACACCTCTAGACTTTTTTCTGTGGGGCTACGTTAAATCGAAGGTCTATGCCAACAAGCCGGCGGCGTTAGAGGACCTAAGAGCCAACATCGAACGAGAAATAGCGGCCATTTCCGTCGAATTGTGTGGCCGAGTCATCGAAAATTGACTTCAACGAATCGACCGTTGCAATCGTGCTCTTGGTGGACATATGACCGAAGTCGAGTTCCATTCATAATTGCATTGATTGTACTTTAACCCAATAATAAAAGTTTTCATATATCCCAAATGATTTGCGAGATATTAAAAAAAAAGTTGTCAAGTTCTTATTGAAAAACCCATTAGAAGACGAAAAGTATCGTAATTTATTAATTATATTAAGATGTAATATGTTTTGATGTTAACGCTTAATTAAAGTATTGCTGCATTTTAGTTGTGTGGCCATATCAATTTAATTAAGTAGGATTGGAAGTTTTAAGTGTTCCATGAAGAGAATTGCTCATTTCTTACATACTTTCATTAAAAGATAGTGCCCTAATGTAACTTAAACTATCCCTTTGTTTACAGGATTGTGTCCCGAAACAAGAATACAAGCACGAGGCGAGGAACAGCGGGCGCTTGAGCAAACACAGAAACAAATAGAGGCAGTGGGCTTCGCCAGCACTTAGGCGCCGGGGAATAAAGTGAAATTGAACTGAAACAAAATCGGAATACTCTCTTTCGGATAGACGCAGCATTTAAAACGGTGTTCTGCATACATTTACATCGAACCTTTTCCCGTTACCAACCGTGCGTATAATTCGCGTAAAAACTTGACGTGACGGGAAATTGCGGGCTTTACTGGTAAATATAAAATAAAGTGTTTCATAGTGGAGTGGCCACGAGCAGAACCCATGGACCTGGATGGTGATTCTGCTGAAGTTATAATGAAATCCGACGAAGAGATGACACGTGACAAGCCCGCAGGAGCCGCCGCCACCAACCACAATCATTACACAAGTGAGTCTCCTCTTTCATGTTTTCTCGCGTTTCCTTCTGTTCTCTTTTTCTTCTATTTATATTGCGCCCGGCATTGTCGCCTCCGTGCCGCATTTCCGAATCATTCTATCACTTCACACTTCACACTTCGTCAGAGCGATGTCGCGCTTTATTTAATTATGAATGCCAGAACACGTGATACGCGCGGTGTTCATAATTTATGATGTATTCAAGCTTAGGAATATGTGTCGGTTATTCGGAAAGTCTGAAAAGTGCAATTATTCAAGTGCTCGTTACTAATAGAGTGCGAAAGTATTGATTACCTACTTTTAAAATGAACCGATACAAATATATACTTGATTCGATTAGTTAGTCAGGTATTCAAACAAAATTCATGATTATTACTGACGGAGTTTTGAAGTATTGATTATTCGAATAGGAACAACAGAATAATACATTCGTTACGCTTAGTTAGTCCATAAACAAGTAATCGTTACTTCAATAAGGAATTTGGAAGTATGATTATCTACGTTGAAAATTAACCGTTGTATTCGGTTTACGGTGTGTTAAAAAAATCGTAGTCGCCAATTAATTCTCCGGATTAACGCTTATTGTTAAATTTTTTGACGTTAACTTTTCTAATGAAAGCCACAAACATGCGCATTTGAGAATAAACACACTGTATAAGAACTTTTACTACTCATGTACACTCGGCGTTAAAAAAAGCGCCACTCGAAAAATTGCGAAAAAACTCGATTTTTCAAACCGTCGTAGCTTGGTTCAATTTGGTCGACAATTGCCCTCATTTACATTTTAACCAATGAAATCTAATAACGTTGATGAGATGATCCAATAAAATTCTAATTACGATGCGTAACAGACCACGCTGCATATTATGCATGGCAATTCACCCTGGGTGGTATCTAATCAGATAATCCCTCATGTTGGTTTTGCCTAGCAACGCGTTAGTACCTTTTCTATAGCATATAAAACGTCAGTTATTGCCGGACTTTTAAGCAGTTTGCTCCTGAATTCGATCTGTTTGTATTTTCGGGTGAAGTGTTAGTGCTTTCATAAGTAATAGTATTCATAGGCATTTCTCAAAATCTTGGTAAGCTCATTTTTATTACAATTATTGCGCCGCAAATTAATACACGTCTGACACTTGGTGTCACTAAATTTAACTTTTCAAATTATGAAGTGTGAACTTTCTGTTCGGCCAATTGTCTTCTCGAATCTAACTCGTGACTGATTTTTCCTAGGCAATTATTAGCGTCTGGATCACTCTTGCTTGTTGCTTCTAGAAAATCTGCACTCCTGCTTCGCAGTCGTGCCGATTTTCGTCGCAACAAGCAATCGTGATCCTGCCGCTAATAATTGCCGGCAAAATCATAGGCACTCGTTATATTACTGTTGAAAATCGATTAATCTTTCAGTTTGGGAAAGATTCAAGTTTTATCTTTAAGAATGTGTAGTTGATTTTGACCCCAAGTCCAACCCACCCCCCGTAACAACGCGATGGAAAAAAATGTTTTTTTTGTAAAAAATTGTCTAACTTTGACAAGTTGTACCGTGCGCAAAAAAAACGGCGGGAGATTTCACCACAATGGCAGAAAAATTTAATGAAATTCTTTCAAATACCTTAAAAATTCGAGTCGTTTCGATGATTTGCAGCAAAGTTATGAATATTTGAAAAAAAAATGACAAGTCTTTTGTTTGAAATTTTAATTAAAATGAACAAATTTTATCACCCTGTCGAAAACATTTTTTTTGCACTAGGGGTGACAGAGGGTGGAATGAAACTTATACTTTTCAGATCGCAAAGAATCATCGGCTTCTGAGCAAAATTGACCGAGTTATGACCGAAATGAAATTTTTACAAGTTGTAAAAATTCAACATTTTCTGTCAATCCAAAACACTTTTTGCAGGGGTTTTCAGGGGGTCACGAAAGTCTAAAACTTCTTAGATCGCAAAATTCCATCGAGTTTCGTGCGAAATTCGCCTAGTTATGGCCAAAACGGCGCAATGTATTTTTTTTTTCAAAACTGCATAACTTCGCACCAAATCATTGCACCGACTTGAATTTTGGAGGAATTTGGAGGAAAATGATTGAACTTTATTGCCATGCTGACCGATTGAGTCCACGATTTTTTTGCACATGGTACAAGAAACCAAATTTGCACATTTAAAAACATTTTTTTTTCCTTTAGGGGTGGCAGGGGGTGGAATCGTTTTAGCAACAAAACAATTCACATGACGTTGAAGAGAACATTTGAAACCATTCAGACTGCAAAAGTTCATCGATTTTGGTGCAAAATTACTCAAGTTATGGCCAAAAAAGTGAAAAATTATCCTTTTTTTTTTCAAAAATTCATAACTTTGCTCCAAATCATCGAAACGACTCGAATTTTTAAGGCATTTAAAGGAAATTGATTAAGTTTTTCTGCCATTGTGTTGAAATTTCCTGTCGATTTTTTTTGCGCACGGTACAGCTTGTCAAATTTGGTAAATTTTTTACATAAAAAACATTTTTTTCCATCGCGTTGTTACGGGGGGTGGGTTGGACTTGGGGTCAAAATCAACTACACATTCTTAAAGATAAAACTTGAATCTTTCCTAAACTGAAAGATTAATCGATTTTCAACCAAATTGAACCAAGTTACGACGGTTTGAAAAATCGAGTTTTTTCGCATTTTTTCGAGTGGCGCTTTTTTTTTGACGCCGAGTGTATGTAAAAGTAGAATTTTCACAATATGTTAACTACCTTTTTCAAACTAGAGATTAAAATACTTATACCTCTATATCATATTTAGGTATACTGAAAGCCGATTTAATTTTTCTGATCCTCATGAAAACATACAAAATAAATATAATTAAATAAACATTTTAAGGAATCCATATAAATAATACGAGCAATCATTTAAACAATGCAGTTCAGTGTTATAAAAAAATGTTTGATAGGTGTTATAACGAAAAAAAAAATAGATTTGAAATATACCGTGTGTCTCACGAAAAAGGCGCCAAGCTCTAGAGACTTTATGTTTGACTTAAATTGAAAAAAAAACAAATATAATATTAAATCGCATCTCAATTGCTATAATCTGCTTGTATAGCCAATTCTGTGGAATCTGGCGGCCGAGGTCGTAAAACGGTCGGTCCGTCCTGAGGATCGACGCACCCTCGAAGAAAAGGTATTGGTGGTTCGCCTAATTACATGCCATACATTTATTACTGTCCTTTGCTCCTATTGGTATACGCACTTTTACACCAGTACTTCTTAACAAAGATTGGTTTGAGATAAAAAATATTACGTCCCCTACTTACCGAGCTCCGACCCTCTTTTACGACCACAGCCGCCAGATTCCGGAGAATGGGCTATAACATATTTTAATTTTATATTTTTTTTTAATTATTAAAACTTTTTTATAGAGCATTTTCTGCGCTATTCAACGACATAATCATTTCATAGGCTTGCTTTCCTTTGAGAAAAACGTAAAACCTAAAGAAAAAAAAAAGTTGGCCATGATTTTTTTTTATTATTAAAAAGAAAGTAAATGGCAAGAAATAGTGTGCCATGAAATTTGGCAAAACAAAATCTGCCGATGCTAATAGCTTGATATTATTTTTATGTTTGAAAAACCATATATTCTATCATTTCATCTTCATTTTATTTTATGATTAACAATATATGTTAGAGCAGCATAATCTGTAAAGGCGCCAATATCATCGTTCCATGTAGGTATCGTCTGTGCATCTTGAATATTACTCCTTATACGAAAATTGCTCAAAGGAATATTGTTTTTGGGATCTGAAGAATCAGAATGGTCTTCAATATTTTGTATAACATCCTCTAATTGCTCACACTCTTCATCAACTTCCATTTCTTGATTGCCATTCAGATCCAATTCATCAATTACCGATTCTTGATCAGATGGAAGAGAATCGTATTCAGTGTAAAACTCCTCTATCGTAAAATCTACTAATTTGAGGGGTAACTCGTCCAACTTCCTTCGATCCATGTTTATGAACGGAAAGCTAAAATTAATTATAGATAGAAACGCCAAAGTGGCGGAATCTATTGCCTGAATGCTGTACTAACTACACTCATGAGATCTGCAAGGTCGAAACCGGTCTGTAGGTGTTCTGATGGGGGAACAATATTTAATGTTTAATTATAGAATTTATTGTGATTACAACTTCTGATTTTTTCTGCCTTATTTCCGGATGTACCACCAAATAATTCCCAAACTTATTTAACTAAAATACATTTTTGGCCTAAATATAATCTCAACCACTGAGGACAATTTTATTACAGCGTAACTATTTTTTTATTACAATTTAACAAAAATATATAACTTTTATTTTATACACACAAGTCGGCGTACCAAGAACAACTAACTCAATAAATGAATTGGAACAGGAACCTGCAGCAGTGCTTATATGAGTCATAAGTATTATATTATATAAACTGGTACATATTCTTAGCGCTCGTGCAGCAATGAAGAGAAATTTATTACATGGTGCATTTCTTGTACCGTTGTGCAGTACAGAGTTCAGAAAAGGTGATAGTGTACCACTAAGGGCCCTATCACACCAAGCCACCATGGTTGCGGCACCAGTGGCGCCACCAGTTAAATGTATTAAGTGAAATGGAACATAACATACCTGGTATCGGGGTGTCATGTAACAGAGGCCAATACCAACTTTCTTATTTTAAATGCAACACCCTGTATATTATTCAATTTTTGGATTGTTCAGAAAATTCTAGACATATTTCATGTACCATATCCTATACCTATCTTCAACTGTTTAGGAAACAAACACACACACAAACAAATTGAAATTTTTTTCACGATCGCAATAGTTTCTCGTACTTCGTAACGGAGAAATTAAAAAAGAATATTATTTGATTACAGAAATTCGCTACGAAACACTCAAAAACTAATTAGTAAAAAAACAGTTGAAGATAGGTACATGAAATATGTCTAGAATTAAGAAAGTTGGTATTGGCCTTTGCTACATGACACACCCTGTATAAAAAGTTTTTGCTAAAAAAAATGCGCAACCAAAAATACTAATCGACGCATCCGAACGTTTTTTCGAACACTCCCCCATTTGTTTATTATGGAATTTATTCCGTTTGGCTGATACACACTGTATATTTATTATACACTCCTTTTCGGATAGAGGTCAATGACCCAAATACAACTTTTATCGGTAAAGGTGGAATCAGAATCCATCACAAAAATATACGCAACACTGACTTTAACAATGCTAAGACAGGAACTGAATTTGTTGCTTACAAAACTATACATGATGTTAAGAAAATAAGGCAGGAAGAGAGATTTAAGGTTATATCAGGCTGAAAGACCTCTGGTCAATTGCTTGTTAAGGTCATTTGTAAAAGTGTCTCAATAAGTATATTCTCTCTCTCTCTCTCAGTTGATGGATCAAATAATGGCGGGATTAGCATGGTGTAAAACGGGCGTGCATTCAGCCAATCAGAAGATTAGGTTTAAGCGCGTAAAATATAAAATGTTCCTCCTATTCACATTCAAATTTCGAATTCGAAAATTGCTTTGTACGGAGGAAGTAAACACGAAATAAGTTTTTATGGTTTAATGATGTCGCCCATAAACGATAATAATATTTCGCGAAGTAGGTATTTATACCTTCGGACATCAAATATCTATTTTATTGTGTAATAAAGTTTAATCGACCGGTCTATCGGCTCGTTCAGTTCAAAATATTTTTGACACTCATCCGCGGATTATGATTTTTATTGCTTGCAATCGAATAACGTCACTTACTCGATGAAATAAGCAATTCCACAGTCGAGCAAGTATTTTTTTGTCGGTGGAGATGGATTCAATTATTCAGCATTATGCACTCTACTCTAATGAAAAATCAATAGTTGTGGACATAAATAGAGTGAGAGAATTCAGTAATACCTTTAATGTATGCAAAGTGCATACAATTCATAAGGAAATGTTGGATAAGAAATGCAGGATTCCTAAGAACTAATATTTTATTAATCATCATCCTAGTTGACTTTATTACATAAATTAGTTAGTAACGTTTTTTTTTTGTTCACGAAATATTATTCAATAACTAGGCTACTAAAATAATAATATTTGGCAATAGAATTAATGGGCACTAATATAATATTTTTCAATAGAATTAATAGGCTACTAAAATAATAATATTTGGCAATAGTAAACCATATGATTAATTAATTTCTCACATATGGTGAAACATAATTATATAATTTGATTAATTAAAACACTTGGTTTTGTTTCACTGCTTTGTTTCACTGGTCGAAACTAGTCGGAGAGACAAATAAAAGCAGTGAAACAAAACCATGTGTTTTAATTAATCAAATTAATAGTGAATTATGTATAAATGAAGGACTACCTGTGGGAAATTAACTCACAATTAAAATATGTCCCTCCTCATTGAGCAATCTTTTACCTTTTCAATATGTTTTCAGATGTGCGCTTCAAAATATCTGCGGCATTTATAAATATTTTATCTTCCCGAGAATCACAATTTATTCCTGTAGATTCTTTCCTTTAAGTCTAGTGAGCTTGGATGCCACAAAAATTTAGCTATATTAAGGTCTTCGTGCTGCTTATGTGTTCAATTAATACATTAGAGGTGTAACATGTGGCACCATCCTGTTAAAAATACTCTTTCATTAGTTTGATTGAGCTGCTCAACAAATTATTAATTTATTTACTTTCCTTCGATTTAAATATCTGACAAACCGGTGTTAATATCCATTGATTAATAGCATAGGTTTTACACGTCAAATATTCTAGTAGCGATTTAATTGTACTCTGTGTTAGCAGCTGTTTCAAACTTTCGGTTTAGATTCCAATTAAAGTTTGGGGTCGGATTTTGTTCGTGGGCCACAATTAATTATTAATACTACAGGTAAACAATATGTAATTATTGCGAACCCATGCATAGGATTTTCAGGTATTAATTAAATAAGTTTAAATCAATTCAGAGTGTTCTCGAAATACTCATTTGTTGAAATATAAATTGGGATATATTAAGAAGAAATTGGAACCGGAGCTTAAATAAATACGATGATGCCTGGAAGCGTCGCAAATAGTTTCTATGGGTCACTCTAGTTGATTTAAAATAGTCGTGATCGTTCCGCGCCATTGAGTGAAAAACTAATACACTTCGGAGTGATTGAGTGTTTAAGACTGCTCAGAAACGGATCGTATTTGGTATCAAACGAATATGACATCTAAATGTCAATGATCACATTCTTATTATTATTATCTTTAATATAACAAGGTCATAGTATCGTACGTATTAAAAGAAATATTTTGCATAACGTATATTGAAATTTCGGCTTTGTAAATATTTCAACGGACTTTTTTCTTATTCGTTTTTCCTATCTTCAATGTTTTCTGCTTTGTAATATAGTAAGAAAATTTTAGGTAAGAAAAAAAAAGTTCAAACATTTCTATAGGTATTTCATTGGCTAATAAAATCTTCAACTTCTTCATATTTTCGTCGGCAAGTATTCCCTAATGTTCTAGCATCATAAACAGGTTCAAGTTTTTTCCACTTAGCATCTGCGATAGATTTTTTGTGGTTGATCTTTTCGGAGTTTATTGGCCAAAACGGAAAGTGGTCGTCATCAGAACCATCATCATTAGAAAAATAATAATCATCATTGGAAGAAATATCTATTTCAATAGTGCCTTTATCAGAAAACACTGAAACTTCAAGTTCTGAATAATCAGAATCCTCATCCGTGATGCTAGCCTTGACACTTCAGGTGTTAAGGCTAGCATATCGGCTCGCAAACCTCTAAATAAAAAAGCTTCCTCCATATTTTTTAAAGGCGTTCTAAAGTTACCAGAACTCAATTTGAAAACGTTGCCAAAATGATCGAAAATACACAAAGCGTTCAGGACTGTTTTATGGACTTTTTAAAGAATTTTTTTCGGACTTTTTTTAAGACTGTATTGAGGATATTTTCTTTATCACGTTTTTCAGGACTGTTTTAAGAACTTCTTTGTTTAGGACTGTTATAAGGACTTCTTTCTTCGGGACAGTTTTAAGGACTCTTTAAAGAACTTTTTTCGGACTTTTTTTAAGACTTTATTGAGGATATTTTCTTTCAAGAATTTTTTTCAGAACTATTTTAAGAACTTCTTTGTTTAGGACTGTTTTAAAAACTTCTTTCATCTGGAATGTTTTATGGACTTTTTTCGTACTTTTTTAATTACTTTATTGAGGATATTCTCTTTCAAGAATTTTCTTCAAGACGTTTTTCAGGACTATTTGAAGAACTTATTTGCTTAGGACTGTTTTAAGGACTTCTTTTTTCAGGACACTGTTAGGGACGTCTTTCTTCAGAACTGTTTTAAGCACTTTTTTCTTCAGGATTCTTTAAAGAACTTTTTTAGGACTTTTTTTCAAGACTATTTTGAGGATATTTACTTTCAAGAATTATTTCAGCACGTTTTTCAAGACTGTTTCGAGGACTTTTTTCTTCAGGACTGTTTTAGGGATGTCTTCTTCAGGAATTTTTAAAGAACTTTTTTGGACATTATTTTGAGGATATTTAGTTTGAAGAATTTTTTCATGACGATTTTCAGGACTGTTTTAAGGACTTCTTTCCTCAGGAGTGTTTTAGGGACTTTGAAAAAAACTTTTTTGAGACTTTTCTCTCAAGAATTTTAGGATATTTTCTTTGGGAACGTATTTCTGGACGCTTTTTGGGATTTTTTTTATAGGATTTTTTTAAGGCCCAAAAAAGTTCTTACAATGTCCTGAAACAAAGCCAAGGTCCGATGAAGTATCGAAAAAAGGTTGAAGAATTTTTTCATTAAGTTTTTCAGGACTGTTTTAAGGACTTCTTTCTTCAGGAGTGTTTTAAGGACTTCTATCTTCACGACTGTTTTAGGGACAGTATTGCACAGCATACTCAGAAATTTATAATTGGTAAATATAATGTAAATTCATAAATTATATTGCAATATTAAAACAAGTATAATGTGGCTCAACAACTGCAAAACTAGAACAATATTTACCTTTTGTAATTTCGGGTAATCACTAATAGCAGCATGGAGCACATGCGCATATAATTGAGGATATGTTTTGCAAAACAGTATATAAACAATTTTCTACATGGTACTTGGTACTTGATGGTACTACTAATCATGGTGATGGTTGCGACCGTTACTACGTGGTAATTCATTATAGAAACACTGAATAAAACACTTGCTATGTTTTTACCACGTGGTAAAAAACATAGTAAGTGTTTTATTCAGTGTTTCTGATGGTACTACTTTTGTGGTAGGTAATCCTATGAATTACATACCCTATAATAAAGATACAAATATCCTAAAAATAAAAAAAAAACACTCGGCATGAATTACATGAAGGAGCAACCTTCTTCAAATTGTGATGATTAAAAATCTATGTTCTTCTAGTAAATTAAATTTAAGAGACACGCGTATTCATTAATTACAAGATTAATTATCTGTAAAAAATACAAACAATTTTGCAACATGTTGGGACGTAGCAGATGAATTATCGTTGTATCTCCAGCGACCAAACGTACATTGCCGCTGCAGTTAAAATCGAACATTTCCGACCACAAATAATGCAGCGGAAATGTGTCTCAGTTACACCAGGAACAACAAAGATATAAATGATTAGTTCCATTTCAGACAATCTGCCGACATTATTCAACACCCATTCGAAAAACAGGGCAGCACAGTAGCGAAATCTATCGCATTAGAGATAATTTATGACGCGACGCCATTTGTTCGCACACGCAAAACAAGTCTCCAGACATTAATTAAATTCCAACCATTAATATTATCTCTCTGATTTTATAGTAAAGGTTAATTCTTGTAAATGGAGTTATTTATAAATATTTTCAAGCATAATTATATCGTGTGATCCACACAATTTCTTCGTTCTTTAAAACTCTATAAAAATTAAAGTCGCTACTGTAAAGGGGGCGCGACCCCGCTCGCTAAGGCGACCTCTGCAGAGAAAGGGTTGCAGCTCGCGAACAGAGAGGAGCACTTCCAACACAGAAGTGGCCGTTGTGCCCCCCCTGTATTTGGGATTTTTTGAGCCATATCCGAACGTTCCAACTCGAAAACCCAAAAAGCCTTAGCATTTGGCGTAAACCTCTGCATCGCGAAAAATCGATTTTCAAAAATTCACCCCCGAGTCTAGGGGTGAGTTGGAAAATTTCGGTTTTCACGGGACCCTAGAGGACGTTTTCGGCTTTCAGGAAAAAATAAATATTGTAAAAAATTTTTTTTGTGGAGTTGGCAACACTTTTTTTAGGGCGTAGTTCTAGGGGGTTGAAATTTTAATAGTATTTGTCTTGAATTATTTTTGATTTTTCATAAAAATTTCAAATCGATAGCTATAAGGGTTTGGAAAATATTTGAAAAAACGTGATTTTAGCCTTACGCGTTTAGAATATATAAAAAAATAATTTATTAATTAACGTTTTCATTGAAATATAAATTATTGAATAAAAATTGTTCGTGGTTGAATCCTCTAGCTGACTAAGTCAATTTCCTACCATCTGCGCCTTTAACCGAATTGCTTTCAACCATCCTTTCTTTAAATGGAAAGTTTTCATACTTGTTGCTGAAATCATTAAAATATTAATGAATTAATTACTACTAATGCTAATTTAAATATTTAAATTAGAAGTCTATTAAAGCATTGATTAAGTTATAAATGCAAAAAATGATTGACTTTTTAAATTAAACTGTAGTCCATACAGCCATAAAAAAGGAGAAATTGAACACTGCTGACTCTTTTCCAATTATACTTTTATTGCCAATTTATTATCGCAGCATGATCCGCGCTCGCTTATTATTAGACCTTTAAATATACGATCCTCCGAGTCTTCCCATTCGGAACAATAAAACGTTAATACAATTTATCATTTTATATTCCTTATCTAAAATTCCTAAATTCAATTCGCTTCCATTCGATTTGTATTAACGACAAATTAAAAAAAAACAAATTAGTTGTAGAGTAAGCAATATTATCTTGCGTTGGTGGTTTTTAAAAGAGACGTAAATATTAAAAAAATATATATTTTGAGGGTACGCGATGTATTTTTACTTTCTCCGTTACGTACGAGAAAGTATTGTGATCTCGAAATTTTTTTTACGGAAATATTCGTTTTGGGGTCCCTAGAAGCCATTTCAACAGTTTCTGAAAAAAAAATTGTGTGTGTGTGTGTGTGTGTGTGTGTCTGTCTGTCTGTGCGTGCTGTATCCTTATTTGATAATCTGAAGAACTGAAAAGCTTTTGGTAAAATTTCGTACACCGGAAGTTAACTGTTTTTTGTTTTTTCCAATATTTTTTTAAATATAAAAATATCACAAAAATATTTAAACAAAAAAATGAATATCTTTCGCTTGAAAATATTTTTCATAAAATCATTGGTATTCGAGAAAAAAAATTGTTATTATTTTTTTATTTTTGGTTCATAATTATGAAACGATAATAGTTACAGCAAATTTATGTTAATAACAATTTTAGATAATGCCATAATGAACAACTTATAAAGAATAAGTTTCTTTCGAAATTTCTTTAAGTTTTTGAATAAACTGAGTTTTTAAATTTGAAGTATAATTTTTCCATCTTTCATAATTTTGACGTTTTAAACGTCAGTTTCATCCGAGTCTACAAAACGCTCGATGTACATTTAAAATATGATTTAATTTGACAATAAACCATGAAAGCGTAAATATAAATATTACCATCAAGTCAGAGAAAGTAACATGATGGCCACATCACTTTTTTTTCTACTTTAGAATTTCGCGGACAATTGTTCTACGGTTCTTATTTCTTGAGAATTTTCCTCGGTTTTTCTTGTATCGATATATTATAATTTTATATGGAATCTAGACAACCACTAAACTTTTTACATTTAAGGTTTCCTTCCGGCACTTTAAAGCACTAATGATGCTTCCAATACTTTAGACTATGTTCAATTAACTTATGTATCCCTAAATATTAAATTAATACCGCCGTTTCCTATACGAAGAAGAACAGCAAACTTTTAATCAAACGCCAAGACCGATAATAGCAGAGCGTGGGAAGTACTACTATGCAACTGCAGAGTGGCCTTTAGGGGGCCTCGCCAGAGCTCAGTGTTATATACTCGAGCGAGCTTTTTCTTTTAGGCAATTTCTGATGGTTAAAAGCGTATAGAAAATGTTTGTATTAAAACCCCTAAATATATTATACGTCATCAATTTGACCGATAGGAATTTAGCCATGAATTTCTACCATGAACCCGGCGCCTCCGCCATTGTTGCATTTACTAATTTCTAAGTAATCTCTGCTAATTTACTAAAAACGGATAAAAATTCATAATTGATCAAATAACAGTAATGCTATAATAATAACAGTAAGCTTTTAACTTAGGACTTACCTCGATTTTTAGATAAGACCTACCGAAACATCGTCAATTAAAAAAAATCTAAACTCATTAGGAGTAGTTTGGAATTGACATTTTTGGTCACAAACGTTTTAATGGGCTCTGTTAATAAGATTAACTAATAACAAAAGGACAGATATTTTTCATATACAGGGCAGTGGCGGCTCGTGGAACATGTTGATGGTAGAGCCACTTTTACAGTTTATTGGATGAAAGATGCAAATTAAATACCGGCAAAAAAATCAAAAATTTGCACATTAAAATCAATCACGTTAACAATCTAAAGTATAGACCAATAAAAAATACTCTTAATTAAGGTAAAAACCTAAAATATAAACACGAAAATATAGCGAATATCGAAAATTCTCGGTTAAAAAAAAATGCAGACCAAAAATCCAAAAATTTCACAAAAAGAAAGTTTAACCAAAATAAAGAAATATTTAGGGCAAAAAAACTCTAAAATTTGGAACGAAGAAATGAAAAATACAGGTCGAAGATCTAAAATATAGGCCAAAAAAAGAACAAAAAATGCAGGTCTAAAAATAAAAAATGCAAACCAAAAAATTCAAAAATCAAGGAAAAATTACTCATTAGCTCAAAATATGTTGCCGACCAGAAACTCGAAAACGGCAGTCAAAAAGTAACCAAAAAGTAAAAACATTCGCCCATATAAAATGATAATTCAAGTAAAGTAAATTTTAAATGAAGGGGAAGAAATCAAAAACTGTACTTCAAAATATCGATAAAAAAATTTAAAAAAGTCGCGTATAAAAATCAATCATTTAGATTTAAAAAATCTTAAAATCGACCAAAAATTCGATCCTAAAAATCAAAATTGCTGATCAAAAACAAACAAATCGAAAATTTAGAAGAAAATTTAGGCTAAAAGATCAAAAATTTAAACCAAAATATCAAAATCCCGCCTTAACAATAAAAAATGAAAACAAGAAGATTGAAAATGCAAGTACTCAAATTGCCATTTTCAGCACTCGGGGTGCCCCAGAAAACAAAGGAAAAAACTCAAAATTTGCTTTGTGGCCAAGGAAATTTGCACTCGGCGATTTAAAGAATTGTAAAAAATGTATTACCCCAAGAATTCGCTTCAAATATTCAAAAATAGTGTACTTTTGATTTGCTGCGAAAACAACGACATGCTCCTGTAGTAAACAAAGGAATAAACTCAAAATTTGCTCTGTAGTGGAGGAAATTTGAACTCAATGATTTGAAAAATTGTAAAAAATTAATCACTTGTAGAATTAGCACCAAAATACTAAAACTACGCAGAAAAGAGTGCATTTTTGATTACTTGTAAAAATAATTGCAATATTGCTACTCACAACAACATGAATTGACTCAAAACTGCACTGGAGGGAACGAAAATTGCACTCAATGTTTTGAAAAATTGTAAAAAAAACAATCACTTGCAGAATTAGCTCTTGATTAAGGTAAAAAACTAAAATATAAGCACAAAAAATCGAAACTTTAAACAATTATCGAAAATTCGCGGTTAAAAAAATGTGAACCAAAAATCCGAAAATTTCAACAACAAAAAAATCCAAAAGTATAACCAAAATAGAGAATATTTAGGGCAAAAACTCTAAAATTTGGAACGAAGAAATAAAAAATACAGGTCAAAGATCTAAAATATAGGCCAAAAAAATTAAAAATGCAAACCAAAAAATTCAAAAATCAAAGAAAACAAAATTAATTTTGCCATTTTCAGCCCCCAAAATAACTCTTTAGCTCAAAATAAGTTGCTGACTAGAAACTCGAAAACCTCGGTTTCTGGAAGTCCCACAATTTTTTTTATTGACAAATAGTGTTTAGTCACAGACTCGAAAAAAAAAACAAAAAAAATGTTTGAAGAAAAATTAAATTTATTCGATTTTAGTCAAAAAGTAATAAAAAAAATTCGTGATATCAAAAACTGTCAAAAAATATCGACAAAAGAATAAAAAAGTTGCGTATAAAAATCAATAATTTAGGGCAGGGGTCTCCAAACTACGGCCCGCGGGCCAAATACGGCCCGCGACTTCATCGAGTCCGGCCCGCCGCAAGCGTTACATTTTCCGCAAATGTCACTTTTAAAATTCTATAACGATTTTTCGTTACAGGTTTTGAAATTAGTTATAAAATTGATTATATCTTGGCCCACTAGGTTATTAAGAATTGTATATAGGGCCCGCGATGGGAAAAGTTCGGAGACCCCTGATTTAGGGTAAAAGAATCTAAAATATAGGATAAAAAATTAAAAATTCGATCCTAGAAATCGAACATTTTAACAAAAAAATCGAAAATTTAGAAGAAAATTATTTTCTTTTTAATTTGTAAAGACACATTATTCATAATTAGTGTGTCAAAATTTCAACCATCTGTTGGAATTCACATGTGAATTTCTAAAAAATGCACTTTTTTGGTCATCAAAATTTGCTCTCTATTGCAACCATTTTTGTTGAGGTAAAATTGCAATTATTTTTTTTAATTTGTAAAGACATTATTCAAAATTAGTCTGTCAAAATGTCAACCATCTGCTGCAATAAATGTGGAATTCCCATGCAAATTTCTGAAAAATGCGCTTTTTTCGTCATCAAAATTTGCTCTTTAGTGCTACTATTTTTGTTGTGGTAAACTTGCGATTATTTTATTTGGAAATTTGTGAAGACACAGTATTCAGAAATAATCTCTAAATTTTAAGCATCTGTTGAAATTAATGTGGAATTTTCATACAGGTGTTGTTTAACATTTAAAAAGTTTTTTAGGAATCAGTTAAAAATTCTTGCTAAGCTTGAGTCTACAGGTGGTGCCATCGCTCCGTGGCTCTAAATAACGAGCCGCCCCTGATACAGGGTGTCCCATTTTAAATTTCTACCCCAAATATCTCGAAACCTGAGCAATATGGCAAAACATGTTTCAAATAAAAGTTGTAGGGTTCGGAGGGGGTCATGACCTTGGGGTCAATTTTCAAGGTCAAACGAAGATCAACTTTGATTTTTCAAATAAAACCCCCTATTTTTTATTACGGGATCGTATTCTACACAAACTTAGGAAACGTGTTTTTATTTAAGTGCTGTTTTTACGAGTTTTTTCACGAATTTTGTCCGTCGTATGGGCAACAACGGATTAAACACACACGCGATTGGTATTCCATATATTTTATTGCCGACAATTGTTAAAACGTGCCACCCTTTGTGGTGTAAATTCGTGGATGTGATTGCCAGCTCCGAACGTGAAATGTTCGCGTGAAACCGAAATACCACAGCAATCAAAGATTTTAAAGGCATCATTAAACCAAAAACAAAATATGATGTATTTTACAGGCATTGTTGCTATATATAGCCTGCTCGTTAAATTTTCCCGTTGCGCCTCACAGAAGGCATTCAGTCTGGCATGTAGAACCGCCATAAATACAGGAGTAATTGGCAGAAAATATTAAAGGGCACAAAGGTGAGACGTCTGGAGAAGGTTTGTATTTTAACGCAGGTGTCCCCCTGGGGGTTGCTTATCACCCCCTCGCATTCTCCATCTCCTTCCAAATGCACTCGTTTCGTTACGTTTCACTTGTTTCAGTAAACTACACCGGGAACGGGAGAAAGAGATAGAGTATCGCCGCTCTTGGCTCCTGTTAAAATGACTTTATTACCACCATCTTTTCCCCATGATTTACTTTTATGGCCTTATATCTGCGCTATGAAATAATTAATTACCTTTAAATAAGTTGGGATTCTATTAATGCCGCAGTTTAATTATAAAATTGAACAATCCATTTATTGCAGTTATTCGTATATCTATTTGTCTTGCTTACGCGATGCTTTATGCTGTATTTTATCAGTTCTCTATTATTCATCATTATTGCCCAATCGGTTGTCGTTACAAGACCCATCCATCTAAGTAATGTAAAGTCTTTACAGTAACATCACGCTTCATGAGGTTAGAACTTTCTAAACCATAAAGAATAGTATCTCAGTAATTGCTTCATTAAGTTTAAATTAAAATATTATTTATAGTCTATTGATTTTTTTATGAAATCATGAATACATACATAAGGTATCTAAGAAATTATAAAAAAACGCTGATGGCGCTAACGTGAAAATATAGTACTAATACGGCGGCTTCAACACTGATGCACTTCTATCGTGTGAGCCACAAAATTTTGTTTTAGAGTTGGCTGTGAAATAAATGAGGTATGTCGCATATTATTACGCCATGAGACTAGATTAGTTCAATTGAATTAGATTTAAAAAAAAATGAATTAATCTCAGACATGACTGCTTTGTCTCTTAAGCATGGCCGACTCAGAAACAAAATTCCTGGGCTCACACCTTATATGCAGCTTTTAGTACTATAAAGAGCTGATTTCAGCGCTTGAAGAATTTTTTTAAAGTTTGTCTAGGCGATAAATTACTGCCCAATACCCCATAAAACTTCTCGTTAGTTTTTAGTTTTAAAATATAGCAAAAATACATTTTTTTATTTTGGGTTCGTTAAGGGTTCGCTCAGTGCGTTAATGTCAATTTTTCAAGGTTGGCACCGTTGAAATTCAGAGCCGTCAACCTGTGCTAAATTTTCGGCGAGATAGATTTTTGGAACAAATATTAGGAAAAAGTAAAATTTCGGCTAAAATCAAAACAAATTACAACGGACTGTCGCTCAACATTACCTACTAATATCAGAACTTTAATATTTATGCAAAATATCAAAACATTCTGAGTTATTCGACAAAAGTCAGAAATGTCAATTTTTTTGTAATCAATTTTGAGAAAATTCGCTTGAAATCGAAGCAAATCGCAATTAACTGTTACTCAAAATCACTTATCAATATCAGAGCTATATTATCCATTTAAAATATCAAAACATTCTGCAGATGGTTTTTGAGTTATTCAACAGAAATGTCAGAAATGTCAATTTTCGTAATAAATTTTGAGAAAATTCGCTTGAAATCGAAGCAAATCGCAATTAACTATTACTCAAAATCACTTATCAATATCAGAGCTAATTATCCATTTAAAATATCAAAACATTCTGCAGAAGGTTTTTGAGTTATTCAACAGGAAAGTCAGAAATGTCAATGTTTTGTAATACATTTTGAGATAATTCGCTTAAAATCGAAGCAAATCGCAAATAACTGTTACTCAAAATCACTCATCGACATTAGGGCTATAATATTCACTCAAAATATCAAAACATTCTGCAGATGGTTTTTGAGTTATTCAACAAAAGTCAGAAATGTCAATTTTTTTGTAATCAATTTTGAGAAAATTCGCTTGAAATCGAAGCAAATCGCAATTAACTGTTACTCAAAATCACTTATCAATATCAGAGCTAATTATCCATTTAAAATATCAAAACGTTCTGCAGATGGTTTTTGAGTTATTCAACAGAAAAGTCGGAAATGTCAATTTTTTCTAATTAATTTTAAGAAAATTCGCTTAAAATTAAACAAATTAAAATTAACTGTTAGTCAAAATCACTCATCGACATTAGGGCTATAATATTCACTCAAAATATCAAAACATTCTGCAGATGGTTTTTGAGTTATTCAACAGAAAAGTCGGAAATGTCAATTTTTTCTAATTAATTTTAAGAAAATTCGCTTAATTAAAGCAAATTATAATTAACTGTTACTCAAAATTACTTATCAACAGCAGAGCTATAATATCCATTTAAAATATCAAAACATTCTGCAGACGGTTTTTGAGGTATTCAACAGAAAGGTCAGAAATGTCAATTTTTTGTAATAAATTTTGAGAAAATTCGCTTAAAATCGAAGCAAATCGCAATTAACTGTTACTCAAAATCACTTATCAATATCAGAGCTATATTATCCATTTAAAATATCAAAACATTCTGCAGATAGTTTTTGAGTTATTCAACAGAAAAGTCAGAAATGTCAATTTTTTTAATAAATTTTGAGAAAATTCGCTTAAAATCGAAGCAAATCGCAAATAACTGTTACTCAAAATCACTCATCGACATTAGGGCTATAATATTCACTCAAAATATCAAAACATTCTGCAGATGGTTTTTGAGTTATTCAACAAAAGTCAGAAATGTCAATTTTTTTGTAATCAATTTTGAGAAAATTCGCTTGAAATCGAAGCAAATCGCAATTAACTGTTACTCAAAATCACTTATCAATATTAGAGCTAATTATCCATTTAAAATATCAAAACGTTCTGCAGATGGTTTTTGAGTTATTCAACAGAAAAGTCGGAAATGTCAATTTTTTCTAATTAATTTTAAGAAAATTCGCTTAAAATTAAACAAATTAAAATTAACTGTTAGTCAAAATCACTCATCGACATTAGGGCTATAATATTCACTCAAAATATCAAAACATTCTGCAGATGGTTTTTGAGTTATTCAACAGAAAAGTCGGAAATGTCAATTTTTTCTAATTAATTTTAAGAAAATTCGCTTAATTAAAGCAAATTATAATTAACTGTTACTCAAAATTACTTATCAACAGCAGAGCTATAATATCCATTTAAAATATCAAAACATTCTGCAGACGGTTTTTGAGGTATTCAACAGAAAGGTCAGAAATGTCAATTTTTTGTAATAAATTTTGAGAAAATTCGCTTAAAATCGAAGCAAATCGCAATTAACTGTTACTCAAAATCACTTATCAATATCAGAGCTATATTATCCATTTAAAATATCAAAACATTCTGCAGATAGTTTTTGAGTTATTCAACAGAAAAGTCAGAAATGTCAATTTTTTTAATAAATTTTGAGAAAATTCGCTTAAAATCGAAGCAAATCGCAAATAACTATTACTCAAAATCACTCATCGACATTAGGGCTATAATATTCACTCAAAATATCAAAACATTCTGCAGATGGTTTTTGAGTTATTCAACAAAAGTCAGAAATGTCAATTTTTTTGTAATCAATTTTGAGAAAATTCGCTTAAAATCGAAGCGAATCGCAATTAACTGTTACTCAAAATCACTCATCGACATTAGGGCTATAATATTCACTCAAAATATCAAAACATTCTGCAGATGGTTTTTGAGTTATTCAACAGGAAAGTCAGAAATGTCAATGTTTTGTAATACATTTTGAGATAATTCGCTTAAAATCGAAGCAAATCGCAAATAACTGTTACTCAAAATCACTCATCGACATTAGGGCTATAATATTCACTCAAAATATCAAAACATTCTGCAGATGGTTTTTGAGTTATTCAACAGAAAAATCAGAAATATCAATTTTTTGTAATAAATTTTGAGAAAATTCGCTTAAAATCGAAGCAAATCGCAAATAACTGTTACTCAAAATCACTCATCGACATTAGGGCTATAATATTCACTTAAAATATCAAAACATTCTGCAGATGATTTTTGAGTTATTCAACAGAAAAGTCGTAAATGTCAATTTTTTCTAATTAATTTTAAGAAAATTCGCTTAATTAAAGCAAATTATAATTAACTGTTACTCAAAATTACTTATCAACATCAGAGCTATAATATCCATTTAAAATATGAAAACATTCTGCAGACGGTTTTTGAGGTATTCAACAGAAAGGTCGGAAATGTTAATTTTTTGTAATAAATTTTGAGAAAATTCGCTTAAAATCGAAGCAAATCGTAATTAACTGTTACTCAAAATCACTTATCTACATCAGGGCTATAATATTCACTCAAAATATCAAAACATTCTGCAGATGGTTTTTGAGTTATTCAACAGAGAAGTCGGAAATGTCAGTTTCTTCTAATTAATTTTAAGAAAATTCGCCTAAAATTAAAAAAAATTATAATTAACTGTTACTCAAAATCACTTATCAACATCAGAGCTATAATATCCATTTAAAATACCAAAACATTCTGCAGATGGTTTTTGAGGTATTCAACAGAAAGGTCAGAAATGCCAATTTTTTGTAATAAATTTTGAGAAAATTCGCTTAAAATCGAAGCAAATCGTAATTAACTGTTACTCAAAATCACTTATCTACATCAGGGCTATAATATTCACTCAAAATATCAAAACATTCTGCAGATAGTTTTTGAGTTAATCAACGGAAAAGTCGAAAATGTTAACTTTTTGTAATACATTTAGAGAAAATTCGCTTAAAATCGAAGCAAATCGCTACTTAAAATAATTCATCAATATCAGGGCTTTACTATCCATGTAGAAGATCAAAACATTCTGCTGATTGATTTTTTTCATCCAAAAACTCAAAAATGTTCATTTTTTTATATTAAATCTTGAGAAAAAGTGAAAATTCGTTTAAAATCAAAACAAATCACAACTGACTGTTACTCAGCATTACCTACTAATATCAGAACTTTAATATCTATGCAAAATATCAAAACATTCTGAATATAGACTTTGAGTTATTTCACTAAAAACGCGAAAACATCAATTTTTGTAACAAATATTGGGAAAAATTTCTGTTAAATCTTATCAATATTAGGGCTTTAAAATTTATGTAGAAGATCAAAATATTCTGCAGATTGATTTTGAGTTATTTAACTAAAAACCAGAAAATGTTATTTTTTGTAATAAATTTTGAAAAAAAAATAAGCAAATCACAATGAACTGTCACTCAAAATCACTTATCAATATCAAGGGTTCAATATTTATGCAAAATATTCAAGCATTCTGCAGGTGGTTTTTGAGTTATTCAACTGAAAACTCGAAAGTGTCAATTTTTTTGAACGAATATTTGGAAAAGCTAAAATAAATAAAAGGCTAAGACTATAATATTCAAACAAAAGATCAAAACATTCCGAAGTTGGTTTTAGAGTTATTCAACTAGAAACTTGAAAATATCAGTTTTTTGTAACACATATTGAGGAAAAGTGAAATTTCGGTTAAAACCAAAGGAAATCATAACTGACTGTCACTCAAAATCACTTGTGAACATCAGGGCTTTAATAATTTTTTTTTCGGAAGGAGCAGTTGTATTTAATATATTAAATTATTATTGAACGGGCTATCGACCAAGGTCTTTCCGCCCTATTCCTTCGATTTTCTTGAATTTATGGTAAGAAATATTTTATATATTTTTTTAAAACATTTAAATATTTATTTATATGAAATTTTTAGTATTTTTGATTTCAAAATGAACGTTAAAGCTACTGCTCGCGATTCTAGAAATTTAACAAGAGACGAAATCTATTTTTGAAATATTTTATCATAATGACATTGATAAAGGCCGAACCTAACATTCTTGCTAGTGCCATGGCTCCTTGGATCTATATAACGAGTCGCCCCTGCATTTTACAGAATTACGCGACGTCGATTTACTTGCTAATACAGGCCGCGTTAAAAAGGTCCTGAACTTTCGTGAAAAAGTCTCGTCCCATCTAGAGAATAATAAGGAATAAACTTATCCCTTATAGATGGGCGCACGTGCTGGCGAAAATGAAATTTTCTTCATCAAAACCGCTGTTCTCCTTAAATAGCACTTTGAGGAAACTTGCGCCCTCTTCACCGCTGCAGGGCCACGGTCCGCCGACGCAATAATGTCACATATCGAGGGCCAGAACTTCATTTCGAGTTTCCAAAATGAGTTTGTGAAGTTGGCGGACCGAGAGAGGGGAATATGGAAAAATTTGTTTACGGTCTGTTTTATAAATGCACGTTTAGGGAAATAAATTGCGACAGGGCGGCGGACTTTCAATAATATGCTAATCCGCGCCCGAGGGCTATCTTTTTACAGGCGAAATTTGTTTGTAATTGCTTTAAATCCACCAATTACATTAGGATGTCGGTTTAAGATTAATTAATTATATTTTAAACATTAAAATATTTTAATCACCTTTGAAGTTGACATTTTCAACACCCATTTTTTAGAGGAGAGTAGACGCATGTATCACTTTTGAGGAAAGTAAGTATATAAAAAATAAATTGTTTGTCAGTTTTCATTTCCACAGCAACGCCGCACATACGGGTATTTGAATGATCTAGGCGGTCAAAAGCCAATTTCTTAGAATTCATAACAAGTAGAAATACACAGCAACCTATTGTAGGCAAAGGGTGTCGCACAATTGACTATAGTTATCCCTCGCCGGATGACTTTGTGTTAGGCCGCGCGCATTTTGAATGCGTTTTCGTACGAATTTGATTCGTGCGGAAACGTACGTAAAATTAACGGTACAAAACATAAATTATCTTTTATAAAAACTCAATTTAAACAAAACACAAAATGGCAGATACCTTTGTAAAAAAAAAACAATGACAACTGGCTACAAAAAAGGTGCCAAAAGGAGCAAAGGAAGAAAACCAGAGGAGCTTCGAAACTCTGGGGAACATCCCATACAACCCAAATAAAACTGCAAACCTCTGGAAAGAAAGATTCTTCCTCAAAGAAATAACTACATCCCCTAGGCAGGCTAAAAAATACAGGGCAGCATCTATCAAGGTTGCGAGGCTCGAGAAGACACAATTGACACCATTATGCGTCCTCTCAATGTTTGTTGAAGCCGATCTTACCAGGAGGAAATAGCAGCAAAAAATAATTTTATCCTACAGCATATTACAAAAATCAAAAATTGACTGTGCCTCACACAAAGCGAAATTTGAGCTGAAATAAATTTGCAGGATTTATTAAATCATACTGTCACGTAACTCATGACATATCTTGAATTCCATTTTTGGACCAAATGCCCACTTTGTCAGATCCGCTTCTTAATTCGCCCACTTAAATTTTCAACAATTTAAAAAATAACCAAAATCGCAATTTTTAAATTTAGGGCTTTGAAAAAATTAATTAATTTTACGAAAATATTTATTAACTGGTCTTTAAATCGCACAAAATTTTCCACTTTTTGACGTAAGAATCATCGAAATCTAACAATGCGTTTGACAGTTATGTATTTTAAAAAACCAAAATCATGACTTTGAATACATCGAACTTTAATTAAAAAAGTGCGATTTTTGCAGTTTGCGTTAATTCCACGAAAAAAAATGTTATCAGTTTTTAAATTACACTAAATTTTTCACATTTTGACGTTTGATTCATCAAAATCAGACAAAGCATTTGACAGTTGTGCAATTAAAAAAAAGAAAAAATCACAATTTTAAATCTTCCAATTTTGAAAACGTGCAATTTTGACGTTTTGGGTTTGATTTCACGATAATATTTATTTACGAATTATTAAATCGCACAGTATTTTCCACTTTTTGGCGTTAGAATAAACAAAATTGGACAATGCGTTCAGCAAAAACCAAAATCATGATTCTAAATACATCGAACTTCAAAAAGTGCGATTTTTGCAGTTTGTGTTAATTCCATGAAATCAGTTTTTAAATTACACTAAATTTTTCACATTTTAACGTTTGATTCATCAAAATCAGACAAAGCATTTGACAGGTGTGCAATTAAAAAAAGAAAAAATCACAATTTTAAATCTTCGAATTTTGAAAACGTGCAATTTTGACGTTTTGAGTTTGATTTCACGAAAATATTTATTAACGAATTTTTAAATCGCACAGTGTTTTCCACTTTTTGGCGTTAGAATAAAAAAAATGGTGATGTGGCCATCATGTTACTTTCTCCGACTTGATGGTATCATTTATATTTACGTTTTCATGGTTCATTTTCAATTGAAATCATATTTTAAATGTACATCGAGCGTTGCGTAAACTTGGATGAAACTGACGTTTAAAACGTCAAAATTATGAAACGGAAAAAATATACTTCAAATTCAAAAACTCGGTTTACTCAAAAACTAACGAGATTTCGAAAAAAACTTATTCTTTAGAAATTGTTCATTTTGCTATTCTCTACAATTATTATTCACACAAATTTGCTGTAACTATCATCGTTTCATAATTATAAACCAAAAGTTAAAAAAAATTAATAAATTTTTTTCTCGAATAGCAATGATTTTATGAAAAATATTTTCAAGCAAAAGATGTTCATTTCTTTGTTGTCTTCAATGTTTGTTTAAATGTTTTTGTGATATTTTTCATATTTAAGAAAATATTGGCAAAAAACAAAAAACAGTTAAGGTAAACACCCACTTCCGGTGTACGAAATTTTACCAAAAGCTTTTCAGTTCTTCAGATTATCAAATAAGACGTATGTTGAAAGTTTCATATCAATTGCTCTGTTAGTTTTTGAGATACAGCGCACACAGACAGACACACACACACACACACACAGACAGACAGACACACACACACACACACACACACACACACACACACACACACAGACACAAAAAAATTTTTTCCAGAAATTGTTGAAATGGCATCTAGGGACCCCAAAACGGATATTTCCGTAAAAAAATTTTTTGAAAAAAAAATCACGATCACAATACTTTCTCGTACTTCGTAACGGAGAAAGTAAAAATCGGACAATGCGTTCAGCAAAAATCAAAATCATGATTTTGAATACATCGATCTTTAAAAAAGTGCGATTTTTGCAGTTTGTGTTAATTCTATGAAAAAAATTGTTATCAGTTTTTAAATTACACTAAATTTTTCACATTTTGACGTTGGATTCATCAAAATCAGACAAAGCATTTGACAGTTGTGCAATTAAAAAAAAGACAAAATCACAATTTTAAATCTTCGAATTTTGAAAACGTGCAATTTTGGCGTTTTGAGTTTGATTTCACGAAAATATTTAATAATGAATTTTTAAATCGCAGTATTTTCCACTTGTTGACGTTAGAATAAACAAAATCAGACAATGCGTTCAGCAAAAACCTAAATCATGATTTTGAATACATCGAACTTTAAAAAAGTGCGATTTTTGCAGTTTGTGTTAATTCCATGAAATCAGTTTTTAAATTACACTAAATTTTTCACATTGTGACGTTTGATTCATCAAAATCAGACAAAGCATTTGACAGTTGTGCAATTAAAAAAAAGAAAAAATCACAATTATAAATCTTTGAATTTTGAAAACGGGCAATTTTGACGTTTTGAGTTTGATTTCAGGAAAATATTTATTAACGAATTTTTAAATCGCACAGAATTTTCCACTTTTTATCGTTAGAATAAACAAAATCGGACAATGCGTTCAGCAAAAACGAAAATCATGATTTTGAATACATCGAACTTCAAAAAAGTGCGATTTTTGCAGTTTGTGTTAATTCCATGAAAAAAATTGTTATCAGCTTTTAAATTACCCGAAATTTTTCACATTTTGACGTTTGATTCATCAAAATCAGACAAAGCACTTGACAGTTGTGCAATTAAAAAAAGAAAAAATCACAATTTTAAATCTTCGAATTTTGAAAACGTGCAATTTTGACGTTTTGAGTTTGATTTCACGAAAATATTTATTAAGGAATTTTTAAATCGCACAGTATTTTCCACTTTTTGACGTTAGAATAAACTAAATCGGACAATGCGTTCAGCAAAAACCAAAATAATGATTTTGAATACATCGAACTTCAAAAAAGTGCGATTTTTGCAGTTTGTGTTAATTACATGAAAAAAATTGTTATCAGTTTTTAAATTACACTAAATTTTTCACATTTTAACGTTTGATTCATCAAAATCAGACAAAGCATTTGACAGTTATGCAATAAAAAAAAAACAACCACAATTTTAATCTTCGAAATTTGAAAACTTGCAATTTTGACGTTTTGAGTTTGATTTCACGAAAATATTTATTAATGAATTTTTAAATCTCACAGTATTTTCGCACGTTAAAATAAACAAAATCGGACAATGCGTTCAGTATTTATGTAGGTTTAAAAATAAAAAAATTTGAAAATTTCGAACTTTAAAAAAGTGCGATTTTTTAGTTTATGTTAATTTTACGAAATGGCTCGAAAAAAAGAAAAAGATACATGACATTAAAATATTGACTACAATTTTAACATAGCATATAAATTATAAGCTATATAAGTAAAGTTTTAATGATTAGTGATCTTTGCAGAGTTTGGCCCGCCATTGATGACGCCGGTCTCACGCACCGGGGTTTTCAACTGAAGATGTTTCGAAACGTGTTACTAAGAGTTCATGTTTTTTTTTTAATTTATGCTCTTTGACAATAAAACAAAGATATTTAATCAATTTAAGCTCTGCAATGCGGCAGCTACTCGAAATTGCAACAAAAAACAATAACGGAGAATAAAGTTATTTGACACACCCGGTCTCACAGACCAGTACGTCACCATTGGCGGGTTTATAATATTTGGTTTTAATTTTGTGGGATGCAAGTCGAATGTTTAGGCGATTTGAGATATCTCCGCCCACACAAAATGTCCATCCCCCCCAAAAAAGGTATTGTCAGATAATCGCCCAAATTAAATATTGATCGCCCACCAGAGGGCGATATTGCCCACGCTGAGAGACACTGTTCTAAATAGTGTGGATGAAGCTAATCAGAAGATTAATTTGTAAATGGGGTTGAGATGGATCTCAGCAAGAACTCTTTAAACAGAACATTCACCGTAACCCAAATTTTTTAATAGTATATTGTACAACGAGCACATAATGATGGCTATTAATCACGAAAACGATGTTTGCGGAACGAGCCGTAGGCGAGTGGAACAAATCGTTTGAGTGATTAATAGCCATTATATGCGAGTTGTACACTATACTTTGTTAATTAAAATCAAAATCAAAATTAAAAAAAAAACAAAATCGAAATTAAAGTTGTGATTACAATTACAATTTAAAAAAATTAAAATCAGTATTAAACAGGGTAAACAAAATATTATCATAAATCGCGTTCTGTGAATGAAAGTGCAAATTAGCGTGTTTAATAACCATATTAAACACGCAAATGTGTGTGCGTGTTTAATAAGCATATTATAACATTTTCGTCAAATCATCGAATATAAAGTATTTTGTGCCTGTTCGATTATTTTTTGGGAAAAATAGAGAGAAGATATTTTGTCATAATCCTCGCTACGTTATTGAAGATATTAAAGTCTGTCCATAACAAATGAATAAATGAAGTATATAGATAATGTAACAAATTTTCTCCGTGCAGCATATCATGGTAGACATCAAAGTATGTAATGCTGCAACTCAAACCATCTCCATCATGAAATGTTACATTTGTGGGCTGACATCAAAGAATTTCAACGATTTAAATAAAAAAAAGTGATGTCGAGACATCACAAATTATCACAAGCGGAAACATCATCACAACTCCAAAATCCACTACTTAAAAACAATTGATATCCCCCAACTGGAAACAAAATGACGAGACTCGAAACTTTTTTTTGCCTCGGAAACGTAGTCCATATGGCCAGCTCAAGGCGGCTACTATTTATATGTATAGGAAATTAATGGCGAGGCAATGCCTCACCTGCCTCCCCTGACGAGCCGCCACTGATTTCATGGTTTTATTTTCAGTTTCCTGAAAAGGGAGGAGCACAATTTATTCTCGATTTTATGAGCCAAAATTGGGAAATATTGGACCTGAAGTCAATCAATTTCGGGTATTGAGGTCCAAATGTTAAATTTTAGGGTACAAATTTTAAATTTTGTGTACTCTCAAATTTTGTATTTTATACTCGGAATTTAGAGTCTGATTAACGTTTCAGATTTTAGGGTCGAAATTCTGAATTATAAAAGTTATCGAAGCGTCCAATAAAATAAAATAAATGAAATCGATGATCATCATGTTACATTATTTAAATTGCATTAAAAATAAAGGAATATCACCGCCATAAAATAAATCAACTTTCAATGAAACGAACCCCGAAGCGAGCAAAACACCATCGCTAATTTTATCTGTATTTTCAAATTACAATGTCACATCTCTCAGGTTTCTTTTTTTGCATAATGTTTCATTGAATACATTTTTTTATTATCAACATTTTTGTGTTTGTGATTTACATGGATGAATGAACATGAAACGGAGGGACCCTTTTATGTGCTCGGCATTGCTTTCAGCAGAAATTCAAGGGATTTTTTTTTACCTCTCCGCTGATGCGAAGTCATTAATCATGTGTTTACATATTTGGCAAATAATGAAAAATTTATTTGCTAGCGTATCGTTAATAACGGTGAAATATGCATCGTATTCAGAATTATAATCAATCATTTTCTTGATTAGTCCCGATGTGAGTATCGGCGATGTGAAAAATTTCATTTGCTCACTTAATTATTGTGAAAAAAAAAATGGGAAAATAAATAATATTCCAAAGGTCGCAATAATATTAATAATATCATTTAATAAAAAAACTAACGCAGTGCAGGGTTTCAAATTATTTTTATTGTTCTACAACAATCAGGTAGATGAAAATAGTATATTGTACAACGAGCATATAATGATGGCTATTAATCACGGAACGAGCCGTAGGCGAGTGGAGCAAATCATTCGAATGATTAATAGGCATTATATGCGAGTTGTACACAATACTTTGTTCACGAAAATTAAAATCAAGATCAAAATTGAATTTAAAATTACAATTAGAATCAAAATTAAAATCAAAATCAAAATTGAAATTGTAATTACAATTACAATTTAAAAAAAAATTAAAATCAAAGTTAAAATCAATATTGAATTAGGGTAAACAAAATATTATCATAAATCGCGTTCTGTGAACCAAAGCGCGAATTAGCGTGTTTAATGACCATATTAAACACGAAAATGCGAGTGCGTGTTTAATATGGTTATTAATGCGTGTTTAATGAAATGAGTGTTAAATGTACCCCATTAATGCTGCTCATAGAATTAAATAATGCGCACATTATAACATTTTCGTGAACAAAATATTTTTTCATCGTGTGGTGAAACAATTGTTGTAGAACAATCAAAATAATTTTAAACCTTACACTGCGTCAGTGGTTTTATTAAATGATACCATGGAGTTTCAACAAGTAACAGCTTCATCGCTCCAGTATAAGGTGTGAGCCACAGAATTTTGTTTCTGAGTTGACCATGCCTGAGAGAGAGAAACATAGCAGTCATGTCTGAGATTTTTTTTTTAAATTTAATTCAATTGAAGTAATGACGTAATAATATGCGACATACCTAATTTATTTAACAGCCAACTCTAAAACAAAATTTTGTGGCTCACACGATATTAATAATAGTAATCAAATATATTGCCCGTAGTGTACACAAATTACTTGACCAAAATAATTGATCAAATTCTTAATATAATTATATTCCAAGAGGAAGGAACAAAAGTATAACATATTCAAAATACATCCACCTACAGATCTTCAAAGTCAAAGTGGCTAATAGGGAGGCGGGCCGTGCACCGAGAATCCAAGCGAGAGGAACATTCAATTACCCGAGTACAAACGAAGACAAGAATCGGGTGGTTTATTACCTGTGCAGAAAAAGTCACTTGCCGCCAGACACACAGTTTCATCACTTTTGTCATTATATGTCCCAAACGAACACACTCCGTAATATACCGATGGTCTTCTCCCACTTTACGCCCGTCGATTTGCCACACGTCACGACTGGCGAATTTGAGATTGAACCATTATACGTTTACAATCTTTTAAAGGTATCATACGAATATATCCTGAAACAGATCGCGGCAATACTGTGACTTTGTTATTTGAAAATTAAATATTTCTTCAGTTGACGAAAGTTATAACCTATATGAGTATAATCAATAACATCCAAGACCTACTTGAGCTCGGTAAAAAAATCGACTTCATTATACAGAATATTCAACGTGGAAAATTGAAAATTCCTGGTCTAAAATAATTTGGGTAATAAGGCACGCACAGGTGGCCGCCATTAAAACCTTTCGGAAGCAGAAATTAGCATAGCTCGGCAGGACTGCGAGTAACAAACCAATTGAAATATTATTAAACCGTTCCCGGGGTAGTGTCGCCAGAAATTTCGGGCAGTTACCTTCGGGAGATTCATTATAATGATTTTTACTTTTGCATTAAATTTTCCGAGCAATGAACAACTTAATGACACAGACCATTTTAATGAAGGAACGTCGCCTCTCGAGCGGGACTTTATGAACACTTTTACAAGGAATTTAGCATAAGTGCCTAATAACTAAATTAATTTTAAAATGCTTAAATATGCTTGGGGTGGATTTAGAGACAAAACGTTCGCAATAACGCAAAAAGTGTTGACACTTTACATCCAAAATTATCTTTTTAAATGCTTTTAATAAGAAACTCTCGAAAGTAATTATTTGTTGGCTACTTCACTTCAAGTGTAATAATTTATAATTTAATTAGTGCTCAACTGAATACGTTCATTTCACACAATACACGAGTCAACACGTTAATATTTTATGTTTATAAACTGTGTCCTTAATTACACTCATATTAACTATTTCGAAATCTAGATAATTATGAAAGGTAAAAATTATGTTTCAAATTCTTCAAATCTTCACCGTAAGTTTACTGAAAAACTAAAAAAAAAAAAGCTAAAAAGAGTCCTCAAAAAGATTTATAAAAATAGTCCTGATTAAAAAGATCTGTAAAAACTTTAAAAAGCCCTGAACAAGAAAGTCTTGAAGAAGACTTCTTAAAATAGTCCTAATTAAAAAGTTCCAAAAAAAATCTAACAAAAGTCCTGAGCAAGAAAGTCTTAAAAAAGATTTCTAAAAAGTCCTAAAAACCCTAATAAAAATTCTGAACACGAAAGTCTTGAAAAAAGTCCCGATAAAAAAGGCCTGATAAAAAGTCCTGAAAAAGAGTCCCGACAAAAAAATGTCTTCTAAAACATTTCCTTTAAAATGACCAGAAATAAAGTCCTGAAAAAGAGTTCTGTCAAAAAAAGGTCTTGAAAAAAAGTCCTGGAGAAAGAGTTTTGAAAAAAAGTTTTTAAAAAGTTGTGAAAAAGAGTCGTAAAAAAAGTCAGGAAAAAAGTACTGCAAGAAGAGTCCTGGAAAATTAAGTCTTCATATAAAACACCAGAAATAAAAGTCCTCAAAAAAAACCCGGAAGAAGTCCGAAAAAAAGTCCGGAACAAGAAGTCCTGAAAATGAATCCTATAAAAAATCCTTTAAAGAAGGCTTGAAAAAAAATTCCCGAAAAATGTAATTAAGAAAATTAAGAAAATAATCCTGAAAAGAAGTCCTGAATAAAAGATTCTTAAGAAGTTCTCGAAAAAGTCCTAGTCCTGAAAATAAACTCTTGAAAAAAGAGTCCTGATAAAAGCCGCGAAGAAAAGTCCTGAAAAATAGTCTGCATACAAAATACCAGAAATAAATGTCCATCCGAAAAAAAAACCGCTTTGGAAAAAAAATTCTGAAAACAAAGGTTCTGAAAGAAAAAGTCTTAAAAATAAGTCTTGAATTTTTTTTTAAGTCCTGAAGAAGAATCCTCGAAGAGAGGTCTAAAAACATTATCCTGAAGTACTAGAAAGGCTAAAAGAACAAACCCTGTTAAGGTAAATATAAAACATGTCCTGAAATATAGTACTGAAAAAGTCCTGTAAAAAAAATTCCCGAAAAATGTAATTGAGAAAATTAAGAAAATAATCCTGAAAAGAAGTCCTGAACAAGAGATTCTTAAGAAATTCTCGAAAAAGTCCCAGTCCTGAAAATAGAGTCTTGAAAAAAGAGTCCTGATAAAAGCCGGGAAGAAAAGTCCTGAAAAATAGTCTCCATACAAAATACCAGAAATAAATGTCCCGAAAAAAAGCCCCAAAAATCCCGAAAGAACGCGAAAATAAGTCCTGAAGAAAGTTCAGAAAAAGAGTCCTAATGAAATATAAAAAAATTGTCCTTGAAAATTTTTTTTTTTAAATTAATTTAGAAACGGGAAACCCCTATTACAATAAATATTTATACAATTTATACAACAACTTAAGTACTAAAAATACATGTAAAACAAATAATGATTATATTTAACAAACAAGAAAAATAAATATACACACACATACAATCGCAGATACCCCAGCAAAACAAAGCAAGGCAAACGCAGAGATCAATTGCGCTGAAAATAACATGTTAAAAAAAAAACAAAAAAATTTCTCGAAAAAAATCATTGGAAAAAGTCCTTAAAATGGTCCTTAAAACGATCTGAAGAAATTATCCTGAAAAAGAAATCCCAAAGTGTCTTGAAAAAAATTCTACAAAATGGCTTAAAATAAGTTCTTAACAAAATTCCTGAATTAGAAAGTTTTGAAAATAAAAAAAAAACAAAAAAGGTTATGAAAAGGAGAATTCTAAAAAATATCATGAAGAAAATTCTAAAAAAAAATTCTGAAAGAATCCCGAAATATCATAAAAAATTGTCTTATAAAAACAGTCTTGAAAAATTGACCTGAAAATAAATGCCAGTCTTGAAAAAAAGTCCTAAAATAAGTCCTTAACAAAATTCCTGAAATAAACAGGTTTAAAATTAACTTGAAAAAAAAAGCTGAAAATATCTGAAAAAGTCCTTAAAAAGGTCCAAAAAAACTAAAAAATGTCAAGAAGAAAATTCTGAATTTTTTTTCTAAAAAAAATCCCGAAAAAAAGTCCTCAACAAAAGGTCCCGAAAACGTTCCGTCTTGGAAAAGAAATTCTTGAATTTTTTGTAAGTCGTGAAAAAGAATCTTCGAATAAAGGTCTTAAGAAAATGCAGTTAAAAAAGTGCTGAAAACATTATCCTGAAGTATCAAAAAAGGCTAAAAGAACAAACCCTGTTAAGGTAAATATAAAAAATTGCCCTAAAAATAAACAAAAAAATTTCTGGAAAAAAATCATTGTAAAAAGTCCTTAGAATGGTCCTGAAAAAGATCTGAAGAAATTATCCTGAAAAAAAAATCGCAGTGTCTTGAAAAAAATTCTGCAAAATGACTTTAAATAAGTTCCTGAAATAAAAAGTTTTGAAAATAACAAGATCTAAAAAAGATTATGAAAAGGAGAATTCTAAAAAATATCGTGAAGAAAATTCTGAAAGCATTTTCTAAAAAAATCCCGAAATATCATAAAAAAATTGTGCTTTAAAAACTGTCTTGAAAAATTGACCTGAAAATAAATGCCAGTCTTGAAAAAAAGTCCCGCAAAAAGATCTAAAATAAGTCCTTAACAAAATTCCTGAAATAAAAAGGTTTAAAATTGTCTTGAAAAAAAAAGCTAAACATATCTGAAAAAGTCCTTACAAAGGTCCAATAATTCTAAAAAATGTCAAGAAGAAAATTCTGTATTTTTTTTTCTAAAAAAAATTCCGAAAAGAAGTCCTCAACAAAAAGTCCCGAAAACGTTCCGAAAAGAAACCCGTTTTTGAAAAGAAATTCTGAAAACAAAGGTCCTGAAAGAAAAAGTCTTGAAAATAAGTCTTGATTTTTTTTAAGTCCTGAAAAAGAATCCTCGAAGAAAGGTCTTTAAAAAATGCCGTAAGAAAAGTTCTGAAAACATTATCCTGAAGTATCAAAAAGGCGAAAAGAACAAAAACCTGTTAAGGTAAATATTCGAAAATACGAAATTTTACCAAAAGCTTTTTAGTTCTTAAAATTCTCAAATAACATTTACGTTCAAAGTTTCATATCAATTGCTCTATTAGTTTTTAAGATACACCGCGCACAGACAGATACACACACAGCCACACACACAGACACACCAAAAAAATTCCAGAAATTGTTGAAATGGCATCTAGGGACCCCAAAACGGATTATTCCGTAAAACAAAATTAAAAAAAAAATCACGATCACAATACTTTCTCGTACTTCGTAACGGAGAAAGTAAAAATGGTAATGTGGCCATCATGTTATATACAATAATTATTTATTAAATTTAATAAATGCGGTAATTATACAGTGTGTCCACGGATGGAGTTGACGAAAGGAAAAAAAAACTTTATTATTAATTTTACGGCAAAAAGTCATTCTTTATAAAAAATTCTGCTTGTCGAAAAAAATTGTTTGTCATCAAAAAAAAATGAAATCAGATCTACAGGGTGTTAATAAATTAAAAAAAAAAACAACAAAATGCTTCAAGAGATATGAACTAGTGCTGGGAATTTTTATGATTTGAGTATTCGAATATTCGTTCAAGAAATTATTCGAATACTCGAATTATTCCAATATTCGAATAATTCGAGTATTCGAGTATTCGAATATTCGAATAATTCGAATATTCGAATACTCGAATACTCGAATTATTCGAATATTCGAATATTCGCATATATTCGAGTATTCGAATAGTTCGAATATTCAAATATATTCGAATATTCGAATAATTCGAGTATTTATTTCCAACATACGTATTTTTTGATAATCATATGATACTAGGGCTACGAATCGAATACGAATCAATCTACAGGTACTTATAATAAATATTCAAATACTAGACTACCAATAAACGTTATATCGTTTGAAATATTCGAAAAATCTTAAGATTACAAATGTTCATAATTAAATTTTCAATAAATTATGTTTATAGAATTTTTTCTAGACACATGGTAATGTCTAAAAAGTGTACACTTCCTTTTGTTTTTTTTTACAAATGTCTCAAAAATTATTAGTTTTATAAGCAAAACATAAGAATAAAATACATATGTTTAGAATTAAATTTCTTATAAATGACCATTTTCTTTGTAAGAGATGCATTAGTGTCGGTACGCTTTTGGTGTTTTTTTTTGTTTTTGGAAAATGTTTTAAATTTCATTACTTTTAAGAGAAAAATATAAGAATACAAATGTGTTTACAACTAATTTTCATACAAATTATTTCTATATCATTTTTGCTGGGGCACACGGTAATGTGTGTACACTCTAAGTGTTTCTTGTTTTTTTTTTCTCAAAAAGTATCACTTTGATAAGAAAAGATAAGAATACAAATATCTTTAGAATTAAATTTCCCATAAATTTAATTCTTCTCATTTTTTCCGCAAATTTGAATATTCGAATAATATTCGAATAATTCGAATATTCGAATATTTCGAATACTCGAATTTTCGAATAATTCGAATACTCGAATATTTGAATAATTCGAATACTCGAATATTCAAATAATATTCGAATAATTCGAATACTCGAATATTCGAATAATTCTTTTGTAGATTTATTCGTATTCGAGTATTCGAGTATTCGAATTATTCGTACTATTCGTATTCGATTCCCAGCCCTAATACGAACCATTATTTTTTATTTTATACAAAATGTTTATTAAACAAAGTTGTTTATAAGTTAAAATGTAGCATAAATACAAATTTTTAAATAAAAATTATAATTTTTGCTACTTACAATAATTCGTGATTTTATGCGATTTGGAGAATTTAACAAAAAATCAAGATACCCGATTCCGTAAACGTCAATGTTACGTCTGATCTCAATTTTTTTGATGACAAACAATTTTTTTCGACAAGCAGATTTTTTTATAAAGAATGACATTTGCCGTAAAATTAATAATAATGTTTTTTTTCCTATCGTCAACTCCATCCATGGACACACTGTATATTCCGACTGGTTATTGACCACGCGGTCCATCAACATTATACATCATGAAGTATATAATTAGCAGCGTTTCTAACTTTCTGCGTCTTACCTCGACCCCCGTGTTAAAACTCGACCAGTTTTTAATCTGCACAAGGTGGCCCGAGAAGATAATCAAAATATACGTTTATTTTTTGTTTCGTTTCGCAACGAGATTAAATTCCTATGACTAATCCGCGGCGTACCTGTTGATAACAATTCAGTTTGCAGGCCACCGTCGCAAGAGCGTGTGTTCTGGTTCGGAATATTTATTTTTCGAAAGTTTTAGTGCCCGTTGTGTTGTGATACATATTCACAATTGGTGTGTGTGTGTGTTGGTGTTTGTGTTTCTCCGCTCTAATCCGCTCCATCAATCCAGGGGAAGCAAAGAAGCATCTTCTTGGTTGCATCTTAACCGCCAAGATGCCTCGAAGGGATTTTCCTTTTTTGTAAGTTTGGATTTTCTTGCATACTGTCTTAACAAATCTAACAATTAACAAAATGTTACATTCTTATCAGTAATGGACGCTTCGGTAACTAATTTAATTTCTGGTCAAATGTTGCTTGAATTTGTTATTAGAATTAGAAATAGAAATTTATTCATGTTTTACCTTTAGGTTTACACACGTCAGAAAAATGTATACATATATAAAGAAAATACTAAAAATAATAAATAATATTATTTAAATAGTAGACTAACTAAGGTTAGTAACTAAGGTTAGCCTACTATTTAAATAATAACAAATTCAAGCAACATTTGTCCAGAAACTAAATTAACAAAAATAATTTAGGAGATACAACATCTTTATCGCAACAGTAATTACTGATAAGAATGTGACATTTTCTGAATTGTTAGATATTTTCCTTTAATGAATTAAATTGATTCAATGGGAACCGCCGCTCTCAGCACCATTGTAAATTGTTGGCATTCGTGATATTAAAACATAGTTTGAATGAAACTAAAATGCTAATTCAGTTTTTTTAGCATAGAAATATGATTCAATCTCACAAACCAACAAAACTGTTGTAAACTTTCCTGATCCGCGCGCTCGTTGTTCGCCTCCCTTCCACGATTCCAGTGCCCTGAGGGTTTCGGACACAGCCTACGGCGAGACGAAATTACACTCCAACCTTCAATATAACATGGTTTTAGCAAAACTGTTCCCTTTACGACAACCTTAATCTTACCAGCCACTTTCTCTACGTTATCACTGAGGGTGAACTTTATGGTGCGTTTCTTTCTCCCTGGCCCGTCTCACGTTCCATGAATTTTGCCCGCGTGCGTTTCACCGCCAATCCAATTTTGTTTTTGCGATGATGATTGTGCGACATCGTTTGCAATTATAATAAGAGTCGCCGTACTTCGGGACGAAATTGTAATTTTCCCTTGTATATAATATTGTCCCTTGCAATTTCAGTTAGCTTCGGTTGGGAAGTTAGTTGAGTACGTTAATGAATGTGTGTTCGTTAAAGATAAGGGATGTTTGCATTAAACTTGTTGTATGTAAAATTTAGACAGTTTATTATAAGTAATACGTTTGTTTATATTTTAAAATTCAAGGAAAATTACTTAGATAATGCATGGTCCTCGCGTGGGTTCGTCAACTTCGCCCCACAAATTGAAATTTTCAAATAAAATATATTTCGCCAGAATGCCCTTAAGTTGGGCCACTAAGGTAAACAAGTTTCAAGCAGTTTCAAATTAGTGGCGGGGGAGGGGGGCAAGTTGTAGCTAGAAGTTTACGGACTCCTCGTGAACGTTTGCAAATCTTTATAATTTATAGTTGTTAATAGAGAACATTTAAAAAATATACATTTCATCAAATCAACTTTATCAAACATGTTTGGAAGCAGCGGCGGCTCGTGGATGTTCGGTGGTGAGGCAGCGGAAGAAAATTTGACCGAAACAACGACGGAATATTTGCTTCCTCTGTAAGAGTAAGTAGTGCAGCACGAGCGCCATCTTTGTCGTTGCCTCACCTACGAAAATCCACGAGCCGCCGCTGTTTGGAAGTTATTGCCGCGCCAAAGCATATTGCCACCGGAGTGGAAAAACAATAATTATATCAATCACTCACTAATTCCATCATTAAATATTTGTTCTATATTATAGATAAAGCCCAAATATTGCTGAACAATTTTGTAAAAAAAAAAGTTGGAAGCCAGCGCTTGTTTCTAAATTTAGAAAAAATCAAGTTTTTTTTTATTTCTAAGCGCTAAAAGTGTTAAAGATCACGTTTGATGTTAATTATTTTGAAAACTAAGCTCAAATATGAAAAAGCACAATCATTTCTGAACAATTTTGTAAAAGTTTGAAATCTGCACTTGTTTTGGATTTGTCAAAAATCAACGCTTTCTCGTTTTTTGAGTTCCGGAAATAACAAAAATCGCCTTTGGTGACGATTATTTAGAAAACCAAGCTTGATTTTTAAAAAGATATGAAAGCTCAATCATTTCGGAACAATTTTCTAGAAGTTTGAAATCTGCACTTGTTTTGGATTTTCAAAAAATTAACGCTTTCTCGTTTTTTGAGTTTTAGAAATAACAAAAATCGCCTTTAATGACGATTATTTAGAAAATCAAGCTTGATTTTTAAATGAATATGAAAGCTCAATCATTTGTGAACAATTTTTTAGCAGATTTAAATCTTGACTTGTTTTGGATTTTTAAAAAAATCAGCGCTTTCTCGCGTTTTGAGTTCCGGAAATAACAAAAATCGCCTTTGGTGACGATTATTTGGAAAACCAAGCTTGATTTTTTAAAAATATGAATGCTCAACCATTTCTGAACAATTTTCCAGAAGTTTGAAATCAGCACTTGTTTTGAATTTTCAAAAAATCAACGCTTTCTCGTTTTTTGAGTTTAGGAAATAACAAAAATCGCCTTTAATGATGATTATTTAGAAAACCAAGCTTGATTTAAAAAAAAATATGGAAGCTCAATCATTTCTGAACAATTTTCTAGAAGTTTTAAATCTGCATTTGTTTTGGATTTTTCAAAAATCAACGCTTTCTCGTTGTTTGAGTTTCGGAAATAACAAAAATCGCCGTTGGTGACGATTATTTAGAAAACCAAGCTTGATTAAAAAAAAATATTAAAGCTCAATCATTTCAGAACAATTTTCTAGTAGTTTGAAATCTGCACTTGTTTTGGATTTTCCAAAAATCAACGCTTTCTCGATTTTTGAGCTCCGGAAATGAACAAAATCGTCGATTATTTGGAAACTAAGCAATTTACAAGCTTAAATTTAAAAAATGAGCGCTCAATCATTTCTGAACAATTTTCTAGCAGTTAGAAATCTTCACTCGTTTTGGATTTTACAAAAATCAACGCTTTTCCGATTTTTGAGCTTTGAAAATTGAGTGGAAAACTAAGTAACCGATTAGATTTTAAATTTAAAGATTTGGGAAAACTAAGCTTCGTACTTTTTCTCAAATATGAAGGCCCAGTCATTTCTGAACAATTTTGTAGATGTTTGAAACTTGCACTCGTTTCGGATGTTCAAAAAATCAGCGCTTTCTCGATTTTTGAGCTCCAGAAATGAAGGCGATTGCCTTTTTGGAAAACCAAGCTGAATTTAGAAAAAATATAAAAGCTCAATCGTTTCTAGACAATTTGGTAATAGTTTGAAATATGCACTTGTTTTGGATTTTCAAAAAATCAACGCTTTCTCAATTTTTGAGCTCCGGAAATGAAAAAAATCGCCTTTGGTGGAGTTTTTTTGGAATACCGAGCTTAATTTAGAAAAAAATATAAAAGCTCAATCGTTTCTAGACAATTTGGTAAAAGTTTGAAATATGCACTTGTTTTGGATTTGTCAAAAATCTACGCTTTCCCGATTTTAGAACTCTGAAAATTGAGTGGAAAACCAGTGATTTTAAGTAGCAATAATTTTATGTAACAATGATTTTAAGTAGAAATCTCGTTTTAAGAGGCAATCACAGAATGAGTAGTGACTTTAAATAACAGTGATTTTAAGTAGCGATGATTTTAAGTAGCAGTGATTTTAAGTAGAAACCACAGTTTAAATAGCAATCACAGAAGGAGTTGTGATTTTAACCCATCTAGAGTCGAAATATTTTTTTAGCCACGAATCTATAATTTTTGGTATATATTTATTTAAAATATGACTGCTAAAAATAATTTGATTTTGATTTTCTGTAAATCAAAGAATTTTTGAACTTAATAATTTAGATTGTCTACGGTTAGGTTGATCAGTAACATCTTACAACTTTGAAGCTCACAAGTTTTTATATATTGGCATTTAAAAGGACGGTGGCGCCATCTGGGTTAAGTAACAGTGATTTTAAGTAGAAATCACGGTTTAAATAGCAATCACAGGAGCAGTGATTTTAGGCAGCAGTGATTTTAAGTAGCGATGATTTTAAGTCAATGATTTAAAGTAACAGTTAATTTAAGTAGCAATGATTTTAAGTCAATGATTTTAAGTAGCAGTGATTTTAAGTAGAAACCACGGTTTACATAGCAATCACAGAAGGAATAGTGATTTTAAGTAACAGTGATTTGAAGTAGAAATCACGATTGAAATAGCAATCACAGGAGCAGTGATTTTAAGTAACAGTGATTTTAAGTAGCAGTGATTTTAAGTAACAGTGATTTTAAGTAACCAGTGATTTTATGTAGCAGTGATTTTAAGCAGCAGTGAAATTCGCCAATTTGTAACAGTAACGACCTGTGATTTTTCAATACCAGTGAAAAATCACAAATACGTGAAATATCGCCCATCCTTAGAAATTATACCAAAATCTAAGGATGGGGTAGTCAAAGTTTTTTTATTAATCGTAACTAGACATGTATTATAAGTATATTTTGAAAGCGTGAAGTCGTTGGCATTTGTTTTTGTTTCTTTTTTCGAGCCACAAATACTATTAACATTTTTACAACTATCCGCTCAGTTAAAACGAAATTATAACAAAATCTAAGTATTGATTAGTCAATGTTTTTAGATAATCGTAACTAGACAGGTATTATAAATGGATTTTGAAAATTTCAAGCCCATGGCATTTGTTTTGTTTTTTTTTTTGAGCCACCAAAATTGTTACAATTTTAACAACTTTTTACTCACTTCAAATGAACGAAATTATAACAAAATCTAAGTATTGATTAGTCAATGTTTTTAGATAATCGTAACTAGACAGGTATTATAAATGAATTTTGAAAATTTCAAGCCGATGGCATTTGTTTTTGTTTTCTTTTGAGCCACCAAAATTGTTACAATTTTAGCAACTTTCCACTCACTTCAAATGAAATTTTGGCAAAATCTAAGGATGGGGCAATAACAGTTTTTTTGCCAATCATAACTGAATATGTATTATAAGTCAATTTTAAAAGTTTTATGTCAATGGAATTTGTTTTTGCTTCCTTTTTCGAGTCACCGAAATTATTACAATTTTTGCAACATTGCTCTCGGTTCATAGGAAATTTTATCAAAATCTAAGGGTGGGGTAGTCAAATTTTTTTGATAATCGTAACTAGAAATGTATCATAAGTAAATTTTGACAGTTTCAAGTCGTTGGCAATTGTTTTTGGTTTTTTTTTTAACCACCAATAGTGCAACAATTTTTCCGCTCAGTTCAAACGAAATGATTCTAAAATCTAGGGATGGAGTATTCAAAGTTTTCTAGTAATCGATTGAAGGCATATATTTTGAAAGTTTTAAGTCGACTGCTATTGTTTTGATTTTTTTTTTTTTTAGTCAATAAATGTATAAAATTGTGGAACAGTCTTGGAACTTTTTCATTTTTTCCAAATATAATTTGAAAAAGAAAAAAAAGGAAATTAAAAATATTTTTGCTGGTATTATACTGGGTGTCCCATTTTAAATTGCCACCCCAAATATCTCGAAACCTGAGCAACATGGCAAAAATTGTTTCAGATAAAAGTTGTAGGGTTCGGAGGGGGATATATGCTGGTGACTTTGAAAATGACCTTAGCGTTAATTTTCAAGGTCAAACGAAGGTCAACTTTGATTTTTCAAATAGAACTTCATATTTTTTGTTACGGGATCGTATTCTACTGGAAAAATACAAACTTTATCTAGAAAACGTATTTTTTTTTAAATAGTTTTTTCAGAATTTTTTCACGAATTCATGCTGTTTGAAATCTGTATATGTCAAATTGATTCTTTGTATATTTCTGTAAAAAAAAATGTATTTCAAAATTCTCTTGAAAATGCCGTAATAAGGCGACTTTCTCATTGCCACTACATTTATCTTAGGTCTAGCCATGTCTGAACCATCTAAAATAAATGTATAAAATTCTGGAATAATTCACTTTTTCTGAAAAGAGAAAAAACACCAAAAAACAATCTTGGAACTTTAATCATGTTTTCCAAGTATAATTTGAAAAAGAAAACAGGAAATTAAAAATATTAACGAAAATATGTTTTGCTTGTATTCTACAAGTCAAATTGATTCTTTGTATACTTCTGTAAAAAAAAATGTATTTCAAAATTCTTTTGAAGATCCATAATAAGGCGATTTTAATACATTTATTGTCATTGCCACTAAATTGATCTTATGTCTAGGCTAACTAATGGCTTTTCCACACTTCAATAATTACGTTCAACTAAGTTATCGATGACTCAACAGTTGGTAGTTTACCATTACACTATTAAATTAACAATGCCCTAATTAAGCGTTAATTTAATCAACTTGTAAATTGCGCATTACCAAAATATATTTAAATGAAATGCAATGAGGCAAAGCATAGCCACATCTGAAAATAAATTTCAATAACTGAAACTCGACGTGCAGACCAGCAGAGGTCGCCGCAACTCTCCGTATATTGTTAATAAGCTCTCAACTACCTAAAACTTCTCCAACTATATCCAGCTAAAGTTCAGTGAGTGCAATGGCTAATTAATATTTTTTTCCGACAACAATTTCTGTACAATTTCAAAGTTTAATGAAACTTCCAGGACATACAAAAAGTCCGCAACACGAAATAGAACATTCCGCGAAAACTCGCCCCTTTCCACAACAAGAAAACAAATCAATATCGTATAACTCTTTCCGCAATTTATTAAAATGTTTCGAAAAATACCAATCATCACATTTTAAAAGTATGAAATTTGCGTTCGTTTAAGCGTTAAAATCAAACCCGTATTAAAATTTACGATATCATTAAAAGTGTACATTTTATAACTCCATACACGGGAAGTGGCTCCGCTTTGAGGCTGTAAAAACGTTTCGAGGGCGGACCCTTAAATTGACTTATAGTTTATGAAGCTTTTATTTTTTAGGACGAAGAGGCGCTTTTATACTAAAGTTCATACTTGTACGTGATTAATATACGGAATAAAATTTACATTTGACTACAGGAAAAGTGTCTTGCGGTCTTTTATGTGGAAACTCATATTTTCTATGTCGAAATGGTGGTATTTGATTTTTTTAAATATAATAATAATACACTTGTTTATTGCCCTCCTTAGAGGAATACAATGGGGCAGCGACCTAAGTCTTTCAGCCAAGTTTTAAATACATATTTTCTACAATGAGCCATTTTAATTACACTTTTTGTCATTTTTTAAATCTCTATTAAAGTTTAAGAGAAACGTTAATTAAATTAGTCAAAATTTGATTATTATTAATAAATATTCAAAACAACACGATTTACAGGCTATTTGCAATTTGGTAAATTTTATGGTATATTTGAAATTGTTTTTATATTTTCTTAACCGCTCGGGAAATGCGCGAATAGAGAATGCCACAGCGCAGTTTTAATGCGATTAATTCGAAAATTGATGAAGGAGTGTTTTGATATTGTTAATGGGAAATAATCAACAATCAATTCTAAGTCAATTTCGAATTTTTTTAGCTTGTAGTAATTGTCTTTATATTTTCCAATACGCGTATTGAGCATGTTAAAGTACAGTTTTAGTGCGATTAATTCAAAAATTAGTGAAAGGGTGTTTAAATTTAAATCAGTTTTAGGTAAAGACGAATGTCAAAATATTATATTGTATTGTATTCCATTTTTGCATAATATCTGCCAGTCTGTGGGCGCTGCATCTCAAAAACTTTAAAATTGTGAATCCTCAAAAACTAAAATTAATGATTTTCTATAAAATTATTTATAAATACAAAGCAAGGAGCTAACGTAATTTAATAAAAAAATTGCATTTTATATTTGAAACCAGATTACTGGAGAATATTCCCGTCAAACGGTGACTTTATTGTTGGCTTTTAGCACACCAACTGAATTTTGTTTTGTAGTTTTCCTGTTTCGACATAAAATTTGATTATCCCGTATTTGCATTCAGAGATGTAATGGACTTGCATGGTTGGAGGTAATAACGGAAATGGTATTACCGAACCAATAATGCACGTTGGACGGTGACACAATTTCATGCACATGTGCACTCATTTGCACTCGAAATCATTAAATCTTCCCGCACCGGCGTTTAATAACAATTCCATCCAGAATGGGATATCCTGGTGAATCCATATTCACCACGCACGCAACTTATTTGTAATAAAATTATATTTACTACTGACGCTGATATCATAGATATGTTCAAAATATGAGAATATTTTATTTTCGTGATCAAATATTTCAACGATAATTCAACTTATGTATAAAAAGGTGCATTTAAAATGGCGGACAAAAAAATTTGCAAATGGTTAAAAATGTATTTACCTTCACCATGACAACGATCTCTATATTAACAATTTTAGTCAACAGCTGACTTTAGTTGTACTCTGGCAGTTCGTGTCAGTTCTGAATACCTCTGCGGTGAAATATAATTGAAATTCATTTCGGACACGCTTCCGCGTGAAAACCACATATATTGTCAAGAATAATATTTTTCAGCTGTTAAAAATGGTATTTTTCAGCTGTTAAGAAGTGTATTATTCAAATGTCAAAAATGATATTTTTCAATTGTCAAAAATGTTTTTTTTAATGTCAAAAAAAATATTTCTCACCTATTAAAATATTATTTTTCAGCTATCAAAAACAGCATTTTTTTAATTGTCAAAAATGGCATTTTTCAGCTGTCAAAAATTGAAATTTTTGTAGTCAAAAACTGTATTTATTTTAGCATGTTACAATTGTCAATAATGATTTATTGCAGTTGTCAACAATGGTATTTTCCAGCTGTCAAAAATGCAACTATAAAATTCAACCTATAAAAATGTTATTTTTTAGCTATCAAAAGCACCATTTTTCGACATTTTTTTAACCGTCAAAAATGGCATTTTTCAGCTGTTAAAACTTGTATTTTTTGTGTTGTCAAAAATTGATTTTTTTAGCTGACAATAATGGTTTATTACAGTTGTCAATAATGGTTTGCTGCAGTTGTCAAGACTGGTATTTTTCAGTTGGTAAAAATGGTATTTTTCAGCTGCCAAAAATGTTTTTTTTTTCATGTAAAAAAAAAATATTTCTCGCCTATTAAAATGTTATTTTTCAGCAATCAAAAATAGCATTTTGCGACACTTTTTTTTGCCAAAAATTGCATTTTTCAACTGTCAAAAATTGAATTATTGTTGTCAGAAATTGTATTTTTTTAGCATGTTACAGTTGTCAATAATGGTTTGTTGCAGTTGTCAACAATGGAATTTTTCAGCTGTCAAAAATGCAACTATAAAATTCAACCTATAAAAATGTTATTTTTCAGCCATCTAAAGCACCATTTTTCGAAAATTTTTTAACTGTCAAAAATGGCATTTTTCAGCTGTCAAAACTTGTATTTTTTTGTGTTGTCAAAAATTGATTTTTTTAGCTGACAATAATGGTTTATTACAGTTGTCATTAATGGTTTGCTGCAGTTGTCAAGACTGGTATTTTTCAGTTGTTAAAAATGGTATTTTTCAGCTGTCAAAAATGTGTTTTTTTAATGTCAAAAAAAATATTTCTCACCTATTAAAATGTTATTTTTCAGCTATCAAAAACAGCACTTTGCGACATTTTTTTTAATTGTCAAAAATGGCATTTTTCAACTGTCAAAAATTGAATATTTGTAGTCAAAAATTGTATTTTTTTAGCATGTTACAGTTGTCAATAATGGTTTGTGGCAGTTGCCAACAATGGTATTTTGCAGCTGTCAAAAATGCAATTTTCAACCTATAAAAATGTTATTTTTCAGCTATCAAAAGCACCATTTTTCGACATTTTTTAACTGTCAAAAATGGCATTTTTCAGCTGTCAAAACTTGTATTTTTTTGTGTTGTCAAAAATGGATTTTTTTAGCTGACAATAATGGTTTGCTGCATTTGTCAAGACTGGTATTTTTCAGTTGTTAAAAATGGTATTTTTCAGCTGTTAAGAAGAATATTATTCAACTGTTTAAAATGATATTTTTCAGCTGACAAAAATTGTATTTTTCAGCTGTCAACAATGGTACTTCCCACCTATAAAAATGTTATTTTTCAACTATCAAAAGCAGCATTTTTCAGTATTTTTTAATTGTCAAAAATGGCATTTTTTCAGCTTTCAAAATTTGTACTTTTTGTTGTCAAAAATTGTATTTTTTTGTTTTCAAAAATTGTATTTTTTAGCTGACAATAATGGTATGATACAGTTGTCAATAATAATGTGTTGCTGTTATCAAGAATAGTATTTTTCAGCTATTAAGAATTGTATTATTCGGCTGTCAAAAACGTTATTTTTCAGCATTCAAAATTGATATTTTTCAACTGCCAAAAATGGTATTTCCCACCTATATAAATGGTACTTTTTAAGCTATCAAAAGCAGCATTTTTTGACATTTTTTAACTGTCAAAAATGGCATTTTTCTACCTGTATATTTTGTTATCAAAAATTGTATCTTTCAGCTGCCAATAACGAAATGGCATTTTTCGGCTGTCAAGAATGGTAATCCCCAGCTGTTGAAAATAGTATTTCTCAGCTGTTTCAAGTTGTATTTTACAGTTGTAGAAAATGGTATTCTTCAGCTGCCAAATATACTGTTTCAGCTGTCAAATATGCTGTTTCCGCTGCCAAAAACAGTATTTTTCAGCTAATAAAAATAGTTTTTTTTCAACATTTTTGAATTGTCAAAAATTGTATTTTTCAGTTGTCAAAAATAGTGTTTTTCGTGTGTCAACAGTGGAATGTTTCAGCTAATAAAAATAGTTTTGTTTTCAACAGTTTTGAATTGTCAAAAATTGTATTTTTCAGCTGTCAAAAGTAGTATGTATATTTCGTTGTCAAAAGTAGTATATTATGCTGTCAAAAGTAGTAAAAAAAATAGTATTTTTTGTCAAAAATAGTATTTTTCGTGTGTCAGGAATGGTATGTTTCAACTGACAAAAATGGTATTCCTCAGCTGTTGAAAATTAGTATTTTTCAGCTGTCAAAAATAGTGTTTTTCGTGTGTCAACAATGGAATGTTTCAGCTGCCAAAAACAGTATTTTTCAGCTAATAAAAATAGTTTTTTTCGACATTTTTGAATTGTCAAAAATTGTATTTTTCAGTTGTCAAAAATAGTGTTTTTCGTGTGTCAACAGTGGAATGTTTCAGCTAATAAAAATAGTTTTGTTTTCAACAGTTTTGAATTGTCAAAAATTGTATTTTTCAGCTGTCAAAAGTAGTATGTATATTTCGTTGTCAAAAGTAGTATATTATGCTGTCAAAAGTAGTAAAAAAAATAGTATTTTTTGTCAAAAATAGTATTTTTCGTGTGTCAGGAATGGTATGTTTCAACTGACAAAAATGGTATTTCTCAGCTGTTGAAAATTAGTATTTTTCAGCTATCAAAAATAGTGTTTTTCGAGTGCCAACAATGGAATGTTTCAGCTGCCAAAAACAGTATTTTTCAGCTAATAAAAATAGTTTTTTTCGACATTTTTGAATTGTCAAAAATTGTATTTTTCAGTTGTCAAAAATAGTGTTTTTCGTATGTCAACAGTGGAATGTTTCAGCTAATAAAAATAGTTTTTTTTCAACAGTTTTGAATTGTCAACAATTGTATTTTTCAGCTGTCAAAAGGAGTATATTTCGCTGCCAAAAGTAGTATATTATGCTGTCAAAAGTAGTAAAAAAATAGTATTTTTTGTCAAAAATAGTATTTTTCCTGTGTCAGGAATGGTATCAACTGACAAAAATGGTATTCCTCAGCTGTTGAAAATGAGTATTTTTCAGCTGTCAAAAAGAGTTTTTTTTTGTCAAAAATAGTATTTTTCGTGTGTCGGGAATGGTATGTTTCAACTGACAAAAATGGTATTCCTTAGCTATTGAAAATTAGTATTTTTCAGCTGTCAAAAATAGTTTTTTTTTTGTCAAAAATAGTATTTTTCGTGTGTCAGGAATGGTATGTTTCAACTGACAAAAATGGTATTCCTCAGCTGTTGAAAATTAGTATTTTTCAGCTGTCAAAAATAGTGTTTTTCGTGTGTCAACAATGGAATGTTTCAGCTGTCAAAAACAGTATTTTTGAGCTAATAAAAAGAGTTTTTTTTCAACATTTTTGAATTGTCAAAAATTGTATTTTTCAGCTGTTAAAAATAGTGTTTTTCGTGTGTCAACAATGGAATGTTTCAGCTGTCAAAAACAGTATTTTTCAGCTAATAAAAATAGTTTTTTTTCAACATTTTTGAATTGTCAAAAATTGTATTTTTCAGTTGTCAAAAATAGTGTTTTTCGTGTGACAACAATGGAATGTTTCAGCTGTCAAAACAGTATTTTTCAGCTAATAAAAATAGTTTTTTTTCAACATTTTTGAATTGTCAAAAATTGTATTTTTCAGTTGTCAAAAATTGTGTTTTTCGTGTGTCAACCATGGAATGTTTCAGCTATCAAAAACAGTATTTTTCAGCTAATAAAAATAGTTTTTTTTCAATATTTTTGAATTGTCAAAAATTGTATTTTTCAGTTGTCAAAAATAGTGTTTTTCGTGTGTTAACAATGGAATGTTTCAGCGGTCAAAAACAGTATTTTTCAGCTAATAAAAATAGTTTTTTTTCAACATTTTTGAATTGTCAAAAAATGTATTTTTCAGTTGTCAAAAATAGTGTTTTTCGTGTGTCAACAATGGAATGTTTCAGCTGTCAAAAACAGTATTTTTGAGCTAATAAAAATAGTTTTTTTTCAACATTTTTGAATTTTCAAAAGTTGTATTTTTCAGTTGTCAAAAATAGTGTTTTCCGTGTGTCAACAGCTGTCAAAAACAGTATTTTTCAGCTAATAAAAATATTTTTTTTTTAAACATTTTTGAATTGTCAAAAATTGTATTTTTCAGCTGTCATAAGTAGTAGTATTTTGCTGTCGAAAGCAGGGGCTTATACAGCGTGTTTCAGAGCTCTGGGAACGGTCAATCACGTGCTTATTTTTCAAAATTTCGAAAAATGTTTTTTTATAAAAGTTGTGGAAAATAGTGAGCTGCACGCCCTAAAAATATTTAAATTTATACAGGGTGTCTCATAACAAAGTTACAGACCAAACTTATGTTTTTTTAAATGGAACACCCTGTATTTTTTGTCATTTTTGAATTATATGGAGCAAATAAAGGTGAGTTACTTAAATATTCCCTATACCTATTGTTTGTCGTTTTCGAAATATTTGAAGATTTGTTGAAATGCATGGTCTGGGTGAAATTTTATTTTTGTCCCAGTGATTGACGTTGAATGATTAAAATCATTTCTATTATTTGGTTGAAGGTTCGAACTATAGAGCCAACCATGATTTCATACAAAAAATTATACAGGGTGATAAAAAAATGCGGTAGAAAAACCGAATTTATAAAGTTGAATAACTTCGTTTTTTCAAATGGCACACCCTGTATTAGTGTGTGTATTAGAATCCAATTATCTTTCAGATTATAATTGAAAATATGAATATTTAAAATTTGTACCGTTTTTTTGGCCCACTGCGTATATAGAACAATTGCATTAGCAAATAAACATGGCATAACCCAACCCTTTGCTATCAGTTTTTACGCCCTTCGGACAGCACAAAGGATGCACAGAATTGTAAACCACACCGATACGGAAACTTTTGCTCCTCAGAGACACGAACTGTGCTCGTCTCGGTGAGTTCCCTTCCAACAGCTTCACAACTTAGTCACGTCATGTCTGCATACGCTCATTGCTCATAGTGCTCTGGCGTGAAACTAAGTAACTCTCAGGAAAAACATGAAAAATATTCCGCAGCCCTACGATTTCAATACGAAGGTGAAAATATGAGGAAATTGAATTTCATATTTGCAATAAACGCACAATGGCGTGTCCTGAATATAATTTCCCGGTGTCATCACCGATGTGATGTTATCAGTTAAAATGTCTCGTTGTCCTGGTGTAAAAGGGTGATTTAAAAAAAAAAACATTACATCTATTACAAAATGTAATATAACCCTGTACACTGTATACATAAAGTAAGGAATAAAATCGATTAAAATTCAGGGCATTTTTTTTCAGAAAAATGCTCGGTCACGTGTATTATTATTTTTTAACGCGCATTTTTTGAGATAAAATTCAAATGTACAGGGTGTCCCAAAATCGAGATACGACTCCTGAGTTAAAATTTTCAAACGTGAACCCTCATTTTTTGTTGTATTTATGGATTCTACGTAAAATTTTGAGTATTTTTCATGTAGCGTACCCCATGTCGATATTCAGCTGTTTTCGAAGAAATGGCGTTTAAAAAGTATTTTCATTTCTGGTAAATCATAACATGGTTTCATCGAAACATTGGAATCAATAAGGAAAAATCATTTTATTAAGTAAATAATGATTTTTGCTTATTAATTCCAATGTTTCGATGAAACCGTGTTATCTTTTACCAGAAATAAAATAGTAGTTGTACTTTTTTGAACGCCATTTCTTCGAAAACAAATGAATATCGACATGGGGTATGCTACATGAAAAATACTCAGAATTTTACGTAGAATCCATAAATGCAACAAAAAATGGGGGTTTACATTTGAAAATTTTAACTTATCGGTCGTATCTCGATTTTGGGACACCCTGTGGAGGAGGGCAGCGCTTCCAAAATAACGAGGAGCTTCAAGACAACGCCAAGACATATTTAAATTCATTCTTGCTCACAAGTACGACAAATGCCTCAATCTCCAAGGTGATTATGTCGATAAATAACCATAAGTGTACATAACTTTTGGTGTAAAAATCATTGTTTTATATACACTTGTCTTTTTATTCTGGCCTATCGGAGGTTGAAAAAAACGACCCTCGTATATGGTAACTGCGATAGAATTATTGTTCTAATATATGGAGTATTCAATTTGCCTCCGATTAATAAAACAAAATTTGAAAGATTAAAAAATTACAATAATCATTTTTCTGGTTCCACTAATCAACTAAAAGCATTACCATCGGCTTTTATTTGATAACGTTGAAGTGCCGAATCATGTAACAAAGTAATACGATTAATTTGTTTACAAAACAGGTGGATTTTGGGCAATATGTTTTATTGAATATAATAGAAAGAGAGTATACTTCGCATTAGATAATTGTTTACATTGGTTTATAACGTAAACAACTATAAATGGGAAGTCCAACCCCATACCAGTTCGGTATTGATTGTTATTGTTCGCTGGCCTAATATTAGTAAAGGGACTAATTCGAAATCCGGCCGTGCTTACAAATTAACTATAAATATAAGTTGGGAATGTAGTATTATTCAATTTGAGTTTTGTTTTTGTAACTTTATTAATGTACATAATAGCAGTGGCGGCTCGTGGAACATGTTGATGGTAGAGCCACTTGTACAATATATCCCCCACCCCTCCGTTTTTGAAGAAAGAAAGAACGATTTATTTTCCTACACTAAAGTAACTGGCGAAAAAGTGTTCTAAGAATTATTTAAAAATTCTTGCTGACCTTGAAACTACAGGTAGTGCCATGGCTCCTTGGCTCTACATAACGAGCCGCCCCTGCATAGTAGTAGTGATTGAATTCGTCGATCTCACCGTAAGCAAATGTTCACCATAACAAAAATTCACATGTTTACAGTTCTGAAAGGCTTTTTTTCTACTTTGGATTAATAGTCGATTTATTGTTATACCGAAAACAGTAAAAATTTATAATAAAACACTTTTAACTTTGTTTTGTATAACTTATATGTTTATTTTTGTGACTTAAGTTTCGGTAATACAATTATCTTGTTTGAAAATGGTAATTGTATTACCGAAACTTAAGTCACAAAAATAAACATATAAGTTATACAAAACAAAGTTAAAAGTGTTTTATTATAATATTTAAAATGTATAACGAAGTAGAAGCCTCCAGCATAAACAATAGTAAAAATTTACATTTTTTGCTCATTATTTTCAATTTAATTCAATATATTAGTGCTATACAATCAATTGTTTACACAAGTCAAGGTACATAAAATTGGTATAAGTGCTATTTTACAGCGTAATACTGTTGAATACTTAAAATTAACACATTAAAAGTACATCTAAAACTAGACAATAGTTCAATAAAATAATATAAAACAAAATAAAATTCATAAAATACTACAACTAACATATTAAAAGAGTAATATAAAATAGCGAAGTAAAAATTGTAAGACATATACGCAATAGTACAATATGGTAAAACACGCAATTAAAACGAAAGCCTTGACGTGACTAAGTCATTGATATTTTAAAAAAGCTGAATTTGACTACTTTTGGTGTAATTTTAGTGCGATTGGCAGTACTTAAACGTAAAAATTGCCGTTAACAATAATAGGATAATTGAAACCATCCAATGCTCTCAAAGAGAGGGCTCTACGCCCCTCCAAACAAAAAAATAAAAAGACCAAAAAATTCGCCTTTTTTCAAACACCCATAACTTTGTGCCAAATCGTCGTAGAAACTTCGTTATTTGACTCATGCGCAGGTAACTGAACACATTTCAATGCCCTTTTGTTGAATCGAGTCGACACATTTTTTCCAACTCGGTACAAGTTGCCAAAGTTGGGCATTTTTTTGCCCAAAAACGTGTTTTTTTTTGTTCGGGTGTTGAAGGGTTCGAAAAGGGATCATTCTAATCTGAGTTTACTCCCTCAAAGTAGAGCCAACATGGGATTTTTTCCCGAAAGAATCATCAAATTTGGTTGAAGAGTCACTGAGTTATGTGCAAAAAACCTCAAAATGCATTTTTTTTTTCAAACACCCATAACTTGTGCCAAATCGTCGTAGGAACTTCGTTCTTTGAGTCCTGCATAGGGAATTGATCAAATTTTAATGCCTTTATGATGGATCGAGTCGACAAAATTTTACCTCCTAAAATAACTCTTCAGCTCAAAATTAGTTGCCGACCAGAAACACTCGAAAACGGCAGTCAAAAAGTAACCAATAAGTAAAAAAATCGCTCATAAAAAACAATAATTCAAGTTAGAAAATCGAAGCCAAGGGAATTGATTAAATTTTAATGCCTTTATGGCGGATCGAGTCGACAAAATTTTTCCAACTCCATAGACAATGTCAAAGTTGGACATGGTTTCCAGAAAAAACTTTTTTTTTCACAGGGGTGCTAGAGGGGGGCGGAAGGGGTTACGCTTAAGTTCGTATGCATGACTTTAAAGAAGACACTTTAAAGTTTTTTGCCCTTAAAGATTCATCAAAATCGATTGAAAATACGCCGAGTTATGGCGGTTTGAAAATGGTCGAAATTTCACGAATTTGGAGTGTTTCATTTTTTTTCCTTCAGTATATTAACGTAATGTTATTTAATTTAATACACGATTTCAACAACTGGGATAAATTTCGCAATAATTATGTGCGTGCATTAGTAAAATTATCAACCCTATATTTTTAGTATTATAAAGGGAAATTCCCGTAAATAAATATATTATTATTATATCGTATATTCTGACCATAGTATTCATAGGATATCCCATTGTTTGAAGCAGTGGCGGCTCGTGGAACATGTTGATGGTAGAGCCACTTTCACAATTTATAAGATCGGATGAGACTGGCGTTTGAAACGTCAAAATTATGAAAGATGGAAATGACAAATTATACAAATTAAATACCGGCAAAAAAATAAAAAAATTGCACATACAAATCAATCACTCACGTTAAAAATCTAAAATATAGTCCAATAAAAAATACGCTCTTAATTAAAGTAAAAAACTAAAATATACGCCCAAAAGATCGGAAATTTAGACAAATTTCGAAAATTCGCGGTTAATAAAATTCAGAAAAATTTCAATAAAATAATTTAAAAAAAATGGAACGAAGAAATGAAAAATACAGGCCATAGATCTAAAATATAGGCCAAAAAATTAAAAATGCTGGTCTAAAAATAAAAAAATTCAAACCAAAATATTGAAATATCAAGGAAAACGAAAATAATATTCCCCATTTTCAGCCCCCAAAATAACTCTTTAGCTCAAAATAAGTTGCCGACCAGAAACTCGAAAATCTCAGTTCCTGGAAGTCCCACAACAAAATTTTAGAATGTGTTCAGTATGGTCTGTCTTTCAAAATAAAAAAAAAATAAAAAATAAAATTTCATCAATTTTAGTCAAAAAGTAACCAAAAAGTGAAAAAAAATCGCCCATAAAAAATAATCAATTGTTGCATACCTTAAACACACCGCACGTAATTATTTCTGGTTGGATCATTAATACCCCAGATACTCATTTATAAAAGATCAAAATTCGCTAGATTGAATTAAATTTTGTGAAAACAAGGTAATATGCAATTTCTTTTATTATCTAATAAGGGCAAGAAATCAAAAACCATCAAAAAAACTTGAAAATATCGGCAAAAAATAAAAAAACTCGCATATAAAAATCAATCATTTAGGTCAGGGGTCTCCAAACTACGGCCCGCGGGCCAAATGCGGCCCGCGACCCCAACAAATCCGGCCCACGACAAGCAGTTACATGTTCCGTAAATGTCACATTTTAAAATTCTACAACGATTTTTTGTTATAGGTTTTGAAATTAGTTATAAAATTGATTATATCTTGACCCACTAGGTTATGAAGAATTGTATATATGGCCCGTGATGGAAAAAGTTTGGAGACCCCTGATTTAGGTTAAAAAAATCTAAAATAAAGGATAAAAAATTCAAAACTTCGATCCTAAAAATCAAAATTGCGGACCAAAAAATCGAAAATTTTAACAAACAAATCGAAAATTTAGAAAAAAATAAGGCTTAAAGATTAAAAATTTAGACCAAAATATTAAAATCCGGGCTTAACGATAAAAAATGAAAACAAGAAAATTAAAAATTCGAAAATTGCCATTTTCAGCACTCGAGGTGATTAACCAAAATCAAAAATAGTCTACTTTTAATTTCCCGAAAACAACGACATGCTCCTGCAGAAAACAAGAGAATAAACTCAAAATTTGCTCTGTAGTGAAGGAAATTTGCACTCAATGTTTTTAAAAATTGTAAAAAATTAATCACTTGTAGAATTCGCTCCAAAATTACTAAAACTATGCAGAAAGAGTGTACTTTTCATTAATTGTAAAAATAATTGCAATATTGCTACCGAAAACAACAGGAATTGACTCAAAACTGCACTGGAGGGAACGGAAATTGCACTCAATGTTTTGAAAAATCGTAAAAAAAATTATCAGTTGCAGAATTAGCTCTTAAGTAAGGTAAAAAACTAAAATATAAGCACAAAACATCAAAAATTTAGAAATGTTTCAAAAATTCGCGGTTAAAAAAATGCAGACCAAAAATCCGAAAATTTCAACAACAATAAAATCAAAAAGTTTAACCAAAACAAAGAATGTTTCGGGCAAAAACTCAAATATTTGGAACGAAGAAATGAAAAATACAGTACAAATATTTACAATATACCCCAAAAAAATCAAAAATGCTGGTCTAAAAATAAAAAATGTAATTTCAATAAAACGAAATGTAGCCTGAATATATGAATATTCAACCTGTTCCGAACTCTGCAAAATTAAGTCTTATTAGTCAACAACAAGTAAGGTTGTTTTTAATTTTTTTATTAAAAAATGTAAGCCAAAAAATTGAAAAATCAAGGAAAACTAAATTAATTTTCAGCTCCTAAAATAACTCTTCAGCTCAAAATTAGTTGCCGACCAGAAACACTCGAAAACGGCAGTCAAAAAGTAACCAAAAAGTAATAAAAATTCGCCCATAAAAAATAATAATTCAAGTTAGAAAATTTAAAATGAAGGGCGAGAAATCAGAAACTGTACTTGAAAATATCGGCAAAAAATAAAAAATGTTGCATATAAAAAGCAATCATTTAGGTTAAAAAAATCTAAAATATAGGATGAAAAATTAAAAACGATCCTAACAATCAAAATTGCGGGCCAAAAATTGGAAAATTTAGAAGAAAATTATTTTCTTTGGAAATTTGTAAAGACACATTATTCAAAATTAGTCTGTCAAAATTTCAACCATCTGTTGCAATAAAGGTGGAATTTCCATGCAAATTTCTGAAAAATGCGCCTTATTGGTCATCAAAATTTGTTTTTTAGTGCAACCATTTTTGTTGTGGTACACTTGCGATTATTTTCTTTGTAAATATGTAAAGACACATTATTTCGAATTAGTTTGTAAAAATTTTAACCATCTGTAGCAATAAATATAGAACTGACATGTGAATTTCTAAAAAAATCCGCTTTTTTTGTTATCAAAATTTGCTTTTCTGGTGCAACCATTTTTGTTGTGGTAAACTTGTGATTATTCTTTGAAGAAATTTATAAAGGGACATTATTCAAAATTGGTCGGTCAAAATTTTAACCATCTGTCGAAAGAAATGTGTAATTCTCAAGTGAATTTCTGAAAAATTTGCCTTTTTGGTGATCAAAATTTAAGATTAGGAACAGGGAACCCTTATACAATCTGAAAGATAATTGGATTCTACTTAAGAATACGTTACTAAATACAGGGTGTGCCATTTGAAAAAACGAAGTTATTCAACTTTATAAGTTGGGTTTTTCTACCGCATTTTTTTATCACCCTGTATAATTTTTTGCATGAAATCATGGTTGGCTCTATAGTTCGAACCTTCAACCAAATAATAGAAATGATTTTAATCGTTCAACGCCAATCACTGGGGCAAAAATAAAATTTCATCCAGACCATGCATTTCAACAAATCTTCAAATATTTCGAAAACAGCAAACAATAGGTATAGGGAGTATTGAAGTAACTCACCTTTATTTGCTCCATATAATTCAAAAATGACAAAAAATACAGGGTGTTCCATTTAAAAAAACATAACTTTGGTCTGTAACTTTGTTATGAGACACCCTGTATAAATTTAAATATTTTTAGGACGTGCAGCTCACTATTATACGCAACTTTTGTATAAAACATTTTTCGAAATTTTGAAAAATAAGCACGTGATTGGCCGTTTCCAGAGCTCTGAAATACCCTGAATAATAGTTTCGTATGTAAAGTTGTCTTTTAAAAATATGTACGTACCGTATCAACAGTAAATCTTTTTTTTTATTAGCATTTGGCTTATAATTAAATTATACTTCAATTGTCGCATATTCAATGCACCCGCTGAGAGAATTTTTGAATAAGATTAATAAACAAAGCGGCAAGTTTTGGTTGTAAAAGAGAAAAGTGTTCGGCTGGTGCAGACGTAATAGATTATGTACAGCTGTAAATTTAAAAGTTTTCCCCTTTCAAGAGCCTGCCCCGAATAAATGTTTATATGTAAAGTTCCAGGCGTATAAATTACTGTGTAAATACTAAATAGCCTAATGGTCGCTTCCAGAGACTTGTACAACTTTTATATTTTTCAGAGTGGAACTAAACTATGTAGATATATAAATTATATAGTCTATGGGCGGAGCATATTTCCGCTCTCAATTCCATTTTTTGCCAACTATTTGAAAAATGCCCCGCTCTTTAAAAAGGGCTCGCAGCTTTTATGCATAATAAAAAGGAATATAAATTCAATGCTGTATTCGCATGCAGTAATAACGTTAAATGCTCTTAATTATTAAACAGTTCTTTATGTGTGCATGTGTAGTTTGAATTATCAATTTTTCTTTATCATAGAAAAATTTATAAAATAATAATAGCAGAGATTGCACAAATAAAACTTTAATATTTTCAATTCTGGGTGATTTGAGGTTATCCACTTGTTGTGCTTTTCTTCCAGTTTCGTGATACGTGTACAGAATATCTGGATTCATTCTCGAAGGAGTAAATAAGTTAAATTGTGTCTACGCCATTGAGGATGAATTTAGAGAAATTTTTGAAACACACAAATACATTATTTAAAAACAATTCGGGTCGTGATAAATGATCAATAACGAATAATAACATTTTATTTATACCAGTCATCAGTCTTAATCCGGAAGATAAGGTAATCTCATTGAACAAAAAAATCAAAAGCAATGCGAATATTAAACCTGTTTGTAAATACGCAAAAATATTTGTATAATTAAATAATATTCGGCATGGTGTTAGGTAAGTAGTTATTTCAAGTCGTTTTTCAAGCTTAAGTTGCTGTATACGAAATTGTGTTCTTTATGTGAAATAGTGAAATATAAAATTAAGAAAATTAACTGATGACGTACGACGGCTCCGCTGCGCTGCGCCGTCGTCCGTGCGTGGCCTATTAAGTTTGAGCGAAGTTATCGGTGACGAACGACGGCTCCGCTGCGCTGCTACAACGTCATATCTCGAAAACCACAAATCGGATCGAAAAACATTATAGGGATCTCTGATACGGTGACTGATATGCCGTCGTCAGATTTTTAATTTTCGAAAAATAAAAATCGCAAAATTCTTCGAAAAATTCCCGCAAAACAATCAAAAATCGGCCGTAGATCGTAAACGGTGCGCTCCACGAAAAATATAGCCCTTACCTTATCGACGCAAAATACAATTCCGAATGGCATGCCGCTTAAATTTCTTGCGTAAGATAAAAAATGGCCGCTGTAGAATTTTTTTTATTGAAATCGGGGGTGGTTTTCTTTGAATCACTCCTCGGGGGTTGGAGATATCAATAATTCGTAGGAGACATAAAATGTAGAGGGGAGTTAGTTCTACAAAACTCTATAAAATTCGGAGTCATGATCGTAAGGGGAAGCGCGCCCTTTTTTCCGGAAGCGTCCGAAATGTGATTTTTTAGAAAAACGCTTGAGGGGTTGCAACGGATTTTTTTACGGGAACGTGCGATAGCAAACGTTGTGTCTTGATGATGATTTGTTTTTTTTTTAATTTAAATTAAAGAACACAATTTTATCCACTTTTACTTTAGCTTGAAAGAACTAGTTATATTTTCTAATCTTAGAACCCTCACTCATCGATTTGTCAGTGAACAAGAAATATCTATCACCTAATTTATCTTTCAATCATTCTCGATTTAAAACTATAAGAAAAATAGTTATACTTAATTTATTTTTGACTTTCGATCGACGCCATTTTGTCTGTAACAACGATTTCTTATCGATTCTTCAGGAATGTTGAAGACTAAAGCGATTTTGATAATTGAGATCAGCTACAATGACAAATACATTTTTTTCACAGCTGAAGACCAATTTAGCGCAATTTTAAAATCATTTTTTTTTACTTTCGATCGACGCCATTTAATTTGTAACAAAAATTTCTTATCGATTCTTACAGAATATCGAAGACTGAACATTTATAAAGCGATTTTAATAATTAAGATTAGCTACAATGACGGACACATATTTTTCGCAGCTAAAAACTAATTTTGCGTAATTTCCAATTTAAATTTTTGATTTTCGATCGACGCTATTTTGTCTGTAACAACGATTTCTTATCGATTCTTCCGGAATATGGAAGACTGATAATTTCTAAAGCGATTTTGATCATTGAGATCAGCTAGAATGACAAATAAACTTTTTTGACAGATGAAGGCCAATTTAGCGCAATTTTAATATCATTTTTTTTACTTTCGATCGACGCCATTTATTTTGTAACAAAAATTTCTTATCGATTCTTACAGAATATCGAAGACTGGACATTTATAAAGCGATTTTGATAATTGAGATTAGCTACAATGACGGATACATTTTTTTCACAGCTGAAAACTAATTTTGCGCAATTTTCAATTTAATTTTTTTACTTTCGATCGACGGCATTTTGTTTGTAACAAAGATTTCTTATTGAATCTTCCTGATTATCGAAGACTGGTCATATCTGAAACGATTTTGATAATTAGGATCGGCTACAATGACGGATACATTTTTTTTAGAGCTGAAAACTAATTTTGCGCAATTTCCAATTCAAATTTTTGACTTTCGATCGACGCCATTTTGTCTGTAACAACGATTTCTTATCGATTCTTCCGGAATATCGAAGACTGATAATTTCTAAAGCGATTTTGATAATTGAGATAAGCTACAATGACAAATACATTTTTTTCACAGCTGAAGACCAATTTAGCGCAATTTTAAAATCAATTTTTTTACTTTCGATCGACGCCATTTAATTTGTAACAAAAATTTCTTATCGATTCTTACAGTATATCAAAGACTGGACATGTATAAAGCGATTTTGATAATTAAGATTAGCTACAATCACGGATACATTTTTTTCACAGCTGAAAACTAATTTTGCGCAATTTCCAATTCAAATTTTTAACTTTCGATCGACGCCATTTTGTTTGTAACAAAGAAATCTTATTGGTTCTTCCGGAATATTGAAGAGTGATCATTTCTAACGCGGTTTTGATTATTAAGATCAGCTACAATAGCGGATACATTTTTTCACAGCTGAAAACTAATTTTGCGCAATTTCCAATTCAAATTTTTGACTTTCGATCAACGCCATTTTGTTTGTAACAAAGATTTTTTATTAATTCTTTCGAAATATTGAAGAGTGATCATTTCTAAAGCGATTTTAATAATTAAAATCAGCTACAATTACAGATACAATTTTTTTACCGCTGAAAACTAATTTTGCGTAATTTTCAATTCAAATTTTTGACTTTCGATCGACGCCATTTTGAATAATTTTATAAGAATTCCTGAATTTACTCAAAAAATACTGTGGCTTAGGTTTCCAGTTATATAGAACCAAGGAGCCATGGCACTACCTGTAGTCTCAAGCTCAGCAAGAATTTTTAATTAATTCTTAAAATTCTTTTTGTTTTCTATGTTTATTATTTGATGGTGAGGTTACGTGGTCGAAGAATTTAGTGCATGTCTGGGACAAAATGTAAACGCACGCATAAACCATATTTTCAGCTTGTTTGAAATTATGAACCTTTACTTTACAACTCAAAATAATCTTGGGATATGAAGATTAATCGTTTTTTTTTCTTTACTTTATCCAAGGGCCTCCCTATATTGCAAAAGTATCATCAATATGTTCCACGAGCCGCTACTGAGAGGCATACTAACCAATTGTTTTATTTTAATTATTCAAAATGTATCTACTGAATCTAAAGTTGTCGAAACTACCGGCACAGAAGGTCAACCCAAGAAAGTTAATGGTTTTATTTGAATTCTTTTTCAAATTAGTTTCACTTTTTTGACAATTAAAGAGAAAATTTAAAAAAAATATTTTTCTTTAAAAAAAAATTGGAAAGTTATTTTGAACAATAGAGTGATTTTTGAGACTAATTTTAACCATTTTCTTGCTAGAATATTCAGCATTTTTTTATTATTAAGCCTGTATTTTCGATTTTTTTTTGCTAAATTTTTGATCATTTGGCTTAAATATTCTTTATTTTGATTTCATTGTTAAGATTTTCGACTATTTGGTTCAGATTTTTTATTTCTTCCGACAAATTTTTAGTTTTTAAATTTTTGACCTTTATTTTCGATATTTTTGGTCAAAATATTATAACTTTTAGCCTAAATATCCTTTTTTTTTTCAACTAGCAATAATCGCACCTCGAATAAACCTCATCGGTTACGATATCGCCACTGCGCAAAGCTATCCTTTATTTTGACCTTTTAAATAACGAATTATATTACACAAGCATTCACAAAAATACAATGCTGTTGCTGATTGCCAGCTAGAGTAAAGCCCATTAGATTTAAAATAATAAAAAAGTTTTTTATATTGCAAATATTACTGTACCAATTGTATTTAAAAAAAAATATTGCCAACTGAATGTAAATAACTCGACCCTTAATAAAAGCTAGAATTCATTAAAGTAAATCGAATTTTTAGACAGCTTATACATGAAACAGCATAGATAAATAATATCTTAAGCTGCTGAAGTGTAGCAGGAATAGAATCGGATTTCTTGATGAATAAATAATAAACATCCCCCCCCCCCCTCCAACCATAAAGAGACGCAAATCCCGCGGCTTCTTCCTCCTCGATAATCTACAAAGCATAAATCCACCGTTTTACATAATTACTTCATTTATTAATTAATAACTACTTGAAATAATAGAGGTAGTACTATACTAGTTGTTAATTCCAAGAACAAATCCCAAGACGTTTCTCGTGATAACCGGATAAACTTATTTTAATTAATACGCCAGTGCGCAGCTATGAAAGCCACTGGAACTTTATTTCGCATATAAATCGTTTTAAATTATAGTGGATTTGCCAATTTATAAAGTGCTTAACATAAACGCACAATTAGCTAATTCCGCGGCGCCGTTTACTAATTAGTTTTGATTGTGTAATTGAATTAAAGGAACTTTGAATTAGCCGTAGGAAACGGGATTTGGTGGTCTCGGTGGATTTTCATTTATGTATCGCTAAGCCCTTTTCTAACACCGATAATGTGGGAATTATACCATGTGTTAGGTATACGTTAGCTAATAAATCCAGGTGATTTATTGAAGAAAATTGTATTTGTTCCGGTTAACATGTGGAAGAAATCGCTTCCTCGTTTATAATGATGTATTGCCTTAGCTGCTTAGATTAGATTACGTTAGATTTATTTACTGTAAATATTGTTCATCAACTTGCTCGTGCACCTATCATCGATTTCTCGTCAATTTTTACTTTCTCCGTTACGAAGTACGAGAAAGTATTGTGATCGGGTTTTTTTTTTCAAATTTTTTTTTTTACGGAAATATCCGTTTTGGGGTCCCTAGATTCCATTTCAACAATTTCTGAAAAAAAAAATTGTGTCTGTGTGTATCTGTGTGTGTGTGTGTCTGTCTGTGCGCGCTGTATCTCAAAAACTAACAGAGCAATTGATACTAAACTTTAAAGATAGGTCTTATTTAATAATCTGAAGAACTGAAAAGCTTTTGGTAAAATTTCGTACACCGGAAGTAGGCGTTTACCTTAACCGTTTTTTGTTTTTTGCCAATATTTTCTTAAATATGAAAAATATCACAAAAACATTTAAACAAACTTTGAAGACAACAAAGATATGAACATCTTTTATTAGAAAATATTTTTCATAAAATCATTTTTATTCGAGAAAAAAAAATTATTATTATTTTTTTCATCGGTCAAATTATATAGATTTAATTTGTTATTATTATCATTTGCAAAATTACTACAGTTTTTGGCACCTTTTAATTTTAATTAGATTTAAGTTTTCCTCTTGAACACAAATGATAAAATAATTACCAGTGAAAAAATATTACTAATGATAAAATTACGCATTTTTGTAGTTTCTTAAATAATAATTATTAATTTATTCAACAATTAGGAATGCAAAAATACAACCTAAATGTACAGACAATTTAACATGTAATACATTGAGTGTATTTGTTCCACACTTGAACAAGTCAAAACAAAATTTGCTGCTTGGATCAAAAAATAAGTTAAAAAAAAGACCAAGGAAGCGACCACTCCAGGAAATCAGACAGCTTGTGGTATTATTTCTCAATGAGAAATTGTTTTTTTAAATATTTTTAGATATTTAAGCACGTATTACAGGCGATTTTATCTTCGAAAATTAATTTTTCAAATAAGCCATATTCGGCGTGCGTGATGTTAATTTTATATTCATCCAGATTTTTCCACCCGTCTACTGTGAAAAGCTTTCAGTAGGCCGCAGAAAGCCAAATCCCGAAAATCTGACTAAAAGTGAATAAAACGTTTCTATCAAGTGACCTTTGTAATAGTTTTAATAGTAGAGTATGTCAAGTTGGCACCCCAATGAAGAGTTCTGATAGTTCTGAATAGAGTTCTCAATTCCTTTTGATGTATCTAGAAGTACTATCAACTTTTAAAAAAGAGTTCTGTAAAATTGGGCAGTCAGGAATTTTTTGAAAAATGGGGTGCCAACTAGACACCGCACCCCAAAATTGTTATCGAATAGTTCTGAACTAGTTTTAAGATGTATTTGTGTTAGTACTATAGTTCCTGATACTTTAAAGAGTTCTGTTGAATTTCCAGAGATAAAAATTTTCAAAGTTGGAAATCGAAATATTCAAATTCATATTACTCATTTAATATTGGTTGAATCTAAATATTTCATAACAACTATGGATAGAACTCACAAAGAACTACAGGAGACACCTATTAGAACTATCCGGAACTATCAAAAATATTTTTTTGAAAAAAGTCGCAAAGCAAAAAAAAAATTTCTATTTCTACTCATTGAGTACAATAATTATTTCTTATAAACAAATTCCATACAATCGCGATTTATGGCATTTTTAAATAAATTTAAAATTCGATAATAGAAAGTTTAATTTTGAAAATACTCATTTCCTGTCATTTAATCGTAATTAATGGATGAAAAAACAAACATCAATTTCAAATTTGTCGACAGTGGTAGATACCAAAGTGTATAATTGAAGAGTTAAAAAAATGATTGTTTATGAAACGTGAAGCCATATTTAAAGCACACAAAATGCCATGAGCCCCCCAATTAAAAGTTGCAGTACATTGAAAAACTACACACAGGAAAATAGTTCGCCTCCCCATATCAAAATACAAACCTTTCAGTCGCAAATTTCGTTTTGATTATCATGTTTATATCGGAAATGAAACAATTCATGCATGCAAGGATTTAATTCAAGAACATATAAACATATAAGCCACTTAAACTGCGGTTATATATTCTCAATTCACGAAAGAAATATAAAAACAATTGCCGAGAAAATCTCGAAAAGTACTCAGAATTTATAGTTAACAGTTTGCAATTAAAAATCTTAAAATACACCTTTACTAATTTTTGAATTGATTGTACTTAAACTGCACTTAGACATTTTTAAGAGCGAATTAGAAAATATGAAAGAAAATTGCTAAAAATATTGGATCCAATATATTTTAACCACATAACATGGATGTAGTAAACAATTAATTGGTTTACAGAGATATTCTGAATTCATTGACAGAGTATGGGCAGGTAAATATCAACATTGTCTTTAGTTATTTTTTTTTTATTTAACACATTGGCTGCCAACAAGTTTTTTTGTAAAATGTCAAAAAAAGTTTTATTTTATAAAATGAGTAAGTAAAGAATATACTTATTTAATTCACTTTGATGCGATTTTTTAGACGGGTTTCTTATGTGTCAGTCACATGTGACTGGCAAAGCTCCAATGGCATAAAATAACGCGCTATGTGTCAGTCACGCGTCTCACTCTCGCAAACATTCTCTCTAACAAATTCAAACAGTAAGTTAAATAGTAAGTTTAAAGTAGGTACTCTCACTGTCAGTGATCGGTGACTGACCTGACCCCATTGGAATACTTCAGTGTCAATCACCGGTGACTGACAAAGCGGTCAACGCGTTAAATTTAGCTCTTTCAAGCGTTCGGGAATTGAATTATAAATTATGCTACCTGCATGTATCGTATCGGAGGACCTTAAAATGGATAGTATTTGCACGTCGAGCTAACTATTCGACTCGATAAAGGCGATTTTTCAAAAGTTTTTCGTAATAATAATAATAATAAAGGACAGAAAGGCCGATGGTCGATAGCCCAGACAGACTAACACCCTTCAGTTATTCATGTATTAAAATGTCATGTATAATTATTTGTTTGGGTAAAGATCTTGATGTATGTATGTAATAATAAAACCAGCAAAGTCATCTGATTCTAGAAAATTATTAAAATCATCTCAGGTGAAGAATTTCTAAACTCAGAAAATCAGATGTCGTGCTTCCTGTTGTCTAATCGTCGCGCATTAAATTTTTTTGACGTATATTCTGGAAATACCATTAAACATCAGGTTTTTCGTATTTTTTTTTAGTAGAAGCGGTATCATACAGATGGAAATGTTTACTTAAGTTAATTGGATACATCATATTGCAGTGCTTCGGTATTAAGCAATTAAATTTTATGCATGCCCATTCAGTTTATGATTAAGCAATTAATCAGCTGATGCATGTGTTAGAAGGCAATTCAATATAATGAATGAATGATATAAATTTAAGAACTTTCATTAATTAAATTTATAGTGCTGTCGGTTTACAGTCGATAATAAAATTCTCGCATCAGCAACATGCATATATAAAATAATATCTCTCTCTATTATTACAGAATTATTGAATAATTTATGATCGCCATAAATAATTACAATAGTCCTGACCTACAGACTAAAAATATATCTTCTACAAACATAGCTTCATAACTTCAGTACATTAACCCTTTGACTTACAACCACGAGTACTCCTCGTGTTTAAACGTTCGGGCCAAACACAACGGCCACGAGCATATCTCGTGGCGCGCCGCTTGGGACAATCACATCGAAGCACGAGCTCAACTCGTGGCGAGCCGCTTGAGCCAATCAAATCGAGTACGAGCTCAACTCCTGGCGCAGCGCTTGCCTTAATAGTGCTGCACAATGAATGCATTTTCTTGTGAAACAGAATTTTTTGAAGTCCATATTTTACGTTTTCAGTTGTGCCATGAAAAAGCATGAATTTGTGCGCATATAATTGGGCACAACAGGCGTGCCTCAATCGGACTGGTTTCTGCTGCTGCATTCGGACGTAAGGAAAGTAGGCCAAAGGGTTAAAAAAGAAAAATAGATCAATTTATTAAAAAAATAACATTATTTATATTTTATATTACAGTGAGATCAAAAAAAAAATTAGTCGATGAACAAAAAACACAAGTCTTTTCTTAGTTCCTGAATTAGAAAATAATTATTGACACTGGCAAAGTGTTTTATGAACCAAGAAAAGACATGCGGTTTTTATTCATGACCTGTTTTGACTAATTTTTTTTCGATCTCGCTGTATATAAAAAATATACAGCTTGTAATTTAATACCTTAGTCAAAGTTTAGAGTTGGATTTTTCCCATTTTGATTCATTAGCCCAAGTATCGGCTTAACGATAAAAAATGAAAACAAGAAGATTGAAAATTCAAGTACGAAAATTGCCATTTTCAGCACTCGGGGTGATTAGCCCCAGAAAACATAGGAAACAACTCAAAATTTGCTCTGTAGCAAACTCGACAATTTTTGAAAAATTTATTGCTTGAAGGTTTCACTTCAAATATACTTCAATTATTCGAAAATAGTCAACTTTTAATTTCCTGAAAACAACGACATGCTCCTGTAGAAAACAAGGGAATAAACTCCAAATTTGCTGGTTTTTTTAACCAGCTATTATTGTTTCAGAAAATTTAATGTTGTTTAATCAAACCGACGTGGATCTGCACAATAAAGCCAGTAATCGATTTTTTTTATTATTTTGCTACCACTACAAGTAGCCGTCCCGAAAATAAAACTTTCGGTATGATTTATTAAATCAAAAATACCACTTTACAGAAGTAGTTGTTATTTTCGGGATGATTTTTTTTTCACTTTCGAAATGATTTCTTTACTTTTGGGACGATTTTGGGTATCTATGCAGGCGACCTTGGCAATAACATCGACTTTGCATTTAATTATGACAGCGCTTGTCATATAACATTCGTGTGTGTTTTTGCTTCTTTAACATACAACACGGCTGCAAAAAAAATATTGTCCGTAACACGTTGCAAAAGTGATTTTACAGGACTCGCAGGATTCCACTCATCCGTAAAATATCACTTTCGGAACTTGTTACGTAAATTACTATTACGCAACATGTTCAGAAAGTGATATTTTACGGGATGAGCATATTTATTATTTTTTCGGGCTGTCGGATTAGAGATTTTTATTTTTTAACGAAAACATGAAAAAATACACGAGTAAATCCCTTGGAACTTTTGTTAAAAAATGCAACTTTCTTAATAATCATCGTAGACTATTGAAGTATTCCTTCTTTTTCATCAGAAAAACGAGAGAAAATGATTGCCGTTAAAATCTTGAGCTATCTTCAATAGCAAAAAAATTAGCTAGTCACCATGAACATTTTAGAAAATTTAAAAAAAATTATTGATTTTTCAGACTTTGAACGGCCGTAGCGGCTAAACGAAAACTCCAAATTGAACGCGATTTGCAAATCTGAGCTCCTCGTACGTCAATTAGTCGGATTAGAGATTTTTAATTTTTAACGAAAACATGAAAAAATACACGAGGAAACCCCTTTTTAATGTTTGCTCTGAAATGATCAGGGAAGATAATATTCCAATATAAATAATTGTTCCATTTTGTTCATCTACACCCTAACGATATTCAATCTTTTAAATAGCCAATTATAGCTATACTTACTACATAAAATTTATTTCTGAAGTAATCAATCAGTAATATACCTGAAAATGATTACACCAAAAAGAGTTACTAATACTTCCCTTTAAATAATCACAATCAACTCCACTCCATTCAAATATTATACGCATAGAATTTGTTAATGACGATTAGATTAAGTATTTTACGACATGAATTGGGATTAAAACATCTTCTGAATAGTATCTTGTATGCGGACCACACACAAGAAGTAATTTTTCAGCCCCAACATTTTTCAATTAACGCCGAGATTCCAGTCACTGCCAACATGTCGTCACTTTACAGTTCGGTGAAATCTGTGGGCTGTGAGTTTGGCAATGTTTCAAATGCTGAAGTGGCAGGAAACACCGGATGTCTAATTTTACATCTCGACATCAGTCTAAAAGTGTAAATAGTGCGGCTTCACGATTATTTATTAGTATATAAATTATATATTTAAATGAAATATAACAACAATAAGATTGTACGATGCATCAAATATTGAATTTGGGGTGGAAATACGTAATTGTTGGAGAAATAATGAAACATTTAAATATGGACTTTCTTAGATCCTGAAAATTTCATGTCAATTTTATTGTTTACAATAAATAAAATATTTATCGATAGCCCTTTTGGCGTAAGCATAAGTATTATATAATTTAGACACATCAACTGTTAAATGTACATAAATATGTCAAATAATGATGATGAATGAATATAAAATATTTAATTTTATTTTAACGTTTTTATTATTAAATAAATGTTCCGTTTAATAGTTGTTTTTAAAACTATTTTCCATAGTTTAATTAAGGATACCATCGTCTCATCAACCGATGTGCATCCTGTTTATATATAATTTGCAGGGAGTGGTCAAGGCTGTTTCAACTACCAGACAACTGGTGAGTTCATCCTCGACGGTTCGCTCACAAAAAACAGACACAGCTGTATTCCTTGAGTAGGTTTCGTTAGTTCAACAAATTCTTCTTTAGCACAATTTCCCTCGATAACGACAGTATCGCGCAAAAATCAACATTCCTCCACCAGGAGATAGAAGCCGGGGTTCCTCAAGGGTCCTACCTCTCCCCGACGCTCTGCAACCATCTACGTGAGCAACATGCCGGATTTCACAAATCCTCCTTAAATGGTTACATAAGTTTTCCTGATGGATTTTAACGTACAAATTATTAAGTCAAATCTAAATATATTTGGCGCATTCGGCTTCAACTCGAAGCCAGCGATTTCAATAGTCTGAAGGGGAAGGGTGGCCGGTACCCAATTAATGGCGCTTTAAAACGAACCTCTTAAATTACGCGAAAACAAATACAGAAACCTACATGGCTGAAGGATCTCGCCGATTGGTGACCAGTTAGGAAAATTACCCTATAACCACCATTACTACAACTACAATGGCATAAAACTATAAATAATGAATTCGCAATTCTTCCCTTATTTATGCAGATTTTACGGAAATAATCCTTTCAAATTCAAGTTCGTGTTTTGTAGGGAAGTTTAATTGCATGTTTTGTTTTCTTCCCCTAGAAACGGCTTGACCTTAACAAGGTAGTTTACGCCCAGGCGACCTGTTTCGCAGACCACTTGGCGCCCTTAATTGCTAACACCACATTCTTGTATACCTGGAGGGATTTTTTTATCCACAGGGTGTGGAAATGCATATTTAGTACGGCTACCGTAATCATTAACAAACTTTTAAATATAAAGTAATAGTAATTTACGTTATGAAGGTTTTTACATTACGAAAGAAAAGTTTTTTAAATTCTCGAGTAATGTAAAAGCAAGTAAAATAAAAGTGGTATAAAAAAGTTAAGTGTTTTCTTTATATCGAAATTGAAAATGTACCACGAAGTGAACGCCTCCAAGATTCAAGAATAAAAGCAAATAACGTTACATCGCTACCTTAGAGTTTTATGTTACAAACTACTCATTTTCAGAAAAAGCAGGTTGAAGTTAGGGGTATGTGGAAATGATATTTAAACATTATATATCTATCTAAACTACTAATTTATTAATTGAAACATTTCAATTGAATTGAATGTCAATTATACATTATGAAATATTAGCATAATTTTCAAGAAAATAATTTTCCAAAAAAAACATAGAACTTTGTTTATCAAAAACTTTATTTTGAAAGTGGAAAATGTAACATAGAACTGAACTAGTATTCAAATTTAAACGTAATTAAACAATAAAATGTATCTTATAAACTAATATATTGAAAACTAAATGCCATTCGCAACGAATGGTCTCATTTTTCATTAAGTTATATTTTATTATTGCCACCTGAAGTACTAGGACGGCTGATCTCATAGTCTTCGGTTCTCGAGTTCTTTTTCTTGGTTGAGGATTCCTTTTCTGATTGTTTTTGGTAGTGGATTCTTTTGTCTTTTTCTTAATGTTCGCAGTATGTTTGGATTTTTCTAGTAAATTTGGTATTTTCGCATTATAATAATCTTGATAGTGTTTAGGCATGTACGGCAACATTGTCCTAATCGCTTCCTTTTTTGGCAGTAAATAATCATTTTTGTAGGCACTAATTTTGGGTTCCGGAAAGACTACGTAGGTTGTTTCGTGAGACTTCATTGTAGGTCTTTTAATATAAATGACTTGAAAATCTTCATCGTCATGCACGGTTTTCAAGTTCACTCTTAACACCCCTTGTTTGAATTGTAGAGCACAGGCTTTTGTAAATTGCACGTTGGAATAGTCGTATACTGTGTTTGCTAAACCCTGGTAATCGAAGAAATCGGAATGTTTACGTTTATCAAAAGTCTTAGAAGAGACATTGGGGAGTAATACTCTACCTTACTCAACATTCTTTCTATTGCACTATGAGCCGACTCGATTTCCTGGACACATGAGTGTCCAGGGGCAGAATATTTAATGGTTATCTGTCGAACTTGGGGATGCTTAATCATGAAGTGACCTAATGCATAAGAGATAACAGAATTCCTGTTTTGTGGTACACAGCTATCGCTCCATAATGTAAACTCTGTTATAGTCGGATGTTCTAAGAGAATAAGAGTCAAAATTTTAATAACAGCGCTTGCTATGTCATTTCTCTTTCGACCCGTCAAGGTTTCTGCCCAGACAGCACAGTATATTTGTTGAGTAAGGGACAAATGTGCTGTTAAGTTGTATACAGACATCTTACTTTTATAGTAAAATGATGATATTTCAGCTCTAGGACGCGAAAGAACGTTTTCTAAGTCAAAAGAAACCACAACTTTATTTTTATCGGCTCTATCATTTTGCCTATCTTGACGTGCTGCCTCCTTCAGCTTCTTGTGAAGAGTGTATTTTTCTTCGTCACAATCCTCTATTCCTTCAGCAGTTTCAAGGTTGTGCAATTCGCAAAGATCGCACCTATCTTTCTTTGGTATGTGGAAATAGAGATTAAACGAATTACAAAAAATAAATCGATATTGCGACAGTTTCACAGTGGGGATATCGTTTTCTTCTTCTCTCATTTTATTTACATAACTCATACATTTTACTTATGTTTAATCCATTTGCTAAATATTCTCTTTTTGTTCTAGAGCGACAATAGTGCGACTCTACCCTTCCAAAAGAATTTATATGATCTATAACTGCTTGTTTAGCTTCTTCGGGTATTTTAGTTTTGGTGTGTTTTCCTTGAGGGCTTCTTACAGGCGTATTTGTACACGAATTGTTTTTTGGCTGACATCTAAGGTGCCTAAAAGATATTTCTTGCACACCTGAACTTTCCTCTCGTTTACTGTAAAAAAGTATTTGATTGTATTGCTTTTCTTGGAGTTTTCACTATTTTTACTTCCTCCGTTACGAAGTACGAGAAAGTATTGTGATCGTGATTTTTTTTTCAAAATTTTTTTCTCGGAAATATCCGTTTTGGGGTCCCTAGATGCCAATTCAACAATTTCTGGAAAAAAAATTGTGTCTGTGTGTGTGTGTGTGTGTGTGTGTGTCTGTGTGTGTGTGTGTCTGTGCGCGTTGTATCTCAAAAACTAATAGAGCAATTGATATGAAACTTCGAACATACGTCTTATTTGGTAATCCGAAAAACTGAAAAGCTTTTGGTAAAATTTCGTACACCGGAAGTGGGTGTTTACCTTAACTGTTTTTTGTTTTTTGTCAATATTTTCTTAAATATGAAAGATATCACAAAAACATTTAAACAAATATTGAAGACAATAAAGAAATGCGATTATTTTGTTTGAAAACATTTTTCATAAAATCATTTTTATTCGAGAAAAAAAAAATAATTTTTTTTTTTTCATTTTTGGTTTATAATTATAAAACGATAATAGTTACAGCAAATTTATATTTGTAATAATTGTAAAGAATGCCAAAATGAACAACTTATAAAGAATAAGTTTTTTTCGAAATCTCTTTAGTTTTTGAGTAAAGTGAGTTTTTGAATTTGAAGTATAATTTTTCCATCTTTCATAATTTTGACGTACAACGTCAGTTTCATCCGAGTTTACACAACGCTCAATGTCCATTTAAAATATGATTTTAAAAGGAAATAAACCATGAAAGTGTAAATATAAATGATGTTACCATCGGAGAAAGTACCATGATGGCCACATCACCATTTTTTCCTTTCCTTCTCCTTTCAGGTGCACACAAAATGCAGTTTGCTATAATATACAACTTTTTCGCCATGGCATCCAATTTGTAGAACTCCTTAAAAATGGTGTCTCTTTCGTCTTTGCTTATTGTAGAATCACATTTATAAATACAATTCTTACAATCCTTTAAATTTTTCACACATTTAGATGGAACTACCTTTTTTCTTGCTGAAATATAACTTTCTCCTCGGGCTCTCTTTTCCTTCCTTTCGCAGATTTCCACTGACTTGGAAACCTTTGTCTTTTCCTGGTGAGATTCTTTTTGTTTCCCCCATTTTCTTTATTATGATCATCTGTTATTGTTGCCACGTCTTGTGCAATGTTTAAATTACCTAAAATAGATACCTTATTATTAAAACCTGAACTTGATTTCATGATTACAACAATAAAATATTAGAAGAAATAGAAAAAAAAAACAATTTAACATAATAGATTAAAACAATTCGTACCTTCAGCTTCAATTTCTTGAATTTCGATATCAACTCCCTGATTTAAATCGATCTGCTCGGTTTCGCTACAATTTTAGAAAAGAAAAATATAATACAACTTAACCTCACTTTTTGTTTACATACCTTAAATCGTCTTCGTCGGGCAAATATTCCTTATCTTGGTCGGAATCATAACCGCCTTGATCGTATGCATCTATATCCGTTTCACTGTCTTCCATTTTCGCTCTTTATTTACACAAAATGCAAGTTTTTTTCACAGTTTATCTAGACAGCTACAACACAGTACTAAAGATTAGTATGCAAAATTAGGAACACAAAGTTTCATGTTATAACATAGAACTTTGTGTTCATACATTTGTTTACAAAATTTCTAACATAAGGTCCTATGTACAACATAGAACTTTGTAACGTACTACAAATATTTTCGTGACATAGAACTTAGTTAAGTATAACATAGAATTTTTTCGTTTGCCTTCGGAACGTTGCCGATCAGTGCATAAGGTTCTGTGTCGCATAGAACCTTGTGGCGCTAATAACTCCAATAGCGCTAAAATTGTAACATAGAACCTTATAACTCTAAGGTAGCGACATGTGTCGTAACACGGTTTCTATTTTTTTTTTTATTTAAAAAAATATTTAATGAAAACCATCAAATAGCGAAATCGTGTTTGTTTGCCAAGATCTCCATAGCAACGAGTTGCGTTAAGATACATATAACAACACTAGTGTTGTTAAGAATTTCTTAAGGTTACTCGTTGCTAAGGAGTAATTGGTATCGTGTGAGTCACAAAATTTTGTTTCAGAGTTAGCTGTGAGATAAATGAGGTATGTCGCATCTTATTACATCATGAGACTAGATTAGTTCAATTGAATTAGATTAAAACAAAAATAATATTTCTCTCTCTCGGGCGTGGCCAACTCAGCAATAAAATTCTGTGGCTCACACATTATAGGATAAAATAAATACCTTTAAAATTATATGTTGGAAATAAATAATTTAGTTCCTTAACCCTTTGGCATACTTTCCTTACGTCCGAATGCAGCAGCAGAACAAGCGTGCCCAATTGTATGATCACAAATTCATGCTTTTTCATGGCACAACTGAAAACGTAAAATGTGGACTACAAAAAAATTCTGTTTCGCAAGAAAATGCATTCATTGTGCAGCACTACTAACGCAAGCGCTGCGCCAAGAGTTGAGCACGTGCTGGATTTGATTGTCCCAAGCGGCTCGTCACGAGTTGAGCTCGTGCTCGATGTGATTGGCCCAAGCGGCGCGCCACGAGATATGCTCGTGGTGGTTGTGTTTGGCCCGAACATTTAAACACGAGGAGTACTCGTGGTTGTAGGTCAAAGGGTTAAATACAATCTTATAAAACAAACCTTGGAACGTTAAAAAATATATTGAATTAATGCTAAGATTTTTTTCACCAATCAGCAAACAATATTTCTTACCCATCCTGTAAAGATGATACTTAAATGGTTAATGCCCTATAAGGAGATCGGTGATTAGTGAGGCGTAAGAGCTGTTTAACTCTCCTTAGCGAGAAATCGTATTTGGTGCTCTTGATAAATACCAATTTAATAATTTGTAGAATTAGTTTAACACGTCGAATCATTAGTAACAATGTTTTCGGGCGCTTTTCGATATCACCCACTTCTCTCCGCGGTTTGCTGCAGACACGTAGCTTTGAGCTGGGACTGGGGAATTACAAATCGGATTCCGGGATTCGATTGATTTAATTGGATACGCCTCATCGCTTACTCTCTAACGTACCCTATACTTTACAGTTTCATTAAGTCCCGCTGCCCTACATTAAACCGCCCCGGACCTAATCTTGAGGACGTTTAGATTTTCGTCACGCCATCGCCACATTTAAATTTCGACTCCCAACTCCGGACTGTAAACCTTTTATAGACTTTCCCCGTTTTAGATTTTTTTTTTTTATTGATAGGGAAAGACTTATCTCAGCTTCGTTCACACATTCATTTCACGGAAAACAGGTTTTATGCGCTGTTTCCAATTTTATTTCACTGCCTGTGATCTTATAAAATTTTTGCCCGTAAAACAAAATCCCCGCATTTGCATCGTGATTGATGTTATCGAACGAAATTGATTTGCGCCCTTTAATTACCGTGTCTACAGCATACACACCGAATAAATGGTTGTTTGGAACAATTCTTTGGATTCGTGCGGGATGATTTGTGGAATAAGCGCGCGTAATGGAATTGCCAACGAGGTTTTATAATGCTCTTGAGGATTTTGGTATAATATCTGTCTCGGACACGCCATTTTGAAATGTATCTCGATTCCTATTGATTACAAGGGTTACATGAAAGGCAAGTAAAATCGAGTGCTACAACGCGTAGTCTATGATTTCAATGGATTTTTATGTTGTCATTGTGTGGCATCACATCATTTTATAGAAGTAATTTACCCTTACCTAATGAAAGTTGCTATATTCGCGACAAACAAAAACTACCTTAAGATTCAATGCTGTCGTATTCATGACAATACATTTTTTTATAAGATCAAGAGCATCTAGGGCAAGTGCATGAGGTGCATTTAAAGCTCCCGGCGCATGCACCAAAAAATCAATTGATAAATTACCTCATTTTGGTTTACTCGAAAACGATGGTAGCAACTATTATTAACTAAGAGTTAAAAAAAGCCACCACAATATAGAAAATTAATACTCTCTCCTTTAAATATTTAGGTAATCATAAATAGGGAATAACCAAGGCAAATTAATTTTGCCGCCTACCCAATTATTTCTTCTGAAATTACTGAACATAATGGACAAATCTAATAATTAGCATAAGCTCTGCTAAATATATGAAGTTGACTCATCTCCGGGTAATCTTATGCTCTCTGGACATGCTAGAACTCAGATGATCTAATGCAGAATTTCTTAACCTTTTTGGACCCAAGTCCCACTTCTGATATATGAAATTTTTTCAAACACGTTTTTCAGATTATTAAACAGGGCTCATGTTCAAAGTTTCATTTTTAATAATAATAATAATAATAATGTTTATTTACGGAAAAATCCATTTTATTGTTTTTTGATGCAGCACAGATGAACACACAGGCAGACTAATATCATTTTTTTCCAAAAATTGTCGGAGTTGTTTCTAGCGATCTCAAAATATTCATGATTACACTTTATACGGAGAAAATAATAAAATCGATTCATTTTTAAATTTAGGTAGTGTCAACATGTCATTGTCAAAATAAGTGCCAAATAACCCGAGCATTTGCTGCAGAATTTTGCAGAAAACTGTACATCTCAGAAATATATAGCAGTAATCTGGTTTTAACTTTCTTAAACAAAAAAAACTGTATTTTCAAAACAAGTTTTTTTACTCTAAGTTTAGAGGGAAAAAACTAAAGGAGAATAATCAAGACAATGCATCATATTTGAAGCTGTGTATTTAAAAAGATGTTAAACTATTTCAAATTAATCGTGTATTCGGTTGCAACGAAAACAAGATCATTTATTTCTTCACATCTGTACTTTCACTAATCACCTCAAAATCAGGTATAAAACCCGTTCAAACCTTCCATAATCTCCTCAGTCGTTTACGACGTCTTCACGTTCACGATCACCTTCACGTGAGTGTATTTTATTATTTAACATTCAATTTAAATGCGAAGCTGCACTGATGAGATAAATCTCGAAACGCGTCTGCAGATGGCCAATTACTTAATTTTCATAATTTTTTTAATTCAGTTGTATTTTTAGTTATTATCAAATTTGTTTCATCTAGTAACACTAGATAAGTTTAGCACTGTGTGTCCTTGTCAAAATATTTTCTGGTTTTTTAATTTTAATAATAACATTTACAGTTCAAAGTTTCACATTTCATTTTAGAATAATTTTCTAAGTTAGTTTTGTATGAAGAAATAAACGATCTTAAACCAATGTTATTATCTAGTAGTACAAGTAATAACATGCAAATTTCTTTTGTATCATTCAATATCCGGCGTGGCACTAGCCAGGGAAGTAGTTGTTTCAATAAGTTATTTGTTTATAGTCTTAGTAAGACTTAACTTTTTGCTTGCAGATTAACGAACAGGTTGAATATTCATATATTCAGGCTACATTTCGTTTTCTTGTATTTAAACTATTTCTGCTGGAACACCCTGTATACATGTACATATTTTTAGATCATCTAGCAATATATTTTTTTCAAAGCTTTTTGTGTGGGCACAATCTTCCGTGGTCATGTGGTTAGGACACCCTGAATATTTTGATAAGATAAAAATGAAAATTCTATCTTAGATTGGTCTGCAGAATTTTTACGAATATTTTTTAAGGTATATTTTAGAACCCAAGCAAAAAACTCGACTTACAAAATATATGCAGTTGTTTGCAATCTTCAATATTTAAATAAGAATTTTTGTTATATTTTTCATAATTAAGAAAATATCAGGAAAAAACAAAAAAAAAACGCTTCCACTTCTGGTCTTCAAACTTATTTAAACCATTAAACCATTATCACAATTTCTTCCACTCGTTGGACTAAAACAAAAAATTGTTTAATTGTTTTAAGTCTTTTTGGACACTCAATTATTGTTAGGGTTTTTGAGGAAAACTTTTAAACGGTTGATCCTTTCAACAATAGGTTAGGATAAGATAAAGACGCAAATTTCCTAAATCTTAAGAAAACTTTATTGCAATGTCTTGTCCTCGCTGGATGCATACAGATGAAGTCAAAAAACAAGTCGATGTTCAATTGAGTTTAATCTTTAAAAAAATAACTTTCCGCCCCGTTTATTTTAAATATTTTTATCATTAGTGGCTGAATAGTTTATAAGCCAAAACCAAAAAAAAACAACTCGACTAACAAAAGATTCTTTATAATCTTCAATAATTATAAAGATTTTTGTAATACTTGTCGTAATTACGAAAATGTCAGGTAAAAAGAACTCTTAGAGTAAGCATCCACTTCTGGTCTTAAAACTGCCACCAAAAGCTCAGTTTAAATTTAAAGTTTAATTTGAAAATCTCTATAAGTTTTTGATTCATATTCAGACAGACAGATTTAAGCACTATTTACGAAAAAAGTCATTTTGCGTATCTCTGTTCCTGGAAGTCACACAAAAATTTTATAGGCAAATAGTGTTCAGAATGAGCTTTTAGACTTGAAAAAAAAACAAACAAAAATTGAAGATAATTTTTTTTTTTTTGACTTAGGCTTCAGTCACACACGGCTGTAATTTTGTATTCAATATTTGTATGAATAATGGAATAAATGAAGAAATGAATAATGTAAGACATATACGACAACCACGGACCCGAGCGAATACTTCTCGATCGCCGAAAAATGAAGATTTGATTTAATCGTTTTTTGGGCGTTTCTTTTTTCATAAATGGTCGGATCATCTCGAGGGACTTAAAAGTGGATATTTCCGTTGAAATAAATAAAATTAAAATATTTATTATAAATACACTGGGGCAAGAAAAAAATGAAACATTTGAAAATCGTGAAATTTCGACCATTTTCAAACCGCCATAACTCAGCGTATTTTCAATCGATTTTGATGAATCTTTAAGGGCGAAAAACTTTAAAGTGTCGTCTTTAAAGTCATGCATGCGAACTTAAGCTTTACCCCTTTCACCCCCTGTGAAAAAAAAAGATTTTCTGGAAACCATGTCCAACTTTGACGATGTCTACGGAGTTCAATTTTTTTTTCGACGATCCTCTACTAAGGCATTAAAATTTGATTCAAATTGATCGTTTAAGCTCTCAGTTTTTACAGGATATATTACAATTACTTCGTAAATAGTGCTTAAATCGACTGGAAACCCCTAAAAATATTTTTTTCTTCAAAAAATTTTTTGTTTTTTTTCCATATCTAAGATCTCATTTTGAACACTATTTTCAAAACAAGTTTTTCGACTCTAAGTTTAGGGGGAGAAAACTAAAGGAGAATAATCAAGATTATCTAAGACTCATTTTGAACACTATTTGTTTTTAAAAATGTTTAATTTTTTCGTAAATAGTGCTTAAATCGACTGGAAATGCCAAAAGACGATTAGATTAAATTTTTCTTCAAATTTTTGTTTTGTTTTTTTTTATTCAAGTCTAAGAGCTCATTCTGAACACTATTTGTCTATAAAAAAAACTTCCAGGAACTGAGATACGCAAAATTACTTTTTTCGTAAATAATGAGCTCTTTGACTAGAAAAAAAACAAAAAAAAAGTTTTGAAGAAAAATTTAATGTAATCGTTTTTTTTATGTATTTAACCCTTTCAGGACGGGTCACATCAATAAGAGTTTTAACGTAACTTCTGCGACAGCCGGGTAGCATCAATAAGGGTTCTGATGAATTTACTTGTTTTATATCCGAATAACGCTCATCATTGACGCTGCAGATATGTTTTTAGTTTCGGAGCAAAATCCAACACTAGAAATCGATGTTTCAAAAATGGACATTTTTTACGTCCGTCGGGTGTGATATTACCAGATATACCCGTACCGAAAGGGTTAAGCACAATTTAAGAAAAAAGTCATTTTGCGTATCTCGGTTCCTGGAAGTCCCACAAAATATTTTTAAAGGCAAATAGTGTTCAGAATGAGCTCTTAGACTTGAATAAAAAAAAACAAAACAAAAATTGAGATAAAAATAAATTTGATTTAATCGTTTTTTAGGAGTTTTTTTTTTTAAAAGGTCGGAATCATCTCAATCGACTTCAAAGTGGATATTTCCGTTGAAATAAATAAAACTAAAATATTTACTATAAATATAACATAACATGTAAATAATGAAATTTAAAGTTTTAATCTCGTTGGGGTAGACATATTTTTGAACAAATTTTTAGTTGCTTATAATAATAATAATAATAATAATAATAAGTTTATTCGTGTACATAACAACAGTTTTACACATGTCAAGAAAAGGAATAACTATAATCATACAATGTTAGCATTATACCTGGCTGCAATGCTGTGCATCCAAAAATTGCGTCTGCGTAACTTCTATTCGGGTTGCATGAATGAACCATCCGCAGGCAGAAAATTGCCCAATTTAAGTATCAATCTCCCACCAGGGGGTGATATCACCAACGTTGAGATGCATCTTGAGACAACTCGTCCCAGACTATCTGAAGCTGGTGACGCAGTTCATCTAAAGTATTTGGAGGATGGGGTAAACAACGCAACTTTCTGTCCATCGTATCTTAGACATATTCTACAAGGTTAAAGTCGGATAATCTTGATGGCAAAGGCTATTTTGTTCTAGGAAGTCTGTAGTTACGTAAGCAGTATTGTCCTGCTTGGATGGTCTCGGATGAATGGAAGAAGAAAGGATCCCAAGACTGTATTAATGTAACGGCGTGCGTTTAATGAATATTAAAGGGAACCTTCCTCCATAGCATATTCGATTTTAGTTTACATTTCGTATTCCCTGTAGTTAGATTGATCGGTCTCGTGGGAGTAAACGCGATTATTATTATTGTTAATAATACATCTTGCCATCGTCTCCGCATACTATGTTTCTATAGGAAGCATTATTTCCCTATAATTTAACCATCTGAAGGACCGTGTTGGCAATAATTTAATCCTCATAATATTTCATTTTCCTGGAAGCAACTTAACAATAATGTCTCGTTGAAGGATTAAAACCACTGGCGTGCTAAGAACTTAAATAATGTTTTAATGTATTTCCAGCATTGCATTTTCTATTATGTACTAAGTATGTAAAAGAACCATTAGTCTAAAAAATGATTCCATTAAAGTATTAAAGCAATAATCTGATCCTGCAACATTTTTCCGCGCTGGCTCAAAAAAACACGATCATATAAATACATAAAACGTTTTGTATAAATCTAGTTTAACACATGTATTAACCATTAGTTATAATATTTTCTGTCAATACCACACGCATATATTTCATTATATACAGCACTAAAAGTTTGACCGGTGCGAGCAAATCCCGATTAAACCTAATTACATTTTATATCCAGTCGTTTATTTGAATTAAGTGTGCTATTAAACGCACTTAATTATACTTGTAATCAAAATTAATAGCGTGTAGTCTGCATTGTGTTTGAAAAGTCCGGAGCTTATTTTCGCCTATGTGGAAGATAAAAACATGTTTATCAATGCCTTTCAAGATGGCAGACTTCCAATTGTATAACCTGATCAGGGCCCCGACGCTACATAAGGTCTATCGATTTTCTTCGGGGAATATTTACCATTTTACCTATTCACTCACTGCCAATATGATTTATCGCGATATCAATTCAAAGGTTTATGAACTTCTGCTTCTTGTTGTATATGTTGTTGTATATGCAAAGAAACTTAAAACTTAAAACTAAAACATAACTCAATAATTCCTTACTTTTGTTATAAAAGCGGCATTTATCTTACAAATATCACAATAAAAATCAACTATAGGGCATTAGTTTGATATCGGACATTTGTAAATTACCAGTTTGTTGAATCTTTATTCACTAAAATTTACAGAATGTGAAGTGAAGTCGTCCCTGGTATTAATAATTGTTTCCCCATCAACGACAACTGCGAACGGGATTCGAGCCACGGTTGCTGGCTGAGAAATGTTTTTTTTTTTAAGAAAGGAGAGAAGATTTATTATAGACGCCCCTATAGTGGGGCAGTGTTGGAGTCCTCCCCCTGAAGGGGGGGGAGTATACCAACTAAAAACTCTCCTCAGAGTAGAGCGGAAGGAGACCGATCCTTGACCATGGTCAACCGCTGGGGAAATGCTGAGAATTGGAATTTCACTAAGGTGTTATAAAGCAACCCAGTAACCGTTCAGATAGAAACAACACTATGGCGACATCTCTATATAAAACGTTGCACTAAATTCCTTAATTGAGGTATCCCCCGACAATTATAAGGAATAGGTGAAAATTAGGCTTACTGGCTAAGAGTCTTCTCTTTTGTCAACGTAAGTCGTTGATAATAGGCATTTACTATAAACGCGGAGAATGCGATATTTTGTGGTGTTGACACATTCACGATAATAAATAGATTAAAATAATTAATTTAAAACGCGTTTCAAAAATGAGAAACGTTTTCTAAATAATTTACGAATGCAAATACCCAGCGCATCAATGAAATCGAAGTGCACAATCTATTTGGTGTGGCAAATCTCTTGAATTCCCATACATAACAGAGCAATGCATTACGTAAGTGGCATACATTCATCAAATGTCACAGAAACTGGAGGATTAACACGAAATGTAAGTACCGCAACTGTGAAATGCGATTGCAAGTTTAAATACGCCGCAAAATCTGACATCTGTCAAATGTGACAATTTACTATCAATGCATTTCTTAATTTGCTGTTTGGAAAGCACTCGGACGTTAACAGGAAGAAGCTTATTTTTTTTCATTAACTTTGGGCCTCTAAAAATTATTTGGTGAGCGTCTGAGAAGCGTATACACTAGAGTGGTTCTTATTTTAGTAGTATATGAAAATCAACGGGACAACCCGGAAATTTGTTCGTATAGATGAAAAACTAATAACTGAGCCATATCGAACATTGCGTAACCGAGCCCTAGTCCTCTAAAATTTGAGAAAGTGGGTTTATTCCCTTTTTTTTCATTTTGGTTCACCCTATAATATTAAACGGTTCACCCTAATGGCCAAATTATATATTATGTCGATAGAGGCCGTTAATGTGAATCCAAAACGTGTTTATTTGTTGAAATTGGACTAAAATTGACGAAGTTATTAATGTTTTACGAAACTACAAGCCAAAGATCTAAAATATCGGCCGGAAAATCAAAAACCCTGGACTAAAAGTAAAAATGCAGACCGAAAACTTGAGAATTCAAGTAAAGGAAAATTAATTTGCCATTTTCACCCCCAAAATAATTCTTAAGCTCAAAGAAAGTAAATTTCTGGCCAGAAACTCGGAAATAATAGCCAGAAAATAAAAAATAAAATCACCCAACAAAATCAATAATTCAAGTTAAAAAATCTAAAAAATATGAAGAAAATCATAAATTTAGACCAAAGTTGAAAATTCGGGACTAAAAATCAAAAACGCAGATTAAAAAAATTGAACAAAATTTCGGTCACAATAAGGAAAAATTTATACCGCAAAGACGAAAATGCAAGTAAAAAATCTAAAATAGAGGCCGAAAAATAAAAAATCAACAATCGTGGCCAAAAATCAAACATTTTGACTCGGGCCGAAGATCTTGAATTTAGACTACAAAATCGAAAATACAGGTCAAAAATCAGAAATATATACTAATAAAAATCCACAATCGGGACGAAAAAAAAATTGACTAAAACTCGAAAACCCTGGTTTAAAAATAAAAAATGTAGACACACTAATCAATCATTCAGGTTACAAATTCAAACTATAGGACCAAAAATAAGAAATTCGAGCCTAAAAATAAAAAATACGGACCTGAAAATTGAAAATTTAGGCCAAAATAAAGAATATTTCGACGAAATGATCACAAAAGACAAAAAAAAATTGTCAAAAATCGAAAAAAACAGGCCAAAGATCTTAAATACGAGCCAAAAAATCAAAAATCCCGGTCTGGAAATAAAAAAATGGTGACCAAAAAGTAAAGTAAAAGAAAAACAATTGTTCTTATATATTTTTATATTAATAGAATTAATATAATTTTTCATAATTCCGCGCTCTGTTCAAAAAATTGTATCACACAATTTGATCAAGGTGTGTCCAGCTTTTTCCAAAATCTTCATGTCGAATGAATTTTGAGTTTTTTATGAAAGTTTCAAATCGATTCTTATTTCAAGCCACCAAAATTATAACAATTTTTTGCGATTTTTCGCAGTGATTACATGAAAATATGACAAAATCTAGTGATGGTGTATAAGCAGTTTTCCGCATAATAATAATCTCAAATGATTTTTGAGTAATTTCGGAAAATTTTAAGTTTTTGTTTGACAATTGTTTTTGTATATTCTTGAGAGCAATAAAATGATTAAAAATTTTCATAAGTTCGCGTGCTATTCAAGTAAAAAATTGGTTTTGATATTTATCCAGATTTTCCCAAAATCATAATTTCGAATAAATTTTGAGTTATTTTGGAAGGTTTTAAATCGTTGGCAGTTGTTTTTATATTTATTTCAAGCCACCAAAATTATAACAATCTTTTTCCAATTATTCGCACTGATTACAAGAAATTATCACAAAATCTGGTGATGGTGTATAAGTATTTGTTTACGTAATAATAATCTCTATGATTTTTGAGTAATTTTAGAAAATGTTGAGTCCACAACAATTGTTTTTGTATTTTTTGAGAGCATTAAAATTATTACAATTTTCATAAATTCACGCGCTGTTTGAATAGAAGTATCACAAAATTTGGTTCAGGTGTGTATCCAGATTTTCCCAAAATCGTAATTTCGAATGGTTTTTGAGTAATTTTGGAAAGTTTCGAATTGATGGCAATTATCTTTATATTTATTTAAAGCCACCAAAATTATAACAATTTTTTATGATTTTTCGTGATAACTGATTACATAAAATCTGCTGATATTTCACATAATAATAATAATTTCGAATGATTTTTAAGTAATTTTAGAAAATTTTAAGCCGACAACAATTGTTTTTATATTTGTTTGAGAGCATTAAAATAATTACAATTTTCCATAATTTCGTGCGCTGTTCAAATAAAAGTACACAAAATTTGGTTTTGGTGTGTATCCAGATTATTCCGAAATCATAATTTCTAATGTATTTTGAGTTATTTTACAAAGTTTCAAATCGATGGCAACTATTTTTGTATTTATTTGAAACCATTAAAATTACTACATTTTTTCATAGTTTCGCGTGCTATTGAAATAAAATGTATATAAAATTTGACGTTGGTATGGGTCTACCTTTTCAGGAAAACATAATCTTGATTGAATTTTGAATAATTTTGGAAATAGAACCATAACCACAAGCATAGCATTTATCAGTGAAGGGATCTCATTGCTTTAGACAAAGTGTAAAATAAGTGACAGAAATGCCGCGCATCTTCTAATTACCATCGATGAAGGATAAGGTCACAAAACATGGAAATATACAAGTATGATCTAACTGAAACATTCACAACTCTGTCAATTTTAGTTAGGTTTTAACAAATAAATTCGTTTTGAATTCGTATTAACATCCTCTGTCGACACAGTATATCATTTCACCATTAGGGTGGACCGTTTAATATTAGGGGGCCTAAAATGAAAAAAACGGGAAAAAATACGATTTTTTTCAAATTTTAGACGCCCAGGGCTCGGTTAGGCCATGGTCAATATAGCTCAAAATTTACAGTTATTAGTTTTTTATCTATACGAACAAGTTTCCGGGTTGTCCCGTTGATTTTCAAATACTTCGAAACTCCCCCATATATGCTATAACCACTCTAGTATACACATTACAAACCAACATACAAACAAAATTTAGGCCGCCACTGATAGGGGTTGTTTTGGTCTTTGGCACCCCGTTGCGGCTGGTAGGACTAACCGAAATGTTACCAAACTTTGGTGGTCTGCTTCAAATGGAACGCTTAATGATTTCCCAAAGTTTCACTGTTCTAACCCTCCCGGAAATATATTTTTTTTTTAAATTGATTTTCAGGGGAAAAATTTTTAACGTTCAAAAACGACAATAATTCAAATATCCATATCTCAGTTAATAACCGGGCGATTTTAAAAATTCATAGTTTTTTTTACGTACACACATTACCGCAATAATAATCCGTCGTAGATTCGTGATTTAAAAAGGAATAGAAAACTTAATTTTAAAACGATCGAAAATATTTACCTGCAAAATAAATAAAAGTTTAATGAATTTTTAAAATTAGGAGGGGTCGGATCGAGAAATTTTATTTGGATTTTCTGTTGGACTTTCCGGTGGTGTAATCAGATTTCCGATCAGAGAAAAAAAATTGTGCTCCGCTGTTAAATTTCGCTTCCCCCTTCCGTATACGTCATATCTCGAAAACCACAAATCGGATCGAAAAACTTTAAGAAGATCTTTGATACGGATTAAATTGGTGACTGATATGACCGTCGTCAGATTTTTAATTTTCGAAAAAAAAATCACAAAATTCTTCGAAAAATTCCCGCAAAACAATCAAAAGTCGGCCGTGGATCGTAAATGGTGCACCCCACAAAAAATAGAGATCTTACCTTTTCGACGTAAAATGCAATTTCAAATGGCATGCCGTTTAAATTTCTCGCGTGAGATAAAAAATGGCCGCTGTAGAATTTTTTTATTGAAATCGGGGGTGGTTTTCTTTGAATAACTCCTCGAGGGTTGGAGATATCAAACATTCGTAAGAGACATAAAATGTAGAGGGGAGTTCTTTATACAAAACGCTATGAAATTTGGAGTCGTGATCTTAAGGGGAAGCGCGCCTATTTTTCCGGAAACGACCGAAATGTGATTTTTTAGAAAAAAACGCTTGAGGGGTTGCAACGGAATTTTTTACGGGAACGTGCAACAACAAACTTTGTGTCACGATGCATTGGGGATTTTTTGAGCCATATTTGAATCCTCCAACTCAAAAATTCTAGGAGGAGATAGGTTTAGCGCGAACCACTGCATCGCAAAAAAATTATTTTCAAAAATTTCCCCCTGAGTCTAGGGGTGAGTTGGAAAATTGCGGTTTTTACGGGCTCCTAAAGGACATTTCCGGCTTTCGGGAAAAAAATTAAATTTATCGTTTTTTTCTTTTTTCGAGGGGTTGGCAACCCTTTTCTTAGGGACGGTTCTAAAGGGTTGAAATTTTAATGGTATATTTCTTGAATTATTTGTGATTTTTCATGAAAATTTCAAATTGCCATCTATAAGCGTTTTGGAAATATTATAAAAAATTAAATTAAATTAATATAAGTACACCAATCGATATTACAGATGCTGCGAGTTTTACCGCGCTTAATTTGCCACTGGAAACATTATGTAAGAAAAATTCCAGGATTGGTGCAAGAAACAAAAAATTGGCAGGTACACAGTAAATACCTACATTTAATTCAAGCGTGCAAGAATGAAAAAGTTGCTACGGAAAAATCTTGCTGAAAAATCCCTGACTTGTAACAAAGACTTCAGGAAATATGGGATTAGTTTACACAGAAATTTTGCCAAGATGTTCAGATCTGATTTCACCACTACTGAGCTTCATATTTAATACGTCTGTTGCTCAAGGTAGATTTCCATCATCAATAAAATCAGCTCAAGTAGTCCCGGTTTATAAAAAGGGTAACAAAAAAAATGTGAAAAGCTACAGAGCAATATCCTTGCTAAGTTGCTATTCAAAAATTTTTGAGAAAACAATTTATAATCAGCTAATACTCTTTCTTGCCAATAACAATATCCTGTGTCCTGCGCAGCACGGTTTCAGGCCTGGTCTATCAACTGAAACTGCGTCAATCAGTCTTATTCAACATATTAATAGTGAACTTGACACCAACAAAAAGGTTGTAGGTCTCTTCTTTGATTTAACGCGTGCGTTTGACGTAATTAACATAAAATTTGTAATAAATAAACTAAATGCCATTGGCATACGTGGTGAAATTGGAAAGTGGATTGAATCATTTCTGGAAGATCGTTCATTTAGAGTAAAATATAGAGACAGTCTGTCCGAAGAATTCTTTACTGAATCAGGAACACCCCAAGGAAGTATATTGGGCCCATTGATATTCCTGATCTTCATAAATGATTTACCCTCGCATATAACGCAAGGCAAAGTATTTATGTATGCCGATGACACAACTATAGTCTTATCGGCAGATTCTAATGATGCTTTGCAAAACAATATAAATAAGTGTAGTAAAGAGTTTCAGAATTGGTGCAGTCAAAACGGATTAGTAATTAACCATGATAAAACTGTACTTTGCGAATTTTCAAACATCTATAACAAAATTGTCGATCGTGTTTACAACTCAGGTAACCACACTTTAACTAACAGTTGTAGCACCAAATTTTTAGGTTTAAATATTGATAATCATTTAAGCTGGGATAATCATATTACATCAGTTTTAAACAAAATCAATAGCTATTATTACCTGATATTTAATCTAACTAAAATGCTTAAAACTAAAAATATAATATCAGTGTACTATGGACTTATTTACTCGCAAATAAGTTACAACATCCAATGCTGGGGAATGTCTCGAGGGTCTAACAGGATTTTCATAGCCCAGAAACGTGTCCTTAGGTTAATTTTTAAGATAAGTTTGCGGAATTCGTGCCGACCAGTATTCATTAACAATCGCATCTTGACTGTACCTTGTATTTATATATATAAACTTTTGTGTATGGTTCACAAACAATCGGAGACAATTAAAGATACTTCACAAGCATATTACACGCGAAATAGAAATTTGCTTCCGACACCAAGACATCGTCACACATTTTTTGAAAAATCACCTTATTATTCCGGTATACAACTGTACAATCATCTTCCTAACAACTACAAAATTTTGAAACAAAATAAATTTAAAAATAATGTCAAATCGGTATTGATTGAGAGAGCATTCTACAGTGTTAGAGAATTCTTGGACTGCAACATAATGTAATAAATTTCACTGTATGTTCTATATGTTATTTTACAATAAGTCTGTATTTTTATTATGTATTTATATTTATTTTTGTCACTACCTGTTTTATATTATACATTATTTATATTTCTGACATGAGTATATACATATAAATGTATCTGTTCTCGAAAATAAATTCTATTCTATTCTATTCTATTTGCTTAGCACTACGTCTGAAAGACTTTTGGCTATGTTACCCAGTGATAAACTTTAAAATAATCTCTTTGTCAATAAAACGTATTTCTTTACAAATTTTCGAACTGTTCTCTATTTGTAATAATCATCAGTTTTAGTCAATGAATATGTACATCCTAAAAATATAATTAAATCAATGAAACGTTATTTCTGAAAAATCCAACTGAAATGGGAAAGGGTTCGTAGTTACAATAACAATCATATTGATTCATCCGAACATAATTTCAACTTTTACGGCAAATTATTTAATTCAACGTTATATTTGGGTAATTCAGAAAAACACACATTCCGCTTGTGAATGGGTAATAAAGTGTGGCGGACTAAATCCGACCATGTACGGAAAATGCAAAATGTAAATAATGTACGCGGCAGTTAAACAAATCGATAGATGCATTAAAATTGTTTTTTATCGCCGATCGCATTGTTTCCGATAAAAAATTCAATTTGCGATCCATAAAAATGGACGCGCTGAATAATTTTAATGTTATTCACCATACGGATGTTCGATAATAACTATATATTGTCAGCTTGGGTTCGTGTAAAAATTTGTAAGTATTATGGAGTTTCCACTCATATCGAGAGGAGGGTGGTGTTTTTTTTAATGATTATGATGCAACATCTGCCGTTGGATTTTTGCTCCATGTATCGTTATTACTTTTATAACTCAGTTACGAATAATCGGAAGTTAAATATACTCCTCCAAAATGAACACAATTTTTAGTGATCGCAATCGTTACAACTGTGCATCATTCATATTTTTCTGAAAAGGTAATGCTGATTGAAAAAAGAATGCCATTAAGATATTTTTTGTAAATCCAACAATTTTCAATAGAGATATGAATTTTTGAAAATTTTCGTTTTAATTTTTTGAGCACTTGAATGAAAACATATAAAACGTGTGGAAAAAATTCCTTAAAAAATATCCTCAAAGGTCTAAGTATCGCTTATTCAAAACCAATTTGGTTTTTGTAAATTCAACAATTTTTAATGGAGATATGAATTTTTGAAAATGTTAGTTTTATTTTTTTGAGCACTTGAATGAAAACATCGCAGAAAAAATATAAAACGCGCAGACAAAATTCCATAAAAAATCATCCTCAATGGACGAAGTATAGCAAATTCAAAATCAATTTGGGTTTTGTAAATTCAACAATTTTTAACGGAGATATGGATTTTTGAAAATTTTAGTTTTATTTTTTTGCGCACTTGAATGAAAACATCGCAGAAAAAAATATAAAACGCGCTGACAAAATTCCATAAAAAATCATCCTCAATGGCCGAAGTATAGCAAATTCAAAAGCAATTTGGTTTTTGTAAATTCAACAATTTTCAATAGAGATCGCAGAAAAAAATATAAAACGCGTAGAAAAAATTCCTTAAAACAATATCCTCAATGGTCGAAGTATAGCTTATTCAAAATCAATTTGGTTTTTGTTAATTCAAAATTTTTTAATGGAGATATGAATTTTTGAAAATTTTTGAAAGTTTAAGTGTAAACAGAGGGGGTGGACAGATTCTATTCTACCCTCTATTCCTTAAAATGTAAACATAGGTTTCACAGATATAAATTTATTGATAGCCAAAGAATCTAACAGTTTTGTATTGCTTCGATAAACGAATTATATGTTTAGAAACTCAGTGGTGTGTTTGAAGGGTTGCAGAGTATGCTAGGGTTACTCACCACCGTAGGATTGGTGGGTACTATAGGGCCCACCTACCAAAAAAGTCAAAAGTAAATATCTATTTTAAAAATTTAATTTAAAAAAAGTTTTCATTTCACGAAAAAAAATTTTATATACTGTTTATTTTATATATGAAAGTAGGTAATATACAGGGTGTTGTTGCATATCAGAATATCGAAAAATGTTTTATACGAAGTTGTGCAGAATTCTGCGACTTAAACGTCCTAAGAACAAAATGTATACTGCATCCTAGCCAAGTGGAGGACATTTTTTTTTTACTGAACTCCCTGTATATTTTTGCATTTTTACATTCCGTGTTACCTTAGAATTAAATCCATTTAAGCTTTCTGGGTTTTACACCGCGTCGTTCGAGTTATTCAGTTGTTTATACAAAAATATGAATGGTGAAGATAATTTAGTAAATTATTTTATTAAATTATTTAGCTGAACTACTTTTTTATTGTATGAGGATATCTCAACTTGCTCTTAGCCTAAGGCTAAGTTTAGCCATATTAACCAGAGTTCTCCCCTTCAACTGATGATAATTTGGTTTAGTTTAATTCAATCCACAAATATTATTTCTTATTGGTTTTCAACTTTTAAAACTCCACCGATTTGACTAAACGGCTTTTTAATCAGGCGGTGTTTTTTAGGCTAAGTCTAAGTGAAACCAATAGGTGATTGATGGATTCTATCCAACCTTTTATTCCTTAAAACATTAAAATAGGTTTCGGGCCTCGGAACTCTAATTTTACTTAATAGGGAAATAATCTTACACTTTTATGTTGCTTCGACGAAGGAATTTATTTTTAGAGATCCTTGAGCATGTTAGAGGGTTAGTGGATAAGATAGTGCCCATCCACCGCCCTTTTTAGTTTAATGTAGCCTACAAACCCTTCTTGGTGGTTTTGAAACTTTTAAATCTCTAGTGATTTCACAAAAAAATTCTTGAATCAAACAGTGTTTCCCGGTTAAAGGACCACGCAGGTTTTGATAGGGAAACGGCTTGCAGTCAATCTCCTTGAATCAACTGAAAAATATTCACCAAGTCATGCCGATCAAGTCTCCATGGTCGCAACAGTCGAAGATCTCAAGATCTCAAGCACAGAACTGCTTTCTTAAAATATTAACAAGGGTTTCACAACTGTAAATTTATTGATAGGGAAAGAATCTTACGGTTTTGCGTTGCTTGAACAAACTTTTAGAAGGGTTATAGGGCGGAATAATGACCAACCATCACCCGGGGACTATATTTTAAGTTACTCTAGAAATCCTTCTTGGTGATGAAGCTGTGAACTCTCTGGTGGTTTGTCAAAATAATTTCTTGAATCAGTGCAATTGTGTATTGTATAACGGTAACAAACAGAACTTCAAAAGACAAAATTAGAAATAGCTCGGGCAGATAAGATGCCAGATTGCGGCGAAAATTATGAAAGACTACTTCAATAGAATAAATACAAACTGAATCGCAAAGATTGCTACGACGCGAAGACCAACAAAGAGAAAAATGGAAAGTAGGATATTCCTACCTAGGTAAACATGTTAGTAACATGTTTAATGGAGTGCAAGCAAGCTCTAGACAAACTCGCCGCAACCAACATAGTCACAATATCCTAGATTAAGGGACATTCAAATAATGAAGGGAACGACTGGGCCGATAGGCTAGCCAAAAGGGCCGCCCTGAAAAGGGGCTTTGCCACTGGCACCAAAATACTTAAAGGAAACTTCTTTGAAGAACACAAAAACGAATGGCTACAAACTGACAAGTATGTAGTCGCCAAAAAATTCATCCACTCACCAACACCGAAGCTGAGCAGGAAATACATTGAATTACCAAGAAGCCGTTTACGACTGCCAATCGGCAGTCTAACTGCTGCGATCATCTGGTCGCCCGCCACAAACTATCATCATCACCATTATCACTTTAATAGAATAAATACAAACCGAATCGCAAAGATTGCTAAGCCGCGAAGACCACCAAAGAGAAGAATGGGAAGCAGGATATCCCCACCTAGGTAAACATGTTAGTAAGCCTAGACGTACAATACAAAGACGGAGAAGAAAGATTTCAGATAGAATGGCTGGCGTACTGTGTCCTTTTGATTCGAAATTTTGGGTATGGTAGCAGTATTCCATTATTTTCAAAAACGTCTTAAATGTATGTGATATGCTTTTAATTAGAAGAAAAATCCATCAAATGAAACAAGTTTTAGTAAGATATCTTCAAGACTGAAGATTTCGGGCTTTGTTATTTTAAAAACACTTTCTTTTGGATAGAAAATGCTCCGCGAGTCAACAGTGTCAAATTTGTACGTCTGGGTATGGTAGCTAAATAACGTTTTAAATGTGTGTGGTGCATCTTTAGCTGGAAGAAAAATCCATCAAATGAAACAGGTATTAGTAAGGTATCTTCAAGACTGAAGATTTTGGGCTTTTATTGGATAGAGAAACTCTGCGAGTCAACAGTGTCAAATTTATGTGTCTGGATATGGTAGCTAAAGAACGTTTTAAATGTATGTGGTACTTCTTTAGCTGGAAGAAAAATCCATCAAATAAAACAGGTTTTAGTAAAGTATCTTCAAGACTGAAGATTTTGGGCTTTCTTTTGGGTTGAAAAACTCTACGAGTCAACAGTGTCAAATTTATGCTTCTGGATATGGTAGCTAAAGAACGTTTTAAATGTGTGTGGTACATCTTTAGCTGGAAGAAAAATCCATCAAATGAAACAGGTATTAGTAAGGTATCTTCAAGACTGAAGATTTTGGGCTTTTATTGGATAGAGAAACTCTGCGAGTCAACAGTGTCAAATTTATGTGTCTGGATATGGTAGCTAAAGAACGTTTTAAATGTATGTGGTAATTCTTTAGCTGGAAGAAAAATCCATCAAATAAAACAGGTTTTAGTAAAGTATCTTAAAGACTGAAGATTTTGGGCTTTCTTTTGGGTAGAAAAACTCTACGAGTCAACAGTGTCAACTTTATGCTTCTGGATATGGTAGCTAAAGAACGTTTTAAATGTATGTGGTGCGTCTTTAGTTGGAGGAAAAATCCATCAAGTAAAACAGGTATTAGTAAGGTATCTTCAAGACTAAAGATTTTGGGCTTTTATTGGATAGAGAAACTCTGCGAGTCAACAGTGTCAAATTTATGTGTCTGGATATGGTAGCTAAAGAACGTTTTAAATGTATGTGGTGCGTCTTTAGCTGGAGGAAAAATTCATCAAGTAAAACAGGTATTAGTAAGGTATCTTCAAGTCTTAAGATTTTAGGCTTTGGTATTTTACAAACACTTTCTTTTGAATGGAAAAATTCTGCGAGTCAACAGCGTCAAATTTATGCTTCTGGAGATGGTAGCTAAAGAACGTTTTAAATGTATGTGGTGCGTCTTTAGCTGGAAGAAAAATTCATCAAATGAAACAGGTTTTAGTAAGGTATCTTCAGTCTGAAGATTTTGGGCTTTGGTATTTTAAACTTTCGTTTAAGTAGAAAAAGTCTTGCGATATGTGTCGTATTTATGCGTAGCATGTTCCAAAAGCTTCTCGTTAATTCAAAGACATAATGCCGAAATGGCTAGGGGTAGATCTTGTACAATCTGCACCATAATGGCTTCATAAAGAAAAGGTATTTTAAAGGTTGACATTTCAGCTGAAACGTCTAATACAAAAAGAAAGCTAAAACAGTGTTTTATGAGTTAGGTTTAAGTAGAAAAGAAGGGTGAAGGGTGGGCTCTATCTTACCCTCCAATTTCTAATAAATAAACAAGGAACAGCAAGAAAAATTATACAAAGAGAAGAATGTTTGCCTTATAAAGTCAAATTAGTGCATGAACTATCCGAGGATGATTTTGATAGACAGATTCAGTTTTGTGAAGAAATTATGTTTCATCAATAACATTGTTTTCTCTGACGAAGCTGCATTTTCATTGAACTGAGCAGTAAATTGACACAAGTACCGATATTGGTCACAACTAAATATGAGCGAAATGCCTCTTTTTTGTGACTCTTCTCGTGGTTCCAGCGGACAGAATTCCTGGTTCTTTCTTTTTTGACGGTATGCTCAATGCTGATCAATGTTTAGATTTTCTGCAATATGAACTCGTTTTTGCATTAGCTGTTTCGTGTCCCAAAGTTGCAGATCCGGACGTACCTAACGAAGTCATTTGCTTTCAGCAAGATGGGGCATTCACGTTCACAATTATTTGGATTTAATTTTTGAGAATAGGTGGATTGGTAAGAGGGGAAGCACTGAGTGCTTTTTTTTTCTTAAAAGTAATGATTTGAAAATTCGTATTCAGGAAGAAATCGAGGTGGATCAGGAATTTTCACATTAAATTGCACAAAAATTTGAGCATCTTTTGTAATTAACTGGTATTGTTATTATTTTTACTGATGGTTTTAATAAAGTTAATAGTTTTATTTCTTTTCGTGAAAATATAATCCTTTTTCTTATGCAACTTTGTTCTAGTTTTAGATAAGAGGAACAACAAACTACCAAATTTGTTAACAAAAAGTTTAAGTTGTCATTCAATAAAGTATCGATGAAAACATTGTCAAAAGGTATGGCGTCACAAAAACAATGAAAATCATCTAATTGTGGCATTAAATTAACCATAAAACTTTTTTTCTAAAATTTAAAACAAAGATTCCTTACTTTTTACTTATCCTGCATCTAGAGAAAAAGCAACACACCATCTACCACTTGGTGATTCCTTTCATATGGTCACACATGTATTTTCACATGACCCTAGACTGTTTCATCTACTAACACTTCAACATTTAAAAGACGTAATTCTGTTTTAAGAATAATTTAACAAATTATTGCGTGGAAATAACACTAATGGCGTTTTTGTGAGGGAAATTCTCTTCAGTACATACAAGGTTTAATTACATTTAGAAGACTTGTAGGAATTATGTTTACATCCCAGTAACATATGATAGCACACGTGTAATCCCATGAATTTTAATGTAGCAAATTGCATCATACCCGAGACATGTACTTAGTTAATCTGTGATGCACATATGAGCAAGGATCTCAATTTAAATTCTCTTAGAATTTGCCAGCCTTTAATTAATACATCTCTCCGTCGCTGATTAATCGCGCCAGAATATCTGAAATTGGTTTTCCGTTACCATAAGTGCAAGCGCTTGCCGTATGCATGAAAACTGTTACTGGAGGTAACTAGGAGTACATTCGAGTCCCTTCAATTACGATCACCAATTGTGTTGTTCTGGATAATTCGTGACAAATTTGTAGGTAGTACATGTAGGGCGTAATGTGACACCCGAGTAGGTAATAAGGGTAGTGTAATAGCATCGTGTTTTCATATAACACGCTTCCAGGAGTAATCACTTTGATCTCGCCGTTGGTGGACACACATATGGACCGCAGCTTACCCTGATGACCATTACTTCCGACTCTATGTTTAGATATGCACACTGTCATGAATTTATATTTAGCCGAATTAACATCATTAAACGTGCCGGATTGAAAATTAAATAACCATGTAGGGCCACGCCTGCTTTATTCATCTCCGGATACCCCCCCCCCCCCCCCCAGAAACGCAAACTCGACGTAAATTCGATTCATCGCTTCAACAGATTTAACACCCTTCATTAGATTCGGTTCAAGACGGCACAAACGAATTTATTAATGTCGCTTTGATACGTTGTATTCATGCATTATTCCATTCCCTTGGCGATCGCCCTATAACATATACGATGACAGGAATATAAGTATCTGCATAGTGATGTAAATATTAAAAAAAAAAACATTGTTAAAGCTTTATCTCCCAGTGAAGGCATGAGGTGTATTCAAATGTTTCAAAAATTATTTATACCATCACAATGAATTTACAAATAAAAAGGGAAGTAACGGTCGTACTTGTTGAAGAAATGGTAAAAAATTTCGAAGAAAATTTCTCGTTTCGGGGAAACCGACCAAAAGATGCTGTTAATAAGTCATCTGTTTATCATAAAACCGAGCTTTCGCTCATGTTTATTAGCTTCATCACGGATACCGATGGAAGATGTGAAAACTATTTTTTTGCATAGGAAACTGGTCCGTTCCGCCAGAGTTTTCAATAAACTGTATATATTGATTACTAATTATATATTATTTAATGATTGGGGGGACATACACTGGACATCCATGGACCCGCACGGCCACTTCTTCGTTCCGAAAAAGTGACCGCACGAATGTGAATCGAACCCACGACCACGAGGCCCGTGAGCAGGAGCTCTACTCAATAGGCCACCGCCAACTAAAATTATTACACATTTAAGATTACGACTCTTGTTGATATCAAGTATTTTTTTAACAAAGGAACTTTATTTACAGGTCGTCGCGGAAAGCAATTAAGTTTCTCCCCCCTGTTACATAATTTATTTTAAGTAAAATCCGAATTTCCATCTACGGACTGCGAATGTAATCTGTAGACAAGTAAATAATCCGAGGGCTGTGTGCAGATTTGTAACTGCATTGAAACAAAATTCCATTTTCATTTTCGATTACACTTGCCGTACGTTATTTATTACTTTTTTATTGGCACTAGCGAGGAGTGGAAACGTCTTTGTTCCGCCCAAGCAGCGTCGGTTTTGGGACTTGGGGAAAGGCACGTATTTTATTTCTGTATCATTGTGGCGCTGTCGGATGCTAATGTAGAGCACGTGTTCGAGGTAGGTATCGATATATCGTGTGCTGGTTGCGCACGATACATCCCTCCTACACAATGGTAGGGATTAAGAAAGGGCCATGTCGAGATTGCATACAATCTGACAATTTCTCCATTGTATTCAGCTTACGTTGTGTGTACACCGTTTCATGTGACGTAAATATAATTGGAAACGTCTTTGCTCATTTCGTTAGAATTATTTTTGAGTTCATCATCCTTTGTAGCAACCATAACGTATCTCCTTGCAATTAAAAAAAAATACTAACTTTGAGTATCAGTAACTGATATTTTGTAACCGTTATTGAAAAATTCTACTAACGATAACTTTCCTCAAAGAGCGATTCAACAATGAATCGTTTCTTAATGACAGTAACCGATTTAATAACGTAGCAGTTCTTAGTAACAGTAACTCATGTAACTGTTTCAATAACGAATCACTACTTAGTAACAGTAAGTCAAGTAACCAATGTAATAATGAATCACTACTTAGTAACAGTAAGTCAAGTAACCGATTTAATAATTAATCACTACTTAGTTACAGTAAGTCAAGTAACCGGTTTAATAATGAATAACTTTGTAGTAATTGTTTTTAAATCATTCTATCCCCTCGAGGAAATGCGCGAAATGAGGATGTTGAGAAGTTTGCAGTTTAAGTGCGATTAATTCGAAAATTAAAAAGAGATTTATTATGGGAAATAATCAACAATAAATTGTGAAATTTTGCAGTTTATGGCAATTGTTTTTATATTATTTTACCCGCTCGAGGAAATGCGCAATTTGAGAAGGTCTAAACGCTGTTTCAATGTGATTAATTTAAAAACTGCTGGAAGGGTTTTTAGAGATATTACATGGGAAATAATTGACAATTAATTTTGAGAAAATTTCGAAATTTTCCAGTTTGCGGCAATTGTTTTTTTAGCGAAAAATTCTTCGTTATCCTTCTGTTTGCATTTTTCTTACCATAGATCAGCATTCTCAACGTGGGCTGAATGACCTTCTGGGGACCACAGAGTATTTTATAGACCAGAATTCTGAACTGACTGGCCACGAATCCGGCGCCTCCACCATTTGTTCCTACAGTAAATTTCCAAGTTTTCTCTACTAATTTACAGACAATGGATTAAAATTCATAATTAATCAAATTGCTGTAGTGCTATGGTAATAACAATAAGCTTTTAACTTAGGATTTACCCCGATTTTTCGAAAAGACATCTATCGAAACATGGTCAATTTTCAAAAAATCAAAAGTCATCGATAGGCGTAGTTTAGGTTCGATATTTTTGGCCACAAATGTTCCATAGGGCTTTGTTTACAATATTTAAGCTAAAAAAAATAACACATATTCTTCATTTTTGTTTAAATAATTATTTACCCAGACACTTTTACGAAATTTCGTCAATTTTCAAAAAATCAAAAGTCATCATTAGGCGTAGTTTAGGTTCAATATTTTCAGCCACAAATGTTCCACGGGCATTTGTTCACAATATTAAAGCTTAGAAAAATAACAGATATTCTTCATTTTTGTTTAAATAATTATTTACCCAAACACTTTTAGGAAATTTTGTCAATTTTCAAAAAATCAAAAGTCATCGTTAGGCGTAGTTTAGGTTCGATATTTTCGGCCACAAATGTTCCATAAGGCTTTGTTTACAATATTTAAGTTTAAAAAAATGACACATATTCTTCATTTTTGTTTAAATAATTATTTACCCAGACACTTTTACGAAATTTCGTCAATTTTCAAAAAATCGGCCACAAATATTCTATAGGTCTTTATTTACAATATTTAAGCTAAAAAAAATTACACATATCCTTCATTTTTGTTTAAATAATTATTTACCCAGACACTTTTACGAAATTTCGTCAATTTTCAAAAAATCAAAAGTCATCATTAGGCGTAGTTTAGGTTCAATATTTTCAGCCACAAATGTTCCACGGGCATTTGTTCACAATATTAAAGCTTAGAAAAATAACAGATATTCTTCATTTTTGTTTAAATAATTATTTACCCAAACACTTTTAGGAAATTTTGTCAATTTTCAAAAAATCAAAAGTCATCGTTAGGCGTAGTTTAGGTTCGATATTTTCGGCCACAAATGTTCCATAAGGCTTTGTTTACAATATTTAAGTTTAAAAAAATGACACATATTCTTCATTTTTGTTTAAATAATTATTTACCCAGACACTTTTACGAAATTTCGTCAATTTTCAAAAAATCGGCCACAAATATTCTATAGGTCTTTATTTACAATATTTAAGCTAAAAAAAATTACACATATCCTTCATTTTTGTTTAAATAATTATTTACCCAGACACTTTTACGAAATTTCGTCAATTTTCAAAAAATCAAAAGTCATCATTAGGCGTAGTTTAGGTTCAATATTTTCAGCCACAAATGTTCCACGGGCATTTGTTCACAATATTAAAGCTTAGAAAAATAACAGATATTCTTCATTTTTGTTTAAATAATTATTTACCCAAACACTTTTAGGAAATTTTGTCAATTTTCAAAAAATCAAAAGTCATCGTTAGGCGTAGTTTAGGTTCGATATTTTCGGCCACAAATGTTCCATAAGGCTTTGTTTACAATATTTAAGCTAAAAAAAATGACACATATTCTTCATTTTTGTTTAAATAATTATTTACCCAGACACTTTTACGAAATTTCGTCAATTTTCAAAAAATCAAAAGTCATTGTTAGACGTAGTTTAGGTTCGATATTTTCAACCACAAATGTTCTATAAGGCTTTGTTTACAATTTACAATATTTAAGTTTAAAAAATGACACATATTCTTCATTTTTGTTTAAATAACTATTTACCCAGACACTTTTACGAAATTTCGTCAAATTTCAAAAAATCAAAAGTCATCGTTAGGCGTAGTTTAGGTTCGATATTTTCGGCCAGAAATGTTCTATAGGGCTTTGTTTACAATATTTAAGCTAAAAAAGTAAACATATTCTTCATTTTTGTTTAAATAATTATTTACCCAGACACTTTTACGAAATTTCGTCAATTTTCAAAAAATCAAAAGTCATCGTTAGGCGTAGTTTAGGTTCGATATTTTCAGCCACAAATGTTCTATAGGGCTTTGTTTACAATATTTAAGCTAAAAAAGTAAACATATTCTTCATTTTTGTTTAAATAATTATTTACCCAGACACTTTTACGAAATTTCGTCAATTTTCAAAAAATCAAAAGTCATCGTTAGGCGTAGTTTAGGTTCGATATTTTTGGCCAGAAATGTTCTATAGGGCTTAATTTATAATATTTAAGCTAAAAAAAATGACACATATTCTTCATTTTCGTTTAAATAATTATTCACCCAGACACTTTTACGAAATTTCGTCAATTTTCAAAAAATCAAAAGTCATCGTTAGGCGTAGTTTAGGTTCGATATTTTCGGCCACAAATGTTCCATAAGGCTTTGTTTACAATATTTAAGCTAAAAAAAATGACCCATGTTCTTCATTTTTGTTTAAATAATTATTTAACCAGACACTTTTACGAAATTTCGTCGATTTTCAAAAAATCTAAAGTCATCGTTAGGCGTAGTTTAGGTTCGATATTTTCGGTCACAAATGTTCCATGAGGCTTTGTTTACAATATTTAAGCTAAAAAAAATGACATATATTCTTCATTTTTGTTTAAATAATTATTTAGCCAGTCACTTTTACGAAATTTCGTCGATTTTCAAAAAATCAAAAGTCATCGTCAGGCGTAGTTTAGGTTCGATATTTTTGGCCAAAAATGTTCTATAGGGCTTTGTTTACAATATTTAAGCTAAAAAAAATAACACATATTCTTCATTTTTGTTTAAATAATTATTTACCCAGACACTTTTACGAAATTTCGTCAATTTTCAAAAAATCAAAAGTCATCATTAGGCGTAGTTTAGGTTCGATATTTTCAGCCACAAATGTTCCACGGGCATTTGTTCACAATATTTAAGCTTAGAAAAATAACACATACTCTTCATTTTTGTTTAAATAATTATTTACCGAAACACTTTTACGAAATTTTGTCAATTTTCAAAAAATCAAAAGTCATCGTTAGGGGTAGTTTAGGTTCGATATTTTCGATAAATACAATATTTTTTGGTCCGCCATCTTGAATTTGACTTGAAATTCACGTTGGACTATCCCGAAAACCCTTATATCCAAATTTTGGTCAGAATTGGTTGATACAAATTTCTTTTGGTCCGTCATATTGGATCCGCCATCCTGAATTTTGCAAATTTGACCTCAGATTCGTGTTCACCGATGCCGAAAACATATAATACCTAATAGTCGGCGTGAAAACTGAACAAACGAGAAAGTTATCTCAGGTTAAACTTCCCCAAAACTTTAAACGCGGTTATCTCGAAACAGTATTTTTCAAAACTGCGGGGGAAAATTCTCGGAAAGTTTACATCCGATTTTGAATTGAGAATTGAATTGTCTAACGAAATACGTGCCGGATTTTCGATATTTTGAAAATTCGATTTTTGGTGCCCGGCTGACAATGAGTTTTTTGTTCGGAAGGCCACCATTTTCGTAAAAATCAACTGCCGTGTTTCGTTGCGAAATATTATGTAGAATAATATTCCGAACCGATTTTTATTGCAGGATGACTTGGGGGACCTGAAATCTCCCCGCAGTGGGGCGATCTCTCGCAAGGGGACGTCTGCGCCACCTGGTGCAGCGGCCTCAAGTTGGCCGCGATCAGCGCGAAAAAAAAATAGTTTGGAGGCCGGTTTATCACTAAATAAAACCATCAAAACCGATTTGGCCTTCTGACTTGTTTTCATGCCGAAAATAAAATACGAAAATGACCTAATTTTTCAGCGCTCAAGGTGGTGTTCCCCCTTAAAAAAACAAGTTCCCAAGAAAATTCTTTGTAATTTAAAAGATTGCTGTTCTTTCCTCGGCAAAGGTAGTTGCCTTTTGCTAACAATTTAACCTCTGTATGTATTAGTAGCAACCGCTCAAAATTTCCTCGCAAAGTTGTCGAAATTAATTGAAGTGCGTTAGATTTTTGAAGTTAGAAGTAGAAGTAGATCTCTAATTCGTACACTCGTAATCGATTTATTTCAAAATAGTCATTCCATGTGAAATGGTCTATCTGTATGGCCATAGGGCCCAGTATGGCCATATTTGTATGTGAAATAACGTTTACAAGAGGGTCACACCGAACAACACATTTACCATTGTCCGTTGCTAAAGTGATCAGAAACTCGCCATAAATGATAATTTAGGGGCGTACAAAAATCCCGTTTATCAATTAGTATTGGCCAAGTTTCAATTAACCCCCGATTGGGCCATTTGTTACGGAAATCTAAGGCAGGTTCAATATACGGGTCAGCTACCTAATCTAATTTTCCTAATCAATCTATAATCTCTAATCACTAATCTTTCCATGAATGTGCGGATCCCACAGCGGATTCCAACTTGATTAATTATTTCTGTGTTACATCGACATCTATTTCTTTAATTATAAAGGATTCTCGATCTATTTACTAGATGCCATAAAAAATGTATTAAAACAAGAATTCTAGATCTATTTACTATCTACTAGGGATGGGCGATATTTCACGTATCTGTGATTCTTCACTGGTTTTCAAAAATTACAGGTCGTTATTGTTACTAATAGGCTTCTTAAAATAAAATTGCTACTTAAAATCACTGTTACTTAAAATCACTGTTACTTCAAATCACTGCTACTTAAAATCACTGCTATTTTAAACTGTGATTGCTACTTAATATCACTGTTACTTAAAACCACTGTTATTTAAAATCACTGCTACTTTAAATCACTGCTATTTAAACTGCGACAAACTGTGATTGCTACTCGATCTGTGACTGTTACTTAAAACATAATTGTAAGAAGACAGTACAAGGTGGCATTTCTAAATGACATTTAAATATTCATTACTTTATTCTCCCATTTTTGCAGGGTATTGTATTTAAATTTAGAATAAATATTTAATAAAAATGACAAATATTTAAGTGTTAAAAAATTAAATCTTCAATAGGATTTTTGAAGATTTTCTATATTAAAAATTGTTGAATTTACAAAAACCAAATTGATTTCGAATAAGCGGTATTTCGGCCATTGAGGATAATTTTTTACGTAATTTTGCTTGCACGTTTTATATTTTTCTGCGATGTTTTTGGCCAAGTGCTCAAAAAAATAAAACGAAAATTTTCAAAAATCCATATCTCTATTGGTTAATGATTTTATTTCAAAATAATTTCGCGCTCTATTCAAATAAAAGTATCACAAAATTTGGTGCTGGTGTGTATCCAGCTTTTCCCGAAATCATAATCTCAAATCAATTTTGAGTAATTTTGGAAAGTTACAAATTTATGGCAAATGTTTTTATATTTATTTCAAGACGCCAAAATTATAACAATTTTTCACGATTTTTCGCACTGATTACATGACATTATCACAAAATATTATGATGGTGTGTATGTAGTTTTTCACGTAATAATAACCTCGAATTATTTTTGAGAAATTTTGGAGAGTTTTAAGTTCACGGCATTTGTTTTATTATTTTTTTGAAACCATTGAAATTATTACAATTTTTCACGGTTTCGCGCGGTATTAAAATAAAATTATCACAAAATTTGGTGCTGGTGTGTATCCAGCTTTTCCCGAAATCATAATCTCAAATCAATTTTGAGTAATTTTGGAAAGTTACAAATTTATGGCAAATGTTTTTATATTTATTTCAAGACGCCAAAATTATAACAATTTTTCACGATTTTTCGCACTGATTACATGACATTATCACAAAATATGATAATGGTGCATATGTAGTTTTTCACGTAATAATAATCTCGTATTATTTTTGAGAAATTTTGGAGAGTTTTAAGTTCACGGCATTTGTTTTATTATTTTTTTGAAACCATTGAAATTATTACAATTTTTCACGGTTTCGCGCGCTATTAAAATAAAATTATCACAAAATTTGGTGCTGGTGTGTATCCAGCTTTTCCCGAAATCATAATCTCAAATCAATTTTGAGTAATTTTGGAAAGTTACAAATTTATGGCAAATGTTTTTATATTTATTTCAAGACGCCAAAATTATAACAATTTTTCACGATTTTTCGCACTGATTACATGACATTATCACAAAATATGATGATGGTGCATATGTAGTTTATCACGTAATAATAATCTCGTATTATTTTTGAGAAATTTCGGAGAGTTTTAAGTTGATGGCAATTGTTTTATTATTTTTTTGAAACCATTGAAATTATTACAATTTTTCACACGTTTCGCGCGCTATTGAAATAAAATTATCGCAAAATTTGGTGCTGGTGGGTATCCAGCTTTTCCCGAAATCATAATCTCAAATCAATTTTGAGCAATTTTGGAAAGTTACAAATCTATGGCAAATGTTTTTATATTTATTTCAAGACGCCAAAATTATAAAAAAATTTCACGATTTTTCGCACTGATTACATGAAATTATCACAAAATATTATGATGGTGCATATGTAGTTTTTCACGTAATAATAATCTCGAATTATTTTTGAGAAATTTTGGAGAGTTTTAAGTTCACGGCATTTGTTTTATTATTTTTTTGAAACCATTGAAATGATTACATTTTTTCACGGCTTCGCGCGCTATTGAAATAAAATTATCGTAAAATTTGGTGTTGGTGTGTATCTAGCTTTTCCCGAAATCATAATCTCAAATCAATTTTGAGTAATTTTGGAAAGTTACAAATCTATGACAATTGTTTTTATATTTATTTCTAGCCACCAAAATCATAATATTTTTTCACGATTTTTCGCACTGATTACATGACATTATCACAAAGTATTATGACGGTGTGTATGTAGTTTTTCAGGTAATAATAATCTCCAATGATTTTTGAGTAATTTTGGAAACCTTTAAGCCTACGACAATGGTTTCTATATTTTTTAAAACCATTGAAATTATTACAATTTTTCGCGATTTCACGCGCGATGGAAATAAAATTATCGCAAAATTTGGTGTTGGTGTGTATCTAGCTTTTTGCGAAATCATAATCTTGAATGAATTTTGAGTAATTTTATAAAGTTACAAATCGATGATAATTGTTTTTATATTTATTTCTAGCCACCAAAATCATAACATTTTTTCACGATTTTTCGCACTGATTACAAGAAATTATCACAAAATACGATATTGGTGTGTACGTAGTTTTTTACGTAATAATAATCTCGAATGATTTTTGAGTAATTTTGGAAAGCTTTAAGTCTGCGACAATTGTTTATATATTTTTCTGAAACCATTGAAATTATTACAATTTTTTCAAGATTTTTTTGTTATTTTGTACGGGCGTTATTTTTTAGGCGCATCAATAGTTTAAGGTGTTCAGTTAACCAAGGATCTGTAGATTTTGTAAACCGGTTTTATAAAGGACTATCTAATTATTTACATAATTCTAATTAAAAGCAACAATCTTTTCGTCGATCATATTCTTCATGTAAATGTTGCAAAATGTCTTAGAGTTTATACTATTGCGAAATAGTAAGTTATATTCATACGTACTGCAAATAAATTAATTGCACTTAATAAATCAAATGTTTGCAATAATTCTTTTTCCAACGCCTACTAGATTAAGAAACTACAAAATATTAAAAACTATTTTTCTCTGTTTTTCGGCTTTAGAATCATAATGTGTGATACATCGTTAAATTTGTAATAAAAAATGCTACCCTATACAAGGTGTCTCTACTTTTGTGGCCATATAAAAAAATAAAGTTGATGATGATTTCTCGGAGATGAAACATCGGATAAAAAATTTAAAGACACCATTTTGTAGAACTTAAAAAGTGACAACGACAAAGTGCCGTTAGTTTTTTAATATCTTTTAAAATAAATACAAAAATTGGAAAAATCAAAAATTCGAAAAATTTAATTTTTTGGAAAATTTCGAAAACGATAAACAATAATGAATTTCTGCGATCGGCATGTAAACATACTTTGAATAGTGCAACTTTTTCCTAATTTAAGCCACCCTGTATCTTTTACCGTTTTCAAGATCCCAATGCTGTGCATTCTTATCTTGGACAATAATTTATTAATTCTGAAGGCAATCATTTTAAATGAGAATAAGCTAAACAACAATAAAAACCTGTTGTAGTAGTAACATGAATTATATTTTAACGGATTAAACCGTAAGAAACAAAACCGAGATTTTTATTTAAAATGAGTTACGTAATAGACGGAGAAAATTAATTGCTTTCGGTGACGACCGGCAAGTATCATGACGCTGTAAGTGTAACGGAGAGGGACACGAACTTTCTTCAAAGAGGCTTACGCAAATTGCCCCTTTATGAAAATTAATGTGACCAAGGGAAATGCTACGGTGTCAGCATGATGTATAATATAAACCATAATTTGATTACCTTATCAGCATACAAAAGTACGAGCCCCATAATATAGCTTTATGCGAAGTGCTCCATCTAGGAATATGGTGGCAACTACTTTATTTAATATATAAAAGGAGAGACGGCCCATATTTAAGTGTTATATGTCACCGCTACGTAATGGAAAGGCGGTGGTGGTGGTGATGGTGGTAATGTAGCAGTTCATTTTCGTATTTTTTTTTTCGGTGAGCTAATAAAGGGCTGCGACATGCATTGAGATAATGTACACTCCTCTTATTTGATAAAACGAGAAAAACTGGAGGCAATTTGGGGCGCCATGCATGGGACATAAAAGGTGCATGAGAGATGAGAAAAAAATTATAATGACAAGTTTAGAGAATAACGGCTGGCAAAATCCTATCCGCTTACCTCCGTTTCTTTATTCTCTCAAAACGATGCCATTTATTGCATAAGGGGATCCATCATTGACGCCTTTTATATTCCATCCGGTGTTTCCGGAATTTCTGGTTTCAACGCGAGTGGACGTGTTACGGCCCATTTCGGAGATACATTACGTTGACCGGCACAATTTTATACCCAATAAAAGTTTCGGCTTCAATTGTGCCGTTAACCATATAACCGAATTACTGTGCCAACTATTTTCTACAAAATTTAATCTCCAGCAGACCACACAAAATATTAAAACTATTATTATCAAAGATTATAATTATACTCCTGGAGCCAACCGCTTATTTGATACTTTATATCGTGTGAGCCACAAAATTTTGTTTTAGAGTTGGCTGTGAGATAAATGAGGTATGTCGCGTATTATTACGTCATGAGACTAGATTAGTTGAATTGAATTAATCTCAGACATGACTGCTATGTTTCTCTCTCTCGGGTACGGCCAACTCTGGAACAAAATTCTGTGGCTCACACCTTACTGTACACAATGCTTTTGCTGTATTGTTATTCTCAACATCTACTAATACATCAAATATTACTTTGTTAACTGTTTTATAAATGTTCTTGTTTCATTTCACGCCTCTCGTCCATAATGCGCCGCTAGAAAAAATGCGATTATCAGATTTCAAATTTTTATAATAAATAAATGGAATATTTCTTAACTGGTGACAATTTTTGTTTTCTTCTTAGAGTAATGTTAGTTTATTATGAAATAAATATGTTTGTTTACATGGATGAAGAAAATCGATGATGTACAAAAAATCTGCAATTCAGCATGCAAACGAATTTTGCGAATTTCACAGGGAAAATATGACAAAGGGAAAAAAACGATACAAACCGCATGTCGGAATGTGTAAACAGATGTAATTTGAGTTTTTCATAAATGCGAGATGGAATTCATTTATGGTCGTTTTCAATCAATGACAAACATTGGTCCTTCGGAAATTACAAATAGTAATTGTATCCCGAAAACATCAGCTTGAAAATTATTAATGTGCGACGCTTCCACAAAATAATAAAATTTCTTGTCGATTCAATTAAACCTATCACGGTAGAACGGAATTCGATTAAACGAAATATACTGAATTAGGTATTTCATACTTTTAGAAATCCAATTTAATACCATGAAGTGCTAATTGCCAATGAATATTTGATGATTTGTACTGTGGGTATTTAATAGTTTGAAAAAAACATCAATTATTTTGATTGATTAAATATTATTTTCCAACACAAATTGTGTCAGTTTTGATTCTTTGTATTTGTAATGAATTTAAAATATATGATACATTTTGTGAGTGTCAAAAACAACCATAGTTGATATAATCAATTTCACTGTGTGTGACAATTATGTCACACAAATTAAAAACAGCACAAAATAATAAACAATTTGTGTAATTAAAACGTTAACATAATTTTAATATTAATACAACAAAAACTATGGAGCGCAAAAGATTAAAAATTAATATGAAACGCAGAGATAAAATTCTTCAAAAATTCAGTTTACTTCACAAGACGTCGATCTTGCAAAATCATTTTAGATTTTGAGTATGCAACAATTTTTAGTATAGTTACGAATTTTTGAAAATTTTATTTTTTTCACTGTCGAACTCTGAAGAGCAAACAATTAAAAATTAATATAGAACGCAGGGATAAAATTCTACAAAAATTTAATTTACTTCACAAGACATCGATCTTTAAAAATCATTTTGGATTTTGACTATGCAACAATTTGCAGTCGAGTTACGAATTTTTTTAAAATTAATTTTTTCCGCTGTCGAACTCTGAAGCGCAAATAATTAAAAATTAATATTAAACGCAGGGATAAAATCCTACAAAAATTCGGTTTACTTCACAGGACGTCGATCTTTAAAAATTATTTCGGATTTTGGGTATGCAACAATTTTCAGTCGAGTTACGAATTTTTTAAAATTTAATCTTTTTCAATGTCGAACTCTCGAGCGCAAATTAAAAATTAAAATGAAACGCATGGATACAATCCCATAAAAGTTCAGTTTACTTCACAAGGCGTCGATTTTTCAAAATTATTTTGGATTTTGAGTATGCAACAATTTTCAGTCAAGTTACGAATTTTTTTTAATTTCTTTTTTTATGTCGAATTCTCGGGTGCAAAAAAAATAAAATCAATATGAAACAAAGCGATAAAATCTTACAAAAATTCAGTTTACTTCACAAGACGTCCATCTTTCAAAATAATTTTGGTTTTAAAGTATGCATCAATTTTTATCCGGGTTACAAATTTTTGAAAATGGAATTTTTTTCAATGTCAGACTCTCGAGCGTAAAAAATTAAAAATTAATATGGAAAGCAGGGATAAAATTCTACAAAAATTCAGGTTACTTCACAAGACATCGATCTTTAAAAATCATTTTGGATTTTGAGTATGCAACAATTTTCAGTCGAGTTACGATTTTTTTTAAATTTAATTTTTTTCACTGTCGAACTCTGAAGCGCAACTAATTAAAAGATAATATGAAACGCAGGGATAAAATTCTACAAAAATTCAGATTACTTCACAAGGCGTCGATCTCTCAAAATCATTTTTGAATTTAAGTATGCAACAATTTTCAGTCCAGTTACGAATTTTTTAAAATTTCCTTTTTTCAATGTCGAACTCTCGAGCGCAAAAAATTAAAAATTTATGTAACCCATGGATAGAGTCTTCCAAAAAAGTCTTCACAAGACGTCGGTCTTTCAAAATCATTTTTGAATTTAAGTATGTAACAATTTTCAGTCGAGTTACGAATTTTTTAAAATTTCTTTTTTTCAATGTCGAATTCTCGGGTGCAAAAAAATTAAAATCAATATGAAACGAAGCGATAAAATCTTACAAAAATTCAGTTTACTTCACAAGACGTCCATCTTTCAAAATAATTTTGGTTTTAAAGTATGCAACAATTTTTAGCCGGGTTACAAATTTTTGAAAATGGAATTTTTTTCAATGTCGAACTCTCGAGCGCAAAAAAATAAAAATTAATATGGAACGCAGGGATAAAATTCTACAAAAAATCAGTTTCCTTTACAAGACATCGATCTTTCAAAATAATTTTGGATTTTGAGTATCCAACAATATGCAGTCTAATTACTTATTTTTAAAAATTTATTTATTTTTTTAATGTCGAACTCTGAGCGCAAAAATAAAAATTAATATAAAACGCGGGACGTCGATATTTCAAAATTATTTCGGATTTTGGGTATGCAACAATTTTCAGTCGAGTTACGAATTTTTTAAAATTTAATCTTTTTAGATGTCGAATTCTCGAGCGCAAATTTAAAATTAATATGAAACGCATGAATACAATCCCACAAAAATTCAGTTTACTTCACAAGGCATCGATTTTTCAAAATTATTATGGATTTTGAGTATGCAACAATTTGTCAAGTTACGAATTTTTGAAAATTTAATTTTTTCAATGGGGAACTCTCGATCGCAAGAAAATTCAAAATCAATCAGTTACGAATTTTTGAAAATTTAATTTTTTCAATGTCGAACTCTCGATCGCAAGAAAATTCAAAATCAAACACAAGCGCACAGACACACAGATACATAGACACACGGACACACAGATACATAGAGACACAGACACACAGATACACATAGATAGCACTTAGGCGCAGACACGTGGACACATTATTTCCAGAAAACGTAAAAAAAGGTCCCCTCTAGAGACCGTAAAGCCGAAAAAAAAATGAAAAAAATTCACGATCTCAATACTTTCCTGTACTTCGTAAAGGAGAAAGTGAAAATACGCAGCAGCGCAAATGAATTACACCATTATAATTCGCATACATGCTTTGCAGAAACTGAATTCCATTTACGGAATAATCTTTCATGCACTCTACAAAAGCAGATTACACACAGCGTGTAGAGTAAATAAATAGAAATGTTTCTCTAAAGAATTAACGCAATAATTGGCGTTACAGTTGGAGGATTTTGCATATTTGGGGAATCGTATATATTTTGTAGATAATTTACGTGCAATTTAGAATTGAAATGCGAATAATGGTATTAAATTCAGTATTCAAACATAATGAATTTAAATGGTTTATGTATTTGAATTTCTTCATGTGATATTTACAGGAAATTACTCGGCACAGGGTCTTATGTCGGATTTTCCGGTTGAAGTTGATGTGGGTTACGTCAAGTTAGAATTAAATTGGAAGTTTTCCTTAATTTTCTACGCACCGAATGTATTATTAATATTTGCAATAGTGGTGTTGACATTTCGAAAAATTAATAGTAATAGTACAGTAGACACGTTTAAATGTACCTTTGCGCTTGGCTTAAATCCGTCAATCGTAATGAAGCTGGAAATCGATACAATATCGAGAACTCTTGTTTATGATTCGAATCGAAATTAATTAAAATTGCCATTGAAGATAATTACTATAACGAAGCCTTAACTAATGAGCTAGTTTATAACTAATCGTAAGCATCGGTTTACCGCACAACTAAAATGCGCTTCGTTATTCTGGTGGATGCGCCGGGAACATAAAAATGTATCTTACAAAAATATTTCTATATTCGCGAATTCAGCGGGAATTTGTTTTGTTGTCGCGAATTTGGCGAATAAAGAAGGAAAGAAACAAAATGTACACACAAACGTATTCGTAATGTTGACATGAGGTACAACACGAAACTGAAAAGACTAGTGGCACTCAGTGGTAGGGGTAAAGGGCATCTGGACATAATGCTAGCTTATTCTCGATTTTCTTAACGTAAACAGCTACATGTCCATTTAGTGCTCTTTACTTCGCAAGAATGTTGGTACATAGTGCCTTTTCCAACTGGCTAAATCTGTTACTTTCAGACTTAAGACATGGTGTTTCTTCGTACCACTAAAAAAAATTGCATAGCACACTGTTAAAACCTTAATTTCTTTGCTTATAAAATAAATAATTCAGGGTTGAAAATCAAAAATTTAGGCCAAAAATCAAAAACTAGTGCTTATAAATAAAAAATACGTACAAAAAAATCGGAAATTTCTACAAGCAAATTGAAAATTTTGGATAAAATAAAGAATATATATATACATCTTTATTTCAGTAACTTTTACATATTTTAGTTTTTCAGTTATTTGTATTTGGTTAGTAAGTCACTGTCTGGGCTATCGACCATCGGTCTTTCTGCTATGTTTTATAAAAAAGAAAAGGAAAATTGAATTTTGTTTGAAGTTAGTTTGTGGAACTGTCCGGATGATTCGATCTAGTGAATTGATTAAGACATGTGGCTTGTGGGAATAAAGAATATGTAGGCCCAAAAATAAAAATATGGACCAAATAAATTGAAAATATTGACCAAAGATCTAAAATACAGGCCAAAATTAAATTCAGGCAATAAAGTCATAAATCAAGTAATTAGTAAAAATAATTCCCTCACAACTGTATTTTTTCGAGTAAATGACAAATTTTAACCTGAAAAATAAATCAACGCCTAAATTGAAATAAAAAATTTGAAATCGTGTAAATAACTTAAAATTAAAATAAAGACCTTACCAAAAATACACACCAGAAAATTAAAAAATATAAAATAAAGGTAAAAAATGTATGCTTGAAAATTAATAATATAGGTCGAAAAATAAGAAATGATTACCAAAAATTGGAAAATTTTAGCTAAAATAAAGAATATTTAGGCCCAAAAATAAAAATATGGATCCAAAAAAAATTGAAAATGTCGACCAAAGATCTATAATATAGGCTAAAATCAAATTCAGACAATAAAATCAACAATCAAATAGTTGATTAAAATAATTCCCTCCTTCTACAAAAATGCATATAAATTTTTGACCACTTTTAACACGAGCCTATGAACGAAAAGAGATGTGTCAAGCCATGTTTTTTTTATTTTCTACAAAAATGCATGGAAAATTTTGACCACTTATTACAGGAGATAAGGAACGAAAAGAGATGTTTCGAACAATCTTTTTTTTGTTTTGTACAAAAATGCGTACAAATTTTTGACTACTTCTAACAGGAGACTAGGAACGAAAAGAGATGTCTCGAGCCCTTTTTTTTTGTTTTGTAAAAAAATGCGTATAAAATTTTGACTAGTTATAACAGGAGACTAGGAATGAAAATAGATGTTTCGAACCATTTTTTTTTGTTTTCTACAAATATGCGTAAAATTTTTTGACCAGTTATAACAGGAGACTAGGAATGAAAAGAGATGTTTCGAGTATTTTTTTTGTTTCCTACAAAAATGCGTAGAAAATTTTCACCACTTATAACAGGAGACTGGGAACGAAAAGAGATGTCTCGAGCCATTTTTTTGATTTTCTACAAAAATGCATGGAAAATTTTGACCACTTATAACAGGAGATAAGGAACGAATAGAGATGTATCGAACAATTTTTTTTACAAATTTTTGACCACTTCTAACAGGAGACTAGGAACGAAAAAAGATGTCTCGAGCCATTTTTTTTGTTTTCTACAAAAATGCGTATAAAATTTTGACCAGTTATAACAGGAGACTAGGAACGAAAAGAAATGTTTCGAGTATTTTTTTTTTCCTACAAAAATGCGTAGAAAATGTTCACCACTTATAACAGGAGACTAGGAACGAAAAGGGATGTTACTGAAGCTAGATCCAAAAATATTACATGGGCATTAGAACTTAATTCATGTTGTAATAAAATTAAGTAGAAATCGAAAAACACCTCTTCTTTTTGACTTTAAATTAATTACTTACCTTTCTAAGGTTGGGAAGTGTTACATTACTGACCGCTATTTCCCACCCTCTCTTCCACGATTTTGATTTCATCCAATTGTACTGTTGAATTTTGAGGAAAAAAATTATGACTAGTGTATAACATGTAATGTAATAACACAAATAGACTTTATTAATTTATGTATATATTCAGTACTAACCACAAGAAGGTACGGTAAACAAGAGAAAACAACATTAATAGGAATAATATTCGTAAAAAAACATAAAATACATAAAAATGGAAATCCAAATGAAAAAACACGAACAGCCGATTATTTACTGATAAGATGTTTATCCTCGAAATCGAAATGAATAAATAATGATTATTAGGTAATTAATTCATTATTTGCAAATTAAGGGGGCATATACAGTGCGCGCCTAAAGTATGGAATATAGTCAGTAAAATCGAAATAAAATATTTTTGGAAAAAATCCTGGAACACGTCGATTTTCTTTTATAAAAATACACATTTTTGCATGAAAGTCAATTTTCAGTCGTCATTTGTTTTTGAGTAATGACGTCATCCATTTTGTTTTTAAATGGCAACCCCCTATTTTTATTCTTGATTTTGAGAGATCTTTCCATTGTCGAACTGGAAGTATAAAAATGTTGCTATCTTACATTAGAAATTTTTCGAGTAAAGGACAATTGAAGGTGAGAACCCAATATTTAGAATTTTTTCAAAATGACCTTGTGCCAGCGCTTGTAGCAATTTTTCCAAACAACAATGATCTTGACCTTTTATATAATACAATATGGTTTCAGAAAAACGGCGCATTCCCGCACTAGGCGCGTTTTTTTAAATTTAATTTAATTTTTAAATTTAAATTTTTTTTTTTTAGTCGAACATGTAGAAATTCTTTTTGAACATTTTGAATATTTTCCAGGCTAATTCTGTGCATTTATCTCTTTCGCGGGCTATTCTATCGGTCCTCACATGCCAATCCAGCTATTCGTAAAGTAACTGTCCAAAAAACGCGCATAGTACGGGGTTGCGCCATCTTGCTGAAACCATATTGTATGTATGGAAGGTCAAGATCATTTTTGTTTGGTAAAAAAGCGCTGGAACAAGATTATTTTGCAAAAATTCTAGATGTCAAGTTCTCACCTTCAATTGTCATTTACTCGAAAAATTTCTTATGTAAGATGACAATATTTTTATACTTCCAGTTCGACAATGAAAAGATCTCTCAGAATCAAGAATAAAAATAGGGGGTTGTCATTTAAAAACAAAATGGATGACGTCATTACTCAAAAACAAGTGACGACTGAAAATCGACTTTCATGCAGAAATGTGTATTTTTAAAAAACAAAATCGACGTGTTCGAGATTTTTTTCCAAAAATATTTTATTTCGGTTTTACTGAATATATTCCATACTTTAGTCGCGCACTGTATTGTGGTATGAGCGGGCTCTAATGGAACGAGTATCATAATGCTTCGTATTAAACAATTATAAAATACTATTTTTCAACTTAAGATTTAACTATGGAATTATTTAAAAAATAAAATCTAAAGTTTTGATTGTAAAATTTGGGGACTAAAAAATATTTTTTTGTTACTTATATTTTGACACAAGAAAATATTCCAACGGCGATCTCAATATCATATTAAAACATTTTTTGTACACTTGCCGAAATAATGAGAGTAGCTATGCATAAAAAAAAACAACTTCAAAGTAAATCGGAACCAAATTATGCGCTTGTTTAAATGTTTATTAAAACTTTGAGGTTATGTTTACAAGTCACATCCGACGTGTCGGGTAGATGTATCACATATTAACCGCAATTCGCTACATATGCATTATCGAACATTTTAGTATGTAACACGTTGGAGCGTTCCAATTTGATGTCGACACCTGTCATGTTCTAAGTACTACCAATCGTGACAAGTAAAATTTCAACACCAACACTCTCTGTTAAACAATTTTTGCTGTAGCAATAAGCGCTTTATTAAACCAAAGTAGAAAAAGTCGAAACTAGTTAAAATCTGGAGACAAATAAAATGCTTTTAATTATATTTTATAAAATACATACAATTAAATATACATTACATTAACGTCGCGCCTTTCTTTTAAGACATAAATTTCGGATCTTAATTCCACTGTAGAAATATTTAAATGCGGTTTCCAGTTTAAAACTTTTACACGAAAAGAATAGCAATTAAGATTTCCCGCAAGAAATTGAAATATTTAGACTATAAACTTTTGTTACATCAAAAATATTCCTTTATAAGAAACTGCTCAAAACAGCATCCCTGCAATTGTATTTATTGATTTATCGAAGCAGCATCAACAGCGATTAATGATGGTATGGAGATGCGCGGTCGTTTGCAGCACTGCAGCAGACAGATAATCCCGAAATACTTTTATCCCATTCACAAATATAAATTTCGAAACTGTGAACTAAGAACTCGAATATATCAAATCTGTTTACAAAAGTCCGTCCATTCAACTGGGAGAAACTACCTCCGATCATTGTTCACGAAATGGCAAGCAGTTCGCGCAAGAGAATTACCTGGATCAATAAATGTATCACGTCCTCATTTCGAATTCCACATCACAAATACAAGGTATAATTTTATTTAATGGAATCGCGAATTTCATATTTACGACATTTAAAGGAAAGCAATAAACTTTTCCCGGGGATTTGCGTTGAATTTCAAAAAGTTTAACATGAAACGTGTCCCTAGCTCGAGCTCCATGGCAGTAGATAAAACGGAGAAGACTTGCTGAAATATTTATTCTATCCGTTTGAAGTATTAAAAAATCGAGGTATAAGCGGATCTGCATGTTTGTGGGAAGACGGTCAAAGTTATCGTGTATATGTGCATTGCCAATGCTTTGCGGATTAAATATGGCATTAGAACGATAGGGAGAGGTCTGAAATGAAACATGCATTATTCATGCAGGGGAATATATTATTCTTTGGAATGGTTTCCACTATTTCCTGGAGTGTCATGTGTTGCAAATGCGTATTTACGTTACGAAAATATAATTTAATTACGAGCAGATAATGGAGGATGCATTGACCCTGTTATGAGAGAAATGTTTTGTTTTCTCTTTAATAGAGGAATCCTGGTTGACGGAGTTCTGTTTCGGCAGAGTATTTATGGAGAAATTTGCAAAAAACTTTACTATTATTTTGAATTAAAAACAATGGTTTGCCTTGAAATCATAATGGCGGATATTTAATTTCGTTCTAAAAAGTGACGTTAGCTGTCGCAATGCGATTTACAATCTGCCGTGTATTCTATATAAGAGAAAGTATTTATGATTAAAACGTTTTACTCAGGTACTATTTAAGAAATTCCGGAGAAGGCAATATCCAGCCAAAGTATAATTTAAAATGTGTTACAATTAGCTACCTTAATTATTTTATAATTTCGGTCTACTTACATTATTTTCAATACCCATTGAATAGTACTTTTGGTGGGTATTGCCTTCTTCGGAAATTCAACACTAAACAAATCACTCACACTTCTTAAATAGTACCTGAGTAAAACTTATAAATACTTTTTCTTGCGTAGAATACACGGCCGGTTGTAAATCGCAAAGTGACGGCAACTGTCACTGAGATATCCGCCATTATGATTTCATGGCAAACCTTTGTTTTTAATTCAAAATAATAGAAATTTTTTTTGCAATCTCTCGGTAAATAGTCTGCAGAAACGATTGAGTAAGGTAAAAAATCATTCAGCTTAAAAAGCTTTAAAAATAATTGTCAAATAATTAGGGGAACACATTTAAAATTTTACAGGTAAATCCCTATGGCCCGCTTCGCAATTCAACAACCTGTATAATTATTGATCGCGTGATATGTGATGTATTAAAATAAATGTACCGTGTCTATTGAAACGATCAGAAATTCTTAAGTAAAGACACTCAAGAACTTTAGTTGATAAATAACAATTTTCGTAATGGATAGTACGCGTGTTAAAAGACACTTCATCATCTAATGCTGTAAATGGGAACTCGGCTTTGCGAACGATCCAGTCTTGAATTCAGCATTAAATTTTAGCGAAGAATTAATGTAAAATATGTGATCGTAAATTCACTTACACAAAAGTGAATCGACATTTAATTATTTTTTATCGGCTATAAAAAAAAGTAGGTATATCATTCGGTAATGTAGTTTAAACAACGTTTGATTCCGATAGGGATTTTGCGCTTAGGTAATAATATAACAAAATGATGAGTTTTACGGCGAGGATGGTGCCCGTATGGATTCGGAGAAGGTAGATAAGCCGGTACGAAGGTGAAAAAATCCAATTGGGCTTAAGTGGAATAAAATAAATTTGGAAATTTATAAAGGAAAGGATTTGTTACTTACCACTAAACCCGATAATTTATATAGGTCTTTAAAATAGTTTAGACCCAACTCCAGCTCTTAAATTTATAAATATTTAACAACATTCCAGGTTGAATAATCCGCGTAAAAATTACTTAACCCCATTTCATTCCAGTGCTCCGGTTAAGCCCTTAATTTATGTGGAGGCGTTTTTTGCTAAGGGTGGGAATGCAGCTCTGCGCTATAAAGATTGGAGTGAGGGAAAAAAGGCTATTAACTATTAAAGATCCCACTTTTATTTTGCGTCGCAGCATCAAAACTGATTTAAACAGCCCGCTCCCATACGGCGGAACACTGCAGCTAAAGTAATTTATAAATCATAGAAGTACTTGGAATTTATTACTCTTGCAAGGATTGTAATTCCGCTACAACGTACTGTGCCTCCATTTCAAAATTAGATTTCTTACAGTTTTCAACTTTCCGAGAACCAGCAGAGTAGAATGACATATTTTAAAGCATTTACTACATTTGAAATCTTGGGATAATATTCTTTCTTAATACTTCAACAAAACACCAAAGATAATGATAAATAGTTTTTCTAGTTAAACTTGAGAAAAACTCACTACTTGCAGGTGCATTAAATAAATATTTCGTCGTTATTATATTTAAATAGTTTCATAATTTGTTTGTTGATGTATAAATATGGGTTTGAAAATGATTATACAAATAAATACTAATCTATACCCTCAATTCGAATTTTCTACCTGTCTAATCGTAACTTTAATTTACTGTACGGTTGGTAATGACAAGTTGCTGAAACCATAATCACAGAATTTTTACATTTTCCATGACAAAAAAAACTTAAGCTTAAAATGCTTTAAACGTTTACATTACTAAAGTCAAACTAGCCTCTTGTCACTTTGTTAAATTTTAATGTCAATAAATTATTTTTCAAAGCCACCTTCGATTGTTATTTAGTAAAATGGCTATTGAAATGGTTGATAAAACGAGTTTTCTGCAAATAACTTTTAATGCGTTAGGAATTGGGACAGGGTTGTTATTAGGAAAAATGTTTGTTTTTTTAATCCTGCATGCAATGACATAAAAATATACAGGGGTTCTAATTTAAAATAAGAAAAATAAAGTGCTTTAAAGTTTGAAATGTTTGACACTAAATTTTGGACACCCTGTATAATTCATATCGATCAAACTTGGTTAACGGGACTATCAGACCTTATTTAATAAGTACCTTGTACTATTTTTATTTTTTATTCATATTTTAAAACAATAGTGCAAAACTGATTTTTTTTTAGTTTTAATTTTTTTTTGCTGATATCCTTAAATCGATTCCTATAAAATTTTAGGAGTATCTAGGCAACTATAAAAAGTACCCAAATAAGCAATCAAATACATAGCATGTAATTTAAAAAAATATATCATCATGACGTCACGCCTTTTTGGGGCACCCTGTATAATCAAAAATATTTTCCTGAAATGCATCATAGGATACAAATATATTCTACAAAATATCGAAATCCTAACTCAATTAGTAACTGAGCTATAGAAGACGGGAGGTGAGATGGAGGACCCTGAATAGAACATATTCATAAAATATGTTTATACACTGTTCAACTAATTGGATTGTGGGATAGGACCCACTCACCACCCCCCGGATTAACTTTTACTTCAGTTAAAAACCCCATTTCGGCTGTTGTTAAACCTTTAACATCACCAATGAGTTTACAAAGAAATTTGATTATACGAACATGGTTTTGTAGCTTAAGTTAAGGTTAAAATTGCGGGTGGTGGGTGGGCACTATCCTACAATCCAAATAGTTGAACATCAACGAGGGTTGCACAGGTGTAGAGCAATAACGAAAACGAAGGAATGTCATTTAATAATTTGTGTCTGTAAATTAAATCATTTGTAGCAACACTTTGCTATGGTCAACTGATTGGATTATAGGATAGAGCCCACCCACCACCCTTCATATCAACTTTATTTCAACAAGTAAATCTCTGTCGAGTTTAAGAATTTTCTTTGGAAATTCGTTGGAGTAGTTGAAAGTTTAAAAATAATTCAAAACGCGATTTTCTGGCATAAATAAGAGGTGAAACAAGGGGTGGTGGGTGGCCCCTATCCCACCCTCCAATTCATGGATGATAAACGAGAGTTTACAAATAGAGATCAATACATAAGAATAAGAAAAACACGAAAGGTTTTAAGTTCTTTAATAAACTTATTTATTGGAGGAAAACTTGACGTGGGAGCAACCGATTGGATTGTAGGATAAGGCCCATCCACCACCCTTCGTATCAATTTTATTCCAACAAGCAAATCTCTGTCGAATTTAAGAATTTTCTTTGGAAATTCGTTGGAGTAGTTGAACGTTTAAAAATAATTCGAAACGCGATTTTCTAGCGTTAATAAGAGGTAAAACAAGGGGTGGTGGGTGGGCCCTATCCCACCCTCTAATTCGTGGATGATAAAAGAGAGTTTACAAATAGAAATCAATACATAAGAATAAGAAAAACACGAAAGGTTTTAAGTTTCTTTAATAAACGTATTTATTGGAAAAAAACTTCACGCGGGAGCAACGGATTGGATTGTAGAATGTGGCCCAGCCACCACCCTTCGTATCAACTTTATTTCAACAAAGAAAATTGTCCAGTTAAGATTTTTTTTAGCAATTTTTTTGAGAAGTTGTATGTTCAAAAATAACATGAAACGCGATTTTCTAGCGTAAATAGAGGTGGTGGGTGGGCCCTATTCCACCCTACAATTCATGGATCATAAACGATAGTTTACAAGTAGAAATCAATACATGTGTATAATAAAAAAAACACTAAAGGACTTAATAATTCTTAATAAATTTATTTATTGGAGGAAACCTTGGCGCAGTAGTTTTTTTGTAGGTTATGATATTTAAATTTATAAATAGTGTATTTTACAAATGCAATTATAATTAATCCTCCATGTATGTACAATTTTTTTAAATAGATGATTAGAAATAAAAAATCCATATCCATCACGGGTATAATCATAGTTAATGCCCTTGGTACATAATAGTTGTTTATGTACCAACGGTAATAAGAATATGTTTTATCTAAGGGATCCCTAGTAGCACAATATGTGTCGGAAATATTTTCTAAATAATGATTTTACATTTTTATGTTTCGGAAATATTGAAAGACCAAAGTAAATATTTATATAATAAGTCTATAGAAATATTTGTTGCAAATGAATTGATTTATAGAAACAAATTAAAAAAATAACGTTGCTACGTTTTCGATATTGTTCCACACGTGTGCAATTCTCGTTGGTGTTCATCTAATTGGATTGTAGGATAGTGCTCACCCACCACCCTTTATATAAACCTTAACTCAAGCTACAAAACCATGTTTGTGTAATCAAATTTCATTGTAAATTCATTTGTGATGTTGGAGGTTTAACAACAGCCGAAACAGGGTTTTTAATTGAAGTAAAAGTTAATCCGAAGGGTTGTTGGTTGGTCCCTACCCCACCCTCCAGTTTTTTTAACACGTCCCAGATTTTCTATACATAAATTCCTTTATCGAAGCAAAAACAATTTGTTGGTTTCTTTCTCATCAATAAATTTTAAATAGTGAGACCCTCGTTTATGTTCTAAGAATTGGAGAGTAGAATAGGGCCCACCCATAATCCTCTATTTACATTTAAATTTTACCTAGGAAACAGTGTTCAATTAAAGAAACTTCTTGGTCAAACCCTTGGATATTTAAGTTTCAAAACCACCAAGAAAGAGGGTTTGCAGGTTAATTTAAAATTATAATGGAGGGTGGTGGGTAGTCCCTATCCCACCCTCCAATCTTTTGAACACGTCCCAGTTTTTCTATAAATAAATTCCTTTATTGGAACAAGAACAATTTTTTGGTTTCTTTCCCATCAAAACATTTTCAATAGTGAAACCCTCGTTTATGTTCTACGAATTGGACTATAGAATAGGGCCCACCCATCACCCTTTATTTACATTTAAACTTTACCTAGGAAACAGTGTTCAATTAAAGAAACTTCTTGGTCAAATCTCTTGAGATTTAAATTTCGAAACCACCAAGAAATAGGGTTTGCAGGTTGATTTAAAATTGTAAGGGAGGGTGGTGGGTGGACCCTAGGTGGTGGGTGGGCCCTATCTCACCCTCCAATCTCTTGAACACGTCTCAGATTTTTTATAAATAAATTCGTTTATCGAAGCAAAAACAATTTTTGGTTTCTTCTCTCATCAAAAAATTTCAATAATGAAACCCTCGTTTATGTTCTAAGAATTGGAGAGTAGAATAGGGCCCACCCATCATCCTTTATTTACATTTAAATTTTACCTAGGAAACAGTTAAAAAAACTTCTTGGTCGGACCCCTGGAGATTTAAGTTTCAAAATCACCAAGAAAATCCCTATCCCAGCCTCCAATCTTTTGAACACGTCCCAGATTTTCTATAAATAAATTCCTTTATAGAAGCAGAAACAATTTTTTTGTTTTTTTCTCATCAAAAAATTTTCAATGTCATCGTTTATGTGCTAAGAATTGGAGGGTAGGATAGGGTTTCAAAATCAACAAGAAAGAGGGTTTACAGGTTGATTTAAAATTGCAACGGAGGATGGTGTGTGCGCCCTTTTCCACCTTTAAATCCTTAGAGCACTGCCCAGAGTTTTTATAAATAATACATTTATTTATCAAAGCAACAACAATCTGAAGGATTCCTTTCTCATCAATGAATTTTCAATCGTGAAACCCTTGTTTGTGTTCTAAAGGTTAGGGTTTTCTCCTATCGATGGAATTTTCCTTTTTTGGAATTGAAATACGCTTGATAAACTTTATTAGTACACCTATTTTTGTTTGGTTTTAAAATAACAATTTATAACAATACTAAAATTATCCTTCAGATTTCGAATCATTGAATGCGCCCACAAAGTTGAAGGTTCAATGACCTTGGATACTTCCTTAAAATGCGCGAGAAATAAAATAATAATAATAAATACAGTTTATTGAAACTCATAAGAGCTACAAATGGCCATCGACCGAAGTCTTTCGGCCTACGAGAGAAATATTTTCTCTTTTTTTTTTTACTTTGCCAATCAATTAAACTTAGATAAATTTCATCTAAACTTTCGCGCGATTTTTCCGTCAGTAAAACCTTGAGACTCTTGTTGGCTTCTTCCATAATTTCAGGGAGTGTACAATCAAGACTTTTGCCTGTATCGCTAATTTTCTTATAAATCGTTTAATATCAAGGTAGAAAATAATGAACTGACTTATAAATAAGCAAGACGTTGTCATGGATACCTTAAGGTACGTATCCACCGGCGAACTTATTGTGAACAGTTCGTGAACAGCTACAAGCCCTGTTCGCGTTTGGCTCGCGAAGAAATCTCGATCAGCAGTTACACGAACATGTCTACATGAAATTAATTTTCGTTCAACGTTGTTCGCCAAGAAGTTCGCGCAGTGTTCCAGTTTTATCGGTATCAAATAGATATGTCTTGTGTTGATGAAACGAATCAAATTTGAACCCAAACCATGTCCTACCGTATAGTTCATCCCTGTCCATCCCAGATTTTATCATTTTCTCTGCCTTTTTTCGTTCGCGTCGAAATTGAGCCAAAAGAGTTTTAATTTTTCGTTCAAATTCTTCGCGGCAACAATCCAGTTCTTTTGCCAAACTTTCCCACGCGTCACTCAGTATAGTCAATTATTTTGACGTTCCACAACACTTCTTTTTCCCGGTAGCTTTCTATAAGCGTCAGTACGTTATCATCCGTCCACTCCATAATTTTTCGTTTTATAATTGATGCGTACAGTTTCACCGTCCACACCTGACTGAGGTTCGGCGAACATACCCTTTAAAGTTACCGACAACTGGCGGGACTTTTGGCGAACTCGAAACGAACAGGGTAAAATTCGTTAATGTTACGCGAGCTGTTCTCGCACAACCCGACAACATTGGGCGATCAAGATATTGGGTGATCGCGAGCTGTTCGCGAGCGCCGGTGGATACGCACCTTTAGCTTTCGTGCATTTTACATTCGTCTATTTTAAACGCATGCTGTTTATAATAATACATTTTCGAACTAAACAATTAGTGCCGAAAAGGCGATTTTTTGATGAAGAGCGTAGATCATTTGTTGCTCTATGCTGTTGTGATCCGTAAAAATTATGTATTAGTTACAGGCAAGCGAATGTATTATTAAATATTAATATATCCAAAACTATACAAGCTTAGCATAATTCCCGTAAAATCTATTACAGTTACGAAATTTTAATACCGGATTAAAATAACACTGAAGAGCATTACATTACCAAACACCAGGTACAGGATTAACGGAACGCTGTATGTATATAAAGGATTCATATCACCGATGCGCAGACTAATCTGTATTTAAAAAATAAATTAAAGCCAAAGCGAAACCCAAATAAAATACCATATTAGTTGGGAATTGATGCATTTACTGTAAATCTGGAAAGATATGCCTCGATTTATTAAAAGAATCAGTAGTTATTGGATGACTGAGGAGGTGTAGTAAGATCGCGTATTTCTATATGAATTTATTTCAATATCCGAAGGAGCGAAATATATACGTACATTTCCTGAGGGGAAAAAATATGAAAATGTTCCTTTTCTGGGGTAATGGATGCACGGAAAAAACGTAGGAGTAATGGAGTCAAATCGCTTTGTTCTTGATTGCGCATATTTTGAGCATATACATAAAGGAAATGATCGCATTAGTGGCGTAAACGAAGCGTACATGAGTGATTTGATTATGTCAAAAAAAATATGAATAACTTGTACATATTAAGGTACAACATTTCCATAAAATTATAAAATAAATGGTAATGAATTTAACACTTTGTTTGCTGCACGCTTGATAAAAGAAAATTGCATTAAAGGATCTTTTGGTAATTAAATACTTGTTAATTATTTATTTATTCATTCCTTACTTTTACCATTAGAATACTTTACAGGGTTGGGATAAAGTATGGAACCAAGTAGATATCTTTCAAACAAAAAAAAGGCTAAATTTATGAAACTGCAGGCAAGTAAAACGACTCATAACGCATCTGATGCCATATTTTCTGTTACTGCTGTACTTCCGGTTTCACCAGAAATACCGTCAACTTTTTTAATTTAAATGGGACACCCTGTACATTTTTACATTTTCGAATAGATACTTTTCCAACAATTGCAAAAATTACCTTAACTTTTTCTATTTCAATACATAATTGAATTCGCCTCTAAATTCTGAGATTTTAGATGTATCACTCATGAGTTACCCATCTCTAGTCCTGACAAAATATGTCCTTAAAAAATCGAGCAAAGAAATCCTTAAAACAAACCTGATAAAGTCCCAAAAAAGTTGACCTGAAACCCAAAAAGAAAAAAAACCCGGAAAAATGACCTTTGATGAGACCTGTAAAAGAGGCGTTTGAAAAGACCTGAAAAAGGTTCTAAAATCCTGAAAAAAATCCTGAAAAATGGCCTGAAAGAATAGTTCTGAAAGAAAGTATAATAGATAAAAAAATCATGAAAATCATGAAAAATCGGGCAGAAAGACCCATGGTCGATAGCCCTGACAGAGATGTACTGTAAACAAAGTTAACCTGCTCAATTCAATGTATGTGTCTGTAATAAAGATGATGTATATATATAGTCCCAAATAAATGCTTCTGAACAAGTCCTATAAGACAGTCTTGAAAAACAGTACTGAAAAATAATCTTGAAAAAAAGTGTTAAAAAACAGTCCTCATAAAAAGTTTTGAAGCAAGAAATCCCGGAAAAAAATTCTGAAGAAGAGTCCTGAATAAGAGTCATAAAGAAAATGTCCTGAAAAAATCCTGAAGAAACTACCAACAAAAATAGTCCAAAAAAAATTTTGACCAAATTACCTGAGAAAAAGTACTGAAAAAAATCCTTAAAAAGGTTCTGCAAAAAGTCCAGAAAAGGCCCTTGAAAAAATATCCTTAAAAAAAAACGGAAAAATGTCCCGAAAAAGTCATAAAAGAAAATTCTTGAAAAACAGTTCTACCAAAAATTCTGAAAGGAGTCCTTGAAAAAGTTCTTAAAAAATACCTGAAAAACTACTGAAAAAATTGTCCTTAAAACAGCCCCGAAAAGAAAGTCCAGAAAAACATATAGAAAAAGCCCTGAAAAAGGTTCTGAGAAAAAAATCCTTAAAATGTCTTGAATTTGTACTAAAAAATAACCTGAAAAAGTTTTGAAAATAAAGTCAGATACAAATGTTTAAAAAAAAAATTGAAAAAGAAGTCCTTAGAAAAGTCCCGAAAACAATGTCTGAAAGAGACTTTAATAAATTCCTGAGGAAAGAAGTCTTGACAAAGAAAATCCTTAAAATAAAGTCTTAAAAAAAGTCCTAAAACAATGTAATTAAAAAATCCTAAAAAAATCAATAAAATGTACTTGAGAAAAAGCTCCGATAAAGATTGTCTTGAAAAAAAAGTTGAGTTGAGAAAAAGTACTGAAGAAAGTTCTAAAAAATAGTTTTGAAATAAAGGCCTGACGAAGTCCCGAAAAAAAATCCTAAAATAAGTCCTGAATATTCCGGGTGTAACTGAATTCTGGTAGATCACAAAGTTAAAAGAAAGAAATTTATTAATGTTTAGTCGAATTTATTTAGTTACGGACGTAGGAAAAATTTTGTATGAAACTTGAGAGTAAAGCAACTTTTTTTCACTTGTAGGAATTGCAATCTTTCCTACTCGTGAAAAAAGTATTACTTTACTCACTTGTTGCACAAATAACTATTTTTAACGCGAACACCGGACATTGAAAAAAACTTTGGTTAATGTGGCAATGCACCCATTCTCGGTACATGAAGTGATTCAGGGACCAGAACATATTTTTTATTTCCTTTGTTACTAGGCCTTGGTATCTAGATTGTTTGTATATTTTTATCTTTTTTAAGGCGGACATCAAATATTGTAAAAAAACTTTGGTAAATGTAGCCGCGCACTTTTTCGCGGTGCATGGGACGGACAACATTTTTTTTTTCTTCAAAATATTCATCCATATTGTTTTTGCGTCAGCAGGTCTATGAATGCAGACTGATAAGATACTTTTAGCTTTGAAAAAATAGATTTTTTATGTAGTGTCAAAAATTATTCAGGGGTTGAAATTTGAGGTGGGGTAGTTAAAATGTATTCTTCAGTGCTTATTAAGTTTTAAAAATTTTACGTCCAGAAAAATTAATTTTAAAATATACCGGGTGTAAGTAAATTCTGGTAGACCTCGAATATCTTTCTTATTTTTACATATATCTTTTTGAAATTTAGTATGGTGTTTTAAAAGAATAATGTGGGTCAGCAAGTGGAATTTTAATAAAAATTCTATGTCCGGCTTAACAGGAAATGACCTTGACTTTCCTATTTCAAATAGAACACCCTATATATTTTTACATAATTTAATTTATTCTTAAATTCTGAGCTTAGAAATGTATCATAAGCTACCTTTTGATTGTTGGTCTTTGTTAAAATTTAAATTAAATTTACAAAAAGTAACAAATTTAAATTAAATTTAAACAAAAAACTTACAGCCAAAGGGTCACTTATGATATATCTGTGAACTCAGAATGTAGAGAGGAATTAAATTGTGTAAAAATATATAGGGCGTTTCCTTTGAAATAGAAAAGTTAAGGTCATTTCCTGTTAAGCCGGAAATAGAATTTTTATTAAAATTCCACTTGCTGACCCAAATTGTTCTCTTAAAACACCATACTAAATTTCAATAAGATATATGTAAAGATAAAAAAGATATTCGGGGTTTACCAGAATTCAGTTACACCCGTTATACTATACAAATATATATTTCATAAATACACTACAGAAAGATGTAAAATATAGAATTTCACCTCGATAAAATCTGAACAAACTGTCCTTATCTAACACAGATCTGCTGATTTGAAAATTTACTTAACAAACGAGCGAACTTCAACATCTGGAATTGAAAGAATTTAAGTTGCTTTGTATTCGGAAAATATTCCGGCTTTTTAAACGAACGCCGCGAAGTTTGATCTTGATATATACTCCACGAAATAATTTATTTGTTCGGGAAAATGGTGATAAATTTTGGTGGCAGGTCGACGCACATTAATTTTCTTATCGTGGAAGCTGTATTCGCCGAAACACCAGTAAAATCTGTTAATATCTTCCTTCTTATTTTTTGTTTGATTTAGCGGCCGTAAAAAAAACTTGCGGGTTAATAACATGGGGTAATTTTATAGGGGGTGGCGCGGTTAGATGTTAATACACATCGATACTAAATATTTGAGCGCACTTAATGGAATCGAGTTATCGTTGGGTCGGTGCGCTCTTTCAGCCGGTGAATTGTGCAGGGTTAACTCGCCCCATTGATTCGACGCTTTCCCTTCCAAACACGCCACATCCCTTACATTGTGGTTTACTGCTATTGCTGGAATAAGTAACGCAGGATGCTGAGTTCCTATTGTTACATCTGCTTAATATATCCTTTATCGCCTCTGAGTAGGCCGAAAGGGGTATATTTCACATTACTATAAAAGCATTCATAAGCACACGTCATCAACAGTTACTCACCTAATGGAATTTACCACTCCTGTGGGGAGCTGAATCGATAGCAAAATCCACCCCCTGCCGATGTCGTAATTGGTAACTAATACATGTTCATTAATTATCCATATATCCAATAGGTAACCCATGGAATATTTTTTTGCGAAGGGTGAGTGGAGTGAAGTTTATTGTTCCCTTTCATATTTTTGAGCAAAACCATCGTGGCAGCGCTACCGTACATTTGCCACATTTTACGACACTAGACCGAAGTACGAAATACTGTGTCAGGCTTTAATTGCAAATGTGCGTAACTAAATGTGTATTATTGGTGAACGGACAATACATGGATCGGAATGAAAATCGCGAAATAATTTTCACTTGGAAACGTGTCCGAAACGGATTTCAATTATATTTCACCGCAGAGGTATTCAGAACTGACACGAACTACCAGAGTACAACGAAGTCAGCTGTTTACTAAAATTGTTAATATAGAAATCGTTGTCATGGTGAAGGTAAATAAATTTTTAACCATTTGCAAATTGTTTTGTCCGTCTTTTTAAATACACCTTTTTATACATGAGTTGAATTATCATGGTTAAAATTTCTGAATTGCACTCGTGGACTAAAAAATCCGCATGCATATAATAAATAAATAGTAAATAAATCGATTTATTTCCAACAATTTCGCATCTAGATTAAATATAATGATTGTAAAAATAAAAATATGAAACATAGATGATACAATATAGGAAAAGGTCATGTATTACATGGCGTTTACAGAGAATAAACTATATAATATAAATGCTTAGGAACTATTTGTTGAAGTATTCGTCAAGGCAATAAGGCTCCAGGTTACATAAGAAGTTATACAGGGTATATTTAAGTACCTTAACATTATTTATTTTTTTAATCTCTAGTGGTAAGTTATTGAAGAGCTTCATTGCAGTGTATGATGATTCTTTTTCACTCACATTTAGTCGGTGTATGGGTAATGCATTCACAAAACATACATCTATAAAATAAGAATTGGGAATAAAAAAGGTAGTAGACATTTAATTTATCACAAAAATAATGCAAAACTCAAAAAAAGTCTTGGTGTCATATACAGTGGCGGCTCGTGGAACATGTTGATGGTAGAGCCACTTATACAATATACATAGAAAGAAAGAAAGAACGATTTATCTTCCTAAACCAAAGAAACTAGCGAGACTGTGCTCAATTTTGAACGCAATTAAAAAATGCATGTTTAACAACGAATAGTTTTTACCCATTAAAAAATTGTTGGAATTTAGGAAGTTGATTAAATTCTTAAAATATAATAATGTGGGAGTTGTGTAGAATTATTTCAGAATTTTTAAACAATTCCTACTATTTTTTATTAATTTTAGAAAATGCTCAATTTTCAACGCAATTAAAAAATACATGTTTAACAACGAACAGTTATTACCCATTAAAAAATTGTTGGAATTTAAGAAGTTGATGATATTCTTAAAATATAATAATGTGGAAGTTGTGTAGAATTATTTCAGAATTTTTAAACAATTTCTTCTATTTTTTATTAATTTCAGAAAATGCTCAATTTTGAACGCAATTAAAAAATGAATGTTTAAGAACGAACAGTTTTTACCCATTAAAAAAATTGTTGGAATTCAGAAAGTTGATTATATTCTTAAAATATAATAATGTGGGAGTTGTGTAGAATTATTTCAGAATTTTTAAACAATTTCTAATATTTTTGATTAATTTTGAAAAATGCTCAATTTTGAACGTAATTAAAAAATGCATGTTTAACAACGAATAGTTTTTACCCATTAAAAAATTGTTGGAATTTAGGAAGTTGATTAAATTCTTAAAATATAATAATGTGGGAGTTGAGTAGAATTATTTCAGAATTTTTAAACAATTTCTACTATTATTTGATTAATTTTAGAAAATGCTCAATTTTGAGCGCAATTAAAAAATGCATGTTTAACCACGAACAGTTATTACGCATTAAAAAATTGTTGGAATTTAAGAAGTTGATTATATTCTTAAAATATAATAATGTGGGAGTTGTGTAGAATTATTTTAGAATTTTTAAACAATTTCTACCATTTTTTTATTTATTTTATAAAATGATCAATTTTGAACGCAATTAAAAAATACATGCTTAACAACGAACAGTTATTACCCATTAAAAAAATGTTAGAATTTAAGAAGTTGATTGTATTCTTAAAATATAATAATGTGGGAGTTGTGTAGAATTATTTCAGAATTTTTAAACAATTTCTACTATTTTTTATTAATTTTAGAAAATGCTCAATTTTCAACGCAATTGAAAAATGCATGCTTAACAACGAACAGTTATTACCGATTAAAAAATTGTTGAAATTTAAGAAGTTGATTATATTCTTAAAATATAATAATGTGGGAGTTGTGTAGAATTATTTCAGAATTTTTAAACAATTTCTACTATTTTTTATTAATTTTAGAAAATGCTCAAATTTGAACGCAATTAAAAAAATCATGTTTAACAACGAATAGTTTTTACCCATTAAAACATTGTTGGAATTTAAGAAGTTGATTAAATTCTTAAAATATAATAATGTGGGAGTTGTGTAGAATTATTTGAGAATTTTTAAACAATTTCTACTATTTTTTTATTAATTTTAGAAAATGCTCAATTTTGAACACAATTAAAAAATGCATGTTTAACAACGAACAGTTATCACCCATTAAAAAATTATTGGAATTTAAGAAGTTGATTAAATTCTTAAAATATAATAATGTGGGAGTTGAGCAGAATTATTTCAGAATTTTTAAACAATTTCTACTATTATTTGATTAATTTTAGAAAATGCTCAATTTTGAGCGCAATTAAAAAATGCATGTTTAACCACGAACAGTTATTAGGCATTAAAAAATTGTTGGAATTTAAGAAGTTGATTATATTCTTAAAATATAATAATGTGGGAGTTGTGTAGAATTATTTTAGAATTTTTAAACAATTTCTACCATTTTTTTATTTATTTTATAAAATGATCAATTTTGAACGCAATTAAAAAATACATGCTTAACAACGAACAGTTATTACCCATTAAAAAAATGTTAGAATTTAAGAAGTTGATTGTATTCTTAAAATATAATAATGTGGGAGTTGTGTAGAATTATTTCAGAATTTTTAAACAATTTCTACTATTTTTTATTAATTTTAGAAAATGCTCAATTTTCAACGCAATTGAAAAATGCATGCTTAACAACGAACAGTTATTACCGATTAAAAAATTGTTGAAATTTAAGAAGTTGATTATATTCTTAAAATATAATAATGTGGGAGTTGTGTAGAATTATTTCAGAATTTTTAAACAATTTCTACTATTTTTTATTAATTTTAGAAAATGCTCAAATTTGAACGCAATTAAAAAAATCATGTTTAACAACGAATAGTTTTTACCCATTAAAACATTGTTGGAATTTAAGAAGTTGATTAAATTCTTAAAATATAATAATGTGGGAGTTGTGTAGAATTATTTGAGAATTTTTAAACAATTTCTACTATTTTTTTATTAATTTTAGAAAATGCTCAATTTTGAACACAATTAAAAAATGCATGTTTAACAACGAACAGTTATCACCCATTAAAAAATTATTGGAATTTAAGAAGTTGATTAAATTCTTAAAATATAATAATGTGGGAGTTGAGCAGAATTATTTCAGAATTTTTAAACAATTTCTACTATTATTTGATTAATTTTAGAAAATGCTCAATTTTGAGCGCAATTAAAAAATGCATGTTTAACCACGAACAGTTATTAGGCATTAAAAAATTGTTGGAATTTAAGAAGTTGATTATATTCTTAAAATATAATAATGTGGGAGTTGTGTAGAATTATTTTAGAATTTTTAAACAATTTCTACCATTTTTTTATTTATTTTATAAAATGATCAATTTTGAACGCAATTAAAAAATACATGCTTAACAACGAACAGTTATTACCCATTAAAAAAATGTTAGAATTTAAGAAGTTGATTGTATTCTTAAAATATAATAATGTGGGAGTTGTGTAGAATTATTTCAGAATTTTTAAACAATTTCTACTATTTTTGATTAATTTTAGAAAATGCTAAATTTTGAACGCAATTAAAAAATGCATGTTTAACAACATACAGTTATTACGTATTAAAAAATTGTTGGAATTTAAAAAGTTGATAGTATTCTTAAAATATAATAATGTGGGAGTTGTGTAGAATTATTTCAGAATTTTTAAACAATTTCTACGATTTTTTATTAATTTTAGAAAATGCTCAATTTTAAACGCAATTAAAAAATGCTTGTTTAACAACGAATAGTTTTTACCCATTAAAAAATTGTTGGAATTTAAGAAGTTGATTATATTCTTTAAATATAATAATGTGGGAGTTGAGTAGAATTATTTCAGAATTTTCAAACAATTTCTACTATTTTTGATTAATTTGAGAAAATGCTGAATTTTGAACGCAATTAAAAAATGCATGTTTAACAACGAACAGTTATTACTCATTAAAAAATTGGTGGAATTTAAGAAGTTGATTATATTCTTAAAATATAATAATGTAGAAGTTGTGTAGAATTATTTCAGAATTTTTAAACAATTTATACTATTTTTATGAATTTTAGAAAATGCTCAATTTTGAAGGCAATTAAAAAATGCATGTTTAACAACGAATAGTTTTTACCCATAAAAAAATTGTTGGAATTTAAGAAGTTGATTAAATTCTTAAAATATAATAATGTGAGAGTTGTGTAGAATTATTTCAGAATTTTTAAAAAATTTCTACTATTTTTTATTAATTTTAGAAAATGCTCAATTTTGAACGCAATTAAAAAATGCATGTTTAACCACGAACAGTTATTACCCATTAAAAAATTGTTGGAATTTAAGAAGTTGATTATTTTCCTAATATACAATAATGTGGTAGCTGTGTAGAATTATTTCAGAATTTTTAAGCAATTTCTACTATTTTTTATTAATTTTAGGAAATGCTCAATTTTGAACGCAATTAAAAAATGCATGTTTAACCACGAACAGTTATTACCGATTAAAAAATTGTTGAAATTTAAGAAGTTGATTATATTCTTAAAATATAATAATGTGGGAGTTGAGTAGAATTATTTCAGAATTTTTAAACAATTTCTACTATTTTTGATTAATTTTAGAAAATGCTCAATTTTGAACGCAATTAAAAAATGCATGTTTAACCACGAACAGTTATTACCGATTAAAAAATTGTTGAAATTTAAGAAGTTGATTATATTCTTAAAATATAATAATGTGGGAGTTGAGTAGAATTATTTCAGAATTTTTAAACAATTTCTACTATTTTTGATTAATTTTAGAAAATGCTCAATTTTGAACGCAATTAAAAAATGCATGTTTAACCACGAACAGTTATTACCCATTAAAAAATTGTTGGAATTTAAGAAGTTGATTATTTTCCTAATATACAATAATGTGGTAGCTGTGTAGAATTATTTCAGAATTTTTAAGCAATTTCTACTATTTTTTATTAATTTTAGGAAATGCTCAATTTTGAACGCAATTAAAAAATGCATGTTTAACCACGAACAGTTATTACCGATTAAAAAATTGTTGAAATTTAAGAAGTTGATTATATTCTTAAAATATAATAATGTGGGAGTTGAGTAGAATTATTTCAGAATTTTTAAACAATTTCTACTATTTTTGATTAATTTTAGAAAATGCTCAATTTTGAACGCAATTAAAAAATGCATGTTTAACAACGAATAGTTTTTACCCATTAAAAAATTGTTGGAATTTAAGAAGTTGATTCAATTCTTAAAATATAATAATGTGGGAGTTGTGTAGAATTATTTCAGAATTTTTAAACAATTTCTACTATTTTTGATTAATTTTAGAAAATGCTAAATTTTGAACGCAATTAAAAAATGCATGTTTAACAACAAACAGTTATTACGCATTAAAAAATTGTTGGAATTTAATAAGTTGATTATATTCTTAAAATATAATAATGTGGGAGTTGTGTAGAATTATTTCAGAATTTTTAAACAATTTCTACTATTTTTGATTAATTTTAGAAAATGCTAAATTTTGAACGCAATTAAAAAATGCATGTTTAACAACAAACAGTTATTACGCATTAAAAAATTGTTGGAATTTAAGAAGTTGATTGTATTCTTAAAATATAATAATGTGGGAGTTGTGTAGAATTATTTCAGAATTTTTAAACAATTTCTAGTATTTTTTATTAATTTTAGAAAATGCTTAATTTTGAACGCAATTAAAAAATGCATGTTTAACAACGAGCCCATTAAAAAATTGTTAGAATTTAAGAAGTTGATTGTATTCTTACAATATAATAATGTGGGAGTTGTGTAGAATTATTTCAGAATTTTTAAACAATTTCTACTATTTTTTATTCATTTTAGAAAATGCTAAATTTTGAACGCAATTAAAAAAATGCATGTTTAACAATGAACAGATATAACCAGTGGCGTCTCGTGGAACATTTATACAATATACACCACCCCCCTCCTTTTTTGAAAAAAGAAAGAACGATTTATCTTCCAAGACCAAAGTAACTGGCGTAAAAGTGTTTTCAGAATTAATAAAAAAATCTTGATTCCTTTGAAATTAGAGGTAGTGCCATGGCTTCTTGGCTCTGTATAACGAGCCGCCCCTGGTCATATATTTCCTTATCGTTTTATATCCATAGAGATGTGAACTTTCAAGCGATTTCGTAGGTTCCAGTTAATGTAGAGATAGTTAATGAAACAGTCAATAAATCTAGCTCTTTCACAGATGACATCTTCCTGTGGTTCACGTAATGAAATAAATCATAAACAAATCGATTGAAAACACACTCATTTGAACGACGAAGGCTGGCCGACGATAAATTCCGCAGAGCTCTCACAAACATTTTTAATATAAATAAAAGAGCAGAAAACCTCCCCTCGGCTTCCGTTGAAGCACACACACATAAAGGTGGACACCGATAAAAATATCTACTGACATATGAGGGGTTGAAATCATATAAATCGGGCAGCGCTTCCTAATATTTATCACATAAAGTGGAGGATCGCCAATCAACACGTCTCAGTTCAATGGTTATGTCATCGCCTTTTCCTTCTCTTTCTCTCTCTCTCTCTCTCTCTCTCTCTCTCTATATATATATATATATATATATAATATAAGTAAACGTAAAACCATTTTCTAAATTTAACACTGACGCACATTTTTTTCATAATATTTGTAGTGTAATTTCCCCGAAGAAGGAATAAACTCATTCCGAAAGCTTGGTTTTATGATAAAATAAATTGGGACTTTTCTTGCCCCTTGGTCGAATCCCCGTTACGGAATAAGACTCCGAATTTCACATTTAACTCCAACAAGTAACGACTGTTACTTCCCCTCGCCATATATATATAGTAAAAAAATCGAAGAAGTATCACGGAATCCGACCAAAAAAGTCTTCGAATGTTTCTACTATTCTCCAACAAGTACGACCGTTACTTTATATATATATATATATATATATATATATATATATATATATATATATATATAGGTACATAAATAATAAAAGTTGCTTTAACTTCAGTGAAACCGGTTAAGTCTCCCCCAAATTACTTCCGGGATATTCTAATTTGCTCCGGGTTTCACCGTCCCACCCCCCTTCCGCAGAATAAAGTCGTTTCGCGTCGGAAGGGTTCAGGGCGTTCGATCCTAAATGACAGCTCGATATCGGTGGATTTATTGAAATTGTCTCCTCCTGTTCGGATTTTGCTGATGGTTGGAGAAATACAGTGGCCCACCGGGGCTTATTTATAAGGTAAATAACACTAACATAAATCAGTTTTTATTTCGTTACAGCACCGTGTTTCCTACGAATGCAATTTATTAAATTAAGGCAATGGAAACACGTCAATAATTGAAAAAAACATTTGTGTTAAGGATCACGTCGTGGATGACATATTGTAATACAATTATTGGGCTAGATAGCTATCGATCACTTTGCGTCTGAAGCGGTCATCTTTATCCCACGGGAAGAGGTTTTCCTGCACTCCAGCAGTTCTTGCTTTTCATAAAGTGGGTTTTTCTGCAATCGTCCGAAATTAGTTTCTATGAAGCTGTTCCGTGTTAATAGTTGTTTACATAACAACGTGCGGGAAACAATGCTTGTCGCACGACGTCATAGTAACGTGCGGCAAACATGTTTCACGCACACCACGAAACTAGAAATAAACTTATATATCATAATAGAGTTCGCCCTGGAGCTAATGCGTCCATCAAATGGTTAATTCAAAAAAGTAATAAAATCTGGAAAAAAATATCGTTAGTACTTAGTACTCCGCTGACTCTTTCAATTGTAGTATATCTGATTTGAACAGTTTGATAATTTTATAAATAAGCCTTATAATTTACAACAAACAATTAGCCCCACAGCGGTAATTCATTACCCCAAATCTGAATAAACCACATCCCCGGGGATTTCCCAAATAAAATTTCCAAATGTATTTCGCTCGCATTTCAACGAATTCCATGTCTGGACTGCGAAATAATGTATTCCGGCAACATTAATTTATCCGGGACTTATATCCCTCGGACAGCCATATAATTAATAATCACTGTTCATTTGCCAAGAGAAATTAATTTTGTGAGCACAGCAAATTCCACATACCGCAATCTCCCTTCTCAAGGCCATCAAAACGTCATCCTCGCACATTATTCAGCAAACAACAAAACGCTGAAAATACATCATGCTTTTAGAGTGGAAAAAGTGATTGTGGATTAATGGTCCTAATGTAAACATTTCAATATCCGTATATCCGTATACTTTGCCATTTTAGAGAGTATTAATCTGAAGGGATTAAGGATGAGCGAGTTTAACTATAAATCATTTAATCAAATATTAATTGCTTCGTTACCCTCCCGTCTCTCCGTTCTTCTCCTATTTAAGCTTGTATTTCAAATTGGTTCGCGTTTTACACAAGGGCCGTGGTGATATTTGAATTAAACATTTGAATTTTTTTATTTTAAACTTTTTCTTGCTGGACTAATTACGTACATTCCACACTCGTATAATAATATTAAAGATATAAAAAAACGAGTTCAATAAGCGCGATTTTTAATATATGTATTTAAGTTCAGAAAACGACGGGAGTACCGAGGAATTTTCTAACGGACAAGTGCGAAAAAAGGCCGTATAAACGATTTTTTCGATTTTGCCCCTTTTATTTAATTTCTAAATTAAAAAATCGCACATACATATTTAGAAAATTATATGGTGGTTGGTAACACTGATAATTGACATTTCAATTTGAAATTAGTTTGCGATTTCCACACATCACATAACCTCAAAACTATCTCGCCGAAAATATAGCACAGGTTGACGGCTCTGAATTTCAACGGTGCCAACCTGTGACGGTTCGCGGGTTTTTTTCTGGTACGGCCGAGGTAACAAGGGTGGCAATACAGGTAGGTAGGATCGGTTGCAGAGACGGCTGGCTGCGTGACCGCACCTATCTGTATTACCACCTCTTGTTCCTCGGCCGTACCAGAAAAAAAACCGCGAACCGTCACTAGTGCCAACCTTAAAAATTGATATTACCGCACTGAGCGAGCCCTCAACGAACTCATAATGTTAATGACTCCGTTTTAGACGCAAAATAGAAAATAGTTATTTATAGTTATAGCCAACCCGGGAAAATCCGCTATGGACTGAAAAAAATCTCTTTTTAAGCTAAAAATTCCCTCCCTTATTTTGTAAGCTGCTTCTAAGAACACCCATGGAGAGCTCATGGTGTCACTTCTTTATTCAACAAATAGTGCATTCCTTCACATCCCATACATTACAAAGAATAGTGTCACCAAAACAAAATACTTATGTGCACAATCTGTTGCGTTAATGAAAATGAAAATAAAGTGAAAATAAAGAACAAATGCTGAAGTAAAAAGTTCTCTGATTTATACAATTATTTGTCATGAATATATTTAAATCGTTTTAATATTTAATATATTTAATAGCTTTTCAAGTATTTCATGGTTGTAATTAGGGATTGGAGATATTTCAGGTATCTGTGATTTTTCACATTTTTTGGTATTGAAAAATCACGGGTCGTTACTGTTACTAATAGGGGAATTTCACTGCTACTTGAAATCACTGTTACTTAAAATCAATGTTACCTAAAATCACTGTTACTTAAAATCACTGCTACTTAAAATCACTGCTACTTTAAATCGCTGCTACTTAAAATCACTGCTATTTAAACTGTGACAAACTGTGATTGCTACTTGAACTTTGACTGTTTCTTAAAACATAATTGTAAGAAAACAGTACAAGGTGGCATTTCTAAATGTAATTTTGAATAAATATTTTATAAAAAAGGCAAATATTTATAAAATGCCATAGTATACCATATAAAATGAAATAAATTACAACTTATGTACAATTATTATTATTAAACAATTATTAATTAATTAATTGAGATTTTATAAAAAACGAAAAAATTATCCATTAAAAACTGTGGAATTTAGAAAAACCTAATTGATTTTGAATAAGCGATACTTCGACCATTGAGGATATTTCTTATGGAATTTTGTCAGTGCGTTTTATATTTGTTCTGCGATGTTTTCATTCAAGTTGTCAAAAAAATGAAACTAAAATTTTCAAAAATCCATATCTCCGTTAAAAATTGTTGAATTTACAAAAACCAAGTTAATTTTGAATAAACGATTCTTCGACCATTGAAGATATTGTTTTAAGGCATTTTTTCTACGCGTTTTATATTTTTTTCTGCGATGTTTTTATTCAAGTGCTCAAAAAACTAAAACGAAAATCTTCAAAAATCCATATCTCTATTGAAAATTGTTGAATTTACAAAAACCAAATTGATTTTGAATTAGCTATACTTCGACTATTGAGGATAATTTTTTATGGAATTTTGTCTGCGCGTTTTATATTTTTTCTGCGATGTTTTCATTCAAGTGTTCAAAAAAATAAAACTAAAATTTTCAAAAATCCAAATCTTTTTTAAAAATTGTTGAATTTGCAAAAACCAAATTGATTTTGAATAAGTGATTCTTCGGCCATTGAGGATATTTTTTAAGGAATTTTTTCTACGCGTTTTATATTTTTTTCTACGATGTTTTTATTCAAGTGCTCAAAAAATTAAAACGAAAATCTTCAAAAATCCATATCTCCATTGAAAATTGTTGAATTTTACAAAAACCAAATTTATTTTAAATTGGCGATACTTCGGCCATTAAGGATGATTTCTTATGGAATTTTGCCTGCGTGTTTTATATTTTTTTCTTCGATGTGTTTGTTTAAGTCATAAAAAATTAAAACGAAAATCTTTAAAAGGATTTTTGAAGGTTTTCTGTATTGAAAATTGTTGAATTTACAAAAACTTTACTGATTTCGAATAAGCGTTTTCTGTTTTTATTAAAAAAAAACAAAATTACCCATTTTACACCAAGTGCTTCAATTGTTAATTGTAAAACCACATTTTGCATATACCTAATAAAGCCACTGTGTAGTGAAACAATTGTTCTAGAACGATAAAAACAATACATTTTGATATAAAATGTAGAATAGTTATTTATGCAACAAGTGAGTAAAGTAATACTTTTTTTCACGAGTAGGAAAGATTGAATGTTTGACATTTATCAGCGGAACTCGCGGCGTTTTGCGAAGTGTTCATGACTTTGCGCAAACAATTTTATAGTAGCGTTAAAAAATAAACCGCTACGACACTTTTTTTTCACGCAAAAGAGTGAACAAATGAACCGTTATGGCACTTTTTTTCACGCTATTTGTAGGGTTCAGAAATCACATATTTTATGAACTCAAATTAATGAAAAAAACTGTATATTTTATAACGGACGTAGAAAAAGTTGTTTTATTTCAATTATGCAATTCTACTTACAACTAAGGGATTATATCTAATAGGTTTCACTATAAATAGTTCGGGAGCCTTTGACTTGGTGATTTGGTTATTGGCCCTTCCGTTCCTGAAATCAACGACAGAAACCAATTTCGCCACAGCTTTTATTTGCGGCGATCGATTTTGTCGCCTTGAAGTGCAATAAATTCTACTCCCAATGGCAACAAATGCAGTTCCTCCATTTATCAACAGAACAGGTTAAATCTCTATAACTGTTACAACTTCTAGCAAGGAAATAAATTTTAGAAGTAGAAAAAATTTTAAATCAAGATATTTCTAATATGAAATTTGATTATAAACCTTTCAATAAATTATATGATCATAAAAATCAAGAAATTAACTTGAAAAATTCAATATGATGTAATTACAACTAATATATAGAGGGTGTCCCATTTTAAATATCCACAGCAAAAATCTCGAAACCTGAGCAACATGGCAAAAAAATGTTTAGATGAAAGTTGTAGAGTTCGGAGGGGGACATATGCTGGTGACCTTGAAAATAATATTGGCGGTAATTTTCAAGGTCAAACGAATGTCAACTTTGATTTTTCAAATAGAACCCCCTATTTTTTATTGCGGGATAGTATTTCACGGGAAAAAATACAAATTTCTAGAATACGATCCCTCAATAAAAACGGTCTTGGCTGAATGTCCAAGATGGCTAAGCTAATTCCCAATCATCCGCGCCTCCTAACCCGAATCAGAAACAAAATTCGGTGGCTCACACTTTATATATCTAATGAAGTGTTGGTCTTGTTTACACCGACTGCATCTTCTCCGCGAATAGACTGTTGTTGTATATTCAATTAAATAATTCATAGTGGGAGAAGATTGTCTCAAAAAAATTTAATGTATAAAGTGAATTGCATCAAGTGTCTTGGTAAATAAATTTAGTTAAAAATCGTAATTGCTACCTTTGGTTTTCTTCTTAATTTAAATAACAGATATGGAGTACCATTCATGAGAATAATACACAACAAGATATTGATGGTCTTATTTACCTACGCCAAATATTCCTTACCATTTTATAACACTTAATCTTTTGCAAGTAGTTTATAAAATAATGGAAAATACTCTACACGAAAACATTCCGCATTGTTGCCGCGCCAAAGAGTACAGAATGTAATTTATCTCGTTGTATAATAATTTTAAGCGATTGTTCCTAAATGTACACATCGTTAATTCAGGTATTGTTGCTTAAGAATCATCGCGCAAGTGTTATTTTCTTAGGAACGGGGATGAGAAATTACCCCCTGTTTATCGACGACACTCCCAAATGATTAATTACACTTCACGTCGGTCCTTACTGTGAAGATTCGGTATCGTATTGAAAAGTTACAACTTCGTAATTTACAATATTTGTTTTATTATAAGTTGAGGGTTTCAATTAAATACAGTAATTATGGAAATTAATTGATTACTCCGTTATAGAATAAAGTACGTAATTGACATATTTACTAATGATATACATTTTTTTTGACCCACTGTGTATATTTTTCGGATATATAAAGGACTTTTCACACCCGATTAAATAACTAATCAATTATTTCGTTGTCTACAATTGACAATAATGTAACACCATCTAATATTTTTTGATAATAGATTATACGATTGTAAAGATTGTCATTAAATTTGTAATATGAACAGAGCTCATTAATTTTATTACAAATTCCAGTGCATTCCATTCGATTAAAAATACTTCTAACAAATGCAATTTGTTATACAATAGGCTAAGTATCCAATTAAAACGTCTTTAATAAAATAACCCTAATCGGATTTAACCCTTAAAATAGGAGACACTTTTGTATTACCCGGGGGATACACTTACAAACCACAGACAAGGAAATCTAATTGCGGGCTTATCTGTTATCCGGGAACATAAAAAAATCGAGCCTATTTGCGGAGAACGGCGGTGTGATGGCTATTTTATTAGGAAAATATTGTGAAGTAATAAAAATCGAATATACCCCGCACAAAATGATATCCGTATTTGTATACATGGAAACGGAAAATCCTTTCGAATGGAGTATTTCAGTAAGAGCGTACGTTGAAATAAAAATATGAATTTATCGATGTAGGCTTTATGGTGTTGTTGCGACGTTGTAAGTTTTGTTTTTTGCTCATTTTATTCTGGCATCTTATAATGAAAATAAAAATCATCAGACAAGTGGTTTTATGTACACTGTACTGAGATTTACCTGAGCGAACCAACAGTATCTTTATTTCAGCGAAAATAACTCTTAAGTCACGTGGTACTATGTACACCAATCAACTACCGAGATTTAACCTGAGCGGACCAATAGCATCATTACTTCAGCGACAATACAACGCAAGTCACGTGGCCTGAGGTGACGTGTGTTCATCGATTTAAGCAGTTGATTGGCAACCGCTTAAATCGATGAACACACGTCACCAGTCACAATATTTGAGCCCCACTCAAAAACCCAAAGATAATCAAACGTTTTCCAATTGAGATAAGAATAACAACTTCAAAAATCTTACTTGATGTTTCATCTGCTATATTGATAACTCAAAACGTGACAAACTGTTGGAATTTACTTCTAACATAGTCGTGGGAGTCGGCTTAATTTCATTCGAGGATGAAAGGAACTTTTAAATTAAAATAGATTCGCTCGTGGGACCTTACATATCATAACATTGTTTTATCTGCAGCATCCCTTAAAATATTTGAATATTCAGATGTACCCTTTTCATTGCGGGAGTTAAAGCTAACATGTGACACATTTGTTATATAAGGTCGGAACTTTCCCACCGACGTTTTTATCTGTGGGAATTTAAATTAATGTTTTTGAATAGGAAAACAATCTATACGAGAAAAAAAAATATCTACCATCAACTTTATACGAATTAAAATAATTTAACCGGGACAAAAATTCCTATATAATTAGTGCGAGCTCCTTTAGTTAATTATTAATTCATATTTTAATATATATACTAAAAGCGTAAGGTCAAAATTACGTTTTTTTTTAAATAACTGGAGAACCCTTATAGATAGCGTTGAAATTTTTACGAAAAATCACAAATAATTCAAGACACCTAGCATAAAATTTGAACCTCATCCGACCACTCATTTAAAAAAAGTGTTGCCAATCCCACAAAAAAAAATCAATTTTAATTTTTTTCCTGAAAGCCGAAAACGTCCTCTAGGGTTCCGTGCAATTCGCAATTTTCCATCTCACCCCATTACTACAGGGTGAATTTTTGAAAATCTATTTTTTGCGATGCAGAGGTTTGCGCCAAATGCTAAGGCTTTTTGGGTTTTCGAGTTGGAATGTTCGGATACGGCTCAAAAAATCCCAAATACATGGGGGCACAACGGTCACTTCTGTGCTGAAAATGCTCCTCTCCGTTCGCGAGCTGCAACCCTTTCTCTGCAGAGGTCGCTTTTTTCGTGCTTCGGCAAGCGGGGCCGCGCCCCCTTTATAGTCACAACTAGAATTTCCATTGAGATTCGTAGAACGAGTACGTCTTTACATTTTACGTCTCTTACGAATTTTTGATATTTCTAAGCCTTGAAGAGTTATTCAAAGAAAACCAGCCCAGCATTCAATTAAAAAATTCTATAGCAGCCATTTTACGTTTTTTTCAAATAACTGGAGAACCCTTATAGATAGCGATTTGAAATTTTCACGAAAAATCACAAATAATTCAAGACACCTAGCATTAAAATTTGAACCTCCTCCGACCACTCCTTAAAAAAGTGTTGCCAACCCCACATTTTTTTTTACAATTTTAATTTTTTTCCTGAAAGCCGAAAACGTCATCTAGGGTTCCGTGCAATTCGCAATTTTCCATCTCACCCCATTACTACAGGGTGAATTTTTGAAAATCGATTTTTTGCGATGCAGAGGTTTGCGCCAAATGCTAAGGCTTTTTGGGTTTTCGAGTTGGAACGTTCGGATACAGCTCAAAAAATCCCAAATACATGGGGGCACAACGGCCACTTCTGTGCTGAAAGTGCTCCTCTCCGTTCGTGAGCTGCAACCCTTTCTCTGCAGAGGTCGCTTTTTTCGTGCTTTGGCAAGCGGGGCCGCGCCCCCTTTACAGTCGCAACTAGAATTTCCATTGATCTTTGTAGAACGAGTACGTCTCTACATTTTATGTCTCTTACGAATTTTTGATATTTTCAACCCTTGAAGAGTTATTCATAGAAAACCAGCCCCGCATTCAATAAAAAAATTCTATAGCAGCCATTTTTAATCCGACGCAAAAAAATTTAACGGCGTGCCATTTGGAATTTCATTTTGCGTCGAAAAGGTTTGAGCCTTATTTTTCGTGGGGCCCACCGTTTACGATCTACAGAAGAATTTTTTTTTCGAAAAGTAAAAATCTGACGACGGCAAGTCAGTCATCGATTTAATCCGTATCAAAGATCCCCATAAAGTTCTTCTCTACAATTTACGATGATTCGTTATTTTTTAGCTCGACATTCTTGAAACTTCTCAGCGGGGGTGGAAAACTGAAAAATGTAATTAAACTCAGAAGTCATATTTTGTAATAACTATTGAAACTAAATCGAAAACATATTCAAAATTCTTACATAAAGTGCCTACTTTTTGAAACACTGATTTTTCCCAATTTCAAACTGTCTAAAACGATTTAAAAGCATGTTTTATTTATTTGCACCCCCTTCTGTACTGCCGATGGTGATGTCCTGTTTAGGAAATGTGGCAGCTATGATGGAGCACGGATTGAGTAAATTTGATGGTCCCAATGGTCCTCCCTGTGGTCTTGAGGGCCTTCTTTAGGAATTAGAGGATACAAATTCGCACAGCCTTTCCTGTACATCCTGGACGATTTAAAATTATCCTATCCTTGCCATAAAAGACCTCTCTACAACTTTGATTCTCATAATTTAAAAATTAAAAAAAAAAAATTAATTAATTTTTTTTTGTAATTTAAATTAAAGAAAAAAAAAATATTTTTTTTTTGTAACTTAAATTAAAGAACACAATTTTATCTACTTTTACTTTAGCTTGAAAAAACTAGTTCAAATGTACTGAAACGGCAGAAGTAGTTGGTAAGTGAATCCAACATCTATAGAAGATCTCTCCTCACATCAAAAAATAGAAAACTCCGAACGTATTTTGCAAAAGTAATTAAAAATCGATATTCCAGAATTCATTTTGTGTCGAAACATGTTGCAGCAATTCACATTATTTGTTGTCAAACCCGAAAACATTTATTTTATTTTACCCGGTGATACATTTTTAATCAATATACAATTTATTAACAATATACGTGCAATTTAAATATAACCATTCAACGAATTTAATTTATTCGCATCGAGTAACTGTTATTTTTCTGCATATCATATTTCGTTAAAAACAAATTAAATTTATTCTATTTATTTTGTAATTCGACACGGATAATTCTAGTTTGATGAAGTTTAACAGGCTCTGAAAATTTTTGGAAACCCGGATTTCAGGGATCGCTTTATCAAATATAAAGATTCGAAGCCATTCAATCACATCTCGCAAATATCTTGTCATGTAACTTTCGTATTGCGTCGCAGCCCAATTTAACTTCGACATCAATTTCAACATTACACGTAATGTATGTCGCAAGCACGCCGATATTGAAAAGCGAAAAGAAAATAAAATAATTCCTGAAAAAAATGTAGAGTATACTCTGTTCACATTTTATTCTTGCCGCTGTCGATTGTAATGATTGAAGTATGTATGTTAATCTATAATTTCAATAAAACGTTGTCAAACAATATTTTTGCATGTGACACATTGCAACATTGCACTACGCACAACCAAACAAATGTAATGACGAACCAAATTGTTAGTAACTTTTTACTACCAACAAAAATCTCTGCGGCGAATAAGATATGTACAACGAAATAAAATTAATTTGTGTTTCTCAAGAAATGATGTTTTTGATGAGAGAGAGAGAAACATAGTATTCATGTCTGAGATTAATTCATTTTTTTTAAATCTAATTCAATTGAACTAATAATAATATGCGACATACCTCATTTATCTCACAGCCAACTCTGAAACAAAATTTTGTGACTTATACGATATGATTGGGCGAGTTCTCGCCGGATCACGCTGGATTCAGTTTATATTTTGTGTCCGCTGAGTTGCAGAGCGCGCCGTGCATTTTGTACATGCCGATTGTAAGTGGGCACGAGCGAAGACCCTATGCAATCGCACCGCTCACGTGCTTGTGTTTACACGAACTGCATCTTCTCCGTGTACCACCAGTACATTCAGTCAATTATTGTTCCAATGTTCATCCTCTCTGCGATTTTTCCGGTCAAAGTCTTATTCTATCCTAATGCTAAATCAGGTTACAGTGTCCACTTAATAGTGTCATAAACTCTAGTAATTAAAATACATGGCAGACATAAGTTAAAAGGTTAAAAACTCTACACAAATTTAAATTTAATTGAGCGAGCGCTTGTGCCGGCTGCACCGCGGCCGTGTGGATTCGATTCCCATCCCGGGCGGAAGATTTTTCGGGGATCGAGAAGTATTCGCTCGGGTCCGTACAAAATAAAAGCCGTGGCTCAGCCTAAGTAAAAAAAAACTTAATTGAAAAATTCACTATATTTTACCTCGAATCATTGTAAAAAATATTTCATAATGTAAGAAGACAGTTATATTAATCTAAACAAACATTTACGACTCAAGTTACCGTCATGATCCATTGAATTACAAATTGACAAATTATTGAATTTATACTAAATATTTTAGGGAGGATAGTTGTTTGTGGATTTTGACTGAAGGGTTCAGCCCGATGAAAAAGTAGCGCACAAATTAGGTCGGTTTGCTCGTTAAAGAGGTTTACTGTAGGATTATAGCTTTGTTTAAAAATTTCTAACGACTCCAGGAGATTAAGCTCAGTGCCCTTCTCGTAATTATGCAAAAATTTGAGATTATCTGTCTCCGGAAATTGATTATTACATTATGAACAAAGATGTGAAATGGATTAGAATTATGATTCACGGAAATTTTCTGAGAAAAACTATGGGCTCCAAAACAAAGGATTTTTTAAGGAGATCGATTTTATCTTTCGCATTGAATAACACATTTGATAATTTTGAAGAAGGTGTTCTGATAATTTTGTTTTCGAAAATGACGGTAACAAGTTGATACCCAAGTCTTGAATATTTTTTTAGATCTGTATAAGTTATATAATATTTTTCACAATATTTAGTTTATAACTTGATTCTTATTGATCGATCACATGATAAAACGTGATGTAATATTTAAAAAGAACGATTAAATTTAAGAAAAATTAGTCGGAATAAATTAGTTTAGTTTAGTTTATTTAATAAATACCACAATTTGTGGATGTATACATCAATTAGAATTAAAATTCTAATTTAATAATTGAAACATATAAAGTGATTTTTCTTAAATTTAATCTTAAAAATAACTCTTTTTAGCTTAAAATAAGTTCCAACGAAAAATTCGAAAATAATAGCAAATATAATTTTTTTTTAAATTTCGCACACTAAAATCAATAATTCAAGTTAAGAAAATCTATTATATGGGACAAAAATTAAAAATTAAAACCAAAAATCTGTGTGGTAGACCAGAAAATTAAAATTTTTAACAAACGAATCAAAAATTTAAGTCGAAATAAAGAAAATTTCGGCCACAAGACCAAAACTTGAAACATCGAAATAATCGAAAATACAAAATATAGGCTAAAAAAGTAATAAAAAAAACTAAAATAGGGCCTAAAACGGTGAAAATTTAGACAAAACATCGAAAACGAGCGTAAAGTTAAAAATTGCAGACAAAAAAAAAACGAAAATTTCTACAAACCAATCGAATATTTTGGTTAAAATAAATGGAACGAAAAAAATCGAAAATACAGAAATCTAAAATATGGGCCAAAGAATCAAGAATCCTGATCTAAAAATAAAAAAAACGCAGAAAAATAATTTGCTACTTTCAGCCGCCAAAAATAAGTTTCTGACCAGAAATTCGAAAATAATAGCAAAAAATAAAACAAAAATAATCCAAGTTAAAAAATCTAAAATATACGATAAAAATAGACCAGAAATCTAAAATATACGAAAAAAAAATTGAGACCAAATATCTAAAATTCTGGCCTAAAAATAAAAATAGTGGATCAAGGAAAGAAAAAATTTAACTGAAAATTGAAAAAAAGAAATTTATGGCAAAATCCACAATGTTGGTTAAAAAGTCTTAAATTTAGACAAAACATCGAAAACTCGGCCCTAAAGATAATAAATCCAGACTAAACGAAAACTTGGGGCCAAAAAATCGAAAATTTTAACAATAAAATCGAAAAGTTAGTTTAAAATAAAGAACAGTTTAGGTCAAAAGATTTAAAAAAATAACAAAAATCTGTTATGTTGGCCAGAAAGTCGAAAATTTAAACAATACATTGTAAACTCTGGCCTAAAGATAATTAATGCAGACTAAAAAATTGAAAATTTCAACAAACAAAACTCGAAAATATCGAAAAAAAAAATAAGATAAATCTCGCATATAAATGAATAATTCAGGTTATAGATATTTTGACCAAAATCATATCAAAAATTACTAGAATTACAAATTCGGCCTGAAAAATCAAAAATGTGGACCGAAAAATCAAAATTTTTAACAATTAAATCGAAAATTTAGATCAAATTAAAGAATATTTAGAGCAAATGATCAAAAATTTAAACAGAAAAAAAACGAAAATACAGTTCTAAAATTCTAAAATTTAACATTTCGGCAGGGGGGCGCGGTGGCCTAGTGGGTAGCGCTCCTGCTTCTGGGCCTCGTGGTCGTGGGTTCGAATCCCATCCGGGCGGTCTCTTTTTCTGAATGAAAAATGGCCGCACGGGTCCATAGATGTCTAGTGGTTATCCTTTCATATCAATATATGAATTTATTACAAAGAATCGGTTATGGCAGAATAGCCAAGTAGCTTACGCCAATTTCCCTAATATCATTCACTCTCCTTAACCCGCAATCCCATCAACCATCCTTCCTTAAAAAAAAAAAAAACACATTTCGGCTCGAAAAATCAAAAATACGGACCAAAAAAAAAAACGAAAATTTTAACAATGAAATCGAAAATTTATGTCAAAATGAAGAATATTTAGGTCAACAGATCGAAAATTTAGTTCCAAAAGAATCGAAAATACAGGTTGAAAATCTAAAAATTAAAAATTCGGAGGGAAAATCAAAAATGCGGGCCAAAAAATCGAAAATTTAAATAAAATCGCAAAAGGTCAAAATTTACACTGCAAGTTGAAATATTTTGACCAAAAATATCGAAAATACAAAAAATTTAAAAACTGAAAATTCGCTGGGAGATATAAAAATGCCGACCAAATAGTCGAAAATTTTAACAATGAAATCAAAAATTTATATCAAAATATAGAATATCTAGGCCAAATGATGAAAAATTTAGACAAAAAAAAATAGAAAATACAGTCTTAATAATAAAAAATGCAGAATATTCTAGTAAGAAAATGGTTTAAATTAGTCTCAAAAATCACTCTATTGTTCAATTTTTTTTTTCATTTTCGCTTTAATCGTCCAAAAAAGTGAAACTAATTTGAACAAATTCAAATAAAACCATTACCTTTGTTGGGGTCACGTTTTGTGCCGGCAGTTTCGACAACTTTATATTTAGTTAATACATTTTGAATAATTCAAATAAAACAATTCACTTGGTTAGTATGACTCTCAGTAGCGGCTCGTGGAATATGTTGATGGTACTTTTACAATATGGGGAGATCCTCGCCTCATTTTTCGAAGAAAGAAAGAACGATTAATCTTCATAGTTCAAGATTATTTTGAGTTGTAAAGTAAAGGTTCATAATTTCAAACAAGCTGAAAATATGATTTATGCGTGCGTTTACATTTTGTCCCAGACATGCACTAAATCTGTAACACCATTCTTCATCCACGTAGCCTCGCCATCAAACAAAAAGAATTTTAAAAATGAATTAAAAATTCTTGTTGCGCTTAAAACTAGAGGTAGTGCAATGGCTCCTTGGCTCTATATAACAAGCATGTATATATCTTTCTTTTATTTTAATGTATTCGTGCACCACAATAAGATTTGTTCTGTAACTGGACATTTGTCTGTTGAGCAATAAATTATTATTATTATTATTAAATCCTTCTTATAGAAATACAACTGCTAATATCATATAACCCTGCATCATTGCATAATTCTTCAGATGAATAGGTGGGTTCTTTGGTCAAAATTATTTATAGTATTATCGTCTGTAATATTCTGAGATTTATCAGGTGTGTGTCTCGGGTATTTTTCCAAAAATTGAATGATTTTATTATTTTTAAATCTTTAAAATATTTAAGAACTATTGCTAATAAAATCATCCAGTTATTTACAGAGACAATAATATAAACCCTGAACACTAAAAATAATGCATTTACTGCTTTGCAATAAAAACTTGTAAATTTCAAACCCTAGTCCATCCAAACCGTAAATATCTATAATATACGATCCGCATTCACCATTCCCCGCAAAGAAATACCTACTAACCGAACGGCCACGAAATACATTTCCATACATCTTTCCGATTTACATAAGGGAGCAATGAAAATTTAAAGACCTCCCCGAAAATATATATTTTTATGGCCACTTACCGCAGTGCATTCGCGATATTTATATTCGAAAGATCCTTCATAATAATACATGTATGCTCTGGAAAGACAAAAAAGTTCAGCGCGGAATTTATTTAAAAATAATACACTCCAAGGATTGAGAGAGCTTATGTGAGAGCCCGAAACAAAAGTGTAATCCAAACCTTGGCGTAAAATTGAGGTCGGCTGATTTCCCTCACTCAATCAACACAGCTCGCATTCTCCATCTTTCCTTCTTTCATATTTGCGTATTTAACTTATCCCCGGGAAAACTTTCCGGCGATGCTTTATCGCAACCGAGTTGCAAAAATAATAATAATCCTCGGAAAGTTTTCAACGGCCTCAGTCATCTGCGAGGGGAAAAACCGAATAGCCTCCCCTAAGGTGGGGTCTAAGCTGAGATCTATCTGCGGGAGGCGAAGCATCTAGAATAATATATACAAATTTTAATCAAACATTGAAATGAATTCTGTGCTCATTAAGAAATACAAATTGTATTAGCGTTTAAAAAAAAATCTGGTTTGACAGGCGATGTTGATTTTAACAGGCATTATTTATTCTTCTGTCAGTGTGTTGATGGTTATACACACTGTACTAATACATGTATTGATCCAATTAAATATACCGATGTGAAGATAGCCACGGATTTCCCGGCGCCTCCGCCATAAAATAAAAATTTCTTCAATTTTAATGATTTATAATAAATCAAACGCTGAGAATGTAATTAACATTAGCCTGTAGATGTGCAGTCAATCCACAATTTCAATTATTTTTTCTTGAGTCCACGGGAACTCTCTTTTTAAAATGTCAAGAATTAAAAGTCCAATATGGCACTGTTTGACGCGTTTTAAATTTATTTTTTTAACAACAACGTGTAGATAAGAGTCTACTTAAATGATTTAACGCATTAAATTTTGGGTAAAATTGTTTATAACTTTTTTATGAATTTTTTTTCTCGGGTCCACCCAAACTAAATAAATAATAAAGCAAACTTTCAAAGTCCAATATGGCACTGTTTGACGTGTTTTAAATTTGATTTTTTAACAACAACGTGTAGATAAGAGTCTACTTAAACGTTTAACGCATTAATTTTTGGGTAAAATTATTTATAACTTTTTTATGATTTTTTTTCTTCGGGTCCACCCAAACTAAATAGATAATATAGCAAACTTTCAAAGTCCAATATAGCACTGTTTGTCGCGTTTTAAATTTAATTTTTTAACAACAACGTGTAGATAAGAATCTACTTAAACGATTTAACGCATTAAATTTTGGGTAAAAGTTTATAACTTTTTTATGAATTTTTTTCCTTGGGTCCACCCAAACTAAATAGATAATATAGCAAACTTTCAAAGTCCAATATGGCACTGTTTGACGCGTTTTAAATTTAATTTTTTAACAACAACGTGTAGATAAGAGTTTACTTAAACGATTTAACGCATGAAATTTTGGGTAAAATTGTTTATAACTTTTTTATGAATTTTTTTTCTCGGGTCCACTCAAATTAAATAGATAATATAGCAAACTTTTAAAGTCCAATATGGCACTGTTTGGCGCGTTTTAAATTTAATTTTTTAACAACAACGTATAGATAAGAGCCTACTTAAACGATTTAACGCATAAAATTTTGGGTAAAATTGTTTATAACTTTTTTATGAATTTTTTTTCTCGGGTCCACCCAAACTAAATAGATAATATAGCAAACTTTCAAAGTCCAATATGGCACTGTTTGACGCGTTTTAAATTTGATTTTTTAACAACAACGTGTAGATAAGAGTCTATTTAAACGATTTAACGTATTAAATTTTGGGTAAAATTATTTATAACTTTTTTATGAATTTTTTTTTCTCGGGTCCACCCAAACTAAATAGATAATATAGCAAACTTTCAAAGTCCAATATGGCACTGTTTGACGCGTTTTAAATTTGATTTTTTAACAACAACGTGTAGATAAGAGTCTATTTAAACGATTTAACGTATTAAATTTTGGGTAAAATTATTTATAACTTTTTTATGAATTTTTTTTTCTCGGGTCCACCCAAACTAAATAGATAATATAGCAAACAATATGGCACTGTTTGACGCGTTTTAAATTTGATTTTTTAACAACAACGTGTAGATAAGAGTCTATTTAAATGATTTAACGTATTAAATTTTGGGTAAAATTATTTATAACTTTTTTATGAATTTTTTTTTCTCGGGTCCACCCAAACTAAATAGATAATATAGCAAACAATATGGCACTGTTTGACGCGTTTTAAATTTGATTTTTTAACAACAACGTGTAGATAAGAGTCTACTTAAACGATTTAACGCATTAATTTTTGGGTAAAATTATTTATAACTTTTTTATGAATTTTTTTTTCTCGGGTCCACCCAAACTAAATAGATAATATAGCAAACTTTCAAAGTCCAATATGGCACTGTTTGACGCGTTTTAAATTTGATTTTTTAACAACAACGTGTAGATAAGAGTCTATTTAAACGATTTAACGTATTAAATTTTGGGTAAAATTATTTATAACTTTTTTATGAATTTTTTTTTCTCGGGTCCAACCAAACTAAATAGATAATATAGCAAACAATATGGCACTGTTTGACGCGTTTTAAATTTGATTTTTTAACAACAACGTGTAGATAAGAGTCTACTTAAACGATTTAACGCATTAATTTTTGGGTAAAATTATTTATAATTTTTTTATGATTTTTTTTCTCGGGTCCACCCAAACTAAATAGATAATATAGCAAACTTTCAAAGTCCAATATGGCACTGTTTGACGCGTTTTAAATTTGATTTTTTAACAACAACGTGTAGATAAGAGTCTATTTAAACGATTTAACGTATTAAATTTTGGGTAAAATTATTTATAACTTTTTTATGAATTTTTTTTTTCTCGGGTCCACCCAAACTAAATAGATAATATAGCAAACAATATGGCACTGTTTGACGCGTTTTAAATTTGATTTTTTAACAACAACGTGTAGATAAGAGTCTACTTAAACGATTTAACGCATTCATTTTTGGGTAAAATTATTTATAACTTTTTTATGATTTTTTTTTCTCGGGTCCACCCAAACTAAATAGATAATATAATAAACTTTCAAAGTCCAATATGGCACTGTTTGACGCGTTTTAAATTTAATTTTTTAACAACAACGTGTAGATAAGAGTTTACTTAAACGATTTAACGCATGAAATTTTGGGTAAAATTGTTTGTAACTTTTTTATGAATTTTTTTCCTCGGGTCCACCCAAACTAAATAGATAATATAGCAAACTTTCAAAGTCCAATATGGCACTGTTTCACGCGTTTTAAATTTATTTTTTTAACAACAACGTGTAGATAGGAGTCTACTTAAACGATTTAACGCATTAAATTTTGGGTTTTTTTCTCGGGTCCACCCAAACTAAATAGATAATATAGCAAATTTTTAAAGTCCAATATGGCACTGTTTGACGCGTTTTAAATTTGATTTTTTAACAACAACGTATAGATTTAACGATTTAACGCATAAAATTTTGGGTAAAATTGTTTATAACTGTTTTATGAATTTTTTTCCTCGGGTCTACCCCAACTAAATAGATAATATAGCAAACTTTCAAAGTCCAATATGGCACTATTTGACGCGTTTTAAATTTATTTTTTTAACAACAACGTGTAGATAAGAGTCTACTTAAATGATTTAACGCATAAAATTTTGGGTAAAATTGTTTATAACTTTTTTATGAATTTTTTTCCTCGGGTCCACCGAAACTAAATAGATAATATAGCAAACTTTCAAAGTCCATTATGGCACTGTTTGACGCGTTTTAAATTTAATTTTTTAACAACAACGTGTAGATAATAGTCCACTTAAACGATTTAAAGCAACGAAATTTTGGGTAAAATTGTTTATACCTTTTTATGATTTTTTTTTTCTCGGGTCCACCCAAACTAAATGATAATATAGCAAACTTTCAAAGTCTCATATGGCACTGTTTAACGCGTTTTAAATTTAATTTTTTAACAACAACGTGTAGATAAGAGTCTACTTAAACGATTTAACGCATTAAGTTTTGAGTAAAATTATTTAAAAAAATCATAAAAAAGTTATAAACAATTTTACCCAAAATTAAATACGTTAAATCGTTTGAGTAGACACTTATCTACACGTTGTTGTTAAAAAATCAAATTTAAAACGCGTCAAACAGTGCCATATTGGACTTTGAAACTTTGCTATATTATATGTGCAGTTCGGGCAGACCCGAGAAAAAAAATTCATAAAAAAGTTATAAATAATTTTACCCAAAATTAAATACGTTAAATCGTTTGAGTAGACTCTTATCTACACTTTGTTGTTAAAAAATTAAATTTAAAACGCGTCAAACAGTGCCATATTGGACTTTGAATTCTTGTCATTTTAAAAAGAGAGTTCCCGTGGACTCGAGAAAAAATAAATGAAATTGTAGATTGGCTGCACATCTACAGGCTAATTTTAATTACATTCTCAACGTTTGATTTATTATAAATCATAAAAATTGAAGAATTTTCTTATAGCGAAGGCGCCGGGAAATCCGTGGCTATCTTCACATCGGTATTAAATATTATCATTGAAAATGGTTCAACTCTGTTTTAATTAACAGATATAATTTAAAATAATTAATTGGCCAAGCTTGTGATTAATATAAGCTGCTGTCGAAATGTTTATAACATGAATAAAGTTTTTTCTAAAATTCTTATTCAAATTTTGACAATTATCCAATATGTGGCAAAAATGAGAGCAAACAGCATTTCAGCTTTATAATCCTTGTACTACCTTTACAACAATAATTACAAATTTAGTTTTTATTACTTTAACTAACTAAAGCCTTCTATTAATTAAGGCAGCCTAAATCTAATCAAGTACGTAACGAATTTCAGAGTAGTGGCAGCTTAAAAAGTTTGGGGTCGACAGACATCAAAGTGAATCCTTTAGTACATATTGTTTCAGAGATGCAAATGCCTAAGCCATTTGTTTTCCACCGAAACACCAACACGTACACACACACATACACATACAAATACCCTTATGCAGAGAAGGAAAGGAAAAACGAGAAGGCTCACCACGCCAGGCCGGTAAAACAATATCAGGGAAATTTCAAACGAGTACTTTCCTGCGGATATAATTAATTCTACCCGGCGTGAGAACTTACTTATGTTGCTCTTGAAATTATACACTGCGATGCACAATGCATGTTATTTTCTTTGTGCGCGTTTCCGCTTTCCTGTTTGTCCTAAAATATTCATTACAGAAACCATTCACTTCTAGTGGACACGTATGTTCTTATTAGTATTTGCATCTACATGTTTAGTTAAGTAAAGCTTTATATATTTATGAAGCCGGTACATAATTGCACCACTGGGATTCTTTGTAAATAAATAAAAATGTCAACGTAATACATAAATTACGGGGTAAGTGCTTGAAGCCTGTCGCTTCTTGAGTCAGAAACGTTAAATTATTAGTAGATTGTTTATAAGGATTAAAGATGGTAACGTGTCGACAAAAGGTTTAGATGCTTTTGTTGTAAAGCTCACTAGCTCACTTGTACTGTAGGTAATGTTTACCTCTATACTCGGCGCACCGAATTGGTGGTATTATGGGTTTGCGTGATTTTCGCGTGATGTTCGCTGATTGGTCAGCGCAAACGCATGTGAAGCGTATGTCACGCAGCCGAAATTTTTAATTAATGTGTTCTCGTTTTTCTGTCCTATTTAAATGTAGTGATTGCGTTCTATCCTTAAATCAGCCTTTTTCAATTACAATTGATTAGGAAGTGGTAAATAGTTAGATTTTGAGGGTTAAATTAGAAAGTTTTATATTTCCGGCACAGAACTTAAATGTGGCAAGGCTGTGTGAATCAGGCTTTTCATAACGTCTCGGCGAACTATCACGCGGACGCGGGGTGGACGCAACGTGACCATACCACCTATTCGGTGCGTCGAGTATAGTATCATATTTTAGATATTTGAATATATTATTTTATTATATTTATTTTCATTTTAGAATAGATGATACTGACTTTTAAAACGTCAAAGTTATAAAAGATAAAAATAAGAAATTATACTTCCAATTCAAATAATCTTAAATTAGTTCATTAGAAAACTAATAAAATCCAAAAAAATTCTTGAAAAAAGTCCTAATAACAAATTTTGATAAATCCTGAAAAACATTTCTGAAAAAGCCCTGAAAAAGTTCTGGTTATAATGTTCCAAAGAGAATACCCGAAAAATGTCTTGAATAAAACAGACCTGAAAAAAACTGATAAAAAAGTCGAGAATAAGAGTCCAGAAAAAAGTGCTCTGACAAAGAAATGTCTTGAAAAAAAGTCCGGAAAACCGAGTTGTAACAAAAACAAATTCTGATAAAATGTCCTAGAAAATACCTGATAAAAAGACAGTAGAAAAGTACTCAAAATAGGCTTCAAGAAAGTTTGAAAAAAGGCCTTAAAAAACCTGTAAAGAGTCCTTACAAAGGTCCTAAAAAGTCCCGAAAAAAGTCGAGAAAATAGTCCTAACAGAAAAAAGCATTAAAAGAAGAGGCATTATTAAAAAAGTCTTGAAAAAATAACCCTGATAACCATAAAACTTCTATATATTACATGAGCATCAAATGTTTATGTTGTTAACAGAATAATCATAAACTCTTTACTTTTGTTAGTAAAGCTTAACTTAAAGCAAATTGCAATTCTCAATAACACATTTAAATATCAAAACAATTTTTTGTTTAAGATGAAAAGCTTTCTTTTTTAATATGCACGTATTGCTGGTTCATATTATTAAGTAATATGGTAATAAGGTAATGTGAAATATACAGGGTGTATTTGAAATAACGAACATGCTCGTAACCATCATGAGATTATATTATTTTTAAACAATATTCGCAATTATTTTGTTTATAACTGTAACAAAAAGCCCGCAATTAATTATTAAAGTTAATGAGTGAAAATATGCAACATGTCTGGGGGCACTGGTAATGTGACCTAATTTTTAAACGGCATCGGCTTTAGATATCGAATTACAACAAGCGCGTAGGAAATATCTGAGTGCTCTTTAAGCATCAATGAACTTGAGGACTGTTTATCTTTTACAAAAAAAAAAAACGTTGCGATAACACTTCAAATTTCGGAGGCAAGAAATCGCATCTCGCGTTTTAAATAAACAAACACACATTCCATGCAGACCTAATTAAATGAGAAAAGCATCGGTTCTCAAAATGTTTAAAAAACCTCGAAAAATTAGGAAAATTCAATTTTTTTTTTCGAATAAATTTTGACGGAAATGGGTTCACAAATATTTTGTGTATGTGCCCTTAAATGCCTGTTCGTTATTTCAAATACACCCTGTATATTAATAGCACGAAATACAAAGCCATGTTAAAGTCGAATTAAAGTTAGTAAAAATTTAGGACTTGATTGATTGACAAATATGTTTACATAAAATATTTGTGTTATTATAAACTTGATATTATTATGCTAAAGTTTGGTTTTTGTTTCAGGTAAGGCCCCTTTTTAAATTATGAAGCTGTTTGAGTAATAATATCGACGAGCAAGTAAGTTTTTCGTTTTCGCCCCCTTCATCATTTCACCCTCATTTCAAGGCTAATAAAGCACACCGCGATAAAATATAGAACTTTCTCTTTGTGGGTGAGCGTGGTTGCGTAAAATGGAACATAACTTAAAAATGTTATACTTCAACTAATATATTTGGCATCGGCTATCAGATCTCGTTAAGTCGTATGTCTTACAAAATAAACAATTTTTGTTAAAAGCAATACATTTATATCTTTATTATTACTAGTAATTCACACATTTTTAATATAAGATGTGTTCAAAATTTTTTGGCATATCACTATTGTTAACTGGCTATCGACCAGAAGTCTTTCATCTCCAATGCATTTATTTTTTATATAAAAATGATATATCGTATGTTCATTAAAAAAAACCTCAAGTGTGCGATGATTTTTTATTTTTTTAAATTTAAAATGGCACACATGTTAGGAATTGACATACAAAACGTCAGATCTTTCTAAAAGTCACAATTATTCCGTGGTCACAATGGTTTACAGTATTTCTAGTTGAAAGTTACTTCCGAAATGGGACTAAAGTGGACGGAAATTGGGTGTATTCATTCGACGCACCTTTGGGCGCATTTCAGGAAGAATGTCCTAATGTTCCCATTATTTATAATGAATTTAAAAATACCTTATCATGATCTGTTATGTCTCCGTAAACCAGGAAGTGGTACGTACTCAGGATGCTATTAACACAGCCCAAGAAATTTTGGAAGATGAACCTACGAGTTCTCGGCGTCGTTTGTCACTGCAAATGAATTTATCGGTAGGAACATAACCTCAATATGTTACCAACTTAAATTTAAAAAAATAAAAAATCATGGCACGCTTGAGGTTTTTTTTTAATGAACATTATTTAATTAATAGTAAATAAATTTGAGGCAACTTCACTTGTTACAGAAGCATTAAATAAATTTAATAAAACGAAATATAGCCTGAATATTTGAATATTCAACCTGTTCGTAACTCTGCAAAGCAAAATGAAGTCTTATTAAGACAATTTATAGTCTTTTACTATTTATAGTCTTAGTAAGACTTAATTTTGCTTTGCAGAGTTACGAAAAGGTTGAATCGTTTTATTAAAATTATTTAATTAATAGACCTTCAGACTTTATCCATCTCGTGTCGCTCAATCCAAACGGATAAAAATAAATACGTACAGAATTACAATGCGAGACATTCTTATAATATTACACTACTTCGCTGATTGACGTCGTTGAGGCGAGTGACAAGTGTATTTGGCAACTCGTCTTGGATACTGAAAGATTGAGTGAAGTGAGCAGTGTTCCATTTTAAACGCGAATGCCGTTTAAATATATTCACTCTTATAAAATTCAGTTCTTGTAATATGATTCAGCATAATATTATTCAGGGTGTTAGTAATTTCCCATGGGTACAGTCCAATACACGTAGACACTCAATGTTTTATAGATGAGACAAAACTGTTGACGATTTTAAATAAATAATTTTGTAGACAGTAACTTCATCACACAGTTAGATATTGGTTAATATTATTTATTTATTATTTATGATTACGAAGTGTGGTTACATAATAACCAGACTCATTTTATTTTAACCTCTTCAGGGACAAAATAATTTTGAAGATTCAAATCTTTGATATCTCGCCAGTAGAACCGGACAGGAGGTATCTGCATGGAAATGTGCAACTGTAGCAGCTTTCAGAGCTTGACATGAGATGGCAGTATGGAGCTAAATTAAATTTGTTTGAAATGTGTTCGTCATTTTTTAAAACGTACACAAATGTGTTTCTGTCCCTGAAGAGGTTAAACTTATAAATATTTAATTATTATCCCCTTTAATTTGCATACCACCTCTATTCACAACGAATTTTCCATTGTTCGAAACAGTGCTGGAAGACTTCTTCTTTGAACTCCTTTATAACGTGTGTCGCCTTTTCTTTCACAGCTTCAACGGTTTGAATATTGTTGATTTTCATGCAGATTTGACCTTGGAAACATATAAAAGTTACATGGTGCCATTTCAGGCTAAATACTGGGATGTTAAACTAGGCTAGAAACCTCTTGACAGATAGTGTGAGCCGGTACGTTGTCATGATGAAGAACCCATGACTTGTCCTTCCTCAATTCTGGTCATTTAATTTTTTTTTCACGGATTTGAGCAAGAAGATAAGTTTTAGTAGAGGTTTAGTACAGCTCTATTAAAACCAGAAGCGGCTCGTTATAAAGAGCCACGGAGCCATGGCACCACCTGCAGACTCAAGTTCAGCAAGAATTTTTAACTGATTCTTAAAAAAACTTTTTAAATGTTAAACAACACCTGTAACACCGCGTGGAAGTTCCACATTAACTTCAACAGATGGTTAAAATTTTGACAAGCCATTTCTGAATAATATGTTTTTACAAATTTGCAAAGAAAGCAATCGCAAGTTTACCGCAACAAAAATGGTTTCACTAAAAGTCAAATTTCGATCACCAAAAAGGCAAATTTTTCAGAAATTCACTTGAGAATTCCACATTTCTTTAGACAGATGGTTGAAACTTCGAGAGACTAATTCTGAAAAATGCGTCTTTACAGATTAAAAAAAAAAACCATTGCAAGTTTACTACAACAAAAAAAAGCAAATTTTGATGACCAAAAAAAACGCATTAATAAGAAATGCACATGCAAATTCTACATTTATTGCACCAGATGGTTGAAATTTTGACAGACTCATTTTGAATAATGTGTCTTTACATATTTACAAAGAAAATAATTTTCTTCTAAATTTTCTATTTTTTTGTTAAAATTTTCGAATTTTTTGTCCGCAATTTTGATTTTTAAGATTGAAATTTTGGTCGAAATTTTTAATTATCAATTATTTTCATCTAAAAAATGATTTTTATACGCGACTTTTTTTATTTTTTTGCCGATATTTTCAAGTACAGTTTGTAATTTCTTGCCCTTCATTTTAGATTTTTAACTTGAATTATTTTTTTTTTTTTACTTTTTGGTTACTTTTTGACTCCCGTTTTCGAGTTTCTGGTCGGCAACTAATTTTGAGCTAAAGAGTTATTTTGGGAGCTGAAAATGGCAAATTATTTTCTTTTTTCTTGTTTTTTTCAATGTTTTGGTTTGCATTTTTTATTTTTAGACCAGCATTTTTGATTTATTTGGCCTATATTGTAGATATTTGACCTGTATTTTTCATTTCTTCGTTTCAAATTTTAGAGTTTTTGTCCGGAATATTCTTTATTTTGGTTAAACTTTTTGATTTTTTTTTTGTTGAAATTTTCGGATTTTTGGTCTCCATTATTTTAACCACAAATTTTTGATATTTGTCTAAATTTTCGATTTTTTGTCCTTATCTTTTAGTTTGTTAGAGTTATTTTGGGGGCTGAAAATAGCAAACTATTTTCGTTTTCCTTGATTTTTAAATTTTTTGGTTTGCAGTTCTCATTTTTAAACCAGCATTTTTGATTTTTTTAGCCCACATTTTAGATATTTGACCTGTATTTTTCATTTCTTTGTTCCAAATTTTAGAGTTTTTGACCTGAATATTCTTTATTTTGGTTAAACTTTTTGATTTTTTTTGTTGTTGAAATTTTCGGATTTTTGGTCTGCATTTCTTTAACCGCGAATTTTTGATATTTGTCAAAATTTTCGATTTTTTTGTGCTAATCTTTTTGTTTTTAAGAGTTATTTTGGGGGCTGAAAATGACAAATTATTTTCGTTTTCTTTGATTTTTCAATTTTTTTGGTTTGCATTTTTTATTTTTAGACCAGCATTTTTCTTTTTTTTTTTGCCTGTATTTTAGATCTCTGACCTGTATTTTTCATTTCTTTGTTCCAAATTTTAGAGTTTTTCTTTGTTTCGGTTAAACTTTTGTTGAAATTTTCGGATTTTTCGTTTTCGTTTTTTTTTCCGCGAATTTTCGATATTTGTGTAAATTTTCAATTTTTTGTGCTTGTATTTTTAGTTTTTTTTTTATCTTAATTAAGAGCGTATTTTTTATTGGTCTATACATTAGATTTTTAACGTGCTTAATTTTTGATTTTTTTCCCGGTATTTAATTTGTATAATTTGTCATTTCCATCTTTCATAATTTTGACGTTTCAAACGTCAGTATCATCCGATCCAATAAATTGTAAAAGTGGCTCTACCATCAACATGTTCCACGAGCCGCCACTGATTAAAACAGTTAACATTTCTTCGGCAAAACAGAAAAACAGGTCTTATACAAACACAGACCACGGCTACACTATGATGTCCACAGACACGGGTGTGTGGGGGGGTGGGGGGGGTGCTTGGGTTGGACAATTGAAAAGGATGGCTTCGTGCTGCACAGCTATTGGTCGGACGACTTTGGCGCATGCGTAGTTCTTCTGTAGAAACATCAATCTCGTTATTATGTAGCCACACCTCGTATATTACCGACGAATGCAGCTTATCATTTTACAAGTACGCAAGTGTTCCAGTTAAGCCCAATGTGTTATTTTTTTTAAATAATAGTCACGGGTATTAAGTAAACTATTTAAACTGAAAATATCTGAGCCAAAATTTTGTCAAGTCGTTAGCTATCCATAAACGCGTTTCGAGATTTATCTCTCATCAGTTCAGCTGTGCTTAATATTAATAATTGTTTTTTTAACAGTCAAGATTTATATATCGATTTTTACTTTCTCCGTTACGAAGTACAAGAAGGTATTGTGATCATGATTTTTTTTTCAATTTTTTTTTTTACGGAAATATCCGTTTTGGGGTCCCTAGATGCCATTTCAACAATTTCTGGAAGAATTTTTTTTGTGTCTGTGTGTGTGTGTCTGTATGTGAGTGTGTGTGTCTGGCTGTGTGCGCTGTATCTCAAAAACTAATAGAGCAATTAATATGAAAGTTTGAACATAAATCTTATTTGATAATCCGAAGAACTGAAAAGCTTTTGGTAAAATTTCGTATACCGGAAGTTAAATATAAAAAATATCACAAAAACATTTAAACAAATTTTGAAGACAACAAAGTAATGAACATCTTTTGCTTGAAAATATTTTTTATAAAATCATTTTTATTCGAGAAAAAAATTTATTATTATTTTTTTAATTTTTGGTTTATAAATATAAAATGATAATAGTTACAGCAAATTTATGTTTATAATAATTGTAGAGAATGCTGAAATGAACAAACTATAATAAATAAATTTTTCGAAATCCCTTTAGTTTTTGAGTAAACCGAGTTTTTTTAATTTGAAGTATAATTTTTCCATCTTTCATAATTTTGACGTTTTAAACGTCAGTTTCATCCGAGTATATACAACGCTCGATGTACTTTTAAAATACGATTTCAATTGAAAATAAACCATGAAAACGTAAATATAAATGGCTATGATACCATCAAGTCGGAGAAAGTAACATGATGGCCACATCACCTTTTTTTTTAAAATAGTCACGGGTATTAAGTGAACTATTTAAACTGAAAATATCTGATCCAAAATTTTGTCAAGTCGTTAGCTATCCATAGACGCGTTTCGAGATTTATCTCTCATCAGCTGTGCTTAATATTATTTATTGTTTTTTTAACAGTCAATATTTATATAGTCTGATCAATGGATCTTTGCGTGTGCGTCATTACTGAAAAAATAGTTTTCTCGCCTTGGACGACATACGTGCACACATGATTGCGTCTAATTTAACTTATCGTAGAGGGAGTAAACGCATGAAGAACAAGTCGGAACTTGGTTCGGATCTTTATGACGTGCACGCAAAGATCCTTTCATTAAAGTATACATCGATTTTTTCGATTATTGCAGTATCAGGTACTGCTTTTTGCACGAGATTTTGAGATCTTCGGCTGTTGCGACCATGGAAACGGCATGACGGTGAATATTTTTCAGTTGGTTTCAAGGAGATTGACTGAAAGCCATTTGCCTATCAAAAACTGCTCGGTCATTTTATGTTTTATATGTATTTCGTGTTATTTCTTTTCTCATTTTTTTGTACTAATTATTTAATTCTGTAATTCGCCTTTATGACCGTTGGGTTCTTTAAATAAATAAATAAACAAATCGTATCTGGTTTCGATCTCTTACTACCAGATATGTCATTTATTAATAAACTCGACAATAACAATTTCGACTGCGTTTTGAGGAAATTTGAAAAGTTCCTAGTCGATGGCAATAGTTTTTATATTTTTTCAGGCTATAAAATGTTTCAAAATTTCTAAAATCTTAGGCATTGTTCGCAAGGGATTATCTCGGAATCAAGGGATAGGGTGTTTTTTCAGAAAAATAATTTTGACTGCGTTTTGAGGAAATTTTAAAAGTTCCGAGTCGATGGCAATTGCTTTTATATTTTTCAGGCTATAAAATGTTTCAAAATCTCTACAATCTTACGCTTTGTTCGCAAGGGATTATCTCGGAATCTAGGGATAGGGTGTTTTTTCAGAAAAATAATTTTGACTGCGTTTTGAAGAAATTTGAAAAGTTGAGAGTCGATGGCAATTGTTTTTGCATTTTTTTGTCATCAAGGTGTTGACGAGTACTTTCAACTTTAAGCCCCGTTCACGTCAGGTTATTTCGAAATCTAGGTATTTTTTGACAGAATCTTATTCATAAATGTATTTTTAGTAAATTTTAAATTAAAAATTGAAACACTTTCTTTGTGCAGATTTCTCCTGAAATCTAGAAGTGTGGTGATTGGAGGTTTTGCTAGAATCATAACTGTGAATAAATTTTGGGTGATTTTTGGAAAATTTCAAGATGGTGGCAAGTGTTGTTATAATTTTTTCAAGCCATTAAAATATTTAACCACTCGCTCTGTTCACAGAATATTATAGTAGCGAACAAATTGGGGTTGACCTTACTTGTTGCAGAAAGCATTAGATAAATATTTATTATAGTAGCGGTTTAAATAAACTACTATAGTTTCCAAGGAAATTGAAAAAGGCCACCGATTATACAGAATTCGTTACTGCTAAATTTGTGTGTTTTTTTTTCTGCTACACTGACCGGTTTATACAATAATTTTTGCTGTATATTCGCTGAACACTGTGAAAGGCGAGATGGAATCTGAAACACTGCTTGGCTAGTTATTTCGTTGTAATTCATTTCATTTTAATATTTTATCATTATTCCCACAAACATGAGTTCAGATATATTTCCTCGAAGTCCCTATATGCATAAATTCTCCTTGTTATAAACCACAATTACGAAGGGGTTAAGTCTGTGGTGTTGTTTATTATGGTGCAGAGAGTAGGGCCGCTTCATGGATTAGACGTAAACCTGCCTCTTTGTACGCATAATGACGGTTCAGACAGTTAATTATGTAATTGTGGAAGCCTAAACTCCGCGGTTCGTTTAAATAATTAAAAGTTAAGTGCAAGCAACACACACTTTCTAGTGTGGCAATTTTTCGTAATCAATATTATTGCAGGAGGTAAACAAAGTTTCTTGTTAATTTCTCAAGGACATTAACACTAATACCAAATCTATTTAAAAAAAAATGGAGTTAAGAAAGAGCAAAATTTTGTCATCCGGGGAGATACACAAATTAAAAGAATACTTCAGCACTTTGATTTTTAAAAGCCGATACCTTTGAAATCCTTCGAATAATGTTTTTTTTAACATCAAAATGTGTAATAGTAATTTACGATACAAGTAACGTTATGAAGGTTTTGTAAAAGAAAATAACGTTACGTGTGTCGTAACACGGTTTATTTTATCCTATTTCTATTTTTTTTAATTTAAAGAACTGTTTAATCAAAACTAGTGATGGGTAAGACCGATCAAAAAATATCGAGTACTCGATCTTTGCAAGTCGCTCGATCTTTTGATCGATCATCATTTGATCATTTGATCGATCAACGCCGCTCGATCATTAGATCGATCAACGCCGCTCCATCTTTTGATCGATCTTTTGATCGATCAACGCGGATCGATCTTCTTACGCCGCTCGATCTTCACAAGCCGCTCGAGCAGATCGAGCAAAAGATCGAGCGGCTCGATACATCTACTGATCGATCACTGATTGATCGATCTTTGAGATATTCGATCTTACCCATCACTAATCAACACCGTCAAACGCGAAATCATATTTGTTTGCCAATATCTCCATAGTGTTGTTAAAGGTACCTTAACGTTACTCGTTGCTAAGGAGTTATTGGCATGTTAACATTATAGGATAAAATAAAAAAAAAATTAATTTTTAAAGCTACATTTTGTTAAATCGCCGAGGCGGTAACACGTATCCGCAATTCAATTTTCGCAAAGTACTCTCGCAATTAAAATATACATTACTCGAAACGTCGAGATGATAAGACCTGCCACTTGCTAACAGAAACCGAACATTTCCGGTGTCCGCAGTTTTGCAGTTTTTTCACGTTTCAGCGCGGACTGAAATATGCGCCACTAACTCGCTCCTCCTTTTTCCGCTCCTGTCCCTATTTTATTTTTTTTTTTTGTTCATTTTGTACACGGTTCTCCTGCAGATTCCGATATTTCGCGCAAAGTGAACAAAGGAGGCATTTCAAATTCAAATTGCCATCAGTTTAAAAACGTAGCGACCCTCTGTTCTTACATTATTTAATATTATTACGCAATGCCCCTTGGGCTCCGCATTTCCATATTGACTCGATGCAAAGCCGATACATCATTTATAACTTCGTACGGGTGCGAAGTTTGTTGACTGTGTCTGGATAGAATACGTGCTGGTAAATTTAATTTTTGGTTAATATATTTGGTGCACTTTATCATTTCAATATGATCATCCGCATATGTTTTATTTAATATTTTGCAATTCCAGTTTAATTCAGATACGATTTTTCTGACGTTGGATTAAATGTTGTGAATCAGAATTGTTATTTCTAGCCATCACGTTTATTTTCAATTTGGATATTTCGAGAAGAATTTCATATTTTCTATGTCTTGTAGATTGTAACGACATATGTGTCATTTCTTTCTACTGTTATTACTAGTAATGCCAGATATACATTTTGGTTAAATTACATATACTAAAAGTAGAGATGGGCAAAACTGCTACTTTTGAATCACGTTGCTACCTATGATTGCTACTTTTTAATATCAGTGATTTTAAACTGTGACTGTGATCACAAAAACATCGCAAAATGGAAAAATTCCATAAAAAATCATCCTCAATGGCCGAAGTAGCGCTTATTCAAATTCAAAATCAATTTGGTTTTTGTAAATTCAATAACTTTCAAGAAAGATATGAATTTTTATAAATTGTTATTTACATTTTTTGAGCATCTGAACAAATACATCGCTTAAAAAAAATAAAAAAAGCAGGAAAAATTCCATAAAAAATCATCCTCAATGGCCGAAATATCGCTTATTCAAAATCAATTTGGTTTTTGTAAATTCAATAATTTTCAACAGAGATTTGAATTTTTGAAAATTGTTATTTACATTTTTTGAGCATCTGAACAAAAACATCGCTGAAAAAAATATAAAAAACGCAGAAAAAATTCCATAAAAAATCATCCTCAATGGCTGAAGTATCGCTTATTTAAAATCAATTTGGTTTTTGTAAATTCAATAATTTTTAACAGCGATATTGATTTTTGAAAATTGTTATTTAAATTTTTTGAGCACCTGAACAAAAACATCGCTGAAAAAAATATAAAAAAACGCAGGAAAAATTCCATAAAAAATCATCCTCAATGGCTGAAGTATCGCTTATTCAAAATAAATTTGGTTTTTGTAAGTCAATAATTTTCAACAGAGATATGGATTTTTGAAAATTGTTATTTACATTTTTTGAGCACCTGAACAAAAACATCGCTGAAAAAAATATAAAAAACGCAGCAAAAATTCCATAATAAACATCCTCAATGGCTGAAGTATTGCTTAATCAAAATCAATTTGGTTTTTGTAAATTCAATAATTTTTAACAGAGAGATGGATTTTTGAAAATTGTTATTTAAATTTTTTGAGCACCTGAACAAAAACATCGCTGAAAAAAATATAAAAAACGCAGGAAAAATTCCATTAAAAATCATCCTCAATGGCCGAAGTATCGCTTATTTAAAATCAATTTAGTTTTTGTAAACTCAATAATTTTTAACAAAGATATGGATTTTTGAAAATTGTTATTTAAATTTTTTGAGCACCTGAACAAAAACATCGCTGAAAAAAATATAAAAAACGCAGGAAAAATTCTATAAAAAATCATCCTCTATGGCTGAAGTATCGCTTATTCAAAATCAATTTGGTTTTTGTAAATTCAATAATTTTTAACAGAGATATGGATTTTTGAAAATTGTTATTTAAATTTTTTGAGCACCTGAACAAAAACATCGCTGAAAAAATATAAAAAACGCAGGAAAAATTCCATAAAAAATTATCGTTAATGGCCGAAGTATCGCTTATTTAAAATCAATTTGGTTTTTGTAAATTCAATAATTTTTAACAGAGATATGGATTTTTGAAAATTGTTATTTAAATTTTTTGAGCACCTGAACAAAAACATCGCTGAAAAAAATATAAAAAACGCAGGAAAAATTCCATACAAAATCATCCTCAATGGCTAAAGTATCGCTTATTCAAAATCAATTTGGTTTTTGTAAATTCAATAATTTTTAACAGAGATATGGATTTTTGAAAATTGTTATTTACATTTTTTGAGCACCTGAACAAAAACATCGCTGAGAAAATATAAAAAAAACGCAGGAAAAAATCCATAAAAAATCATCCTCAATGGCTGAAGTATCGCTTATTCAAAATAAATTTGGTTTTTGTAAATTCAATAATTTTCAACAGAGATATGGATTTTTGAAAATTGTTATTTAGATTTTTTGAGCACCTGAACAAAAACATCGCTGAAAAAAATATAAAAAACGCAGGAAAAATTCCATAAAAAATCATACTCAATGGCTGAAGTATTGCTTAATCAAAATAAATTTAGTTTTTGTAAATTCAATAATTTTTAACAGAGATATGGATTTTTGAAAATTGTTATTTAAATTTTTTGAGCACCTGAACAAAAACATCGCTGAAAAAATATAAAAAACGCAGGAAAAATTCCATAAAAAATTATCGTTAATGGCCGAAGTATCGCTTATTTAAAATCAATTTGGTTTTTGTAAATTCAATAATTTTTAACAGAGATATGGATTTTTGAAAATTGTTATTTAAATTTTTTGAGCACCTGAACAAAAACATCGCTGAAAAAAATATAAAAAACGCAGGAAAAATTCCATACAAAATCATCCTCAATGGCTAAAGTATCGCTTATTCAAAATCAATTTGGTTTTTGTAAATTCAATAATTTTTAACAGAGATATGGATTTTTGAAAATTGTTATTTAAATTTTTTGAGCACCTGAACAAAAACATCGCTGAGAAAATATAAAAAAAACGCAGGAAAAAATCCATAAAAAATCATCCTCAATGGCTGAAGTATCGCTTATTCAAAATAAATTTGGTTTTTGTAAATTCAATAATTTTCAACAGAGATATGGATTTTTGAAAATTGTTATTTAGATTTTTTGAGCACCTGAACAAAAACATCGCTGAAAAAAATATAAAAAACGCAGGAAAAATTCCATAAAAAATCATACTCAATGGCTGAAGTATTGCTTAATCAAAATAAATTTAGTTTTTGTAAATTCAATAATTTTTAACAGAGATATGGATTTTTGAAAATTGTTATTTACATTTTTTGATCACCTGAACAAAAACATTGCTGAAAAAATATAAAAATCGCAGGAAAAAATCCATTAAAAATCATCCTTAATGGCCGAAGTAGCGCTTATTTCAAATCAATTTGGTTTTTGTAAATTCAATAATTTTTAACAGAGATATGGATTTTTGAAAATTATTTAAATTTTTTGAGCACCTGAACAAAAACATCGCTGAAAAAAATATAAAAAACGCAGGAAAAATTCTATAAAAAATCATCCTCAATGGCTGAAGTATCGCTTATTCAAAATCAATTTGGTTTTTGTAAATTCAATAATTTTTAACAGAGATATGGATTTTTGAAAATTGTTATTTAAATTTTTTGAGCACCTGAACAAAAACATCGCTGAAAAAATATAAAAAACGCAGGAAAAAATCCATAAAAAATTATCGTTAATGGCCGAAGTATCGCTTATTTAGAATCAATTTGGTTTTTGGAAATTCAATAATTTTTAACAGAGATATGGATTTTTGAAAAAATTGTTATTTAAATTTTTTGAGCACCTGAACAAAAACATCGCTGAAAAAAATATAAAAAACGCAGGAAAAATTCGATAAAAAATTATCGTTAATGGCCGAAGTATCGCTTATTTAAAATCAATTTGGTTTTTGTAAATTAAATAATTTTTAACAGAGATATGAATTTTTGAAAATTGTTATTTAAATTTTTAGAGCACATGAACAAAAACATCGCTGAAAAAAATATAAAAAACGCAGGAAAAATTCCATAAAAAATGATCTTTAATGGCCGAAGTATCGCTTATTTGAAATCAATTTGGTTTTTGTAAATTCAATAATTTTTAACAGAGATATGGATTTTTGAAAATTGTTATTTAAATTTTTTGAGCACCTAAACAAAAACATCGCTGAAAAAAATATAAAAAACGCAGGAAAAATTCCATAAAAAATCATCCTCAATGGCTGAAGTATAGCTTATTTAAAATCAATTTGGTTTTTGTAAATTCAATAATTTTTAACAGAGATATGGATTTTTGAAAATTGTTATTTAAATTTTTTGAGCACCTGAACAAAAACATCGCTAAAAAAATATAAAAAACGCAGGAAAAATTCCATAAAAAATCATCCTCAATGGCTGAAGTATAGCTTATTTAAAATCAATTTAGTTTTTGTAAATTCAATAATTTTTAACAGAGATATGGATTTTTGAAAATTGTTATTTACATTTTTTGAGCACCTGAACAAAAAACATCGCTGAGAAAAATATAAAAAACGCAGGAAAAATTCCATAAAAAATTATCCTTAATGGCTGAAGTATCGCTTATTCAAAATCAATTTGGTTTTTGTAAATTCAATAATTTTTAACAGATATGGATTTTTGAAAATTGGTATTTTAATTTTTTGAGCTTCTGAACAAAAACATCGCTGAAAAAATATAAAAAACGCAGGAAAAATTCAATAAAAAATCATACTTAATGGCTGAAGTATCGCTTATTCAAAATAAATTTGGTTTTTGTAAATTCAATAATTTTTAACAGAGATATGGATTTTTGAAAATTGTTATTTTAATTTTTTGAGCACCTGAATAAAAACATCGCTGAAAAAAACATAAAAAACGCAGGAAAAATTCCATAAAAAATCATCCTCAATGTCCGAAGTATAGCTTATTCAAAATCAAGTTTGCAATTTAAAAATTGGTTTCGTGGTATTATTTCAAAATGTATGTTTAGATATTCGCACTGATTCTTAAATTAAAATGAATTTTGAGTCATTTTAGGTTTACCATTTGTAGAAATTGTTTCTATATATTTGTTTTTAAATTGATGAAAATCGTGATTGGAACATGAACATAAGAGTAAATAGGAGTAAACAGTACCGAATATAAAATAATATGTAGAAATGCTATTCTCCATTGTCTTCTTACAATCACGTTTTTAGGTAAGAGTTGTGATTTTAAGGAGCAATCACAGTTTAAGTCACAGTTTAAATAGCAGTGATTTTAAGTAGCTGTGATTTAAAGTAGCAGTGATTTTAAGTAGCAGTGATTTTAAGTAACAGTGATTTTAAGTAGCAGTGATTTTAAGTAGCAGTGATTTTAAGTAGCAGTGATTTTAAGTAGCAATGAAATTCGCCTATTAGTAACAGTAACGACCTGTAATTTTTTTAATACTAGTGAAAAATCACAGGTACGTGAAATATCGTCCATCCCCAACTAAAAGAGTAAGGCCTAAATCACGTGTTTTTCAAATATTTTCAAAACGCTTATAGATGGCGATTTGAAATTTTCATGAAAAATCACAACTAATTCAAAAAATATACCGTTAAACTCTCTAGAATCACCCCTTTAAAAAGGGTTGCCAACCCCTTAAAATAAAATAAAACGATACATTTTATTTTTTTCCCGAAAGCCAGAAACGTCCTCTAGGGGCCCGTGGAAACTGCGATTTTCCAACTTGCCCCTAGACTCGGGGGTGAATTTTCAAAAATCGATTTTTCGCGATGCAGAGGTTCGCGCCAAACCTATCTCCTCCCAGAATTTTTGAGTTGGAGGATTGAAATATGGCTCAAAGAATCCCCAATGCATCGGGACACAACGTTTACCGTCGCACGTTCCCGTAAAAAAATCCCTTGCAACCCCTCAAGCGTTTTTCTAAAAAATCACATTTCGGACGCTTCCGGAAAAAAGGACGCGCTTCCCCTTACGGTCACGACTCCGAATTTTAGAGTTTTGTAGAATTAAGTCCCCTCTACATTTCATATCTCTCACCGGTTTCTTTGCTCAATTTTAATGGACTACGCAGCGCAGCGGAGCCGTCGTTCGTCATCAGTTATTTTGGTCAATTTTAATAGGCTACGCACAGGCGATGGCGCAGCGCAGCGGAGCTGTCGTTCGTTACCAGTTACTTTGGTCAATTTTAAAGGGATATGCAAAGACGACGGCGCAGCGCAGCGGAGCCGTCGTTCGTCACCGGTAACTTTGCTCAAATTTAATAGGCCACGCGCAGCGCAGCGGAGCCGTCGTCCGTCACCAGTTAATTTTCTTAATTTTATATTTCACAATTTCACATAAAGAACTCAATTTCAGATACAGCAACTTAAGCTTGAAAAACTAGTTATATTTACTAAACTTTTCTCACCTGATTTGTGACAGTAAATTTAATTAAGTTTATTCCAAAGACAATTGGATGGAAAATACTGTATATGCAGATATATAAATATAGAACTAAACAATTTATCGTAATAACGTATTCAATTAAAATACGGTTTTTAATTTAATGGCAATTCAAATTGAATGTAATTTTGTATTTAATAATGCAGTGGAGTGGAGGATCTGAATTATTTATCGGTTTTTCTGCGTGAGATGGATTTATTGATGACATGGGAAATAGGTCAATATGGCCACAAATAAAGCTGCACTCATTTGAGGCAGTAATTTAATTAATACTTGAAAATTTATGGCGGCTCTTAATTGGAATCAAAATAACTAATTTGACGTGATTAATATTTTTCATGATTGGAATACTATTTCAAAATATATCGACGTTTCCTACGCATTAACTAGGAGGATAAAGTTCGAAACGACAACGTAATAAAAACGGATGAACAAAGAGACATAACTTAACTGAACTTCATGTCAACGTCATACTTTGCCCACGCCATTCCAAAACTTGTTATACTGTTCACTTCATAATCGAGGGGAAAATTGATGTGATACGAAACGGAGGAGGACGCAAAATATCGTTCATTTAACAGTCTGGATAAAAATGATGGAAATTGAAAACATTTTCGTAATTAACACACAAACCAGAGGATCTACATTGAAGATCTTACGTAGCCCTCGCACGTTATGGCGTGCAAGAGTCTACTCGAAGCAGTGGCGGCTCGTGGAACCTTGAATTGATGGTAGAGCCACTTCGCAGATAATATACTTTTTGAGACAAAAAAATCGATTATTGTTCCAAAATTATTCAGTAAATTAAATAAAGAGAAAGTAGCCTTCATATATAAATAATCAAGCAGTTCGTAATTTTACAAAATTAAGTCTTACAAAGGTTAACAAACAAATAACTTATTGAAACAAGTCCCTAGAAAAAAAAATGTTTAATGTCATCTGTATCTATTCGATGGACTTTTCTGGAAGAATTTGACTTTGGTCACCCGTTATCTTCTGTAAACCAAAAACAATTGAACAACGAATTCAATTCTTTGGTCCTCTATATATATTTCGGATGAATGAAAGACTTTGCCAAAAGGCGCTTAGAAATCCGATCATAAGTTCAAAAGTTAAAAAAAATAATTTAACAATTTTATTTTTTTAACCTACGTCTATTATATAAGAATAATACTTTTCTAACACTTTTCGTTCAGGAGTTATCCTCAATAACAATAAAATATTTTTTGATCTTATCTGAACACTTTGCTGAAAGAATTTTCGAAATCTCTCCTCGCGTTTATGAATTGAACTATACACGATATATTTTGGGTCTTATCTGCGTCTATTCTATGGAAGAATTTGCCAAATTAGGGCATCCGTCCAAGAGTTATCCTTAAACAACATAAAAGCAATTAAAGATAATTTTTTGGTCCTATTTACATTTATACGATAAGTACTTTATTGACTCGAAAAAATATCAAAACAATTGCTATCCAATTGAAATCTCTCAAAATCACTTAATATTAAATTCAAGAGTGATTTGGTAGAAAATTCCAATACATTCCGTCGATTGCTTTGGCGATTTTTCGTGTAAATTTATGAAAAATTATAATTTTTTTTTTTGGCGCGGAAAAAATATAAACACAATTGCCATCCACTTGAAACTTTCCAAAACAACTGACAACACATGTGATTCTACATTTCAGTAAAAATTAGAATATTTCAATGTCAAGATGAATTAAAAAAAAAATGCAACAAATTTGTCGACGCGAAAAAAATTTAAAAACAATGGCTATCGACTTGAAAATTTTCAAAACAACTGACAAAACATGTGATTCCACATTTCCGTAAAAATTAGAAATGCATTGTTTCTAAATTTTAGAATATTTCAATGTGAACGGAGATGAAATAAAAAAAAAATTGCAACAAATTCGTCGACGCGAAAAAAAATATAAAAACAATTGCCATCGACTTGAAACTTTCCAAAACAACTGACAACACATGTGATTCTACATTTCTACAAAAATTAGAAATGCATTTTTTCTAAATTTTAGAATATTTCAATGTGAATGGAGATGAAATTAAAAAAAAAATTGCAACAAATTCGTCGACGCGAAAAAAATATAAAAACAATTTCCATCGACCTGAAACTTTCCAAAAGAACTGACAACACATGTGATTCTACATTTCCGTAAAAATTAGAAATGCATTCTTTCTAAATTTTAGAATATTTCAATGTGAACGGAGATAAAATTAAAAAAAAAATGCAACAAATTCGTGGACGCGAAAAAAAATATATAAAAACAATTGCCATCGACTTGCAACTTTCCAAAACAACTGACAACACATGTGATTCTACATTTCTGCAAAAATTAGAAATGCATTCTTTCTAAATTTTAGAATATTTAAATGTGAACGGAGATGAAATTTAAAAAAAAATTGCAACAAATTCGTGGACGCGAAAAAAAATATATAAAAACAATTGCCATCGACTTGCAACTTTCCAAAACAACTGACAACACATGTGATTCTACATTTCTGCAAAAATTAGAAATGTATTTTTTCTAAATTTTAGAATATTTCAATGTGAATGGAGATGAAATTTAAAAAAAATTGCAACAAATTCGTCGACGCGAAAAAAATATAAAAACAATTTCCATCGACCTGAAACTTTCCAAAAGAACTGACAACACATGTGATTCTACATTTCCGTAAAAATTAGAAATGCATTCTTTCTAAATTTTAGAATATTTCAATGTGAACGGAGATGAAATTAAAAAAAAAATGCAACAAATTCGTCGACACGAAAAAAATATAAAAACAATTGCCATCGACTTGAAACTTTCCAAAACAACTGAAAACAAGTGCTTTTACATTTCCGTAAAACTTATAAATGCATTTTTTCTAAATTTTAGAATATTTCAATGTGAACGGAGATGAAATTAAAAAAAAAATGCAACAAATTGGTCGACGAGAAGAAAAAAAATAAAAACAATTGCCATCGACTTGAAACTTTCCAAAACAACTGAAAACATATCTGATTCTACATTTCCGTAAAAATTAGAAATGCATTCTTTCTAAATTTTAGAATATTTCAATGTGAACGGAGATGAAATTAAAAAAAAAATGCAACAAATTCGTCGACACGAAAAAAATATAAAAACAATTGCCATCGACTTGAAACTTTCCAAAACAACTGAAAACAAGTGCTTTTACATTTCCGTAAAACTTATAAATGCATTTTTTCTAAATTTTAGAATATTTCAATGTGAACGGAGATGAAATTAAAAAAAAATGCAACAAATTGGTCGACGAGAAGAAAAAAAATAAAAACAATTGCCATCGACTTGAAACTTTCCAAAACAACTGAAAACACATCTGATTCTACATTTCCGTAAAAATTAGAAATGCATTGTTTCTAAATTTTAGAATATTTTAATGTGAACGGAGATGAAATTAAAAAAAAAATTGCAACAAATTCGTCGACGCGAAAAAAATATAAAAACAATTGCCATCGACTTGAAACTTTCCAAAACAACTGACAACACATGTGATTCTACATTTCCGTAAAAATTAGAAATGTATTTTTTCCAAATTTTAGAATATTTCAATGTGAACGGAGATTAAATTAAAAAAAAAATGCAACAAATTGGTCGACGCGAAAAAAATATAAAAACAATTGCCATCGACTTGAAACTTTCCAAAACAACTGACAACACATTTGATTCTAGATTTCCGTAAAAATTAGAAATGCATTGTTTCTAAATTTTAGAATATTTTAATGTAACCGGAGATGAAATTTAAAAAAAAAATTACAACAAATTCGTCGACGCGAAAAAAATATAAAAACAATTGCTATCGACTTGAAACTTTCCAAAACAACTGAAAACACATGTGATTCTACATTTTGATAAAAATTAGAAATGCATTGTTTCTAAATTTTAGAATATTTCAATGTGAACGGAGATGAAATTAAAAAAATGCAACAAATTGGGCGACGTGAAAAAAATATAAAGACAATTGTCATAGACTTGAAACTTTCCGAAACAACTGAAAACACATGTGATTCTACATTTTCGTAAAAATAAGAAATGCATTTTTTCTAAATTTTAGAATATTTCAATGTGAACGGAGATGAAATTTAAAAAAAATTGCAACAAATTCGTCGACGCCAAAAAAATATAAAAACAATTGCCATCGACTTGAAACTTTCCAAAACAACTGAAAACACATGTGATTCTACATTTCTGCAAAAATTAGAAATGCATTTTTTCTAAATTTTAGAATATTTCAATGTGAACGGATATGAAATTAAAAAAAATTGCAACAAATTCGTCGGCACGAAAGAAATATAAAAACAATTGCCATCGTCTTGAAACTTTCCAAAACAACTGACAACACATGTAATTCTACATTTCTGTAAAAATTAGAAATGCATTGTTTCTAAATTTTAGAATATTTTAATGTGAACGGAATGAAATTAAAAAAAAAATGGCAGTAAATTCGTCGGCTCGAGAAAAAATATAAAAACAATTGCTATCGACTTGAAACTTTCCAAAACAACTGAAAACACATGTGATTCTACATTTCTGCAAAAATTAGAAATGCGTTGTTTCTAAATTTTTGAATATTTCAATGTGAATGCAGATAACATTTAGGAAAAAATTTCAATAAATTCGTCGAGCGAAAAAAAAAATAAAAATAATTGCCATCCACTTAAAACTTCGCAAAATCACTCAATATTAATTCAAGAGTGATTTCGTAGAAAATTCAAATACATTCCGTCGATTGCTTTTGCGATTTTTCGTGTAAATTTATGAAAAATTATAATCATTTTTTGTTGACGCGAAAAAAATATAAAAACAGCTGTAAAATACTTGAAACTTTCTAAATTTACTCAAAATATAATAATCTTAATAACCCTCCAAAAACTCAAAAAAACTCCACCGAGAACAGCTTTAGATTTTTTAATTTGCACGAGTGAAAAACAATTATAAAAACAACTGCAACGCACTTGAATTTTTCCAAATGTACTCAAAATACCATAATCAATTAACAATACTCCAAAAGACTAAAAAAACCCCATCACTGGTTTTCAAGATTTTAAGTTTCACTTCTTCCGAGTGAAAAAAAAACATAAAAACGAGTGCAACATACTTGAAACACTCCAAATTTACTCAAAATACATTGTTCATAATAAGCCTCTAGAAGGACCCATAATATCCCATCACAAGTTTTTAAGATAACCGACCGAGAACAGCCCTTAAGATTTTTCTTCTTCGGATTGAAAAAAATAATACGAAAACAACTGTAACACACAAATGATTCTTTGGTCAGATTTCGAGAAATTACTTGATAAGTTCTTCGTGTTCATTATTGTATTTGTTTAGATTGTCTGGTCGTGGCGAAAGTATAGTCTGCTACTCGGTAAGAATGGAAATTCGCGCTTTCCATCCAACCATTCCACCCGAATCGAATTTCCGTTCTAACATTTTACAAAAGTAAACTATTCCGTAACATTAAACATAACACTCATCGATGATATTATCAATCGCAACCGATTTTAAAAGAATATGAGTAGTCAGCGTGTTGTTCACAAGAGTCCGGTCAACACTTTTAATATTGTCATATTGCAAATGGTGATTTGGTGATTTCTAGCTGAAAATTCCATATGCGATACAGATTTTTTTGTTTGCAGATTTTACAAATGGGCTTACCTGTTACGATCTGAGCAATTTGTGACACTGAGGTGGATCGGAGAACAATGATCTAAATGTATAATTACGTGAAGTAGAAATTAGTCCAAGAAGTAAGTTATAAGAGGAGAGAGTCAAAAACGGGAAGGAAAGTCTTATTAGCTGAGTTAATTATGAAGGTAGTTATACAGCAGTAGCAGTGATGACAAGTATAGGATATATAAATGTATCAAGTGTTCATGTGGAAGCTTCACATAACGTGACACTATTTCAGAACGCACACTACGTTTTTCAAAAAAAAAACAATCACACGCCCAGGGCCTATAGTAAATAAGTAAATAAGAATCCACGCTCCATTCCTAATTGACCACCGCAGAGTGATTATTTCTGCCATTTACATGCAATGTATAAATTGGCTGAAATCCACGTTACGAACATGTTGGGGGCATATTTAATTCAGGAAACGCGGAAGCAGTACGGACACAGCCATTTTATCTTTCATGCACCATACATATTTTTTCATAGCTGCCTTATATTATTTATAATTCACAATACATTACATTCGTGTATTTTTTGTTGCCGGTGGAACTCGATGGTATTTCCGGTTTATTTGCATGCAAAGTGGCAGAATGCAACAGGAACGCCACGTATGAGTACGGCGGCCATTACATATTTATTTATTGTAAACCATAAATGTGGGGTTGAGCGACTGTGGGATGTGGGATGTGGATGAGCACAGACCATGAACTCCTAGTCTAAATCCCTTAACGCCGTTTCGTGTTTACATATGTAAACGTTTATTCATGGACCTTCACGTCGGCTGAGAGAATAACTGAAAATACGAGTTTTTTATTCATGCCGCCGGCTTATTTCTATTTCTAGGATTATTGCCTTCCTCCGGATATCAATTTATACCTGGAAACAAACAGATACATTTATTTTGAAGCGCGGAGCTCGATACTTTTAATTTAGAACAGGAAACAATCAAATTGTATCACTCGTGAGTACACAATAATATTTTTACTCCACTAACAATATATTGTATTTTTATTAAATTCCCACGGTTATATCTCCAATTATTTTCAGAAATATTACAATGGAGCAAAATGTATATTTCAAACATTGCAGTTTATTGATTTCAAAGTTTTCAGTTCAGTGATAAACATTCGTTCTATTTCATTCTCATTTAATGGAGTGCATTAAAATAGGAAAATTATAATGTTGTTAATCGATGATGATTAATGCTGTAAAATACATCTACAGGGTGTCCCATTTGAAATTGTCACCCCAAATATTTCGAAACCTGAGCAATATGGCAAAAAATGTTTCAGATGAAAGTTATGGTGACCTTGAAAATGACGTTAGGGTCAATTTTCAAGGTCAAACGAAGATCAACTTTGATTTTTCAAATGCAACCTTCTATTTTTTATTAAAGGATCGTAGTCTACGGAAAATACTCGAGTTAAAATTTTTAAAAAAATATATAAAACGTGTCTACTAAATTCTACAAAAATTAAATTAGATTTGCAAATCATCGTTTTATTAAACTAAATGGAGATTTTGAAAATTCACCAATTATTTCGTAAATTGTGAATTTTTGAAAATTTTATATCTCGAATTGTGTAATACTCGAGTTAAAAATTAAAAAAAAAAATATAAAACATGTCTACTAAATTCTACAAAAATTAAATTAGATTTGCAAATCATCGTTTTATTAAACTAAATGGAGATTTTGAAAAGTCACCAATTATTTCGTAAATTGTGAATTTTTGAAAATTTTATATCTCGAATTGTGTAATACTTGAGTTAAAAATTAAAAAAATATATAAAACGTGTCTACTAAATTCTACAAAAATTCAATTAGATTTGCAAATCATCGTTTTATTAAACTAAATAGAGTTTTTGAAAATCCACCAATTATTTCGTGAGTATTGAATTTTTGAACATTTTAATTTTCGAATTGTGTAATACTTGAGCAAAAAAATAAAAGAAAATATAAAACGTGTCTACTAAATTCTACAAAAATTCAATTAAATTTGCAAATCATCGTTATATCAAACTTAATGGAGATTTTGAAAATACCTCAATTATTTTGTGAATTGTGAATTTTTGAAAATTTTAAATCTCGTATTATGTAATACTCTAGTTAACATTTTTTTAAAAAATATATAAAACGTGTTTACTAAATTCTACAAAAATTCAATTAAATTTGCAAATCATCGTTTTATCAAACTAAATAGAGTTTTTGAAAACCTACCAATTAGTTCGTGAGTATTGAATTTTTGAAAATTTTAGTTTTCGAATTGTGTAATACTTGAGCAAAAAAATAAAAGAAAATATAAAACGTGTCTACTAAATTCTACAAAAATTAAATTAGATTTGCAAATCATCGTTTTATTAAACTAAATAGAGTTTTTGAAAATCCACCAATTATTTCGTGAGTATTGAATTTTTGAAAATTTTAATTTTCGAATTGTGTAATACTTGAGTAAAAAAATAAAAGAAAATATAAAACGTATCTACTAAATTCTACAAAAATTCAATTAAATTTGCAAATCATCGTTATATCAAACTTAATGGAGATTTTGAAAATACCTCAATTATTTCGTGAATTGTGAATTTTTGAAAATTTTAAATCTCGTATTGTGTAATACTCTAGTTAAAATGTTTTTTAAAAATATATAAAACGTGTTTACTAAATTCTACAAAAATTAAATTAGATTTGCAAATCATCGTTTAATGAAACCAAATCGAGTTTTTGAAAATCCACCAATTATTTCGTGAGTACTGAATTTTTGAAAATTTTAGTTTTTGAATTGTGTAATACTTGAGCAAAAAAGTAAAAGAAAATATAAAACGTGTCTACTAAATTCTACAAAAATTAAATTAGATTTGCAAATCACCGTTTTATTAAACTAAATAGAGTTTTTGAAAATCCACTAATTATTTCGTGAGTATTGAATTTTTGAAAATTTTAGTTTTCGAATTGTGTAATACTTGAGCAAAAAAATAAAAGAAAATATAAAACGTGTCGACGAAATTCTACAAAAATTCAATTAGATTTGCAAATCATTGTTTTATCAAACTAAATGGAGTTTTTGAAAATTCACTACATATTTCGTGAGTGTTGAATTTTTGAAAATTTTAATTTTGGAATTGTGTAATACTTGTGCAAAAAAATAAAAGAAAATATAAAACATGTCTACTAAATTCTACAAAAACTAAATTAGATTTTAAAATCATCGTTTTATCAAACTAAGCAGGGGCGGCTCGTTATATAGAGCCAAAGAACCATGGCACTACCTTTAGACACTTTTTCGCCAGTTACTTTGGTCTAGGAAGATAAAGCGTTATTTCTTTCTTCAAAAAGGAGGGGCGGGGTACATTTATAAATGGCTCTACCATCAACATGTTCCACGAGCCGCCACTGTTGAAAGATATTGAATTCTTCGTTATCTTCAATACGTTTTCAGACAAACAGTGTCTAAATGAGAAGATCGTTTCGATAATTGGACTGAAGACGTTTTAGGGAAAAAGTATTTCTTTGTAATAGTGCTTGAGGCATGAAATGAAACATCAACTTCAAATGAATTAACACCTTACGTGTTCATCTTGTCCTTCCGTTCCCTTTTCAGGCTTATTCTGTCGTTTGTTTTGTACCGATTCTTGTCCTTTTCAAACTTTGGCTGTCCTTTATTGCCTTTTCTTATTTTTCCTGTCGTTTCCTGACATTTTTTCGTTTTGTATATTCATACGGATATGGTCTGTATATCGGCACTTGATACACTTTCGCTATAATTTGATGTGAAGATCTAGAATTTCCTATCTGAAATTGCTAAATTAGAATCAGCTGCTAAACTCTTTCGATTAATCAGAGACATGCGCGTTTAAATTCATAGCCAACTGCGATGAATTTCTTTTTGAAACACATCATGTACTATAATACTTTCATTAATATTATATTACCCCTTTATATTCCGCTTTTATAATGATATCAACAAAAAAAAAACATAAAAAGCAGTTTGGGAAAAATTTAATACTTTACAGCGAGATAACGTAACTCTGCTAAGCCTTAATATTACAAATGAGACATTTTATTTCGCGCCCCAGTTTTTATGCGACATCACATTTTTACATGTTTTATTTCCTCCCAATTTTCGCTATGAACTTAATAATACCTCTACGATTTACTTCCGGCAGTATTTGTTCGGTAATAAAAACCGAGAGGGATTTAAAAGGCCGCACTTTCCTCTGCGATAACGTTTCCTTTTTTTCTTGTATATGTTTACGATTATATTTATACGAAGCGTTTTCCCGGCGTATGCACGTTGTCGAGCGATATGGTATTTTCATAAAATCGAATTGAAAAATTCCTGAAGGAATCAAGGTGTATATTTTTGAGTCATCGCGCACACGCTAAATGGTGCAAGAAGACATTGCTTTGATGGAGGGCGTTTGCTGTATGAAAGGGTTTTATGTTGATATACCTGAAAATGTATCTGCGAAAAATTGTGTATATAAAATTTAATGCATGCTTGTACGGTTCCGCTGCGAGCGGATGTAGCAGGTGCAGGTGTCTTTATAGCAGATATTTTTATTTTTAATTATATGAATTAAATTTTACAGATTATTATAATCATGTAAGGATCAAACTATTGCAGCACGTACGTACTGTTCTATTCAATAAAAAAAATAACAAAACGTACACTTACTGGTTTACACTGTAAATGTGACTTATAAACCTGTCACTGTCAACGGTACAACTAATTGAGGAGCCTGGAAGTAAAAAAGGATTTAAGTGCACTTTTTCAAAAAATGCAGTATACTGCACCTAAAAGGTATCTCTAGCATATTCTTATGCAAAATATGATTTTAAACCATAACCTGAAATTTTCATTATCAAACGAAATAAGTAACATTCGGAGAATCAAAACATAAAACTTGCACTTAAACCGTTTTGCTTCTAAACCTTTAAATTATGTTATTTTATTAATTAACAATGCTTGGTTATGTATCTGAAGTAGAGATGGGAAAAACGGTTCACTGTCGGATACGGTTCCGAACCGGTTCACTCCAGTGAATGAACCGGTTCGGTTCCTTGAAGCGGTTCGCGGGTATTTTCCACAGTTATATACCAAATTGTCGGAAATGAGTTCCAGGCTTCCAATTAATTAAAAAATATATAATAGGGGCATTCATTGTGTAGCCACAACTGCTATATATAAGTTAGCCATAAAAATTCCAGCCATAGATTTCTCGGCGAATCTACCAAAATGGAGTGCGATTTCTAAATTTTATTTATGCCGTCCGTTTCTGCGGATGTGTTTAGTAAACACAAACTGCCAAAAAGTCACGAAAATTAAAAAAAAAACATCCAACAGCTCATTAATCCACGGGTGGTGTTTAAAAAAATCGTAACTCAAAAAGAGCATTGTAAAAAAATATGTTATTTTGTCAATGCCTTCCTGCAATTACAGTTAACAATTACAAGCTGTGACGATTTTTTCTTATATTTATTATTCAACATTTAACGGAAATCCGTAGCTGGCCTCTAAAATAAAGGCATTGAAAAAAATAATGTCGAAATTTGACTTAGAGTTAATAAACATCAAGAAAAACGACTGATTTTGTAATTTCTGTAATTTGTAACAATGTCAAATTTAATTCAAGTTAAAAGACTTAATGAGGAATTAATGTCAAAATTTAACCCAACGTCAACAAGCGTTAAGAAACAAATACTAATTTTGACTTAAAGCCATAAGTCTCTAGAAAAAATGACAAATTGAATTCAAGTTAAAAAAACCTTATGACAAATTAATGACAAGCGTTAAAGGATAGACTAATTCTGACTTAAACTCGTTAAGCCTCTAGAAGGGTAGAGTTAAAAAACGTTATGTCCAAATTAATGTCGAAATATGACTTAAAGTGGATAAGCATAAAAAAAGACTAATTTTGACTTTAAAGGCGTTAAGTCTCTAAAAAAAACGTCAAATTTGGGTAAAGTTAAGAGATTTTATGTCAAAATTACTGTCAAAATTTGACTTTAACTTAAGAAGCGTTAAGTAAGCAAGACTAATTTTGTCTTAAACCCTTAAGCTTCTAGAGAAAATGTCAAATTTGGGTAGAATTAAGAAACGTTATGTGCAAATTAATGTCGAAATTTGACTTAGTCAACAAACTTCAAGAAAATCGACTAATTTTGACTTTAGACGTTAAGTTTCTAGAAACAATGTAAAATTTGATTCAAATGAAAAGACTTACTATGAGTAATTAATGTTGAAATTTGACTTAACGTCAACAAGCGTTAAGAAAGAAATACTAATTTTGACTTTAAAGGCGTTAAGCCTCTAAAAAAAAAACGTAATAATAAGTCATAAAAATGGCAAATTGAATTCAAGTTAAAAAACCTTATGACAAATTAATGACAAGCGTTAAAGGATAAACTAATTTTGAATTAAACTGGGTAAGCTTTTAGAAAAATGTCAAATTTGGGTCGAATTAACAGACTTTATGTGCAAATTAATGTCAAAATTTGACTTAAAGTCGACAAGCGTCAAAAAAAACTAATTTTGACTTTAAAGGCGTTAAGTCTCTAAAAAACGTCATATTTGGGTAAAGTTAAGAGACTTTATGTTCAAATTACTGTCGAACTGACCAATTTTGTCTTAAACCCTTAAGCTTCTAGAAAAAATGTCAAATTTGGGTAGAATTAAGAGACGTTATGTGCAAATTAATGTCGAACTTTGACTGAGTCAACAAACTTCAAGAAAAACGACTAATTTTGACTCAAAGTCGTTAAGTTTCTAGAAACAAAGTAAAATTTGATTCAAATGAAAAGACTTTATGAGTAATTAATGTCGAAATTTGACTTAACGTCAACAAGCGTTAAGAAAAAATTAATCATTTTGACTTAAAGCCAGCCTCTAGAAAAAAATGACAAATTTAATTCAAGTTAAAAACCTTATGACAAATTAAAGTGTCAAAATATAAACTAATCTTGACTTAAACTCGTTAAGCATCTAGAAAAATGTCTAATTTTGGGTAGAGTTAAGAGACTTTATGTGCAAATTAATGTCAAAATTTAATTTAAAGTCGATAAGCGTCATAAAAGCCTAATTTTGACTTTAAAGGCGTTAAGCCTCTAAAAAAAACGTCAAATTTGGGTAAAGTTAAGAGACTTTATGTCCAAATTACTGTCAAAATTTGACTTAAAGTTGAGAAGCGTTAAGACTAATTTTGACTTAAACCCTTAAGCTTCTAGAAAAAATGTCAAATTTGGGTAGAATTAAGAGACGTTATGTTCAAATTAATGTCGAAATTTGACCTAGTCAACAAACTTAAAAAACGACTAATTTTGACTTAAAGTCGTTAAGTTTCTAGAAACAATGTAAAATTTGATTGAAATGAAAAGACTTTATGAGTAATTAATGTCGAAATTTGACTTAACGTCAACAAGCGTTAAGAAAAAAATACTCATTTTGACTTAAAGCCAGCCTCTAGAAAAAATGACAAATTTAATTCAAGTTAAAAAACCTCATGACAAATTAATGACAAGTGTCAAAATATAAACTAATTTTGACTTAAACTCGTTAAGCATCTAGAAAAATGTCAAATTTTGGGTGGAGTTAAGAGACTTTATGTGCAAATTAATGTCAAAATTTGACTTAAAGTCGATAAGCGTCAAAAAAGGCGTTAAGCCTCTAAAAAAAACGTAAAATTTGGGTAAATTTAAGAGATTTTATGTCCAAATTACCGTCGAAATTTGACTTTAAGTTGAGAAGCGTTAAGAAAGCAAGACTAATTTTGTGTTAAACCCTTAAGCTTCTAGAAAAAATGTTAAATTTGGGTAGAATTAAGAGACGTTATGTGCAAATTAATGTCGAAATTTGACTAATTTTGACTTAAAGTCGTTAAGTTTCTAGAAACAATGTAAAATTTGATTCAAATTAAAAGACTTTATGAGTAACTAATGTTGAATTTTGACTTAACGTCAACAAGCGTTAAGAAAAAATTACTCATTTTGACGTAAAGCCAGCCTCTAGAAAAAATGACAAATTTAATTCAAGTTAAGAAACCTTATGACAAATTAAAGTGTCAAAATATAAACTAATTTTGACTTAAACTCGTTAAGAATCTAGAAAAATGTCAAATTTTGGGTGGAGTTAAGAGACATTATGTGCAAATTAATGTCAAAATTTAACGATAAGCGTCAAAAAATACTAATTTTGACTTTAAATGCGTTAAGCCTTTCTCATATATTCCGACTACTTTTCGTCTTTGTTATTTGTGTTTAATAAATCTGCAATAAGTGAAGTTGTCTCAAGTTATTTTTTTAAGCTTCAAGAAAAAATTTCAAATTTAATTAAAATTAAGAGATTTTATGTCCAAATTACTGTCGAAATTTGACTTAAAGTTGAGAAGCGTTAAGAAAGCAAGACTAATTTTGACTTAAGCCCTTAAGCCTCTAGAAAAAATGGGTAGAATTAACAAACTTTATGTGGAAATTAATGTCGAAATTTGACTTAGTCAATAAACATCAAGAAAAACGAATAATCTTGACTTAAAGTCGTTGAGTTTCTAGAAGTTTCTTCAAAGTTAAACGACTTTATGTTCAAATTATTGTATAAATTTGACTTTTAAAGTCAACAAGCGTTAAGAAAAAAGACAAATTTTGATTTAAAGCCATTAAACCTTTGAAAAAGTGTCAAATTTAATTAAAGTTAAAAGACATTATGCCCAAATCAATGTGTAAATTTGACTTAAAGTCAGCAAGCGTCTAGAGAAAAGTCTAATTTTGACTTAAAGTCGTTAAAAGTCGTTAAGCTTCTAGAAAATATGCCAAATTGAATTAAAGTTACAAGACTTTACGTTCAAACGTTAAAAGACTTTATGTCCAAATCAATGTGTAAATTTGACTTAAAGTCAGCAAGCGTCAAGAGCAAAGTCTAATTTTGACATAAAGTCGTTAGGCTTCTGGAAAATATGCCAAATTGAATTAAAGTTACAAGACTTTATGTTCAAACTAATGTCGAAATTTGACTTGAAATCGCCAAAGTAAAAAAAAACGACTAATCTTGACTTATAGTCGTTGAGTTTCTAGAAGTTTCTCTAAAGTTAAACGACTTTATGTTCAAATTATTGTATAAATTTGACTTAAAGTCAACAAGCGTTAAGAAAAAAAAGACTAATTTTGATTTAAAGCCATTAAGCCTCTAAAAAAAATGTCAAATTTAATTAAAGTTAAAAGACTTTATGTCCAAATCAATGTGTAAATTCGACTTAAAGTCAGCAAGCGTCAGGAGAAAAGTCTAATTTTGACTTAAAGTCGTTAAGCTTCTAGAAAATATGCCAAATTGAATTAAAGTTACAAGACTCCATGTTCAAACTAATGTCGAAATGTAACTTGAAATCGTCAAACGTCAAAAAAACGACTAATCTTGACTTATAGTCGTTGAGTTTCTAGAAGTTTCTCAAAAATTCAACGACTTTATGTTCAAATTATTGTATAAATTTGACTTAAAGTCAACAAGACTTAAGATAAAAGACTAATTTTGATTTAAAGCCATTAAGCCTTTAAAAAAAGTGTCAACTTTAATTAAAGTTAAAAGACTCTGTGTCCAAATCAATGTGTAAATTTGACTTAAAGTCAGCAAGCGTCAAGAGCAAAGTCTAATTTTGACTTAAAGTCGTTAAGCTTCTAGAAAATATGCCAAATTGAATTAAAGTTATAAGACTTTATGTTCAAACTAATGTCGAAGTTTGACTTGAAATCGTCAAACGTTAAAAAAAACGACTAATTTTGACTTAAAGTCGTTAAGTATCTAAAAACAATGTCAAATTTAATTAAAGTTAGAAGACTTTATGGCTAATAATAATAATAATAATAATAATAATAATAATAATAATAAATAGTCTTTATTAAACAATTTAAAAGTAATACAAATATGTTTATCATGACAGGGTATGTCATGATAAACAGGGTTTATCATGAATGTCAAAATTTGACTTAGTGACAACATAAAAAAAAAAAAAATTGACTTAAAGCCGTTAAGACCCTGGAAAAAATATTGCATTTGATTAAACGTTACCACATTTTCCTTTAAAATTCAAAATTTAGTTCTGGACTAAAAGAAATTCACTAGACCCGCATGAAGTTTCCGCGGATAACTTCAAGCGGTTCTCAACGGGAACGCCACCTGCACGAACTTCATGAAGTTACCGCGGAAACTCCGTGCGTTTCGAGGCGTGGACCTCTTGAAGTTATCTACGGAAACATCATGCGGTTCATACCAGGAACCGCATGAAGCTCGTGCAGATAGTGGAGTCAACCCCATGACATTTTCGCAGTTAACTTCTCTTGGAACCGCATGAAGTTTCCGCAGGTGACTACATGCGTCTACAGGTAGGGGTACGCGTCCGGTTTTCGCGCTTGAAGAAAAAAACAATTATATATTAAAGAGCAAAGGAACCTCGGTTCCCTTTGTGCGAACCGGTTCCTGAGCGCTCTTTGCTAAGAACCGGTTCGTTGAACCGGTTCCTGAACTCTCTGCTCACCTCTAATCTGTAGTGACAAAAGCTCGTATTGCGACGAAACTAGAGCATGGTTGGTCAATTCGAATAGTTGTTATTTTTATGATTATTTTTCAAACAATTTCAGTTAGAAAAAGCCCGGATCACATTAGCGAAAAAGTCCTTGACACCTAGTAAGTTCTTTATAAAATAATTCAGCCTTTTTTTGTTAGATTCATTTTTTGTTGTAGAACGTTTCTACAACGAGTGAGAAAATTGTCAATTTCCATGACAGACTCTTTAAAGTCAAAACTAAGGACATGAAGACTCTCGAAAAATAATCTTAAATCGCTCACTTTTAGAGCTGGGGCCCCGCGAATAGTTAGTAGTATGATTGCAAAAATAATTTTTCAAAAAATTTCAGTTAGAAAAAGCCCGGATTACATTAGCGAAAAAGTCCTTGGCACCTGATAAGTTCTTTATAAAATAAGTCAGCCTTTATGTATTTTTGTTAGACTCTTTTTTTGTTGTAGGAGAACGTGTAATAGTATATTCTCCAACGAGTGAGAAAATTGTCAATTTCCATGACGATAAAATTTGGAATAAATTTCTTACCATTTTCTCGCCATTTCTCAGGAATTCACCACTATTATAGAATTAATAATAATTGTAAAATTGCTGTGTTTATATCCTTTTTATTATCAACATTAACCGTACCGTAATTAGCGATAGTACAGGGTGACAATTTTACATCTACACGTTTAAGTTTAAGTTTTCATTCTCCATTGCATTTCTAAAACCTACCCATATTTATTTTTTATTGTTTTAAGAACGATTTTGTTAAAAGCAGTCATTAATTCTATTCTATCTTATTAAACGCATATTTGTCTTTTAATTTATCACAATGTATAAAGGCATAATACAATGCTCCAATTAATAATAAATTCCCTAAGTAACGCCGTGAAAATCGATAATTAATTAATATCCGCAGCTTGCGACTCCTGAGGCAGAATAGGAAATATTATTAATGATCACTTGACGCTTTAAAAATGCAAATATCTCGTCGTAATTGGCAATGCCCGTCTTTGAAGTTGCGAGAGTTTAGGGCGCTTGTTGACGTTTAGGGTGGGCGTTGATAATAATTCAGAGTAATTTGCATATTATACCCGAAGTGAAAATATTAATTTGTTACGATGGGGCTATTTATAACAATTTATAAAATAAACATGTCTGAGTTATCGCGAAGTTCATAAATATTCATCCGAGTAAACTGCAACGGAGAATTTTTACCTTATTATTTATTTAAATAAACGTATATTGGTGATGACAAAGGCGAGCCCTCGGGACGTTCTGATTAATTTATACGATCTTCTACTTCATTAATTTATATCGAATATTATTAATTCATAAATTACGCTATTCATAAATAAATAAATATTATATTGTATCTAACCATTGTTCCTAAAAGATCTCGGTAGATGGCATATCGTGTAAATTGAGAACAATAAATTGTATTAATACATATTACTAATATGATTGTAATATTATATTTTACTAAAATTAGAATTCAATTTTACCAAAACTAGCGCTAAAATAATTTTATAATTTTTTCACGAAAATGTTATAATGTGCGCATTATTTAATTCTACGGGCAGCACTAATGGGGTACATTTAACACTCATTTTCTTAAACACGCATTTGAGTGTTTTATATCGTTATTAAACACGCTAATTCGGGCTTTAATTTACAGAACGCGATTTATGATAATATTTTGTATACCCTGTTTAATACTGATTTTAGTTTTTTTTTCAATTGTAATTGTAATTACAACTTTAATTTCGATTTTGATTTTGTTTTTTATTTTTAATAATATATTAATAATATTTCGTTATATGATTTCTATCAGTTAATGCCATATCTGTGATTTTTTCATCTCCCAATGTTTGGTGCCTCATCTTCAAAAATTCGAATAACTAAAATGTTTATTTTGATATTTTTTTAATCTATTTATCAACAATTAAACAGTAATTTTATATAAAATTATTGGTAATATTTTAGTAGTATTTTTCTTTTGAGTTTCGTATAAATATGTTACCCCATTTTTGCCAAGATATGACCTTGAAACCCTTGAAAAATAAGATTTTATTTTTTTAATCACTCAAAATTATTATAATAATCTGAAAAATTCACATATATTTTTTATCCAAATAAAAGTTTAATTAGGGTATTTTTTTTTTTTTAATTTAACAATTTTTTTTTCGCCCTTTCTAACCTTGAAAAAATTTACTTAATTTGGTGTTTGGGATAAAAATATTTATGATTTTTTTTCAGATTTTTATAGTGGTTAAAAACAAAAACCCATTTTTCGAGGGTTTCATGGTCATATCTTGACAAAAAATTGGGTTGTGTATACGAAACTAATAAAATTAATACTGAAATACTAATAATCATTTCACATAAATTATCAACTGTTGATAAATATATAAAAAATATCGTAAAAATATTAGTTATTCGAATTTTTGAAGTTGTCGCACCAAACGTTGAAAGATGAAAAAATCACATAGATGGTATTTATTGATAGCAATCATATATGACGAAATAAAATTTTAAATTACACTTTTTCAAAACTTTTAAGCATTTTTTTCGGGCCAATTTTTTAGTACTCTTAAAACTCTTTGGCATTTTTTCAAGACAATTTTTTCTAGTACTCTTTTTGGCATTTTTTTCAGTTCACTTTTTCAAGACATTTTAGCATTTTTTCGGACATTTTTTTAGTACTCTTTGGCATTTTTTCCAATACAATTTTTTCCAGTACTCTTGGCATTTTGTTTAGGACAATTTTTTCCAGTACTCTTTTTGGCATTTTTTTTAGTTCACTTTTTCAAGACTTTTTAGCATTTTTTTGGGGACAATTTTTTCCAGTACTCTTTTTGGCTTTTTATTCAGGACAATTTTTTCCAGTACTCTTTTTGGCATTTTTTCAATTCATTTTTTTTTTTGGACTCTTGAGACTCTTTGTCATTTTTTTCAAGACAATTTTTTCCAGTATTTTTTTTTGGCATTTTGTTCAAGACAATTTTTTCCAGTACTCTTTTTGGCATTTTTTTAGTTCACTTTTTCAAGACTTTTTAGCATTTTTGAGGGACAATTTTTTTAAGTATTCTTAAAAACAATTTTTTTCAGTGCTCAATTGGCATTTTATTCAGGACAATTTTTTCAGTACTCTTTTTCAAGACTATTATGGCATTTTTTTTTCAAGACAATTTTCTTCAGTATTCTTTTCCAAAACTCTTTTTGGCATTTTTTTTCAAGACAATCTTTTTAGTACTCTTTCTCAAGACAAAATCGTTACTTCTATAGCAGGTTTTCTATAGCATAACATAATTCAAAAATTATATAATTACGTAACACCAAGAATAAGAGTCTCTTTTAACCAAGTTATTTTAAATTGTTTCGTGAATACATGTCAGAATTTAACTTTATGTATTTTATAGCTGACGTGTCCAATATTGTAAAGGCAATATAATGATCTAATAAAATTGTATTTTATTATATTCTATTTTTAACCACTTCGCACCCACGCTGCTTTGATTTATTCCCAGGTTTGATTAGAAATTACTTCTTTGTTGTTGTTAACTTTTTCTACGAAATATGATTGCACTGTCACAAACTTTCCCATTTATGCAAAAAAATATGAAAAATATTCCATAGATAGCGTTAAAGAAGTAATTTTTTTTGTACAATGTTTTTGTTTTCATTTTTCGCTTGTTGCCACATGTGGCGAACCTGGGCGTGAAGAGGTTAAGACTCTTTTAGGCATTTTTTTAGACAATTTTTTCCGGTACTCCTTTTGGCATTTATTTTCAGTACTGTTTCAAGATTACTTTTGACAATTTTTTTTCAGTACAATTTTTTTAGTACTCTTTTCAGTATTTTTTTTAGACAATTTTTACAGTACTCTTTTTGGCATTTTTTTTCTGGACAATTTTTTCTAGTACTCTTTTTCAAGACTACTTTTGGCATTTTTTTTCAAGACAATTTTTTTCAGTACTTTTTTCAAAATCCTTTTTGGCATTTTTACTTTCTCCGTTATGAAGTACGAGAAAGTATTGTGATCGTGAAAATTTTTTCAAAATTTTAACAATTTCTGGAAACAAAAATTTCTGGAAACAAAAATTGTGGTGTGTGTGTGTCTGTCTGCATGTGTCTGTCTGTCTGTGCGCGCTGTATCTCAAAAACTAATGGAGCAATTGATATGAAACTTTAAACATAAGTCTTATTTGAGAATCTGAATAACTGAAAAGCTTTTGGTAAAATTTCATACACCCAAAGTGGGTTTAACTGTTTTTCGTTTTTTCCCAATATTTTTTTAAATATGAAAAATGTCACAAAATCATTTAAACAAATATTGAAGACAACAAATAAATTAACATCTTTTGTTGGAAAATATTTTTCATAAAATCATTGTTATTCGAGAAAAAAATTTATTAATTTGTTTTTCATTTTAGGTTTATAATTATGAAACGATAATAGTTACAGTAAATTTATGAATAATAAAATGAACAACTTATAAAGAATAAGTTTTTTTCGAAATCTCGTTGGTTTTTAAGTAAACTGAGTTTTTGAATTTGAAGTATAATTTTTCCATCTTTCATAACTTTGAGGTTTCTAACGTCAGTTTCATCCAAGTCGACAAAACGCTCGATGCACATTTAAATTCAAAATAAACCATAAAAGCGTAAATATAAATTATACTACCAAGTCGGAGAAAGTAACATGATGGCCACATCCCACATCACTATTTTTTTTCAGGACAATTTTTTCAGTACTCTTTTTCAAGACTCTTTTTGGTATTTTTTTTCAAGACAATATTTTCCAGTACTCTTTTTGGCATTTTTTCGGGACAATTTTTTTCAGTACTCTTTTTCAAGAGTACTTTTGGCATTTTTGTGGGAAAATTTTCTTTTTTTTATTTTCAAACATTTTTTTAACTCGAAATAACGTTCAATGACCTTGAAAAAATTCACCTAATTTGGTATTTTGGTCAATAATATATGTGATTTTTTCAGATTTTTAAAATAATTTTTAGCGTGGCGGCATTTTTTTTTGACTTTAAAAAATATTTCAAAGAGACTCTTGGTCTTATTTTTTGTAATTTTTGAGTTTAACCCCTAAATTTTTACCACCCCCTTCGGTTAAAAACGGTTAATTTCGACAAATGCAGGCCTATCGCTTTGGTTTTTTCAACAGACACTCTTCTCCCCCCCTCTGACGCATTCCCAACAAGTTTCACCGGCATGGACGACGGCGCAGCGCAGCGGTTACTTTGGTCAATTTCAATAGGCCACGCACAGACGACGGCGCAGCTGAGCGGAGCCGTCGTTCGTCACCGGTTACTTTGGTCAATTTTATTAGGCCACGCATGAACGCGGTGCAGCGCAGCTAAACCGTCGTTCGTCACCGGTTACTTTGGTCAATTTTAATGGGACACGCATAGACGACGGCGCAGCGCAGCGGAGCCGTCGTTCGTCACCGGTTACTTTGGTAAATTTTAATAGGCCACGCATGGACGACGGCACAGCGCAGCGGAGCCGTCGTTCGTCACCGGTTACTGCTTAATTTTAATAGGCTACGCACGGACGAAGGCGCGGAGCCGTCGTCCGTCACCAATTAAAAAAATTTAAAAAAATTAAAAAAATATTTTTTTTAAATTAAATTTTTTTTTTTACCTATTGTCAACTTAAGCATAGGAAAACTAGTCTACGACTATTACGGATACGGATGCGAATAAAAGAGAGAGTAATAAAATGTTATAGTGTGTAGGTCCTTCTATGGACCTATTATACACCTCTATGTGTCAAAAGTGTTATGGTTTGATCAATGGATCTTTGCGTGTGCGTCATTACTGAAAACCGAGTTTTCTTGCCTTGGACGACATACGTACACACATGATTGCGTCTAATTCAACTTAACGTAGAGAGAGTAAACGCATGAAAATGTTGTCGGAGCTAGATTCAGCTATCTATGACGTGCACGCAAAGATCCATTGATCAAAATATACCTCTTCAGTTATCCTATTAAAAGGTTTAGGTCCTGACCAAGATTTTCTTTGTGAATTTATCATAAAGTGCACTTCAGTGTACATGTTTATGATTATTACCAAGCATAATAAATCCCGTGTGATTCATTATAAAATCGATTCACCAAAAATATAATTAGCCGAAATTACATTTTGTAATAGAGTGATAAAAACGAGTATGTTTATCACGAAAATTATGATCAAAACACACAATTCAGTCTACGTATTGAGTAATAAACTGGATACGTACATTTTTACACTACTCGCATTTGCAATCTCATAAACAGAATACGATGTGGTTACGAGCAAATTTTCAATTCCATTTATGCTTTCGCATAATGTCGCGTTTAAGTAGATCACCAGGCTACATTTCGAACGAAAATTCCGTAATGTCTTTTTCACGTGTGCAACGCGATACAATCAAATTGACATTCCTCAATCTGGCGATGATGAAATTTGCAATTTGTATGGAGTTGTCTGGGTTTTGCAGGTTAATTAAAAAATATGTACACAATGTTTCATCTTGTTACGTGATAATATTTCTCCGGCTTTAGAGGCGGTTTAATTACATTTTTTTATTGCGTTTTTAATGTAATGTTACCTTAAAATGACATTTTATGAGTATGTTTAACTAGGACGGATTCGCATCAGCTATTAAATAAAAGGTTGTAATTGTTTTGGTGGAGATAATGTTTGTTATCAAATTCTCGTTTAACCGAACTCCACTTGAATATATTTCTGAATAGATTTTTGTACACTAGAGAGTAAAAACTCATGACTGAGTTGAAAATTCAAAATGAGTCGAGTAGTCATGGTTGAAATTAGTGACTCAAAATCAGCCATGAATTTGTTTCCAAGCGTGTTTATTTAAATAATCTTATGTTTTAAATCCTATATGTAAAACAGAACTGTATTGTATTTGAGAACCACCAATACGTAATTGTTAAAATATTCGTTAAATAAATTTGGTGTGAAGCTATTAACTTTGAGTTATTAACAAGAACAAATGTCAGTTTCAAGCGCGTGAGGCACTCGCAAAGAAAACTTGAAAGTGAAAAAAAAATCAACTTCATCGATCATCCCAGATCGTTAAGGTGAACTTTTTCTTCATCAGAAGAATAAAATTGAATTTAACATTTTAAATTGAAATTTATTACTGCGGAGACAGCATTTATTTGTAGAAATATTTTCTAAACGTTGTTGAGTTATAAAGAATTGACTGTAATAAGTGTACTTAACTGAGCTTGTTATGACCAGCTTCGCGCCAGCAAGTACCATTAATTACGTTGTCAATGACAACTCAAGCCGATCACTCATCCAATTACTAACCGCGCCAAAACTTACTCCACTTTCACCACCACTTGACGCATGCCATTATTTCGCCCCCTCGCGATATGAATTAATCACGTAATTGTGATACTAATGTGTAACACTTTCCTATCGATTATAAAGGATAGACTGGGTGTCACACTGAAGCGTCAAAGTAGGCGACCTTAAATATTTAAGATAGAAAAATATTATTTATATAAAAGTTGTAGATAGTACAAGGTGCGGCAAAACAGATAGTTGGAATTTTTTTTAACCTCGATTGGAACAACTGATGGAGGATGCAGATCTGGGAAACATCTGGTTTCAGTAGGACGGGGCTACAGCCCATACTGCTCGAGTTTGAATGACGAAACTGCGACAGGTATTCCCTGGGCGCCTCGTTTCTCTGAGAGGTGATGTGGAGTGGCCCGCACGCTCACCTGATCTAAGCATTTGCGACTTCTTCCTGTGGGGCTACCTGAAGGAAAATGTTTTTAGGCATTGACCTCGCACCTTGGAAGAACTCAGGGATCGAATTCGGGAGGAAATCGCCGCTATACCCATCGAGATGTACCGAAATGCGGCCGAAAATTTTAGAAGTCGCCTTTATCAATGTATCGCTGCTGGGGGTCATCATCTTTCTGATGTCATCTTCAGGACTTATAATGTATAAAACGGCATGATGTTCCGATTAACTGCACTGTCTGTTTTGCCGCACCTTGTACAATGCTATTTCTTGCATAAAATTTTTCCCAGATTCACCATAAATAAAAACCGTATCAATTTTCTCAGCTAGAGTGTGTACCAACCATTATTAGCAAGAAAATTACAAGTAAGGTTATTTTAATAACTTCGTTATCTTGTTCAAAAACAAATGGAAACAATTATTTCATTTGTTTCCATACCAAGCTGTTACGATTATTATGAATGAGAATGAAGTGTCACATTTATTAGATTATCGATTTTGAAAATGTTTTGAGGTTGAACTGCATTATTTTGAACACCTCTTAAATTGATTTTTTTGTAATTGTTTTTGTTTTATAATAAAATAATTGTTTTTTTGCTTTTTGCCTTGAAAATTAAATATCACAAAAAGTAGGCGCCGAAGAGAAAATTGTTCTAGATAAAAGTTACATATTCTAGTTCGTAGATTCGTATGCCCTAATAAAAATTACAGGTTCCATTAAAAAAAAACAAGGTGACCTTGAAATGACCTTGGAAACCTGTGTATAGTTGATGAAAATATATAAAGGGTGGGCCAATTTTAAAAATTTAAAAAATTATGAAAAATCATTTTTTTGTATATTATCGTTTTTTTTTCGAACGAGTAAACATTCCCATTATTTATGGAACACGATTTCTTGGCTGACTTCGCAATAGCGTATCCTGTCAACCCAATTTTTCAAGACCTTCTGGCTCTATCTCACGAATGGCTTGCTCGATATTCGCCCTAAGGGCCTGGATCGTTAATGGATTGTTCGCATAACATCGGTCCTTCGCGGCACCCAAAAAAAGTTTAGCAGCGTCATATCGCAGCTCCGAGGTGGCCAATTGACATCGCCGAGATGGCTGATAACACGATGACCGAACTTAGCGTGCAAAAGATCGATTGTGACATGGGCTCATGGGCTGTGTTTCATGGCGCGCCATCCTGCAGTAACCAAGATCGTCCAAGTCCATATCTTCAATTTCCGGCAACAAAAAAATCGTTTATCATGCCTCTGTAGCGCTCAGCGTTTCCAGCAGCATTTTCAAAGAAAAATGGGCCAATGATGCCACCACTCCAAAATCTGCACCAAAGGATGCATTGGCTTCTCGAAGATCACGTAAGGCTTTTCCGATCCCCAGATGCAGCAGTTTTGCTTGTTAACATAGCCGCGGAAATTTTGGCCAAAATATCTTTTCAATTTGGGCTACACAGCATTGACTTTGCATTATTTCCCAGCGTTGTTCGAGTGTAAAGCGATTCATTTCGTTCTGCGGAGATATGATACTGACTTTCTGTCAAGATTTCGAGAGGAAAAGAGCCGTTTCTGTCAAAATAACGTATATTTAAAAAAAGAAACCACTATTTGGCCCACCCGTTATGCTTGCTGGATTGGCCCTTTAATGCCAAATACATTTTATTTGAAACATTTTTTTCTCCTAATTTTAGTTTCCGCACCCTGTATATTCAAACAATCCATTATATTAAACGGTATTTAATTTATTTTTATTTCAATTTATTGCGATAACGTCGAATTGCTCCTTTTAAGGACGGAACATAAATAGAAGTGACCTTTGCACTTGAATGGGCCTTAACAATAAAAGCGCTGGGGATCCATAAATGGCTCTTGGGATTAAACATTTATCATAAATAATTGCTCTTCCGTTAGATATATTTAGTAATAAATTGTAAAAGTTTCTTTAATTTCTTCTTCCGGAACGTTTAAACAAAGGACCGGAATTTATATACAGAAAATTTTTGTCGTATTTCCTGAAATTATAATAAAGTTATTATGCGAAAGTTTTTTTTTTTTTTTAATAAACATTTTAAGGAATGTTGCAAGCTTTAATAATGCAACGTAACAAAATTAAATCAAGGTTTTTATTTTTTAATTAGTATTTTGCGTCGCGGTTCTTTTTTGTTGGGGCTTTAAAAGTAAAATGTAATAATATTATTTTTAATTATTGTATAGACCTTATTACTAAAATATATATTCACATTTTAAGGCATTTATTTAAATTGGGCTATCGACCAGGAAGTCTTTTCGCTTAGTTTTTTTGTTTCTTCGAAATTGTATCTAATTGAAGGAAGAGCTATTGTAATTTTGAGAAAATCTTAATAATATCAAAAATAATTTATTATCTAGTAGTTGTATAAACGGGATGATATGAATCTTTCCCAACCACATTTTTGGAAAATATAAGTACAGAAGTGTATTTTTAGAAAAATTTTGTATTAACACACACTCGAGATCTATTTTAAGTTGTGTAAATTCCTTGTTTGAAATATGTTGTTGTTCAGATTTGAAAGATCCATGAACTGCCACAAGAACACCATCGCCACGTTTGTTTTGATACTTCATATGTATTTGTTTAATCATCCGATTAAGGATTTAAATTCCGTGCTGTGTGTATTGTGTTTACGTTTCTACAGTTGGTATCGAAACGCAAACAATGTATCATAGTGCAATACAAATTTATTGTGAATTTTTAAGTGTCGACGCTGTATTTGTTAAATGATTTTCTATCTCTAGAATCTTTTCGTTGTTACTTATTCATAGAGTGCATATTTGTATTAAGTATTGCATTTACGTTTCAAATTAATATCTTCACTGTACGTCTCTGAATAGCTGTTTGTAATTCTATAATCAATCTTTATATTTAGCTCAAAATATTTTAAATATTAATCTACTAAAGATTTATATGAAAGCTGCATTATTTCATGATGAACTTAATCACTTTACTAGCAAATATATACTTTATCTTCAAGGAAAATAAAATCCTACTATATTTAAATCTCCATTTTCCACAATTTTTTTTTATGGCTCAAGAGAATTTGCCGGGATCACAATCTATTTAATCATACGTCCTCCACCCGGAGCTTTTCGGTGTGGTCAAATTTAATAATTCAATTTTTTACGACTTGAACTCTTTTCCGACGTATAAAGTATATCTTTTTTTATATTGGATTACTTCCGAGAAAAACTGTCTTCGCGTTCCCGTTTCCTGTAAAATATGCGGCGTTTCCCGCTCGCTTTTAATAAGAATTTGTTAGGTCATCACGCTAACTTGGAACTTGAAAATATGTGTTAAGACAGCACACACTCGACTTGATTGGATTAAATTGCATCGTAATAATACCATATTTTGTTTAGAACATGTATTACTACTATACACCGGGTTTCTCACTAAAACTTTTTGGCATTAAATATTTAAGATAAAAAGATATGATTGTTGTAGATAATATAATTGAAAAATATTTTTGTGTATACTGGTGCTCCATAACGGGGATGCAACACAGACTTATGTTTTTTTTTTAATAGATCACTAGGTATATTTTTCCATTTTTACTTTCTCCGTTACGAAGTACGAGAAAGTATTGTGATCGTGATTTCTTTTTCAAAAGATGCCATTTCAACAATTTCTGGAAAAAAAAATTGTGTCTGCATGCGTGTGTGTCTGTGTGTGTGTGTGTAGGTTTCCGTATATTTGTAGCGACTTGTGTGTGAATCAGCCTGAACTGTGGCAAATTCTCAAATTGTGGCAACTTGCACACGATGCCACAATTTTAAACAAATCTTAATTTTAAATAATTCTACCGATTTTTTCCCGACTGCATATATTTTTCCGACTTCACTCTAGTGCAAGAAAATAAAAATTTATGTATAATGCAGGGATAACATCGCACAAAAATTCAGCTTACTTCACAAGACGTCGATCTTTCAAAATAATTCTGGTTTTTGAATGTGCAGCAATTTTCAATCGAGTTGTAAATGTGTTTTTTTCAATGACGAATTCTCTAGTGCCAAAAAAATAAAAAATAATATAAAACGAGGGAAAAAGATTCTAAAAAAATTAGAATCACTTCAAAAGACGTCAATCATTCAAAATCATTTTGGCTTTTGAATGCCCAGCATTTATCAGTCGAGTTACGAATTTTTGAAAATGTATTTTATTTAATGACGAATTCTCTAGCGCAAAAAATAAACAATTAGTATGAAACGCTGGGATAAAATTCTACAAACATTCAGCTCACTTTACAAGACGTAGATCTTTCAAAATAATTTTGGGTTTTGAATCTGTGGCAATTTTCAGTCGAGTTATGAATTTTTTAAAACTAATTTTTTCAATGACGCACACTCGAGTGCAAAAAAAATAATATGAAACGTAGGGATAAAATCCTACAGAAATTCAGTTTACTTCACAAGACGACGATCTTTTAAAATAGTTTTGGTTTTTGAATCTGCAGCAATTTTCAGTCGAGTTATGAACTTTTGAAAATGTATTTCTTCAATGACGCACACTTGAGAGCAAAACATTAAAAATCAATATGAAACGCAGGGATAAAATTCTACAAAAATTCAGTTCACTTGACAAGACGTCGATTTCTCGAAATCATTTTGGTTTTTGAATATGTAACAATTTTTAGTCGAGTTACGAAATTTAAAATTTTTTTTTTTTTAATATCGGGAGCTCTCGGTAGCAATAATTTCAAAAATAATATAAAACGCGGGAAAAAAGTTCTTCTTCACAAGACGTCTATATTTTAAAATCATTGTCGTTTTTGAATGTGCTGCAATTTTCAGTCTAGTTATGAATTTTTGAAAATGTATTTTTTTTAATGACGCACACTTGAGAGCAAAACATTAAAAATGAATATGAAACGCAGGGATAAAATTCTACAAAAATTCAGGTCACTTGACAAGACGTGGATTTCTCGAAATCATTTTGGTTTTTGAATATGTAACAATTTTGAGTCGAGTTACGAAATTTTAAAAATTGATTTTATTTTCAATATCGAACTCTCGGGAGCAAAAAATTAAATTAAATATAAAACGCAGGAAAAAAGTTCTACAAAAATTCAAATCAATTCACAAGACGTTGATCTTTCAAAATTATTGTGGTTATTATTATTATATTATTGTGGAATATGCTGCAATTTTTAGTCGAGTTATGAATTTTTGAAAATGTATTTTCTTCAATATCGAACTCTCGAGCGCAAAAAATTAAAAATTAATATGAACCGCAGGGATAAAATTCTACAAAAATTCAGTTTACTTCACAAGACGTCGGTCTTTCAAATTATTTTAAATTTTTGAAAATGTGTTTTTTTTCAATGACGCACACTCGAGTGCAAAAAATTAAAAACTAATATGAAACAAAGGGATCAAATCCCCCTCTCCAAAAAAAATTGTTTGCTTCACAAGACGTCAATATTTCAAAATAATTTTGGTTTTTTAATGTGCAGCAATTTTCAGTCGAGTTATGAATTTTTGAAAATGATTGTTTTTAATGACAAACACTCGAAGGCAAAAAAAATACAAATTAATATCTCCATCGATTGTTGATATTTTGAAGGTACCAGAAAAATAATAATAAATTTACATATTGTAAATCAGATTTTTGCGCAGAACATGCGGCGATTGTGGGTGTTTTAACAACTCTATCTGCAGAATAAATAGACTATATTTCTACAATGAAATATTTATAATTTTAATAACGCTGCTTTGTAAAGTTAGTATTGTAACAATTTTGCTATTAAATTTTGCCATAAAATTTTGCATTTGATAAAATTTTGTGCACCGTTAATGGGAATTTTTGATAATAAATGTTCTTCGTAGTTTTTATTAAAAAAAAAAAAATTTAAAAATGAAAGTGTATAATTTTATATCTACAATTTAGAAATTACATTTTCAATGTTTGTAAATTATTTCAAAATAAACAATTTACGAAGAATAAAATTCTTTCTAAAGCTGAGCAATTTTTGAAAATAATCAATAAATATGAAAAATATCTCTAAAAGCCCTACTGTAATTAAACCGGAGTTAGTAACATGAAACACACATTTTTCATGAAACAACCATGCATTTAAAAGCCAAAGATGTTTTTTTTTGTCAATTAAGACTGCGGGAATTTTAAAATCAACTCGAATCAGTTTAATGGCGATTATCTTAAAATCCAGGGCAGGGATGTTTCCAGATTTTTTTCAAAATATTAAAGAGAAACAAATTTTGAGTAAATTTGTGAAGTTTTAAATACCCAGCAGTTGTTTCTCAATTTTTTTTTTGTCAGTTAAGACATCGTGAATTTTAAAATCAACTCGGATCGGTTTAATGGCGATTATCTTAAAATCTAGGGAAGGGCTGTTTCCAGATTTTTGCAAAATCTTAAAGAGAAACATATTTTGAGCAAATTTGTGAAGTTTTAAATATCCAGCAGTTGTTTCTCAATTATTTTTTTTGTCAGTTAAGACTGCGTGAATTTTAAAATCAACTCGGATCGGTTTAATGGCGATTATCTTAAAATCTAGGGAAGGGGTGTTTCTAGATTTTTGCAAAATCTTAAAGAGAAACAAATTTTGAGCAAATTTGTGAAGTTTTAAATACCCAGCAGTTGTTTCTCTATTTTTTTTTGGTCAGTTAAAATGAACAACTTATAAAGAATAAGTTTTTTTCGAAATCCCTTTAGTTTTTGAGTTTGCAGAATAATTCTTCCATCTTTCATAATTTTGACGTTTTAAACGTCAGTTTCATCCAAGTTTACGCAACGTTCGATGTACATTTAAAATAGGATTTAAATTGAAAATAAACCATGAAAACGTAAATATAAATGGCTATGATACCATCAAGTCGGAGAAAGTAACATGATGGCCACATCACCATTTTTATGCGTAGTTTTTAATACTGATTAAACTAACAATAATTTTTATTGGGCTAAATTTAACCGTTTCTGAGTTATTCTTGTTATTAGGGCAAAAACAAGCAATATTTGAAAGTCAGAGAAAAATTATACTCCTAATATTTAGTAATTGCTGATTTTTTAGTAATTGTAATTGCCAATTACGAAGTGACAAATAAAATGTACATTATTTACAAAAAAACTAAATCTAAATGGGGTGATTAGGGTGGTGGTTCTGGATACCGGTGGGGGCGCGTTGGGTACCCTAGCCATTTCCAAAAGGGTAATCAAAATTACGGCCGAAATCGCCATCTTGAATTTCACTTTGACTTGCGCGATCGAATCAAGTAACTTTAATTTTAAAAAAATTTCGGCATCTTTAATAATTATGTTTTTTTTTTAATAATTTCTAAACTGCTCGGTGTTTTAAGAAATGTTTAACTTAATCTGAACCAGCATACAAAACTGCACAATATTATCGATTTAACGAGATATCTATCTTTAAGAATAAAAAAGAACACAATCCTACTCTTTTGGGACACACCTGCATATTAATTTGAATGTTATGTAACTAAAAACTAATTTTATTAAACGTCGAAACTTTCATTTCAAATTACCTGAAAACAGACTACAACATAGTAACGGTGCCAGCATTATATTTATTAATTTTAATATTTAGTGCTGTTTCACTATTTTCCCATACAAATTACTCTCCTGCTTTTCGTGATTCAGCTTCTCCAATTACTAGATTTGCGCTAGTTACCTTTGTGGTTAATAAGGCTTTCAGTATGTTGAATCATGGGATTTCGTATTCTTCACATTCTATATTTACCGAACCGTCATTCCTTGCGTTTCCGCTGGGGGATATTGTTCGATTTCAATGGACGAATATTCCGTCCGTGCTAATTAGTCATTGTTGTTTATGTTGTAAAAAGAATAATTATATTTTCATATATAAAATTGTTCAACTTCGTGGTGCTAATTATACAGGGAATTTTAGCTGAAACGCTATTGTTTAAAAAAAAGTTTTTCTTAAAATTCATATCACAATGATTTCTGCAATAACTGAAAAAATCGATCAGAATTAATGTTTTTTAAAAAGGCATTCCTTGCCACGTTATTAATTAGTTACGTTTTCCTGTATTTTTTATTATCAGTTGTATTTTAAACCCGGTGTGACATCAACGCGGTGTCTCAATTTTTCGCATTGATAGCTAGCTGTATAGATCCTTAATGGCTTAACCCCCAAATGGGAACATAATTTTTGTTGGGCAAAGTGCTGCTATCTTACGAAATAAATAATTATTAAAATAAATAAAATAGATTCGAAACCTGTAAGAGAGCCTCAAAGAATGTATCTTTGAGGAAATCTATTATTTTTAAATTAAATAGTTGTACTCTAAAATGCGGCTAAATTTTGGAATTGAATTAAATTTCGTGTACATTTCGGAAGAATTGACAGTTGGCAACCCTAAGTTAAATATGTCTCAATTGATAAATAATACCACCTGAGAAGCGACAGACAAGTATAATATATTTATTCATTAAAATAAGAACGCTTGTCGCTTTGAACAAAAAGTTTATTTTAATTAAACAGTATTGGAGTTTCCAGTAAACAAAATCTTTAGTTAATTATAACAGCCCGTGTAATAATAATAACAACTTTACTTTAGCACGCTTCAATAAATACGTTAAAGTTGGAAATGTTCACGAAAGCCAACATGCACACACCCTTAAAACCAAAACAATCGGTAACGTCAGCGTGTGCAATAATTACTTCGAGAAGTATTCCGATCTAACTTTCAGATTAAATTGGTTATTATAAACTAAGATAAAGTGTTTCTATTAAAGTACATCATATATTATTTAAGTTTCTTACATCTTTGAGAGTTCATATTTGACTGAATTATAAGTTTTACCATTAACCCGCCATTGGTGACGCAAATTTAATGGTGACGCCGGGGTTTTCAACTGAAGATTTTTCGAAACGTGTTACTAATAGTTCGCGTTTTTTCTTTAATTTATGCTCTTTGACAACAAAACAAAAATATTTAATCAATTTAAGCTCTGCTATGCGACAGCTACTCGAAATTGCAACAAAAAACAATAACGGAGAATACAATTATGCGACACACCCGGTCTCACAGACCAGTAGTAGGGTTAAGAAAATATTTTATGCTTTATTAATACCAACATAACTGTTGTTAAGAAACGTTAGTTGCTGCAGAAACTAAAGAGTTGAATATGAGTTAATTTACACACAGAATTAAACTCTTATGTTTTTTTATGTAGGTGGATATTGCTACCTAGTTTCAAATAAAAATGAAGATTTATAATTACAAATTAAGAAGAATCGCACAAAATCCTTTTATTTTTGTAAGTGTAAATATTATTAAAATATTAACTTGAAAATTTGTACTTACGGGTCAATCCACAACAAATCAACCAATGATGGTCACTGACAAAATTTATTTATTTTTTATTTTTGTACCTATATTTATACTATATTCAGGGAGCTGAAAACAGATATTTATTAATTTTTCAGGTGTTCAGTTTTTTGTAACCGGCCATTTTGTATGGATTGTCAAAAATTGATATTAATTTCGCGATGTGTGGATTTCTGCGACTTATGGAGAAATTATTTTTTTCTGGGTTGACGGAGTGCCCGTAACGGTTTTTCGACTTTTGATTATGAAAGTACCTTTAATAGTGATAAGAATAAGATTTTTTTTTAGTTATGGCTGATTGCGAACTTTGTCAAAAATTGAGATGAATATCGCGAGGTGTGGATTCTGCGATTTACGGAGAAATTATTTTTTTCTGGGTTGAAGGAGTGCCCGTAACGTTGTTTTGACTTTAAATTATGAAAGTCCCTTTATTAGTGATAAGAATAAGAATTTTTATTTAGTTATGGCTGATTGCAAACTTTGTCAAAAATTGAGATTAATATCGCGAGGTGTGGATTTCTGCGATTTACGGAGAAATTATTTTTTTCTGGGTTGAAGGAGTACCTGTAACGTTTTTTTGACGTTTGATTATGAAAGTACCTATATTAATGATAAGAATAAGATTTTTTTTTAGTTATGGCTGATTGCAAATTTTGTCAAAAATTGAGATTAATATCGCGAGGTGTGGATTTCTGCGATTTACGTAGAAATTTTTTTTTCTGGGTTGAAGGAGTGCCCGTGACGTTTTTTTGACTTTTGATTATGAAAGTACCTTTATTAGTGATAAGAATAAGAATTTTTATTTAGTTATGGCTGATTGCAAACTTTGTCAAAAATTGAGATTAATATCGCGAGGTGTGGATTTCTTCGACTTACGGAGAAATTATTTTTTTCTGGGTTGAAGAAGTGCCCGTAACGTTTCTTTGACTCTTGATTATGAATGTGCATTTATTAGTGATAAGAATAATTTTTTTTTAAATTATGGCTGATCGCAAACTTTGTCAAACATTGAGATTAATATCGCGAGGTGTGGATTTCTGCGATTTACGGAGAACTTTTTTTTCTGGGTTGAAGGAGTGCCCGTAACGTTTTTTTGACTTATGATTATGAAAGTACCTTTATTATTGATTAGAATAAGAATTTTTATTTAGTTATGGCTGATTGCTAACTTTATCAAAAATTGAGATGAATATCGCGAGGTGTGGATTTCTGCGATTTACGGAGAAATTAATTTTTTACTGGGTTGAAGGAGTGCCCGTAACGTTATTTTGACTTTTGATTATGAAAGTACCTTTATTAGTGATAAGAATAAGATTTTTTTTTTAGTTATGGCTGATTGCAAACTTTGTCAAAAATTGAGCTTAATATCGCGAGGTGTGGATTTCTGCGATTTACGGAGAAATTATTTTTTTCTGGGTTGAAGGAGTGCTCGTAACGTTTTTTTGAATCTTGATTATGAAAATACCTTTATTAGTGATACGAATAAGATTTTTTTTTAAGTTATGGCTAATTGCGAACTTTGTCAAAAATTGAGATTACTATCGCGAGGTGTGGATTTCTGCGATTTACGGAGAAATTATTTTTTTCTGGGTTGAAGGAGTGCTCGTAACGTTTTTTTGAATTTTGATTATGAAAATACCTTTATTAGTGATACGAATAAGATTTTTTTTTAAGTTATGGCTGATTGCAAACTTTGTCAAAAATTGAGATTAATATCGCGAGGTGTGGATTTCTGCGATTTACGGAGAAATTTTTTTTTCTCGGTTGAAGAAGTGCCCATAATGTTTTTTTGACTTTTGATTATGAAAATACCTTTATTAGTGATACGAATAAGATTTTTTTTAAGTTATGGCTGATTGCAAACTTTGTCAAAAATTGAGATTAATATCGCGAGGTGTGGATTTCTGCGATTTACGGAGAAATTTTTTTTTCTCGGTTGAAGAAGTGCCCATAATGTTTTTTTGACTTTTGATTATGAAAGTACCTTTATTAGTGATAAGAATAAGAATTTTTATTTAGTTATGGCTAACTGCGAACTTTGTCAAAAATTGAGATTACTATCGCGAGGTGTGGATTTCTGCGATTTACGGAGAAATTATTTTTTTCTGGGTTGAAGGAGTGCCCGTAACGTTTTTTTGACTTTTGATTATGAAAGTACCTTTATTAGTGATAAGAATAATATTTTTTTTTAGTTATGGCTGATTGCAAACTTTCTCAAAAATTGAAATTAATAGCGAGGTGTGGATTTCTGCGGTTTACGGAGAATTTTTTTTTTCTGGGTTGAAGGAGTGCCTGTAACGTTTTTTTGACTTTTGATTATGAAAGTACCTATATTAGTTATAAGAATGAGATTTTTTTTTAGTTATGGCTGATTGAAAACTTTGTCAAAAATGGAGATTTATATCGCGAGGTGTGGACTTTGCGACTTACGGATTTTTTTTTTGTTGAAGGAGTGCCTTTAACGTTTTTTTGGCTCTTGCTTAATAAAGTACTTGTATTAGTGATAAGAATAAGCATTTTTATTTATTTATGGCTGATTGCAAACTTTAAAAAAACCTCTTTTGAATGAGGTGAAAATTAAGGGTTGATTCTTTTTGTGTTATTTCGATTCACTTTTCTTTTCTCAGAGATATTAATTTTTAAAATCTATTGCTGGATCTATTGCTAACTTCAACCGTTTGTATATTTTAAAATACGAACATAGTAACGCAGATAAATGCACAGGTGTGAATTTTGTTTAAGAACTGTAGTTTCCGTTAAAGTCTTAACTCAAATACCGTGTATTATTTGTGTTGTACTAAGACCGCAAAACTATATTGTCCACCACACAATGGGGACCAAGACATGAAACTTATTTCGGATTTCAAGTACAGTCTGAACACCGTAAAGTTGCAAAGATCAACAAATGGCCAGTTACAAGTTACGAACGGAGGGCGAAGGCAAAGGTCCATTTAAATTAGAAAATATACTCAAATATTGAAGGAACTCACCGACAGAAGTTTGTTGACGTACAAAAGCAAGTTTTACCGAGTTGTTTGAAATTTATAGAAATGAACTTGGCCATGCGTGAGAGAAAGAGGCATAGCAGTCATGTCTGAGATTAATTTTTATTTTTAATTGAACTGAACTGTGGCCATCATGTTACTTTCTCCGACTTGATGGCATTATAGCAATTTATATTTACGTTTTCATGGTTTATTTTCAATTGAAATCATATTTTAAATGTACATCGAGAGGATGAAACTGACGTTTAAAACGTCAAAATTATGAAAGATGGAAAAATTATACTTCAAATTCAAAAACTCAGTTTACTCAAAAACTAAAGGGATTTCGAAAAAAACGTATTCTTTATAAATTGTTCATTTTAACATTCTCTAAAATTATTATTAACATAAATTTGCTGTAACTATTATCATTTTATAATTATAAACCAAGAATTAAAAAAAAAAAAATCTCGAATAAAAATGATTTTATGAAAAATGTTTTCAAGCAAAAGATGTTCATTTCTTTGTTGTCTTCAATGTTTGTTTAAATATTTTTGTGATGTTTGCATATTTAAGAAAATATAGGCAAAAAACAAAAAACAGTTAAGGTAAACACCCACTTCCGGTGTACGAAATTTTACCAAAAGCTTTTCAGTTCTTCAGATTATCAAATAAAACGTATGTTAAAAATTTTCATATCAATTGCTTTGTTAGTTTTTGAGATACAGCGCGCACAGACATAAACACACAACACAGACAGACACACAGACACAATTATTTTTTTACTTTCTCCGTTACGAAGTACGAGAAAGTATTGTGATCGTGATTTTTTTTCAAATTTTTTTTTTACGGAAATATCCGTTTTGGGGTCCCTAGATGCCATTTCAACAATTTCTGGAAAATTTGTGTGTGCGTCTGTGTGTGTGTGTCTGTCTGTGTTTATTTGATAATCTGAAGAACTGAAAAGCTTTTGGTAAAATTTCCTACACCGGAAGTGGGTGTTTACCTTAACTGTTTTTTGTTTTTTGCCAATATTTTCTTAAATATGAAAAATATCACAAAAACATTTAAACAAATATTGAAGATAACAAAGAAATGAACATCTTTTGCTTGAAAACATATTTCATAAAATCATTTTTATTCGAGAAAATTTTATTTGTTTTTTATTTTTGGTTTATAATTATGAAACGATAATAGTTACAGCAAATTTATGTTAATAATGAACAACTTATAAAAAATAAGTTTTTTTCGAAATCGCTTTAGTTTTTGAGTAAACTGAGTTTTTGAATTTGAAATATAATTTTTCCATATTTTATAATTTTGACGTTTTGTCAGTTTTGAGTGTAATTCGGCAATTATTTCCACAGGATTTCAAAAATGTGTTTATTGTGGATGGATTTTGAAATTTTGAAACACATTCCTTGTGTGATTAATTTTTTGGAAATTTTCGAAACGCTCAATGCAATTTCCATTTTTTTTTTCAAAGAAAGTTTGAAGCGTTGCAATTCTCTTTCTGATTGTAATTCGGCAATTGTTTCCACGGGATTTCAAAAATGTGTTTATTGTGGATGGATTTTAAAATTTTGAAACACATTCCTTGTGTGATTAATTTTTTAGAAATTTTCGAATCGTTCAATGCAATTTCCAATTTTTTTAAATTTTTTTTCAAAAAAAGTTTCGAGTGTTGCAATTCTGTTTCTGGTTGTAATTTGTCAATTGTTTCCACGGGATTTTAAAAATGTGTTTATTGTGGATGGATTTTGAAATTTTGAAACAAATTCTTTACGAGATTAATTTTTTGGAAATTTTCGAAGCGTTCAATGCAATTTCCAATTTTTTTTTCAAAGGAAGTTTCGAGTGTTGCAAGTCTGTTTCTGGTTGTAAATTGTCAATTGTGTCTGCGGGATTTTAAAAATGTGTTACCTGTGGATGGATTTTGAAATTTTGAAGCAAATTCCTTGTGTGATTAATTTTTCAGAAATTTTCGAATCGATCAATGCAGTTTCCAATTTTTTTCAAAGAAAGTTTCGAGTGTTTCAATTCTGTTTCTGGTTGTAATTCGGCAATTGTTTCCACGGGATTTCAAAAATGTGTTTATTGTGGATGTATTTTGAAATTTTGAAACAAATTCTTTACGAGATTATTTTTTTGGAAATTTTCGAATCGTTCAATGCAATTTCCAATTTTTTTTTCTGTTTGTGGTTGTAATTCGGCAATTGTTTCCACGGGATTTCAAAAATGTGTTTATTATGGATGGATTTTGAAATTTTGAAACAAATTCTTTACGAGAGTAATTTTTTGGAAATTTTCGAATCGTTCAATGCAATTTTCAATTATTTTCAAAGAAAGTTTCGAGTGTTGCAATTCTGTTTCTGGTTGTAAATTGTCAATTGTGTTTACAGGATTTTAAAAATGTGTTATCTGTGGATGGATTTTGAAATTTTGAAGCAAATTCCATGTGTGATTAATTTTTTAGAAATTTTCGAATCGATCAATGCAATTTCCAATTTTTTTTTCAAAGAAAGTTTCGAGTGTTGCAATTCTGTTTCTGGTTGTAATTCGGCAATTGTTTCCACGGGATTTCAAAAATGTGTTTATTGTGGATGGATTTTGAAATTTTTAAACAAATTCTTTACGAGATTAATTTTTTGGAAATTTTCGAATCGTTCAATGCAATTTTCAATTTTTTTCAAAGAAAATCTCGAGTGTTGCAATTCTGTTTCTGGTTGTAAATTGTCAATTGTGTCTACGGGATTTTAAAAATGTGTTATCTGTGGATGGATTTTGAAATTTTGAAGCAAATTCCTTGTGTGATTAATTTTTTAGAAATTTTCGAATCGATCAATGCAATTTTCAATTTTTTTCAAAGAAAGTTTCGAGTGTTGCAATTCTGTTTCTGGTTGTAAATTGTCAATTGTGTCTGCGGGATTTTAAAAATGTGTTACCTGTGGATGGATTTTGAAATTTTGAAGCAAATTCCTAGTGTGATTAATTTTTTAGAAATTTTCGAATCGATCAATGCAGTTTCCAATTTTTTTCAAAGAAAGTTTCGAGTGTTTCAATTCTGTTTCTGGTTGTAATTTGGCAATTGTTTCTACGGGATTTCAAAAATGTGTTTAATTGTGAATGGATTTTGAAATTTTGAAACAAATTCTTTACGAGATTAATTTTTTGGAAATTTTCGAATCGTTCAATGCAATTTCCAATTTTTTTTTTCAAAGAAAGTTTCGAGTGTTGCAATTCTGTTTCTGGTTGTAATTCGGCAATTGTTTCCACGGGATTTCAAAAATGTGTTATCTGTGAATGGATTTTGAAATTTAGAAGCAAATTCCTTGTGTGATTAATTTTTTAGACATTTTCGAATCGATCAATGCAGTTTCCAATTTTTTTTGAAAGAAAGTTTCTAGTGTTGCAATTCTGATTCTGGTTGTAATTTGTCAATTGTTTTAAGGGATTTCGAAAATGTGTTTAATTGTGGATGAATTTTGAAATTTTGAAGCGAATTCCTTGCGAGATTAATTTTTTTGAAAATTTTCAATCGTTCAATGTAATTTTAAATTTTTAAGATTCAAATGCTGAAATTCTGTTTCTGGTTGTAATTTGGCAATCTACAAAACGCTCGATGTGCATTTAAAATATGATTTAAATAAAAAATAAACCATGAAAGCGTAAATATAAATGATGATACCTTTAAGTCGTAGAAAGTAACATGATGGCGACATCACAATTTTTTCCAGAAATTGTTGAAATGGCATCTAGGGACCTCAAAACGGATATTTCGGTAAAAAAATTTTTTGAAAAAAAAATTACGATCACAATACTTTCTCGTACTTCGTAATGGAGAAAGTAAAAAAAAATATTATTTATATTCAAGTTTCAATTTTAACTTCATGTGCGTTATTACAAAAAAAGAATAACTTCATTAAGAAGCACGATATTCCATTATTATGATGGCAAATATTTGAAATATATCGGTCTCTCGAGGTATGATTAATAAAAGGGAATGTAATAATACCGAAAGGCAAACAGAACCTGAAAATTGTTTACGAGATTCAAAAATTCTCCGCGCAGCATAAATATTAAGTAAATTACGTACAACCCCCGCGCAGTGAATTAATTTGTATAATTTTTCGTTAAAGCCGGTAATATTGGGCTCTGCATAAACGGGCTTAGCGGCTTAGTGGATATTCAGAAGGAATATTGCTTGGATCGTTTTATTGTGGCAGTTTTGCATAATTGATTCGGTCGCCGCCCAATTTTTTCCTCAGGTTTCAATGCGAAACGGGTAATTGCGATCTTACACATTGAACATGTTTATCGTATTATGGAAATGGGGAAGTGCACATTTATTGGAACAGGACTGCGGTATCCAATTAACCTATTTGAAGTGCCGCCGCCATTGAAAGCAAGCAGGGTTGGTTAATTTGGTGAGGCTAATTAAGGTTGGGTTCACTGAAAGAAACTAGCGCAGGTTTCGAGATTTATTATTTCCCGTCACTAATTAAAATATCGAGCATATAAGGTTCAAACACGTGCTTGGTTTGGTGGAGCTTTAATGGGATTTACTGTGGGATGCAATTTGACATCACGTCATTCGTTTGCAGATGTTCTCTGGAGACGATAGAAGTTGATTACGGATTACAAGAGTTTTATCTATAACAGCTTGCTGTGTTTAAAGTAGTCAAAGAAACAAATGCAATTTTGTAAATGTTACGTTTTATTTTGTAGCGTAATTAAATAATCTATAGAGTGGATTTAGTTCGACTTGTTTTGTATTTTTGTTTCTATATACATCAAATATGAATATTTGAGTCTTCTTTAATCTAAATTTCAGCATTTACATTTAGTAAGATGATTTTTTTTTTCACGCACATTTTTCATTTTATTTTCAGAAAAATGTTTCTCCTTGCTTGTGTTACTAAATCCTGAATCAATATACAATATTTGGGAAAATTCTATGCGTCCCGCGTAAATCATGGTCCGCTGCAGAATCGAGTTTGCCACACCCGGTATATATACTTATTTTTTTCAACGGCATTACATACTGCCTAATTTCCCATTATCTACACAAAACACAAACAGACTTTGTTAATATTTACTTGAAGCTAATGAATTAGCTAATTACATGATACACCGCGCACACACATATATACAACTAGAGCAAACACTCGTAACAAATATGATGTGGCAAATTAGACATCACATTAACAGGAAGCAAAGCAAATATTGTGACATAGTATCACAATGGCGGGTAATGAATTGCACGCCGGGCGTCACGTTTGCCTCGTAAAAAATTAAATACGAGCAGCGAGTGGCGTGTAGTATCAACAAAAAAAAACATTCACATTTTCCCCTTCTGGCTCTAAGTTGGACTGAAATTATGAAATTATATTTTTTCATATACGAAACTTCATATTATCAATTTGTTGGTAAAAGTCGATTGATTACTTTTGTCAAAATTATTACAGTAATTCGTGCTCTTACTCTCCACTCACATGAAATTATTTATTTTAAAGTATGTTTATAGCTTCTTCTCAGGGAATAATAGTCTCGAAAGAATTTTCAATAATTGTGGAATGTTTTAAGTCGATCGCATTTTTTTCTACTGAATTCTTAAATATTCGAGTAAAAAAATTACAAAAATCGCGTTTATTTGAAAATAACTTAACTTTTTTTTTACTAAATTTTTGAATATTTGTGCAACAAAATTGCAAAATCGCGTTTATTTGAAAATAACTTAATTTTTTTTACTAAATTTTTGAATATTTGACCAACAAAATTGCAAAAATCGCGTTTATTTGAAAATAACTAAATTTTTTTTCTACTAAATTTTTGAATATTCGAGCAAAAAAAATGCAAAAATCGCTTTTATTTAAAAAATAACTTGAAAGGCATTGTTACTTCAAAATCTAATTTTGAACAATTAATTTTTGATCTATCAAACGCGTAACTAAAGATTGAATTCTATGAAAAGTGGACGTTATCAAACATCCAAAATGAAGCAAAAATCATTTTCAAAAATATAAAATTTGTATTTTGGAGCATGTTACAAAAAAAATAACTATATCCTCTAATTAAGATAGAACAATTCAATAAGGCGTGATTTCTATAAACCAAGATGCTCTTTAATTTCACCGTAAAATTTACAAGAACGGATTGTTTTCGGGATTTTTTTCGATTTTGAAATTTCAACGGAAATATCAATTTTGATCGTTCCCCGTGACAATTCCGATCATAATTGCAAAGTATTTGTGGGCATAATATATCTTCAAATGAAAGCTTTATTTAAAAAATTTTTGGTGAGATTTGGTTTCTTTTTTGTATTTTACCAAATATATTTAAAATATGAAAAATATTACAAATATATTTATGTAAATGTTGAAAGTAAAGAATGGCACATCATTTGTTGATGTACAGGGTGTCTATTTAAGCAATGCTTAAGTATGGACCTAAGAAAGATATCAAAAAAAATTCTCAAAACCGTTTCTAGGATATGTGTGAGGAATGATCACAAAAATGACCTTCACTAAACTACCCCTAGGGCTGTAGCCACACCAACTCAAATTTTTAATGGGAACACCCCCTTTGTGATACCCCATTGGAAAAATATTGAAAATTTCTATTTAACTGTACTAGTCTAATTTTTGAGAAATTCGCAAAATAATTTTCATTATTTATTCCAATTTTTCGTTCTAAACACTTCATCATTAATTTTTGGAATAATTTAATGAGAACAGAGCTTTAAGTTTAAAAAAAATTATTTTGGAGACTTGGAAAAAATAAAAAAACAATTGTCATCGACTTGAAACTTTTCAAATTTGCTTATAAGGAATTCTAAATACCGTTTTTGTAAAAATTATTACTACTTCATTCCTAAATTTGGGAATAATTGAATGAGAACAGAGCGTGAAGTTTTGAAAAAAAGTAATAATTTCAGTGACTTGAAAAAAATATAAAAACAATTGTCATCGACTTCAAACTTTTTAAATTTTCTTAGAATTAATGCCAAATTACGTTTCTGTAAAAACTATTAACACTTCATTACTAATTTTTGAAATAATTAAATGAGAACTGAGCGTTAAGTTTTGAAAAAAAGTAATTATTTTGGAGGCTTGGAAAAAATATAAAAACAATTGCCATCGATTTGAAACTTCTCAAATTTGCTTAAAAGGAATGTTTAATAACGTTTCTGTAAAAACTATTAACACTTCATCCCTAAATTTTGGAATAATCTAATGAGAACAGAGCGTGAAGTTTTGAAAAAAGTAATAATTTCAGTGACACGAAAAAAATATAAAAACAATTATCATCGACTTGAAACTTCTCAAATTTGCTTACAATTTATAACAAATTACGTTTCTGTAAAAACTATTAACACGCCATTACTAATTTTTTAAATAATTGAATGAGAACTGAGCTTTAAGTTGTGAAAAAAGTAATTGTTTTGGAGACTTGGAAAAAATATAAAAACAATTGCCATCGACTTCAAACTTCTCAAATTTGCTTAGAATTAGTGCTAAATTACGTTTCTGTAAAAACTATTAACACTTTATTACTAATTTTTGAAATAATTGGATAAGAATTTAGCGTTAAGTTTTAAACAAAAGTAATTATTTTGGAGGCTTGGAAAAAATATAAAAACAATTGCCATCGATTTGAAACTTCTTAAATTTACTTATAAGGAATGCTTAATAACGTTTCTATGAAAACTATTAACACTTCATACCTAAATTCCGAAATAATTTAATGAGAACAGAGCGTGAAATTTTGAAAAAAAGTAATTATTTCAGTGACTTGAAAAAAATATAAAAACAATTGCCATCGACTTCAAACTTCTCAAATTTGCTTAGAATTAGTGCTAAATTACGTTTCTGTAAGAACTATTAACACTTTATTACTAATTTTTGAAATAATTGGATAAGAATTTAGCGTTAAGTTTTAAACAAAAGTAATTATTTTGGAGGCTTGGAAAAAATATAAAAACAATTGCCATCGATTTGAAACTTCTCAAATTTACTTATAAGGAATGCTTAATAACGTTTCTATGAAAACTATTAACACTTCATACCTAAATTCCGAAATAATTTAATGAGAACAGAGCGTGAAATTTTGAAAAAAAATAATTATTTCAGTGACTTGAAAAAAATATAAAAACAATTGCCATCGACTTCAAACTTCTCAAATTTGCTTAGAATTAGTGCTAAATTACGTTTCTGTAAAAACTATTAACACTTTATTACTAATTTTTGAAATAATTGGATAAGAACTTAGCGTTAAGTTTTAAACAAAAGTAATTATTTTGGAGGCTTGGAAAAAATATAAAAACAATTGCCATCGATTTGAAACTTCTTAAATTTACTTATAAGGAATGCTTAATAACGTTTCTGTGAAAACTATTAACACGTCATCCCTAAATCCTGAAATAATTTAATGAGAACAGAGCGTGAAATTAAAAAAAAAGTAATAATTTCAGTGACTTGAAAAAAATATAAAAACAATTATCATCGACTTCAAACTTCTCAAATTTGCTTAGAATTAATGCCAAATTACGTTTCTGTAAAAACTATTAACACTTCATTACTAATTTTTAAAATAATTGAATGAGAACTGAGCTTTAAGTTTTGAAAAAAAGTAATTATTTTAGAGACTTGGAAAAAATATAAAAACAGTTGCCATCAATTTGAAACTTCTCAAATTTGCTTATAAGGAATGCTAAATAACGTTTCTGTGAAAACTATTAACACTTCATCCCTAAATTCTGAAATAATTTAATGAGAACAGAGCGTGAAGTTTGAAAAAAAAAAGTAATAATTTCAGGGACTGGAAAAAAATAATAAAACAATTGCCATCGACTTCAAACTTCTCAAATTTGCTTACAATTAATACAAAATTACGTTTCTGTAAAAACTATTAACACTTCATTACTAATTTTTGAAATAATTAAATGAGAACTGAGCGTTCAGTTTTGAAAAAAAAAGTAATTATTTTGGAGACTTGGAAAAAATATAAAAACAATTGCCATCGATTTGAAACTTCTTAAATTCGCTTATAAGGAATGCTAAATAACGTTTCTGTGAAAACTATTAACACTTCATCCCTAAATTCTGAAATAATTTAATGAGAACAGAGCGTGAAGTTTAAAAAAAAGTAATAATTTCAGTGACTTGAAAAAAATATAAAAACAATTGTCATCGACTTCAAACTTCTCAAATTTGCTTAAAATCAATACAAAATTACGTTTCTGTAAAAACTATTAACACGTCATTACTAATTTTTGAAATAATTGAATGAGAACTAAGCGTTAAGTTGTGATAAAAGTAATTATTTTGGAGGTTTGGAAAAAATATTAAAATAATTGCGATCGACTTGAAACTTCTCAAATTTGCTTAGAATTAATGCCTTTTCTGTAAGAACTATAAAAACGTTATTCTTAATTTTTGGAATATTTAATGTGAAGAGAGCGTCAAGTTTTGAAAAAATGTAATTATTTTGGAGACTTGGGAAACGTTTAAAAACAAAACCTTTCAAATTAGCTTGTAATGAATGCCAAATTACATTTCTGAGAAAACTATTAACACTTCATCTCTAAATTTCGGAATAATTGCGATTGTTAAGTTTTAAAAAATGTAAAATGTAATTGTACTTTAAATATAAACAAAATTGTTAAAACATTAATACACAATGAATAAACTCTCAATTAATTCCAGTTGGAGATAAGATTTACATGTCTAGCTTAAATATCTCTAACGCTAAAACAGTGTGCTTTAAGGGGTTAAAGTTGCACTTAAAATTAAGATTTCGTTTTCAGTAGATTTTGTGGTGAACTACATAAATGTGAACGCATGTTCCCCGAAGCCTGAGACGAACATGTGCGGCAGAAGAACTCGCAATAAGACTTTTTTTAACTTTCAATTTCTGGCACAAATTACGAGGTGTATTAAAAATGACTAAAAACGAATGAATATTAAAAAGAACTGAACACATTTAACTTCCAATTATTATATCATATACTTGTTTATCATTGGTCACTTGGTGAAACATTATGTTAATGTAGGTTTAAGTTAAAATTCACGATTAAATTTATTTATTTTCGACTAGTTTCTGCTAGTGCCATTTTCAAGAATGATGTACAAAAAAAAAATATTGTGAATTATATACATATATCTGGATCAAAAAAGAAGTAATAAAATGATTGTATAATGCATCTACATATCTTAGACTACTGCAATATTGAAAAAATAAATAAAGTAACTCAATTTTTCTTAAACGCAACTTTGTATATTTCGTTGATTAGAAAAGTGGATTTATGATGGAGATTCGGCATGATGTAGGTCCACCATTAAAATTAATAATTCAGCTTTATTGCATAGCGGCACCCTCGATTTATTCGTTGACGTTAAACAACCCACTCATGCATAATGAAAGAGCTATTTTGTCACGGCTTTAATAACCGTCAAGGAGAAAAATCTAATATAGTATGTGCACCAAGGGTGATAATTACATGCCATAAATATAAAAATTAGTTCAATCTTCTGGATGGACGCCTTAATTAAATTACAGCTATGGGAGGCCCATATTATGCTCCCGGCCTGTGCAAACAATAGTTGTTGTCCCTGCAAATTTTATGTACTTTCACAAAAAAATCCACTTTATACGTCCATCATAAAAGTAGTTAATGGAATTAAGTGCGGGAAAAATAGGACGAAGTTCTCTTTAAATTGTACATTTATGAGAATTTTTTGCATGAGGGTGGTAATATGGTTTTAAATACCATCTGCTTCCGTTGGTAAGAGGGAGAATTAAACTGGTTCAGGTCACGATTATTTGACCGTGAATGGTTGTTAAGTGGGTATTCGTTTTTAATGAAGAATGCTATAAAAATCGTTGTTTTATTTTAATGGCTGATTCATTTTAAAATATATCATTCCTGCTGTACCAACAAGGAAACTAATCCAAGTGTTCCCCTCCGATTTAAATACAATTGGGTTATATTTGTGATAATAGTCGATATGTATTTTTTTGTTTTGGCCGAAAAAACATGTTAAGGGTGTTAAGTCCCCTCTACAAATCCACCAAATTTCATTAAAATCGGAGAGGAACACTAGGGTTAGTTCGAGGAATATACCATGCCATAATCCCAAATTATATTTCCCGCGCGTTTATGAACCAACTTCCACCTTCATATCTGTGAGAAACACATATTTATTGTGATATGAGGGTACAGTAACAGTTTCAAGGGGGGGGGGGGGGTCATCGGGTAATTTACAACCCCCCCCCCCCCCTAAGAATTTTTCGCTAATCAATTTTTATTGTTAAGAACAAACAATAATTGTACATGTTAGGTAATTTATTAAACAAACAGATGAAGGGTATTTAAATTCATTTACAATTTAACATGCAAACATTGGATGCTGTTAATTTTAAATCCATTATCTAGCTAAGTAAACGTTTGGGGATGGCTAGTGTGACCAATACGGTAAGAGCCGTCGTAAAACCAACGGCTATAGCCACGAGGGTGACTTGGAACAGTACCTTGTCTCTAGTCCCGGCCTTTAGGTATACTGGGACACCATCATCAACCTAAAAATTAACAATAAAATACAGCATATTAAAGAAAATTAATTAATTTCTACATACTCCTAAACGCAAGGGTAGTAGGTATGGGGGCACTTCGGCCGACCTTGAGTGACCTCTACGGCCTTCCCAATATGACCGCCAGTTAAATAGACCTGTTAAAAAGCTGTTTTTCAGTTAAATAGACCTGTTTAAAAGCTGTTTTTCTATTTTGTTTCTTCATGTTTGAATATACTTAGATTAAAAGGTTCAACAGCTCTTGAAAAGGTCCATTTAATTGAAAAACAGGTCTGTTTAACTGGCGGTCATTTTGGGAAGGCTGTAGAGGTCACTCAAGGTCGGCCCAAGTGCCCCCATACCTACTCGCAAGAGCCCCAAAGTGCGAGATCTCAAAAACTATAATAGGTAGAGGGTTGAAATTTTCACGAAAAATCACAAATAATTCAAGAACAAGATTATTAAAATTTCAACCCCCTCAGACCACCCTTAAAAAAAGGGTTGCCAACCCCTCAAAACAAAAATCAAATTTTTATTTTTTTCCAGGAAGCCGCAAACGTCTTCTAGGGGCCCGTGAAATCCGCGATTTTCTAAGTTACCCAATTACCACAGGGTGATTTTTCGAAAATCCATTTTTGACGATGCAGAGGTTCACGCCAAAAGCCATTCCTCCGTGGATTTTTGAGTTGGAAAACCGGGAGTAGGCTCAAAAAATCCCCAATGCATTGGGATACAAAGGTTATTATAGGAAACTGGGGTGCGACTTGCGGTAGACCATTTTTATAAAAAAATCACATTTCGGACGCTTCCGGAAAAAAAGGGCGCGCTTACCCTTACGATTACGACTTTAATTTACTTAAGACTTAAGAGTTTTGTAAAAATAGCTACCCTCTACATTTTATGCCTCTTACGAATTTTTGATATCTCCAACCCTCGAGGAGTTATTCAAAGAAAACCACCCTCGATTTCAATTAAAAAATTCTAGAGCGGCCATTTTTAATCAGATGTAAGAAATTTAAACGGAATGCCATTTGGAATAGCATTCTGCGTCGAAAAGGTAAGAACTATATTTTTCGTAGTGCGCACCGTTTACGATCTACGGCCGATTTTTGATTGATATCCGGAAATTTTTCGATTTTTTTTTTCAAAAATTAAAAATCTGACGACGGCATATCAATCCGTATCAAAGATCCTCATACAGTTTTTCGATCTAATTTGTAGTTTTTGAGATATGAAATTTTTGATTTCATGGTTAAAATTTTCGACTATTTGGACCGTATTTTTTATTTCTCCCGGCGAATTTTTAGTTTTCAAATTTTTGACCTGTATTTTCGATATTTTTGGTCAAAATATTTTAACTTTTGGCCTAAATATCCTTTATTTTGACCTAAATTTGCGATTTCATTGTTTAAAATTTCCGCCAATTTTTTAATTTTTTACATTTTTGACCTGTATTTTCGATTCCTTTTGATCTGTTGACCTAAATCATGTGGAAACGTAATTGATTTATTACTGACTGGAATTTACTTTAAAATTATATGTTAAAATATACATTAACACAAGGTGTGATTTTTGGCATGTGGGGTTCTATGGCCCGCGATAAAGAAAACATACTGTATATATTAATCGTATAATACTTGTTCAGATTGACGCTCTTTCCTGTATTTAGTATAAATATGTATTTTTTTAAATATTGTATATTTCTATAGGAATAAAGATTATTATTATTATTATAATTATTATTATTAAATTTTCTTTATTTTGACATAAATTTTCGATGTAATCGTTAAAATTTTCTTTTTTTTGGGCCATATTTTTTGATATTTCGGGCCGAATTTTTAATTTATATGTTTTTGACCTGTATTTTCAATTTTTTTTTTTGGTCTAAATTTTTTAATTTTAGCTCTAAATATACTTTATTCTAAGTTTTCGATTTGATTGTTAAATTTTTTCATTTTTCGGTCAGCATTTTTGATTTTTCATTTTTAATTTGATTTTGGTCCAAATATCTATAACCTGATTTATTCATTTATATGCGAGATTTGTTTTATTTTTTCCGGTATTTTCGAATCCGAATTCTTGATTTTTCATTTAGTTTGCATTTATTATCTTTAGGACCGAATTTTCGATGTACTGACACAAATCTTCAACCGATTGGAAGTTGGCCATAAATTTCAGCCACGAATCCGGCGCCTGCACCATTTTTGTCTTTAGTAAATTTCCAAGTTATCTCTACTAATTTACAGAAAATTGATTAAAATTCATTATTAATCAAATTGCTAAAGTGCCATAGTGTTAACAATAAGCTTTAAACTTAGGATTAACCCCGATTTTTCGACAAGACATCTATCGAAACATAGCCAATAAAAAAAAAATCAAAAGTCATCGTTATGCGCAGTTTAGTTTCGATATTTTCGGCCACAAATATTCCAATGGGCTTTGTTTATAATATTTAGGCTTAGGAGAATGACACTTATTCTTCATTTTTGTTTAAATAATTATTTACCCAAACACTTTTACGAAATTTCGTTTATTTTCAAAAAATCAAAAGTCATCGTTACGCGTAGTTTAGGTTCGATATTTTCGGCCACAAATATTCCATGGGGCTTTGTTTACAATATTTAGGCTTCAGAAAATGGCACATATTCTTCATTTTTGTTTAAATAATTATTTACCCAGACACTTTTACGAAATTTCGTCTATTTTCAAAAAATCAAAAGTCATCGTTAGGCGTAGTTTAGGTTCGATATTTTCGGCCACAAATATTCCATGGGGCTTTGTTTACAATATTTAGGCTTAGGAGAATGACACATATTCTTCATTTTTGTTTAAATAATTATTTACCCAGACACTTTTACGAAATGTCGTCTATTTAAAAAAAATCAAAAGTCATCGTTAGGCGTAGTTTAGGTTCGATATTTTCGGCCACAAATATTCTATGGGGCTTTGTTTACAATATTTAGGCTTAAGAAAATGGCACATATTCTTCATTTTTGTTTAAATAATTATTTACCCAGACACTTTTACGAAATTTCGTCTATTTTCAAAAAATCAAAAGTCATCGTTAGGCGTAGCTTAGGTTTGATATTTTTGGCCACAAATCTTCCATAGGGTTTTGTTTACAATATTTAGGCTTAAGAAAATGGCACATATTCTTCATTTTTGTTTAAATAATTATTTACCCTGACACTTTTACGAAATTTCGTCTATTTTCAAAAAATCAAAAGTCATCGGTAGGCCTAGTTTAGGTTCGATATTTTCAGCCGCAAATGTTCCATGGGGCTTTGTTTATAATATTTAGATACTTTTAACAGTGACTTCTAAATTTTTTTAAATAGACGAAATTTCATAATAGGGTTCAGTTAAAAAATTATATAAACAAAAATGAAGAATATGTGTCATTTTTTTAAGCCTAAATATTGAAAACAAAGCCCCATTGATCATTTGTGGCCAAAAATATCGAACCTAAACTATACTCAACGATGACTTTTGATTTTTTTTAAATTGACTGTGTTTCGAAAAATGTATTATTGAAAAATCGGAGTTAATCCTAAGTTAAAAGCTTAATGTTATTACTATGGCACAACAGCAATTTGATTAATTATGAATTTTAATCCATTTTCTGTAAATTAGTAGACATAATTTGGAAATTTCCCATAGGCAGATATGGTGGAGGCGCCGGATTTGTGGCTGAAATTTATGGCTAACTTCCAGTCGGTAAATCTTCATGTAGTGACCACTTCGTTTAATTCAAAGTATATAAAAGCCGCGGCTCGTGGATGTTCGGTGATTAAGCTACGGAAGAAAATAGCAGCGGAATATTTTCTTCCTCCATAAGAGTAAGTAGTGCAGCATGACATCTCTGTCTTAGCCTCCTCTACGAAGATCCACGAGCCGCCGATGGTACATAATGAAGCACAAGGCTCCTCTATAAATACCAAAATATCATTTTAACACAGTATATAAACTGGGGAGCAACAAATAGCAATTTCTTGCGGGAAAGAGGTTTGGGAAGAAGTGAATTTCGTGTCACACAAATAATCTTGCAATTCAAATATCAGTACGTACTGTCAATGATTTCTGAATCTCCTTTATATGTTTCACTCTTGCAGATGTTTTGGCCTTACTCCCCAGCACTGCGCTTTTCGAAACACTGCGACTGCAGGTCTGAGCCAAGACGACGGTCTTCTAAACAATACGAATGACACATTTAAAACCGCTTTCATCGTAACTGAACATGCTCAGTTTTTATGGTTTATTATGATAAGGGATAAAAATAAACGATTATTATTAGGTAAATTGCAGTGACGGTTCGCGGGGTTTTTTCTGGTACGGCCGACGAACAAGAGGTGGTAATACAGATAGGTGCGGTCAGTCTCTGCAACTGACCCTACCGATCTGTATTACCACCTCTTGTTCCTCGGCCGTACCAGAAAAAACCCCGCGAACCTTCACTGGTAAATTGTCAAATGTCATAATCAATAGTTATGTTATTCAAGGGGTCATGCCTAGTCAGTAAGCCGAAAATAGATTTCTTTAATACATTAAAGTATCTAGTGATTGAACAAACAGTGGGACAATGGCGGATGATCAAAGTTATTTAATTTGAAAAAACACGTTTAAAGTTTCAATAGTGTTGTGTACGGTCAGAGGGAGCGCACTTTGAACGCCTGCAATACCGTCAATTTTAATCCAACTTTTCAGGGAATATTCTCCAAGTTAAACTGAAACTGTCAAATCCCAAAAATCGATTTATTTTAATTTCTAGGCACGACCCCTTAACATACTCTCTGTGTATTCTAGACATGGAATTTGTGTAAATATGAACGAGAGTGCTACTTAAACGAGTACTTACCCTCAAGGAATTCATTTCGCGGCAGTCAAGGGAAGTGCGTCGAATATGAATGTCTGAAATAGTGCTGCCAACCTGAATTAATTTTCGATTATTAGTGATTTTATACCATATGTATAAAAATTATTTAGATAACGGGTGGCTTTGTATTTCGGAACGTACGTTGCAGGTTTGATACGTCGCATCACGTCTTCGCCACCAGTTGTTAAAAGTAAGGTTAAGCTAATCTAATTGTCAAATAAAACTTGTGTCAACGGGGTGTGAAAAACCGGCCTCGATGACATCCAGCTAGATAACGTTATGCTCTTAATAGACCTATTAAACAAAAATCTTCGACATGCCGTTTTCTATCCTCGTCGTTTTATTGTACATTAAGTTCTAGCGCGGTATTTCACTCGCAATCAATCAAAATGGCGCCGAAGCCACACGTTTGACACATACCCACACATAACCTCGACTAGATGTAATTTGTTTACAGTGAGTTTCTCCGTAAAGTAACAAGATAGACCAAGAGGGAAACGTTTGAGGTCAAGAAATTGGATTGACTACAGGTAAGTAGAAGATTGGGTTCGAGTGGAAGACCATTCCGAAGAGAGAACTCCGCCCGTTAGGCTTGCGATCTAAATTGTGTGTATATGATTTTACATGTATTTTATACTTATTTTGTAAGCAATGCTAACAAAGATTAATAAACTAAACTAAAAGAATCACCGTCACCGATGAATTGCAACTTGTAATTTACTGCGTACGTTTTGCCAGCAGGTACTTTAGATTATTGGTACTTTCTTCAATTTTAACGCCTTATTTCCTTTGATTTGAGGGGCATCCTGGTACTCCCATTTGTCACGAACGCGAGAAAGATCAAACGTATGTCCAAGTAAATTATCTCACAATGGGAGGATCAGATGTGTTACTCACCGATTTCATCCATCTTTGGCACGCGTGTAGGTCATGACTGGGAGTGTAACAGGTGCAAGTAATACAATTACAATTTAATATTTTATTCAAAATAGAAAAAGTATATGATGATACATAAACAATCAAATTACAACGCTAGTTGAACATGTCACAAAGAGAAATGGGGCGCACTATTCAGCCCTTTTCGAGAAAGGTTTTTTTAATTTGTTAATTATTCATATGTTTATATACCTTTTGCGTTAACTAAACTACATCGAGCTTTTGGTGCAACGGTAAAGCCACCGATTCGTAATCGGAAGGTCGGCGGATCGAATCCCATTGTTGAAGTTGGGTTCATTCATTTTCTTTTTTATGGTTTTTATAAATCCATGAGTATTTAAATATCTTAATTTTAGAATCAATTATATTAATTTCATTTTTAGCGGTAAAAGGATTCTTAAACAAATTAAACAGAAGATTGAAAAATCAATAACTGTATTTCCAGACTCCTTATTCGATATTATTTTCTATTAGATATTATGCTTTTCGGGCGATGAAGGACTGCACGAAATAGTATAATTAATTTAGAACAAAATACTGGAAATAAAAATATTGAATTTTCAATCTCCTGTTTAATTTATTTAACAATCCTTCCCCTAAAATGAAATTAATATAATTTATTCTAAAATTAACATTTTTAAATACTCACGGGTTTATAAAAACCTATAAAAAAAAAACAAGAACTTAGGCAAATGGATTTGAACCATCGACATTGCGATTACAAAGCAGAGATTTTTCCAATACGCCAGGAGGACGATTTTGTTTTATTAACGTAAATGATACATAAACACACAGCAAATAAAAAAAAAACCTTTTTTTCTCGAAAACGTAAAATAAGTTCTAAATAAGTGATTTTTATTTGCTTCTGCCAAGTTCTTCTGTTGGTTTTGTTCGTTTACATTTCAGCAAAATTTTATTGTATAGTGCGCCTTATTGCTTGCACCTGTTACATTTTTATCTGTGCCAAACTGGGACTAGCATGAAAAAATAGACGCTAGATTTGAACTGTTTAAGCCCAGTATTAAATATTCTGCTTCGTAAATTATCTTATCAGTCGTTTTTAAACGTTGCTGTTATTACTTGTAGAAAGATATAATATTGGAAAATTAAGTGCATAAAAATAATGAATTACCATTCTGAAAGAGTAACAGTGGATTTCACTAAGATGGTAATTAATGGCTTATATTGACATAATGTTAATTAACAAATTATTTTCTATTTCGGTGGGATTTTTACATTCAATCCTGGTCTGATTCTTGCCAAATTCTTTAAAAAAATTTTATCAAATTTTACGATTTGGTATCAGGATCACAGGAACGAAAAGATGAATTTTGGTCTTCATATTCTCTGCCAAATTCTTTAGAAAATTTTCATCAAATTTTACGATTAGGTATCAGGATCACAGGAACGAAAAGAGGAATTTTGGTTTTCATATTCTCTGCCAAATTCTTAAAAAAAAATTCATCAAATTTTACGATTTAGTAGCAGGATCACAGGAACGAAAAGAGGAATTTTGGTCTTCTTATTCTCTGCCAAATTCTTTAGAAAATTTTCATCAAATTTTACGATTAGGTATCAGGATCACAGGAACGAAAAGAGGAATTTTGGTTTTCATATTCTCTGCCAAATTCTTTAAAAAAATTTCATCAAATTTTACGATTAGGTATCAGGATCACAGGAACGAAAAGAGGAATTTTGGTCTTCATATTCTCTGCCAAATTCTTAAAAAAAATTTCATCAAATTTTACGATTTGGTATCAGGATCACAGGAACGAAAAGATGAATTTTGGTCTTCATATTCTCTGCCAAATTCTTTAGAAAATTTTCATCAAATTTTACGATTAGGTATCAGGATCACAGGAACGAAAAGAGGAATTTTGGTTTTCATATTCTCTGCCAAATTCTTAAAAAAAAATTCATCAAATTTTACGATTTAGTAGCAGGATCACAGGAACGAAAAGAGGAATTTTGGTCTTCTTATTCTCTGCCAAATTCTTTAGAAAATTTTCATCAAATTTTACGATTAGGTATCAGGATCACAGGAACGAAAAGAGGAATTTTGGTTTTCATATTCTCTGCCAAATTCTTTAAAAAAATTTCATCAAATTTTACGATTAGGTATCAGGATCACAGGAACGAAAAGAGGAATTTTGGTCTTCATATTCTCTGCCAAATTCTTAAAAAAAATTTCATCAAATTTTACGATTTGGTATCAGGATCACAGGAACGAAAAGATGAATTTTGGTCTTCATATTCTCTGCCAAATTCTTTAGAAAATTTTCATCAAATTTTACGATTAGGTATCAGGATCACAGGAACGAAAAGAGGAATTTTGGTTTTCATATTCTCTGCCAAATTCTTAAAAAAAATTTCATCAAATTTTACGATTTGGTAGCAGGATCACAGGAACGAAAAGAGGAATTTTGGTCTTCTTATTCTCTGCCAAATTCTTTAGAAAATTTTCATCAAATTTTACGATTAGGTATCAGGATCACAGGAACGAAAAGAGGAATTTTGGTTTTCATATTCTCTGCCAAATTCTTTAAAAAAATTTCATCAAATTTTACGATTAGGTATCAGGATCACTGGAACGAAAAGAGGAATTTTGGTCTTCATATTCTCTGCCAAATTCTTTAGAAAATTTTCATCAAATTTTACGATTAGGTATCAGGATCACAGGAACGAAAAGAGGAATTTTGGTCTTCTTATTCTCTGCCAAATTCTTTAAAAAAATTTCATCAAATTTTACGATTAGGTATCAGGATCACAGGAACGAAAAGAGGAATTTTGGTCTTCATATTCTCTGCCAAATTCTTTAAAAAAAATTATCAAATTTTACGATTTGGTAGCAGGATCACAGGAACGAAAAGAGGAATTTTGGTTTTCATATTCTCTGCCAAATTCTTTAAAAAAATTTCATCAAATTTTACGATTAGGTATCAGGATCACAGGAACGAAAAGAGGAATTTTGGTTTTCATATTCTCTGCCAAATTCTTTAAAAAAATTTCATCAAATTTTACGATTAGGTATCAGGATCACAGGAACGAAAAGAGGAATTTTGGTCTTCATATTCTCTGCCAAATTCTTTAGAAAATTTTCATCAAATTTTACGATTAGGTATCAGGATCACAGGAACGAAAAGAGGAATTTTGGTTTTCATATTCTCTGCCAAATTCTAAAAAAAAATTTCATCAAATTTTACGATTTGGTAGCAGGATCACAGGAACGAAAAGAGGAATTTTGGTCTTCATATTCTCTGCCAAATTCTTTAGAAAATTTTCATCAAATTTTACGATTGGGTATCAGGATCACAGGAACGAAAAGAGGAATTTTGGTTTTCATATTCTCTGCCAAATTCTTAAAAAAAATTTCATCAAATTTTACGATTTGGTAGCAGGATCACAGGAACGAAAAGAGGAATTTTGGTCTTCTTATTCTCTGCCAAATTCTTTAAAAAAATTTCATCAAATTTTACGATTTGGTAGCAGGATCACAGGAACGAAAAGAGGAATTTTGGTCTTCATATTTTCTGCCAAATTCTTAAAAAAAAATTATCAAATTTTACGATTTGGTAGCAGGATCACAGGAACGAAAAGAGGAATTTTGGTCTTCATATTCTCTGCCAAATTCTTTAAAAAAAAATTATCAAATTTTACGATTTGGTAGCAGGATCACAGGAAAAAAAAGAGGAATTTTGGTCTTCATATTCTCTGCCAAATTCTTTAAAAAAATTTCATCAAATTTTACGATTTGGTAGCAGGATCACAGGAACGAAAAGAGGAATTTTGGTCTTCTTATTCTCTGCCAAATTCTTTAAAAAAATTTCATCAAATTTTACGATTAGGTATCAGGATCACAGGAACGAAAAGAGGAATTTTGGTCTTCATATTCTCTGCCAAATTCTTTAGAAAATTTTCATCAAATTTTACGATTGGGTATCAGGATCACAGGAACGAAAAGAGGAATTTTGGTTTTCATATTCTCTGCCAAATTCTTAAAAAAAAATTCATCAAATTTTACGATTTGGTAGCAGGATCACAGGAACGAAAAGAGGAATTTTGGTCTTCTTATTCTCTGCCAAATTCTTTAAAAAAATTTCATCAAATTTTACGATTTGGTAGCAGGATCACAGGAACGAAAAGAGGAATTTTGGTTTGAATTTTGTGTTCAAAATTCTTCAGAAAATTTTATCGAATTTTACGATTTCGTATCAGGATCGCAGAAACGAAAAGAGGTATTTTGGACTGAATTTTGTCTACAAAATTCTCCAGAAAATTTTATCGAATTTTACGATTTCGTATCAGGATCGCAGAAACGAAAAGAGGAATTTTGGTTTGAATTTTGTGTTCAAAATTCTTCAGAAAGTTTTATCGAATTTTACGATTTCGTATCAGGATCGCAGAAACGAAAAGAGGTATTTTGGACTGAATTTTGTCTACAAAATTCTCCAGAAAATTTTATCGAATTTTACGATTTCGTATCAGGATCGCAGAAACGAAAAGAGGAATTTTGGTTTGAATTTTGTGTTCAAAATTCTTCAGAAAATTTTATCGAATTTTACGATTTCGTATCAGGATCGCAGAAACGAAAAGAGGTATTTTGGACTGAATTTTGTCTACAAAATTCTTCAGAAAATTTTATCGAATTTTACGATTTCGTATCAGGATAGCAGAAACGAAAAGAGGTATTTTGGACTGAATTTTGTCTACAAAATTCTTCAGAAAATTTTATCGAATTTTACGATTTCGTATCAGGATCGCAGAAACGAAAGGAGGAATTTTGGTTTGAATTTTGTGTTCAAAATTCTTCAGAAAATTTTATCGAATTTTACGATTTCGTATCAGGATCGCAGAAACGAAAAGAGGAATTTTGGTTTGAATTTTGTGTTCAAAATTCTTCAGAAAATTTTATCGAATTTTACGATTTCGTATCAGGATCGCAGAAACGAAAAGAGGTATTTTGGACTGAATTTTGTCTACAAAATTCTCCAGAAAATTTTATCGAATTTTACGATTTCGTATCAGGATCGCAGAAACGAAAAGAGGAATTTTGGTCTGAATTTTGTGTGCAAAATTCTTCAGAAAATTTTATCGAATTTTACGATTTCGTATCAGGATCGCAGAAACGAAAAGAGGAATTTTGGTTTGAATTTTGTGTTCAAAATTCTTCAGAAAATTTTATCGAATTTTACGATTTCGTATCAGGATCGCAGAAACGAAAAGAGGTATTTTGGACTGAATTTTGTCTACAAAATTCTCCAGAAAATTTTATCGAATTTTACGATTTCGTATCAGGATCGCAGAAACGAAAAGAGGAATTTTGGTTTGAATTTTGTGTTCAAAATTCTTCAGAAAATTTTATCGAATTTTACGATTTCGTATCAGGATCGCAGAAACGAAAAGAGGTATTTTGGACTGAATTTTGTCTACAAAATTCTTCAGAAAATTTTATCGAATTTTACGATTTCGTATCAGGATAGCAGAAACGAAAAGAGGTATTTTGGACTGAATTTTGTCTACAAAATTCTTCAGAAAATTTTATCGAATTTTACGATTTCGTATCAGGATCGCAGAAACGAAAGGAGGAATTTTGGTTTGAATTTTGTGTTCAAAATTCTTCAGAAAATTTTATCGAATTTTACGATTTCGTATCAGGATCGCAGAAACGAAAAGAGGAATTTTGGTTTGAATTTTGTGTTCAAAATTCTTCAGAAAATTTTATCGAATTTTACGATTTCGTATCAGGATCGCAGAAACGAAAAGAGGTATTTTGGACTGAATTTTGTCTACAAAATTCTCCAGAAAATTTTATCGAATTTTACGATTTCGTATCAGGATCGCAGAAACGAAAAGAGGAATTTTGGTCTGAATTTTGTGTGCAAAATTCTTCAGAAAATTTTATCGAATTTTACGATTTCGTATCAGGATCGCAGAAACGAAAAGAGGAATTTTGGTTTGAATTTTGTGTTCAAAATTCTTCAGAAAATTTTATCGAATTTTACGATTTCGTATCAGGATCGCAGAAACGAAAAGAGGTATTTTGGACTGAATTTTGTCTACAAAATTCTCCAGAAAATTTTATCGAATTTTACGATTTCGTATCAGGATCGCAGAAACGAAAAGAGGAATTTTGGTTTGAATTTTGTGTTCAAAATTCTTCAGAAAATTTTATCGAATTTTACGATTTCGTATCAGGATCGCAGAAACGAAAAGAGGTATTTTGGACTGAATTTTGTCTACAAAATTCTTCAGAAAATTTTATCGAATTTTACGATTTCGTATCAGGATAGCAGAAACGAAAAGAGGTATTTTGGACTGAATTTTGTCTACAAAATTCTTCAGAAAATTTTATCGAATTTTACGATTTCGTATCAGGATCGCAGAAACGAAAGGAGGAATTTTGGTTTGAATTTTGTGTTCAAAATTCTTCAGAAAATTTTATCGAATTTTACGATTTCGTATCAGGATCGCAGAAACGAAAAGAGGAATTTTGGTCTGAATTTTGTGTGCAAAATTCTTCAGAAAATTTTATCGAATTTTACGATTTCGTATCAGGATCGCAGAAACGAAAAGAGGAATTTTGGTTTGAATTTTGTGTTCAAAATTCTTCAGAAAATTTTATCGAATTTTACGATTTCGTATCAGGATCGCAGAAACGAAAAGAGGAATTTTGGTCTGAATTTTGTGTGCAAAATTCTTCAGAAAATTTTATCGAATTTTACGATTTCGTATCAGGATCGCAGAAACGAAAAGAGGAATTTTGGTCTGAATTTTGTGTGCAAAATTCTTCAGAAAATTTTATCGAATTTTACGATTTCGTATCAGGATCGCAGAAACGAAAAGAGGAATTTTGGTTTGAATTTTGTGTTCAAAATTCTTCAGAAAATTTTATCGAATTTTACGATTTCGTATCAGGATCGCAGAAACGAAAAGAGGAATTTTGGTCTGAATTTTGTGTGCAAAATTCTTCAGAAAATTTTATCGAATTTTACGATTTCGTATCAGGATCGCAGAAACGAAAAGAGGAATTTTGGTTTGAATTTTGTGTTCAAAATTCTTCAGAAAATTTTATCGAATTTTACGATTTCGTATCAGGATCGCAGAAACGAAAAGAGGAATTTTGGTCTGAATTTTGTGTGCAAAATTCTTCAGAAAATTTTATCGAATTTTACGATTTCGTATCAGGATCGCAGAAACGAAAAGAGGAATTTTGGTTTGAATTTTGTGTTCAAAATTCTTCAGAAAATTTTATCGAATTTTACGATTTCGTATCAGGATCGCAGAAACGAAAAGAGGTATTTTGGACTGAATTTTGTCTACAAAATTCTCCAGAAAATTTTATCGAATTTTACGATTTCGTATCAGGATCGCAGAAACGAAAAGAGGAATTTAGGTTTGAATTTTGTGTTCAAAATTCTTCAGAAAATTTTATCGAATTTTACGATTTCGTATCAGGATCGCAGAAACGAAAAGAGGTATTTTGGACTGAATTTTGTCTACAAAATTCTTCAGAAAATTTTATCGAATTTTACGATTTCGTATCAGGATAGCAGAAACGAAAAGAGGTATTTTGGACTGAATTTTGTCTACAAAATTCTTCAGAAAATTTTATCGAATTTTACGATTTCGTATCAGGATCGCAGAAACGAAAGGAGGAATTTTCGTCTGAATTTTGTCTACAAAATTCTCCAGAAAATTTTATCGAATTTTACGATTTCGTATCAGGATCGCAGAAACGAAAAGAGGAATTTTGGTTTGAATTTTGTCTACAAAATTCTCCAGAAAATTTTATCGAATTTTACGATTTCGTATCAGGATCGCAGAAATGAAAAGAGGAATTTTGGTTTGAATTTTGTCTACAAAATTCTCCAGAAAATTTTATCGAATTTTACGATTTCGTATCAGGATCGCAGAAACGAAAAGAGGAATTTTGGACTGAATTTTGTCTACAAAATTCTTCAGAAAATTTTATCGAATTTTACGATTTCGTATCAGGATAGCAGAAACGAAAAGAGGTATTTTGGACTGAATTTTGTCTACAAAATTCTTCAGAAAATTTTATCGAATTTTACGATTTCGTATCAGGATAGCAGAAACGAAAAGAGGTATTTTGGACTGAATTTTGTCTACAAAATTCTTCAGAAAATTTTATCGAATTTTACGATTTCGTATCAGGATCGCAGAAACGAAAGGAGGAATTTTGGTTTGAATTTTGTGTTCAAAATTCTTCAGAAAATTTTATCGAATTTTACGATTTCGTATCAGGATCGCAGAAACGAAAAGAGGTATTTTGGACTGAATTTTGTCTACAAAATTCTTCAGAAAATTTTATCGAATTTTACGATTTCGTATCAGGATAGCAGAAACGAAAAGAGGTATTTTGGACTGAATTTTGTCTACAAAATTCTTCAGAAAATTTTATCGAATTTTACGATTTCGTATCAGGATCGCAGAAACGAAAGGAGGAATTTTCGTCTGAATTTTGTCTACAAAATTCTCCAGAAAATTTTATCGAATTTTACGATTTCGTATCAGGATCGCAGAAACGAAAAGAGGAATTTTGGTTTGAATTTTGTCTACAAAATTCTCCAGAAAATTTTATCGAATTTTACGATTTCGTATCAGGATCGCAGAAATGAAAAGAGGAATTTTGGTTTGAATTTTGTCTACAAAATTCTCCAGAAAATTTTATCGAATTTTACGATTTCGTATCAGGATCGCAGAAACGAAAGGAGGAATTTTCGTCTGAATTTTGTCTACAAAATTCTCCAGAAAATTTTATCGAATTTTACGATTTCGTATCAGGATCGCAGAAACGAAAGGAGGAATTTTGGACTGAATTTTGTCTACAAAATTCTCCAGAAAATTTTATCGAATTTTACGATTTCGTATCAGGATCGCAGAAACGAAAAGAGGTATTTTGGACTGAATTTTGTCTACAAAATTCTTCAGAAAATTTTATCGAATTTTACGATTTCGTATCAGGATCGCAGAAACGAAAGGAGGAATTTTCGTCTGAATTTTGTCTACAAAATTCTCCAGAAAATTTTATCGAATTTTACGATTTCGTATCAGGATCGCAGAAACGAAAGGAGGAATTTTGGACTGAATTTTGTCTACAAAATTCTCCAGAAAATTTTATCGAATTTTACGATTTCGTATCAGGATCGCAGAAACGAAAAGAGGTATTTTGGACTGAATTTTGTCTACAAAATTCTTCAGAAAATTTTATCGAATTTTACGATTTCGTATCAGGATCGCAGAAACGAAAGGAGGAATTTTCGTCTGAATTTTGTCTACAAAATTCTCCAGAAAATTTTATCGAATTTTACGATTTCGTATCAGGATCGCAGAAACGAAAGGAGGAATTTTGGACTGAATTTTGTCTACAAAATTCTCCAGAAAATTTTATCGAATTTTACGATTTCGTATCAGGATCGCAGAAACGAAAAGAGGTATTTTGGACTGAATTTTGTCTACAAAATTCTTCAGAAAATTTTATCGAATTTTACGATTTCGTATCAGGATCGCAGAAACGAAAGGAGGAATTTTGGACTGAATTTTGTCCACAAAATTCTCCAGAAAATTTTATCGAATTTTACGATTTCGTATCAGGATCGCAGAAACGAAAGGAGGAATTTTCGTCTGAATTTTGTCTACAAAATTCTCCAGAAAATTTTATCGAATTTTACGATTTCGTATCAGGATCGCAGAAACAAAAGGAGGAATTTTCGTCTGAATTTTGTCTACAAAATTCTCCAGAAAATTTTATCGAATTTTACGATTTCGTATCAGGATCGCAGAAACGAAAGGAGGAATTTTCGTCTGAATTTTGTCTACAAAATTCTCCAGAAAATTTTATCGAATTTTACGATTTCGTATCAGGATCGCAGAAACGAAAGGAGGAATTTTGGACTGAATTTTGTCTACAAAATTCTCCAGAAAATTTTATCGAATTTTACGATTTCGTATCAGGATCGCAGAAACGAAAAGAGGTATTTTGGACTGAATTTTGTCTACAAAATTCTCCAGAAAATTTTATCGAATTTTACGATTTCGTATCAGGATCGCAGAAACGAAAAGAGGTATTTTGGACTGAATTTTGTCTACAAAATTCTCCAGAAAATTTTATCGAATTTTACGATTTCGTATCAGGATCGCAGAAACGAAAAGAGGTATTTTGGACTGAATTTTGTCTACAAAATTCTCCAGAAAATTTTATCGAATTTTACGATTTCGTATCAGGATCGCAGAAACGAAAGGAGGAATTTTCGTCTGAATTTTGTCTACAAAATTCTCCAGAAAATTTTATCGAATTTTACGATTTCGTATCAGGATCGCAGAAACGAAAAGAGGTATTTTGGACTGAATTTTGTCTACAAAATTCTCCAGAAAATTTTATCGAATTTTACGATTTCGTATCAGGATCGCAGAAACGAAAGGAGGAATTTTCGTCTGAATTTTGTCTACAAAATTCTCCAGAAAATTTTATCGAATTTTACGATTTCGTATCAGGATCGCAGAAACGAAAAGAGGTATTTTGGACTGAATTTTGTCTACAAAATTCTCCAGAAAATTTTATCGAATTTTACGATTTCGTATCAGGATCGCAGAAACGAAAAGAGGTATTTTGGACTGAATTTTGTCTACAAAATTCTCCAGAAAATTTTATCGAATTTTACGATTTCGTATCAGGATCGCAGAAACGAAAAGAGGTATTTTGGACTGAATTTTGTCTACAAAATTCTCCAGAAAATTTTATCGAATTTTACGATTTCGTATCAGGATCGCAGAAACGAAAAGAGGTATTTTGGACTGAATTTTGTCTACAAAATTCTCCAGAAAATTTTATCGAATTTTACGATTTCGTATCAGGATCGCAGAAACGAAAAGAGGTATTTTGGACTGAATTTTGTCTACAAAATTCTTCAGAAAATTTTATCGAATTTTACGATTTCGCATCAGGATCGCAGAAACGAAAAGAGGAATTTTGGTCTGAATTTTGTGTGCAAAATTCTTCAGAAAATTTTATCGAATTTTACGATTTCGTATCAGGATCGCAGAAACGAAAAGAGGTATTTTGGACTGAATTTTGTCTACAAAATTCTCCAGAAAATTTTATCGAATTTTACGATTTCGTATCAGGATCGCAGAAACGAAAAGAGGTATTTTGGACTGAATTTTGTCTACAAAATTCTCCAGAAAATTTTATCGAATTTTACGATTTCGTATCAGGATCGCAGAAACGAAAAGAGGAATTTTGGTCTGAATTTTGTGTGCAAAATTCTTCAGAAAATTTTATCGAATTTTACGATTTCGTATCAGGATCGCAGAAACGAAAGGAGGAATTTTGGACTGAATTTTGTCTACAAAATTCTCCAGAAAATTTTATCGAATTTTACGATTTCGTATCAGGATCGCAGAAACGAAAGGAGGAATTTTCGTCTGAATTTTGTCTACAAAATTCTCCAGAAAATTTTATCGAATTTTACGATTTCGTATCAGGATCGCAGAAACGAAAAGAGGTATTTTGGACTGAATTTTGTCTACAAAATTCTCCAGAAAATTTTATCGAATTTTACGATTTCGTATCAGGATCGCAGAAACGAAAAGAGGAATTTTGGTCTGAATTTTGTGTGCAAAATTCTTCAGAAAATTTTATCGAATTTTACGATTTCGTATCAGGATCGCAGAAACGAAAAGAGGTATTTTGGACTGAATTTTGTCTACAAAATTCTCCAGAAAATTTTATCGAATTTTACGATTTCGTATCAGGATCGCAGAAACGAAAGGAGGAATTTTCGTCTGAATTTTGTCTACAAAATTCTCCAGAAAATTTTATCGAATTTTACGATTTCGTATCAGGATCGCAGAAACGAAAAGAGGTATTTTGGACTGAATTTTGTCTACAAAATTCTCCAGAAAATTTTATCGAATTTTACGATTTCGTATCAGGATCGCAGAAACGAAAAGAGGTATTTTGGACTGAATTTTGTCTACAAAATTCTCCAGAAAATTTTATCGAATTTTACGATTTCGTATCAGGATCGCAGAAACGAAAAGAGGTATTTTGGACTGAATTTTGTCTACAAAATTCTCCAGAAAATTTTATCGAATTTTACGATTTCGTATCAGGATCGCAGAAACGAAAAGAGGTATTTTGGACTGAATTTTGTCTACAAAATTCTCCAGAAAATTTTATCGAATTTTACGATTTCGTATCAGGATCGCAGAAACGAAAGGAGGAATTTTCGTCTGAATTTTGTCTACAAAATTCTCCAGAAAATTTTATCGAATTTTACGATTTCGTATCAGGATCGCAGAAACGAAAAGAGGTATTTTGGACTGAATTTTGTCTACAAAATTCTTCAGAAAATTTTATCGAATTTTACGATTTCGCATCAGGATCGCAGAAACGAAAAGAGGAATTTTGGTCTGAATTTTGTGTGCAAAATTCTTCAGAAAATTTTATCGAATTTTACGATTTCGTATCAGGATCGCAGAAACGAAAAGAGGTATTTTGGACTGAATTTTGTCTACAAAATTCTCCAGAAAATTTTATCGAATTTTACGATTTCGTATCAGGATCGCAGAAACGAAAAGAGGTATTTTGGACTGAATTTTGTCTACAAAATTCTCCAGAAAATTTTATCGAATTTTACGATTTCGTATCAGGATCGCAGAAACGAAAAGAGGTATTTTGGACTGAATTTTGTCTACAAAATTCTTCAGAAAATTTTATCGAATTTTACGATTTCGTATCAGGATCGCAGAAACGAAAAGAGGTATTTTGGACTGAATTTTGTCTACAAAATTCTCCAGAAAATTTTATCGAATTTTACGATTTCGTATCAGGATCGCAGAAACGAAAAGAGGTATTTTGGACTGAATTTTGTCTACAAAATTCTTCAGAAAATTTTATCGAATTTTACGATTTCGCATCAGGATCGCAGAAACGAAAAGAGGAATTTTGGTCTGAATTTTGTGTGCAAAATTCTTCAGAAAATTTTATCGAATTTTACGATTTCGTATCAGGATCGCAGAAACGAAAAGAGGAATTTTGGACTGAATTTTGTGTGCAAAATTCTCCAGAAAATTTTATCGAATTTTACGATTTCGTATCAGGATCGCAGAAACGAAAAGAGGAATTTTGGTCTGAATTTTGTCTACAAAATTCTCCAGAAAATTTTATCGAATTTTACGATTTCGTATCAGGATCGCAGAAACGAAAAGAGGAATTTTGGTCTGAATTTTGTGTGCAAAATTCTCCAGAAAATTTTAGCGAATTTTACGATTTCGTATCAGGATCGCAGAAACGAAAGGAGGAATTTTCGTCTGAATTTTGTCTACAAAATTCTCCAGAAAATTTTATCGAATTTTACGATTTCGTATCAGGATCGCAGAAACGAAAAGAGGAATTTTGGTCTGAATTTTGTGTGCAAAATTCTCCAGAAAATTTTAGCGAATTTTACGATTTCGTATCAGGATCGCAGAAACGAAAGGAGGAATTTTCGTCTGAATTTTGTCTACAAAATTCTCCAGAAAATTTTATCGAATTTTACGATTTCGTATCAGGATCGCAGAAACGAAAAGAGGTATTTTGGACTGAATTTTGTCAACAAAATTCTCCAGAAAATTTATCGAATTTTACGATTTCGTATCAGGATCGCAGAAACGAAAAGAGGAATTTTGGTCTGAATTTTGTGTGCAAAATTCTTCAGATAATTTTATCGAATTTTACGATTTCGTATCAGGGTCGCAGAAACGAAAAGAGGAATTTTGGTCTGAATTTTGTCTGCAAAATTCTACAGAAAATTTTATCAAATTTTACGATTTCGTATCAGGATCGCAGAAACGAAAAGAGGTATTTTGGTCTGAATTTTGTCTGCAAAATTCTACAGAAAATTTTATCGAATTTTACGATTTCGTATCAGGATCGCAGAAACGAAAAGAGGTATTTTGGACTGAATTTTGTCAACAAAATTCTCCAGAAAATTTTATCGAATTTTACGATTTCGTATCAGGATCGCAGAAACGAAAAGAGGAATTTTGGTCTGAATTTTGTGTGCAAAATTCTTCAGATAATTTTATCGAATTTTACGATTTCGTATCAGGATCGCAGAAACGAAAAGAGGAATTTTGGTCTGAATTTTGTCTGCAAAATTCTACAGAAAATTTTATCAAATTTTACGATTTCGTATCAGGATCGCAGAAACGAAAAGAGGTATTTTGGTCTGAATTTTGTGTGCAAAATTCTTCAGAAAATTTTAGCGAATTTTACGATTTCGTATCAGGATCGCAGAAACGAAAAGAGGAATTTTGGTCTGAATTTTGTCTACAAAATTCTCCAGAAAATTTTATCGAATTTTACGATTTCGTATCAGGATCGCAGAAACGAAAAGAGGAATTTTGGTCTGAATTTTGTCTACAAAATTCTCCAGAAAATTTTATCGAATTTTACGATTTCGTATCAGGATCGCAGAAACGAAAAGAGGAATTTTGGTCTGAATTTTGTGTGCAAAATTCTTCAGAAAATTTTATCGAATTTTACGATTTCGTATCAGGATCGCAGAAACGAAAAGAGGAATTTTGTTCTGAATTTTGTGTGCAAAATTCTTCAGAAAATTTTATCGAATTTTACGATTTCGTATCAGGATCGCAGAAACGAAAAGAGGTATTTTGGACTGAATTTTGTCAACAAAATTCTCCAGAAAATTTTATCGAATTTTACGATTTCGTATCAGGATCGCAGAAACGAAAAGAGGAATTTTGTTCTGAATTTTGTGTGCAAAATTCTTCAGAAAATTTTATCGAATTTTACGATTTCGTATCAGGATCGCAGAAACGAAAAGAGGTATTTTGGACTGAATTTTGTCTACAAAATTCTCCAGAAAATTTTATCGAATTTTACGATTTCGTATCAGGATCGCAGAAACGAAAAGAGGTATTTTGGACTGAATTTTGTCTACAAAATTCTCCAGAAAATTTTATCGAATTTTACGATTTCGTATCAGGATCGCAGAAACGAAAAGAGGAATTTTGGTCTGAATTTTGTGTGCAAAATTCTTCAGAAAATTTTATCGAATTTTACGATTTCGTATCAGGATCGCAGAAACGAAAAGAGGAATTTTGTTCTGAATTTTGTGTGCAAAATTCTTCAGAAAATTTTATCGAATTTTACGATTTCGTATCAGGATCGCAGAAACGAAAAGAGGTATTTTGGACTGAATTTTGTCAACAAAATTCTCCAGAAAATTTTATCGAATTTTACGATTTCGTATCAGGATCGCAGAAACGAAAAGAGGAATTTTGTTCTGAATTTTGTGTGCAAAATTCTTCAGAAAATTTTATCGAATTTTACGATTTCGTATCAGGATCGCAGAAACGAAAAGAGGTATTTTGGACTGAATTTTGTCTACAAAATTCTCCAGAAAATTTTATCGAATTTTACGATTTCGTATCAGGATCGCAGAAACGAAAAGAGGTATTTTGGACTGAATTTTGTCTACAAAATTCTCCAGAAAATTTTATCGAATTTTACGATTTCGTATCAGGATCGCAGAAACGAAAAGAGGAATTTTGGTCTGAATTTTGTCTACAAAATTCTCCAGAAAATTTTATCGAATTTTACGATTTTGTATCAGGATCGCAGAAACGAAAAGAGGTATTTTGGACTGAATTTTGTCTACAAAATTCTCCAGAAAATTTTATCGAATTTTACGATTTCGTATCAGGATCGCAGAAACGAAAAGAGGTATTTTGGACTGAATTTTGTCTACAAAATTCTCCAGAAAATTTTATCGAATTTTACGATTTCGTATCAGGATCGCAGAAACGAAAAGAGGTATTTTGGACTGAATTTTGTCTACAAAATTCTCCAGAAAATTTTATCGAATTTTACGATTTCGTATCAGGATCGCAGAAACGAAAAGAGGTATTTTGGACTGAATTTTGTCTACAAAATTCTCCAGAAAATTTTATCGAATTTTACAATTTCGTATCAGGATCGCAGAAACGAAAAGAGGAATTTTGGACTCAATTTTGTGTGCAAAATTCTCCAGAAAATTTTATCGAATTTTACGATTTCGTATCAGGATCGCAGAAACGAAAAGAGGAATTTTGGTCTGAATTTTGTCTACAAAATTCTCCAGAAAATTTTATCGAATTTTACGATTTCGTATCAGGATCGCAGAAACGAAAAGAGGAATTTTGGTCTGAATTTTGTGTGCAAAATTCTTCAGAAAATTTTATCGAATTTTACGATTTCGTATCAGGATCGCAGAAACGAAAAGAGGAATTTTGGTCTGAATTTTGTGTGCAAAATTCTCCAGAAAATATTATCGAATTTTACGATTTCGTATCAGGATCGCAGAAACGAAAAGAGGTATTTTGGTCTGAATTTTGTGTGCAAAATTCTTCAGAAAATTTTAGCGAATTTTACGATTTCGTATCAGGATCGCAGAAACGAAAAGAGGAATTTTGGTCTGAATTTTGTGTGCAAAATTCTTCAGAAAATTTTATCGAATTTTACGATTTCGTATCAGGATCGCAGAAACGAAAAGAGGAATTTTGGTCTGAATTTTGTGTGCAAAATTCTCCAGAAAATATTATCGAATTTTACGATTTCGTATCAGGATCGCAGAAACGAAAAGAGGAATTTTGGTCTGAATTTTGTGTGCAAAATTCTCCAGAAAATATTATCGAATTTTACGATTTCGTATCAGGATCGCAGAAACGAAAAGAGGAATTTTCGTCTGAATTTTGTGTGCAAAATTCTCCAGAAAATATTATCGAATTTTACGATTTCGTATCAGGATCGCAGAAACGAAAAGAGGAATTTTGGTCTGAATTTTGTGTGCAAAATTCTTCAGAAAATTTTATCGAATTTTACGATTTCGTATCAGGATCGCAGAAACGAAAAGAGGAATTTTGGGCTGAATTTTGTCTGCAAAATTCGTTAAAAATTTTCATCAAATTTTACGATTTGGTATCAGGATCACAGGAACGAAAAGAGGAATTTTGATAAAGTAGAAAGGCTATAGGTAATGCAAAACAACAGTCATAATAATAATAAAGTTTATTTTCGGTAACCACATTTGTATACATAAAATACAAAATATATAATAACAAACCAAAGTATATGAAACATTTCAACTAGTGAGTACATCTATTATAAAGAAACAACATATGGTACAGATCAAAATAGACAGAAAAGTTACGTAATGTTGATGTTATATAATATTAAAATCGTAAAAGCAAAGAACACCAAAAGTAAATACAAATTTCTTCATCTAAAGTTAAGGTTTCTTTCAAAATGATTAAATGAATTATCAAATAAATTAAATGGCACATGTCTTTAAATACCTTAAAAATTGATGACATTTCTAGCAATGAAACAAAGTGATGTGTAATTCAACGAATATTCTACTTCCTCAGCGGATACTTAAGAACTGACATAAATGTACATATTTACAATTAAAGAAAACCATTTTACATTAAGAGGGGGCGAAACGGTGGTGGCAAAAATGACGAGGAATGGCGACATATCGCGGTCCCTTTTCTTCGACACAGAAAACCTTCCGGGGATCGTTGAAGTTCCCGGAAACCCAAATGGTGGAATTTTCCCGCAATAAACTGCAGACGCGATCGGCACTAATCTGGGGGTAGCACGCACAGCTTTTTACCTACTACCCAAAATTAGGCGCACACAAAGGAGCGTTATAAAATGGAAATACAAAAATTCCTAAGTGTTTACATTTTAGACTAATAAACATTAAATTCAATCAATCCTCTTTGCAACTCAGTCATGTCGCCCACCTCAAACGACTGTCGTTCAACAGAAGTGTAGAAATCACAAAATTATGTGTAATACTTATGAGCTAAAAGTTATACAGAACAAGAACAATTTAAGTTATCAAATACAGCATTTAAATTATAAAGAATAATGTCCAAGAATCATTGTAAAAGCAAAGAATATTTTACATACAAAACTAGCACTATTCAAGAGTGTCATTGGGAAGCGAACACAAACTGTTCACTGATCGCTTGATGATGCCGCTTGAGGTTTTTACTGTTGTCACGCGCACAGTAGCGTCAGCTCCAGGGTGAACTTCTTTGATGCGCCCCATCCGCCAACGCATGGGAAGAAGATTGTTTTCTCGCAACAGCACCAGGTCGTCGACATGTACATTTGGCAGCGGGTTCTGCCTCCATTTGGGACATTGCTGGAGACCAGACACCGCTTCCAGAAGTGCTAGACAGCCTGTTTCCTGGGATTTCCGTCACGCTCGAGTCGGGAATGCTCGTCAAAGGCCGGCCAATTGAGAAGTGTGTAGGCGTCGAAGGCTCCAGATCGTTGGGATCCCTAGAAACAGTTCATTATATGTTAATATCGCGTTCCCTATTACTCTTTTTAATTGAGACTTTGGCCTCCCAAAGACCGCCTAAGTTATAATATGAACTACCAATGAATATTAAAATAATAAGGTATATTGTAGATTACTAAAGTTTAAGTATTGGTAAGTTGATGTGCAATCAAGTACAGGTTTACGTTTCAATTTTATGTATTCTAATATCGTTGACGTTGATTAAGTTACCATAAAACCTTGTGATAATGTAAAGCCATATTTCCTACATAAGCTTAAATAATTAATAATACTTGAAGGATCTGCAGCTTTAGTGATTTGATTATCCCTCTCGTTTCAGGAATGAATGATAGCCACCAATTACCACACATCGGGAGCAGTAAGCGTTGTTATTATTATTACCTTCCCCATATTTATAACGTTAGTTTTCCAGCGTAATCAACACCCATTATTTGTTTACAATCACTTTCGGTATAATTTATCACTCAATGAACGCCCATATCAATTTTGCACGGACATGTCCGATACGCCGCTATAATGACCAGAACGCATTCATCACGAATTTCGGCGCATTAATTGTAATCGATTTACCCAGCGATGTAAAAATTTTCTATATAAATTAATGCGTTCTATTGCGACCTGTGCAGTCGGTGCAAGTTTAATCGAAACAATGGGGGAGTTCGTGATGCACGCCTGCAGGCAGTTTTAATTGCTATATCAATGGAATTTTGCATCCCGAACTGCGCTTTAGAAATTGTGATTAGATTTTAAAAGCCATCGATACGTGGCCTTTTATTATTGCAGACAAAGGACTGATCGATGTATTGATTTGAACATTGAACAGGGAATACAGCCGTCAGTCAGTTATGCACGTGTTTAATATCATTCAAACGAGAGCGATTTATTTAAAAAGGTGGTTAGTATTCTTAAAATTGTCAAAGAAACCGGAATTATTTGTAATTGGTTTCGTTAAATCCTTGCTAAAGTATTAAATAAAGTTTTAACCGACTGTAAGTTAGCCATGAATCCGGCGCCTCCACCATTCTTGCCTTTAGTAAATTTCCAAGTAATCTCTACTAATTTACAGAAAATGGATTAAAATTCATAATTAATCAAATTGCTGTAAAGCCATTTACTCCGATTTTTCGATAAAACATCTACCGAAACAAAGTCAATTTTCAAAAAATCAAAAGTCATCGTTAGGCCTTGTTTAGGTTCGATATTTTCGGCCACAAATGTTCTATAGGGCTTTGTTTACAATATTTAGGCTTAAAAAAAAGACACACATTCTTCATTTTTGTTTAAATAATTATTTACCTAGACACTTTTACGAAATTTCGTCAATTTTAAAAAAATCAAACGTCACCGTTAGGTCCGGTTTAAGTCCGATATTTTTGGCCACAAATGTTCTATGGGGCTTTGTTTACAATATTTAAGCTTAAAAAAATGACACACATTCTTCATTTTTGTTTAAATAATTATTTACCTTGATACTTTTACAAAATTTCGTCAATTTTCAAAAAATCAAAAGTCATCGCTAGGTCTGGTTTAGGTCCGATATTTTCGGCCACAAATGTTCTATAGGGTTTTGTTTATAATATTTAAGCTTAAAAAAAGTTACACATATTCTTCATTTTTGTTTAAATAATTATTTACCTAAACACTTTTACGAAATTTCGTCAATTTTCAAAAAATCAAAAGTCACCGTTAGGTCCGGTTTAAGTCCGATATTTTTGGCCACAAATGTTCTATGGGGCTTTGTTTACAATATTTAAGCTTAAAAAAATGACACATGTTCTTCATTTTTGTTTAAATAATTATTTACCTAGACAGTTTTACGAAATTTCGTCTATTTTCAAAAAATCAAAAGTCATCGTTGGGCGTGGTTTAGGTTCGATATTTTTGGCCGAAACTGTTCTATGGGGCTTTGTTTACAATATCTAAGCTTAAAAAAATGATTCATATTCTTCATTTTTGTTTAAATAATTATTTACCTAGACACTTTTACGAAATTTCGTCTATTTTCAAAAAATCAAAAGTCACCGTTAGGCCTTGTTTAGATTTGATATTTTTGGCCACAGACGTTCAATGGGGCTTTGTTTAGAATATTTAGGCTTAAAAAATGACACACATTCTTCATTTTTGTTTAAATAATTATTTACCTTGACACTTTTATGAAATTTCGTCTAATTTCAAAAAATCAAAAGTCATCGTTAGGCGTAGTTTAGGTTCGATATTTTCGGCCACAAATGTTCTATGGGGCTTTGTTTAAAATATTTAAGCTTAAAAAAATGACACATATTCTTCATTTTTGTTTAAATAATTATTTACCCAGACACTTTTACAAAATTTCGTTGATTTTCAAAAAATCTAAAGTCACCGTTAGGCCTAGTTTAGGTACGATATTTTCGGCCACAAATGTTCTATGGAGCCTTGTTTACAATACTTAAGCTTAAAAGAAAGACACATATTTATCATTTTTGTTTAAATAATTATTTACCTAAACACTTTTACGAAATTTCGTCTATTTTCAAAAATCAAAAATTATCGTTAGGTCTGGTTTAGGTCCGATATTTTCGGCCACAAATGTTCTATGGGGCTTTGTTTATAATATTTAAGTTAAAAAAATGACACACATTCTTCATTTTTGTTTAAATAATTATTTACCTAAACACTTTTACGAAATTTTGTCTAATTTCAAAAAAATCAAAAATTATCGTTAGGTCTGGTTTAGGTCCGATATTTTCGGCCACAAATGTTCTATGGGGCTTTGTTTACAATATTTAGGCTTAGAAAATTGACACATATTCTTCATTTTTGGTTAAATAATTATTAACACTTTTACGAAATTTATTTAAACAAAAATGTAGAATAAATAATAAAATAAATCCTAAGTTGAAAGCTTATTGTTACTACTATGGCACCACAGCAATTTGATTAATTATGAATTTTAATCCTTTTTCTGTAAATTAGTAGATATTACTTCGAAATTTACTAACGGTAAAAATGGTGAAGGCGCCGGATTCGTGGCTAACTTCCTGTAGGTAAAGTTTTGTCCTATGCAAAAATTAAATTGGGGTGCCTTTGTGTCTAGTTGTCAAATTAATGATACAACTTAAACATTAAGTTTTGAATTCTAATGAATCTTGATTGTTATAAACATTTTCTTAGACCAATGGAATGGATTGCCACAACAAACAATAATTACAACAGGAGGATTATTAAAGGTTAAAATTGAGGCGCATTCACACCAGATAACGCCTTAGTATGCTAAAAAAATGTTGATTTATCCGCTACGTTACTTTCTCCGATTTGATCATATTTATTGATTTTTTTCAGAAGCTAATATTCATTTTGTTATTCTCTACAATTTATGTAAATTTAATACAACTGTTATCTTTTCAAAATTGTAAACAAAAAAAGACAAAAATTTTCCTTCTTAAATTTTTTTATAATCAAAAAAAGACAAAAATTTTCGTTTTAAAATTTTTCTTCGAAAATAAAAAACGATTGCGTTTCTAAAATACTTACTTGTTTAAATAGGCAGATTCACTGACGCGGCTGTAGTTTCCCCACCGAGGCAGTAAGGCTGTGAATCCAGACGAAGATATTTGTATCCATTTATCTGAAAATATAAATCAATTGAAAAAAAACAAGTAAAGGCTGCCGACAATCAAAATAATTTATACATGCTGATACAATCTGCACACAATATAAACCGCTGTCCATTCAGGTCACCAAAATAAATCACACCGCAATAACTCCGCCTGAAAATCTGAATAACAAAAAAAACGATTTTTTTACGATCATAAATACGTATCCGATCTTGACAGAGGTTCGATGTTTTTGGATTGACCCCAAGTCGTCTGGTTTACATAAAAAATGATATCCCTCCGCAGTAATTACGGGTACGATAACGAATCTAATTGATGGAGTGCGTGTTTGCGAAAAAAAAAAACGTAAAATGAAAAATCAGCGAAAATTTATTACAGAGGCACAGTCAATATTTGAGATGTTGAATTTTATTCCACGAGGTCGTCGCTTTTCTGGAAACGTGAGCAGAATGTCTACTCCGACGTCGAAGTACGTTATATCGAAGGAAAATCTATTTGTGTAATTATGGTCTTTACTTTAATAAATTATTTAATTGTCAAAGATTTTTTAAATTATTAGGCCACTATTAAATAAATTAGTACTTGTACTCCACTGGCTTGAGTTTATTTGCGTCGCTGCTGCTATTGTCACTTTGTATAATTTGTAAGGATGTTGAAGAAAATACGGGTTTTAGAGTGAATTATGTAAGGGTATTGTGCCACAATCGATTGTCTCTTATTAATTTTTTTTTTAATAAATACAACATTTATTCTTGTGACTTAACCCTTTCGGCCCTGGTGGTGGCAATTGCCACCGCAAAATTTACATATCTCTACTTACTATGACAATCCATATTTTTGCTGTTTATCACTAGATGTCACTTCAACAAAGCCTCACTAATAATTTCCTATACTAATTAATCAAATCAGTTTAAATTTGGCATTTATGGTCTTAAGAAGCTCCCCATCAATAATAATTAACAAAAAAATGTTTTTTTCAAATTTAAAAATCCAGGGCTGAAAGAGTTAAGTTTCGATAATTACGCTTGCCTATAGAACATTTGTGGCTTAAAATATCGATCCTAAACTACGCTTACCGATGACTTTTGATTTTTTTTTAAATTGACGAAATTTCGTAAAAGTGTCTGGGTAAATAATTATTTAAACAAAAATGAAGAATATATGTCAATTTTTTGAGCTTAAGTATTGTAAACAAAACCCTATGGAACATTTGTGGCCGAAAATATCGAACCTAAACTACGCCTAACGATGACTTTTGATTTTTTGAAAATAGACGAAATTTCGTAAAAGTGTCTGGGTAAATAATTATTTAAACAAAAATGAAGAATATGTGTCAATTTTTTGAGCTTAAGTATTGTAAACAAAGCCCTATGGAACATTTGTGGCCGAAAATATCGAACCTAAACTACGCCTAACGATGACTTTTGATTTTTTGAAAATTGACGAAATTTCGTAAAAGTGTCTGGGTAAATAATTATTTAAACAAAATAGAAGAATATGTGTCATTTTTTTAAGCTTAAATATTGTAAACAAAGCCCTATAGAATATTTATGGCCGAAAATATCGATCAGAAACTACGCCTAACGGTGACTTTTGATTTTTTGAAAATAGACGAAATTTCGTAAAAGTGTCTGGGTAAATAATTATTTAAACAAAAATGAAGAATATGTGTCAATTTTTTGAGCTTAAGTATTGTAAACAAAACCCTATGGAACATTTGTGGCCGAAAATATCGAACCTAAACTACGCCTAACGATGACTTTTGATTTTTTGAAAATTGACGAAATTTCGTAAAAGTGTCTGGGTAAATAATTATTTAAACAAAATAGAAGAATATGTGTCATTTTTTTAAGCTTAAATATTGTAAACAAAGCCCTATAGAATATTTATGGCCGAAAATATCGATCAGAAACTACGCCTAACGATGACTTTTGATTTTTGAAAATAGACGAAATTTCGTAAAAGTGTCTGGGTAAATAATTATTTAAACAAAAATGAAGAATATGTGTCATTCTTTTAAACTTAAATATTGTATACAGAGCCCTATAGAATATTTGTGGCCGAAAATATCGATCCTAAACTACGTCTAACGATGACTTTTGATTTTTTGAAAATTGACTATGTTTCGATAGATGTCTTATCGAAAAATCGGGGTAAATCCTAAATTAAAAGCTTATTGTTATTACTATGGCATTACAGCAATTTGATTAATTATGAATTTTAATCGATTTTCTGTAAATTAGGAGATAAAACTTGGAAATTTACCAAAGTGAAAAATGGTGGATGCGCCGGATTTGTGGCTGAACTTCCAGTCGGTGCTTTTGCAAAGCCAGCCATAAATAACGGGAATGTTTAATCTTTCAAAAAAAGACAATAATATACAAATTTCATCATTTTTTTTAATTTTCAAAAAAGAAACCACTATTTGGCCCACTCTTTATTATGAAGTAGAACCCTTCAGCATATACAATACATTATAACCCATTTTTAAAATTACATTTTCCGTTAGTTCTCGTTTGAGTATGTCTCCTATCTACCTGACATTGACAAGTTAAGAAATGGAAATTTTTGCAGTTATGACACAAATAAAGGAAAAGTAAACAATTTCCTTGCATGTACCGCAGTGTTCCTCTTTTCATTCCGAAACGAGCAGCGAAGGGAAAATGAAATTTAAATCGGGAAGGGCATGTACCAGTCCACTTGCATTCCGAATAATTCATAATCTGTACGTCCCGTATTCCCGCCAGTCATCCCACCTGAAAGAATTATAAGTCCCACCAGGAATACCGCAATTACTCTCAACTTATGCCGGAACGTTCGGCTTTAAGCGACGCACGAACATCACAAATTCCATTCGGCATTAAAACCGAAAGTACGAATGTAAACGCGAAACTCTTAATTAAACGAGAATCGGGGGAGCTGGTTATTAAATAAGGCAGCCGATCCGAAGAAGTCGCCCATTGTTGCGGATAACAAAAGAAAGTCGTTCCGAATTTGAACCGATACTCGGATTCTATAAAGGCCGTAATAAGATATTCTGGCGGAGGCGAACATTTTGCTTGGATTGAAGTCATTTTCCGGCAAATAAATGATTGCGCCCGGCAAGCGTAGACAGGCCAAGTGTGCCGCTAAACTGAATGAATGTGCTTAAAGCGGCGCGCAAGTAACAACAGGTTGGAGATTTGTTTGCTTTTGTTTGTTCGCCGCCTAAATCGATAGGCCGCGTTAGGACAATAGCTTTCTGATTAAAATGCCAACTACCAGTTGCTGTTGAAAGTCTTCCCACGCACATTGAAGTTCATTATTGTATACCGAAGTTTTTTTTTCTATAATATAGCTAAGGGGTTTGATCCCAATATAAAATACTAATTTACGTTGACAGATTTAATTTATTAATTCTGGCCGCAATGGTTTAATGGGGAGACCAATTCTTTACACATTTAAGAAATCACTATCTGTATGAGAAGAACGAATAAATCACGATATGGCACGAATCGTAATATTGATGTTAAAGCTCAAAAAACCATACGCTTAAATAAATTGCCAAATAACAGTAACAAACCCAGACCATTGAAATCGAAAGATGATGCAAGCGTTTTTAGACCGGATAAAACTAAAGAACAAATGGATCACTATGCTAAACTAGAGAATTGCTTAGAGAAGAGAAAGCTCGAAGGTGAAATTGACTTGCGCATTATGTGGATCACAATGAGATACCTTATTTATCAAAGACATATTTTAGACGAAATAAGCAACCAGCATTAAAAAAAACATATACTTTCAAAACTTCAGAAAGGCAACAAAACTGAAACAATTTTATTACAGCCATCCATATTACCATTAACAAAACTTTGGATCAGAAAAACTATTTGCATAATTTAATGAAATAGAAATGATTATAATCGAGAAAACTAACTAAGTGCATGCCTTTAATAAAAGTATACAACTGAGAATATAAAATACGTTCGTGCATGTCGTATTATCCATAATTCATTTCTTAAGTAACGACTAGAAAACTTCAGTAATTTAATTCTCTAGACATGGAATACCAATATCAATATAAACTCGAGATTGTATATGTTATTGTATAAACATTTAACTGAAATGGATTTGAATAAAATATAATTCTAGTATTATGTAGCTGTTAGCATGTATTCCAAATTAACGAATCGTGAAAAGTGGACTAAAATTAATGGACCTGATAAGGGAGTGAGCTTGAACATACCGCTCACTTCTATAAGCCTTTATCGTGGCCTGCATTAATTGCTCTAAGCTTGTAAGCCCAGGTAGAGCAGTATTAGTTGAAAACCAGTAGAACTTAGTATTTCACCAATTAACATTCACGACAAAACTATTAGGCAAATTCAACTGCCATTAAGTTACAGTTACAAGGTATATTATACTTACAACAGTTTACAGTTGCGGCCATATCTTGGAGTCGGCTTACTTTATTTGGTAAAAATGTTACACTTTACCACCGCAGTCATTGATGCAACGAGACTGTTTAATATCGAGCTGGATAAATTTTCAGGAACAAAAGATCAGAGGAGATACTTTGAAAGAAGTCTTGCGAGAAGAATGTTCATAAACAATTGGGAATTGTTAAATTATGCAATTTTATAATGAAAAATGTTCATATATTCAGAATACTTTTCGTCTTTATTTAGTATTACAATGAGCAGAGCGCAGATTAATAAGAACAAAATAATTAAAGATGAGCGATAAAATACTTTGGTTGTACAACTTCGAAAATTTATTATCTTAGTGCTTATAGTTTTGGTAAATTTAAGTTACACAAAGTAGAAGCCTCCAGTATAAACAACATTAAAAATATTATTTTGCAAATAAAATTGTAAAATAGCATAAATATTCAAATAGAAATATTTAGGATTTTTATGCAACAAACATCACTATACAGATTGGTGGTGGCTACTAGGAATATATGGATATTCACGACACGTGAGCTTTAATAAAAAAAGTAATAGTACAGTTTACTGTCTTAAGGGGGCATATACGTTTATCGGTTTAAAAAACTCGATTTTTTTTATTTTCATTTTTTCACAGTTTGAACCTTCAAGAAAGTTGGCCTAAAACCGTTTTGTGAAATTCGAATAAATAACGATGTTACAGCGCGTTTTGTCGGGCAGCGCACAGGCGTGCGTCTCCTCTTTCTGAAGCGTGCGCAGGTAGAAGAGTAGGATGCTTATACAGCGGTTTCTTTTGTCTTATTTACCACATAACTTACTTATGAGATTGAAATACAAAAAAATCGCAAAGGCATTGAAGGTAGAAATAAGCTGACAGCGACAGTTTTAACAATATGATCGGGAGGATAGCACCGAAGATAATAAACAGAGTTCGCAAGTCGTTCAAATCGTGACTTATATTACTCTATTTGTTTGTTCAACGGAGGACATCTTTATTGCAAATATTGAAGACTATGGGAGTGACGAGTGGACAAAACGCGGCTCAATTCGCAGAAAACAACGACTCGTTGCGGAAATTTGAGCAAAACATTAGTTTCCGAAGGCCCGTATAAGCCTCCTCCTTGCTAAAAACCAACAAATGGACGAAAATTTCGATTAGGAGAGCTCCTTGTTTTCCTCCAGAAATTGACGATGACGTAAAGTTGAATAAATTCAGTTTTACAATAGAGTAAAAATGTTCTAAAACTTTGAACGCGTTTTTCTCAAAACAGTGTTTTTCAAGTCGGTTACAATGATAACTTGAAGACGGATTAACCGATCTCCCTATTCTTTTTCAAATTGATAGGATATACAATTCCCTTGTCGTTGACGGATCCGATTTTGAAAATTTCAATTCCTTCTATTTTCTTTTTTAACAAAGAAAAGTGATTTTTTTCACGAAAATCGACACTCTAACTTTGAAGGTTCGCCATTTTGTTGAAAATTCGAATTTAAAAAATCGGATCCGTCAACGACAAGGAAATACACTCTCCTTTAAGATGCCGCTTAAATTTTGCGTTTCGCATTAATGTGCAAAGAGAAATCATTGTAACCGCGAAATCAAGCATATCTTGCGGGACTGACTTCACAACGCTGAAAGAGGGAGATTTTATAACTTAATCTTTCCAATAAAATGTGAATACGAAGCACGAAAGGTGTACTTTATAATGCAAAAAGTCCCTATTTTATAATTTGTCACTTCGCTCTGAAAAAAAAAATCATTAAAAATGCCTTTTTTTCGGGGCTCCAAACGTATATCCCCCTTAATACGAGCGTACGATGAGGTACATGATTCGAGTGCTAAGAGATGCCAGGTAGATATGCATGACCGTGACATCGCTCTGATTAAACAAACAATAACAACAACGCTACTGTCAAGTCAATTAATCATTTGGAAAATAAGGGCACCGATACTATTTATGTAACTTAGGTACTCGTAATCAATAACAGTGTAGTAGATGTGGTATAATTTTACTAACAGTGTAACTAAGAATAAACCAGAGGAGAACCAAGAAAATTAAAGTGTTAAAAAATCAGGCAATAATAAAGTTGAACAAAAACACCGAAACGAACACAATTTCAACATAATCCTTTATAATAAAAATTCGAACAAATTTCCTCTTTCTGCCAAACAGTAGCCCAAACGATTGTAAAATTCAGTTCTCATATTACAAAGCATTTCAGGAGTAACTGTGGCAAACGCTTCTTTTTTTTTTAAAGGAAGGATATTTGATGGAATTGCGGGTTAAGGAAAGTGAATGACTATAAGGGAATTGGCGTAAGCGATTTGCTGTTTGGCTATATAAGTTTTTTGAAGATTTCATTTTTAATAGTGAATGGGACATACACTACACATCCATGGACCCGCACGGCCACTTCTTCGTTCTGAAAAAGTGACCGCACGGATGGGATTCGAACCCACGACCACGAGGCCCAGAAGCAGGAACGCTACTCACTAGGTCACCGCGGCCCCCAAACGCTTCTTGTATTTGTATTTGCAGTTCGTTCAACATTTCTGCGCTGTCTTCCATAAAACCATAAATTTGAAATTCAATGAAACCCCACAGTAAGAAATCTTGAAGAGCTAAATCCAGAGATCGTGACGCCCAGAACTGTTACAATTATACGTCTGGGATAAATATTGTTTAAATATTCACGTACTGCCAATGTTTTATGGGCAGGGTAGCCATCCTGCTGAAATAAAATTTCGTCAAATTGGACTGCTGGCGTTTGACGGAAAACTAAAATAACTAAGTTCTGAAGAAGGTTGGGATATTTTTGGCCATTCAGATATTCTTCGATAAAAAATTATCGCCATTACAATCATTTAGCTTCAGTGGATATTGGGTACCCCAAATGAATGTTTATGTGGGTTATGTCGCGACCAACAATTACCAATTGAAGGATTGTGTCCATTTATCGGAAAAGTTGATTCGTCCGTAAAAAGAATTCCCTTAAAAATTTGGGTTATTATTGGATTTCTCCATTACTTCAATACGGTAGTATGGTGCAGATTACCCTATTCAACAATTTTTATGGAATTCGTGTAGTTCCTGTTCCGCAGTTTTAGGTTGGGGCTTTTTGTGGTTTTTGGGAGACGAACATATTTTTTCTCAAAATTCTGCATATTTCGGTATAGTTAATTTAATAACTTGTATTTTCTCAAGCAACTCATTTCCTACAAAAAGTTTGTATTTTTCCCGTAGAATACTATCCCGCAATAAAAAATAAGGGGTTCCATTTGAAAAATCCAAGTTGATCTTCGTTTGACCTTGAAAATTGATTTTAAGGTCATTTTCAAGGTCACCAGCATATGTCCCCCTCCGAACCCTACCACTTTTATCTGAAACAATTTTTGCCATGTTCCTCAGGTTTCGATATATTTGGGGTGGCAGTTTAAAATGGGACACCCTGTATATCAAGAGAGATAAAGATAAATGTGTGATTTTTCCTGAGCGACAAATTTGTACAATGCACCGAGGGAATAATAGCTTTCTCTCCCGAGGTACATTTACTATTTTTTCACAAACAATTTTAAAAGTAAAATGTTCGCTTCTAAAATCTAATTTAGAAAATAACGCTGTCAGTCGTGACAGTTAAAATAAATAATGGAACCTCGTAGGAAAAGAAATAATGACTTCTCTTAATTTTGAATAGATTTGAGTAATTTCAAGTCGATGGCTATTGTTTTTATATTTTAGTCAAGTCACTAAAATTATCGTATTTCTCCACAATTTCACCCTCTGTTAAAATAGAATTATCTCGAAATTTAGGCAGGAGGTGCTTACAAGTTTTTTATAGAATCGCAATCTCAAGCAAATTTTTAATAGATTTGTAAAATTTCCAGTCGATCAATTGTTTTTACATTTTTTCACCGAAATGCTTGTCTTTTTCCAAAATTGTACGCTCTGTTCGAATGAGAATATCTCGAAGTTTACAGATTTTAATAGAATCGTAATCACACATGGATTTTTAATAGATTTGTGAAATTGCAAGTCGGTAGCAATTGTTTTTAAATTTTTGTCAAGTCACTAAAATTTTTGTACTTCTCAATTTCACGCTCTGTTAATAATATTATTTCAAAAGTTAGGCATGAAGTGCTACCAAATTTTTTATGGAATCGTAATTTCGGATACGTTTTAAATTGATTTCTGAAACTTCAACCCGATGGCAATTATTTCAATATTTTTTACAAGTCGGCGAAATGATTAAGTTTTTTCTACAATTTCACGCTCTATTCGAATGGGATTTTCTTGTAATTAAGGGATAGGGTATTTACTGATTTTTAAAAAAACGAATTTGTGTAATTTCAAGTCGGTGGCTATTGTTTTTATATTTTTGTCAAGTCACTCAAATTATTGAATTTCTACACAATTTCCCGATCTGTTCAAAAGGAACTCTCTCGAAACTTAGGGAGGAAGTGTTTACAAGTTTATATAAAATCGCAATTTCTAGTGAATTTTTAATAGATTTGTAAAATTATCAGTAGATAACAATTGTTTTTACATTTCTTTCAAGTCGCCGAAATTATTGTCTTTTCCAAAATTGTTGTACGCTCTGTTCGAAAGAGATTACAATTGTATCTCTATGTTTAAGGGTGGAGTTTTTACAGATTTTTTTTGCAGTAGAGTCATCCCGAGTTAATTTTGAATTGATTAGTCAAATTTTACGTCGATGGCAATTATTTCTATATATTTTTTTAATTCATCGAATTTATTGAGTTTGTCGCGCTCTGTTCGAATAAGATTATCTCGAAGTTTAGCGGTGGTGTGTTTACACATTTTTACAGTGGAGTAATCCCGAGTTCATTTTGAATTGATTAGTCAAATTTCAAGTCGATGGCAATTGTTTTTATATTTTTTTTGAAGTCATCGAATTTATTGAGTTTTTCACGTTCTGTTCGAATATGATTATCTCTAAGTTTAGGGGTGGTGTGTTTACAGATTTTTACAGTAGATTAATCCCGAGTTCATTTTCAATTGACTAGTCAAATTTCAAGTCGATGGCAATTGTTTTTATATTTTTTTTGAAGTCATCGAATTTATTGAGTTTTTCACGTTCTGTTCGAATATGATTATCTCTAAGTTTAGGGGTGGTGTGTTTACAGATTTTTGCAGTAGAGTAATCCCGAGTTCATTTTGAATTGATTAGTCAAATTTCAAGTCGATGGCAATTGTTTTTATATTTTTTTTGAAGTCATCGAATTTATTGAGTTTTTCACGTTCTGTTCGAATATGATTATCTCTAAGTTTAGGGGTGGTGTGTTTACAGATTTTTGCAGTAGAGTAATCCCGAGTTCATTTTGAATTGATTAGTCAAATTTCAAGTCGATGGCAATTGTTTTTATATTTTTTTTGAAGTCATCGAATTTATTGAGTTTTTCACGTTCTGTTCGAATATGATTATCTCTAAGTTTAGGGGTGGTGTGTTTACAGATTTTTACAGTAGAGTAATCCCGAGATTATTTTAATTTGATTAGTCATATTTAAAGTTGATTGTAATAATTTTCATATTTTTTAGGACGCCGAAATTATTGCATATTTTTCTTCACAATTTCACGCTATGTTAGAGTGGGATTTTGTCAAATTTTAGGAATGGAGTGTTTATAGATTTTTATAATAGCATAATTCCAAATGAATTTTAAATGGATTTGTAAAATTTTAAGTCGATGGCAACTGTTTTCATATTTTTTAGGGCAGTTTTTCCACATTTTCATTCACTGTCGCAATAATCCTCTTCATGTGCAGAAGAACTTTTAAAATTACCAATGTACTATTAAACCTAATAACCAATTAGAATTTCCAGAACAAAAATCGTTGCTGATAAATGATAATGTTTTTTTATAGAATCACTCGATTAACAGAAAGTTTCGGTTTTCAGCCAGGAGCGTCCTATTCAAATAGTTCTCACTAAATTTTGCAATATTAAATCTTTCTTAAATCACTTTCTCACTTATCACTTGGTGAAACATTTTGAAAATAATAAAAGATAAATAAAAAATTAAAACTTGGTTTCTGTCACAAATTTATTGTTTATTTACTCGACCAGTTACTCTTTAAAATGCTGTAACAAGTAACATTTGTGAAACAAACCAAGAGTTAATTTTTGATTGATCTTTTTTTTTTTTTTTTTTTTTTTTTTTTGGCGTTACGCCTGGCCTTGGTTCTGTGACCATTAGCCATCATCAATGTAATATATGTATAAGTTATGAAATAAATGAATAAATGAATAATGAAAGACGTATACAACAACCACGGACCCAAGCGGATACTTCTCGGTCGCCGAAAAATCTTCCGCCTGGGATGGGAATCGAACCCACACGGCCGCGGTGCAGCCGGCACAAGCGCTCGCCTCTACCCACTACACCAACGGACCGCCCGAGATTGATCTTTTATTTTTATTATTAAATCGTTTAAGATGAAGGTATAAATGGAAATGCGAATATATTTTTCAAAAAATAATTTGTTGAAAAACGATGGGTAGTTAAATTAACATGGAGAACCCTGTACCATCGATAAATACTTACCTAATGCTAATATGGGATAAATACCGTTTTTGTTTTAGCCTCATGCTTTTAACAAATTCCAAGTCATAATTCAACTACTTAAATTAATTTGACAAACTTTATCATTCTCGCCCAGTATCTTTGATGAAGCAGTTTGTAAGGTTGCAACTTCTGGTTGTGATAAATGTTGCGTTCACTGATACAGATTTAGCAAACATGGGGCGCAGGGATTTACGAGGTCTCGTAGCAACGTGTGGCAAGATTTGCATGTGCGATTTCGGCTGTTGAAGTTTTTGTTGGCCATAGATCCCGTCTCCGTAAACTTTGCATACAGTCATCCAAAGGATGCGAAATTTGTGTTCAGTTCGGGTTAACTTCTCTGCCGATTATAACGTTTGAAATGAACGATATTTAAATTATATTGCATAACTTGCACTCCGATTTATTATTTTATGTAAGCATCAAAAATGTTGCATATTAAATTGAAACTTTTTTAATTAAGCAACGCAAAATATTTTTGTTATAAATATTCATTTCTATGCAAATCCGGGATTAAATTGTTATTTCCCTTGCTCAAACTTAATGTACACATTCATAAAAAGTCGCCCCACATAAATCTCCTCCTTGAGGTGTTTTCCGCCGTGGCCCGGGTTTGAGCCGCAATAAATTCTAAAATAAAATTCTTCGAGAATTTGCTCCGCGATAACATTATATTCCGACTGGATACAAGAAATTGATTTTCTTTCTAACTTCCACTGTTTGTTTTCAGTTTTGCGGGGATGATTTATTTCGATTTATAAAGCGATGGCGGCGGTGTACATGTATGCCCCCCTCGCGAACTGTGTTGGGAAAACATGTGTTCCGGATCGAGTGTGATTGAGTGAAATTCGTGATTTTAAATAAGAAATATGATTTATGTGTTTCCGGAGGACTGTAAAATTCCGATGCATTCTGATTAATAAGGACTAACAATGAAGGACGTTTTTATTTTTTCGGTATCAGGCGATAATGGATAAATAATGTATTAAATCAAAATAAATCCCACGACTTGATGGATTGATGGTGATGTATTTTCTCGGGAAATATCGAATAGTAAACATTTTTACATTGTTGATTATTTACACCATGGTATCTAACATTGAGAATAGCCCCCATTTAGTTTTTAACCAATGATGACATGATCCAATAAAATTATATTTACGATGCGTAACAGACCACGCTGCATGTTATGCATGGCAATTCACCCTAAGTGATATACTTTGATCAGTGAATCTTTGCGTGCACGTCATAGGTAATTTTACAGTTATTATAAATTGTTGTATTAACGGAATGTTCCCGATTTTTAATGATTAGAATTATCGCGCCCACCCAGGCCGGACTTGAGGCAAATATAAACCAGCGCGATCGGAAATTATGCAACTTAATATGCCTCCATACAGTTTACATATATCGCAATCGTTGCAATGTGCAGATTTGTTTCGATATTTAAGGCAAGCCTTAGAGTCTTCTTATTGGTCGGAAATCTCCCGCGTGATAGAGAGAGAACAGTCGCAGCGCTCGCCATTGTCAACTGTGCTAAGGCCAGTGTTGCCAAGTCAGCGGAAAATCTGCTAGATCTAGATTTTGAATCCAAATTGCCGAATAATTTTCATTTTATGGGCTGACGGATTTTCTAATGGAATTATGTTGAATCATTGAGAAAACTTCCGTAATTCAATATAAATTTAAACTGCACTTTCAAAAAAAAGCAGAAACTTAAAACATTAACTTAAAAAAAATCATAACTCACGGAAAAATGAACACATTTTCAAAAATTAAAGCCAGTTTCAAAAGTAGATGTTCTATGAATATGCTAAAATATTTGAATAATTTAAAAACTTATTTTATTTTCGATTTTTGTTTTGTTTAAGTGTTCACAACTTGAAACAATAATTTAAAAAAATCCATAACTTACGGAAAAAGTGACACATTTACAAAAATTAAAGTTAGTTTTAAAGGTTTTGTGAATATATTTAAAAAAATGATTTTTTTTTTGTTTAAGTGTTCGACAACTTATCATCTTGATTGTAGATTGGAATAAAACACTTTAACTTTTTTATACCACTATATTTTATTTATGTGACTAGTTTCGGCTATTCACTGGTCATTTTCAAACACGAGTCTCAAACATAAGTTTCAAACATGAGTCTCTAGAGACTCATGTTTGAAAATGACCAGTGAATGGTCGAAACTAGTCACATAAATAAAATATAGTGGTATAAAAAAGTTAAAGTGTTTTATTCCAATCTAAAATATTAATGTACAAAAATTCATAACTCAAGCAAAAATAAACAAAACTCAAAGTTAATTTTAAACGTAAATGTATTATGATTGCATTAGTATTTTTAAGGAATTCAATCATATCAGTATTCTTTTTTTTTCTATTTTTTTTTTGTTAAAATATTCGACAAAAATCTAGAAATGATGCGAATACATTTTTTTAAGAAACCAATTTCGAATGAATTTTAAGTAATTTTGGAAAGTTTCAAGTCGATAGCAATTGTTTTCATCTAGAAATGGCGCAAATATAGTTTTTTAAGAAATCAATTTCGAATAAATTTTGAGTAAATTTGGAAAGTTTCAAGTCGATAGCAATTGTTTTCATATTTATTTGAGTCTCCAAAATTGGTTCTATTTTTTTTTACAGCTTTACACACCGAGCATTTCACAATTTAAAAAAGCCAGTAACGTTATGAATGTCGCATTTTAATAAATTAATTTGGAATGAATTTTGAGTCATTTTGAAAAGTTTTAAGTCGACAGCAATTGTTTTCATCTTTATTTTCAGTCTCCAAAATTGGTTCAAATTTTTACAATTTCACACACTGAGCAGATCAAAATTTCCAAAAATCTAGATATGATGCGAATACATTTTTTTAAGAAACCAATTTCGAATGAATTTTAAGTAATTTTGGAAAGTTTCAAGTCGATATAAATTGTTTTTATATTTAATTTGAGTCTGCAAAATTGGTTCATATTTTTACAATTTTACACACTGAGCAGATTGCTATTGAAATATGAAGTAAATTTTGAGTAATATTGGAAATGGCGCGAATATAGTTTTTTGAGTTTTTTGAGAAATCAATTTGGAATGAATTTTCAGTAATTTTTAAAAGTTTCAAGTCGATAGCAATTGTTTTTATATTTATTTTGGGTCTCCAAAATTGATTCAATTTTTTTTTTCAATTATACACTCCGACCGCATAAAAATTTCCAAAAATCCAGAAATGGGAGTATAGTTTTTTTTGAGAAATTAATTTGGAATGAATTTTGAGTAATTTTTCAAAGTTTCAAGAAATGGCATTTTTCAATAGCAAAAAGATACATTTTTAAACGTCAAAAATGACAGTGCATTTCTGCCACCACAAACGGCACATAAAGAAATTTGCAGTGGTCAAAAATTGTGGATTTTTACTATCAAAAACGGCATTTTTTAATATTTAAAACAGAGAAAATTTTAACTGCTAAAAATGGCAATTTCGAATTGTCAAAAATTTTGCATTTCTGCTACCACAAACGGCACGATTCAGCGGTAAATAAAGAAATTAGCAGCTGCCGAAAATTGTGGAATTTGACTATCAAAAACGGCATTTTTGATATTAAAAAAAAGAAAATTTCAACTGCTAAAAATGACAATTTCGAACTGTCAAAAATCGCACATATCTACCATCACAAATGACACGTTAGCAGTAAAAAGGAAATTTAAATTGCTAAAAATAACCATTCAGGACTGTCAAAAATTGCTAAAAAGAAAAATTCCAAATGCCAAATTTTTTTAACTCATTTCTACATCATTATCGGCATTTTTCAAAAAAGGGAAATTTCCAACGGTCAAAAGTAACAATTACAATTTTTTTAAAAATTTGCATTTCTGCCACCACAAACTGTACGATTCAACAGTAAATAAAAAAATTAGTAGCATCCAAAAAAATGTGATTTTTACAATCAAAAATGACATTTTTTGATATTAAAACAAAAAAAGAAAATTTTAACTGGTAAAAATGACAACTGTCAAAAATCGCATATTTCTATCATCACAAATGGCACGTTGGCGGTAAAAACAAAATTTTCAACTGCCAAAAATAACAATTTACAACTATCAAAAATTGTTAATTTCTACTAAAATGGACAGTAATAATACAGCGAGATCGAATAAAAAATTAGTCAAAGCAGGTCATGAAGGAAAAACCACATGTATTTTCTTAGTTCCTAAATTTGAAAATATCAATATACGCCAGCTTGACTCATGGCCAACTTTGACTAACTTTTATTTGATAGCACAATAGTATGCGCGTCGGGTGGAACCGTGCCTGCTCGTCGTAACGGCCCGTTCACACGGCACCGAATCGGTCGTTTCACCGATTCGGTTATTTTGCCGTCTTCTATAGTGGCGCATATATTTCAACATGTGTGTTCACACGATTCCGTATGCGGTCGACGGCAGTATCGTGTGAACACGCGTATTAGAAAAAAATATATTGAATCGCAATAGAATTCTACAAGTGTAACGAATTTTAAATTCCAATCAAAATTAAATTTCTGCATTGGTTTAATCATTGAATTAATGAGCCGAATTCGCTTTAAAAGATTAAGATCTATAAACAGAGCAATACATTTCTGATTTTTCGTTAAAACAATTACCATATTATAGCTGAAAACAAATGACAACATTCTAAACATTGTCTGGGTAAACGAAATATGCATTCTACGAATTTAAAAGTTGTAAAAAATGTATTAAAAGTCCAACTTCTATGTAAAAAAATTAAAAAAATTTGATTTCTCATCTTAGGTTAAAACAAAACAGCAATTTTCCAAACTGAAAATGGAAAAACAAACATTTTATAGAAGGATAGAAAAAAATAATCAAAGGAGAAATTCGTTTTAAGAGTTTAAAATTAATTGAAAAAATTACAGATTTCTGATTTCGATTGAAAATCCGAGATTTAAAAGAAACAGCAACACACTAAAATCGAAAATTGTACGATTTAAAAAATTAATCATTGAATAATTTGTTTTTATTGGTTATTTAAGCTCCAGAAAATCAAACCTTTCGATGGAGAGAAAGCTAACTGCAAGTGGTATTTGGTAAGAAGGTAAATGTAATTATAAGATTCTGTACGATTTGTCAATGAGCTATTGGCCTGATGGTATCTCTACTAATGCCGTATTTTTTTGTATACATTATTGTAGCATAACATAAATGAATTGATCGTCTCTACACACCGTTATTTTTGTATTCAGATATTATTAAATCGCATTATTGTGAATAATTCATTCAATAAATTTTACATAAATGAGCTATTGACCTGATGGTCTCTCTACTCCTATCGTTATTTGTGTTGAGAGATATTCTTAAATCGCATTGTAAAATTCACAATAAATTATTCATTCAATATAGTTTAATTAATTTCATTTAATCGCTTACCAATAGTAGGAACAATCTTCATAACTGATAATCATTTCATTATTGTAATTTTCAATTTTCTGCACACACTAAAACACGCGAACACTCACTCACTCGGTGGAAGGTAAACTGCCGAATCGAACGGTTTTCAATGACTAAAAAGAGATTTAATCCGGAATGCGTTCATGCATCGTAGATAAGGATTGAAAATAAACGACGGAAGAATGTGTTTTTTGCAAACATCTACGCCGGATATTAATTGCCTCCGAGGAAAAGGTCAAATGATTCGGCGGTTCGCACCAGGCAAAATTTTCCAATTCCAACGGTGAGTTTGTTCGGTGTTTTAGATTTTAACAGCGCGACGGAGTGTTATTCTTAAATTTTAATTTTTGTGTTCACTGGAATGTATTTTAATAAGTTCTAATAAGTTCGCCAACTCGAAAAAAAAAAGAATAAACATTGCCACCGACATTAAACTTTCTAGAATAACTAGAAATGCATTCGAGATTATGATTTCGTGAAAATCCAATTGCACCCCTTCGCTGGATTTTGAAATCCTTTCATTTGATCAGGCGGCACCAAAATTGGTTCTTTTTTTTTCAATTTTACACTCAGACCACATCTCGAAATTGTGCGAATAAAGCTTTTCTTAACGAAATCAATTTGGAATAAATTTTGAGTAATTTTTCTAAGTTTCAAGTCGATTGCAAGTCGGGGGCTTTAGCACATTAAATATGATTTTTATGTTGACATACACAACTAATAAATAATATCCGGTAACAGGGTTATAATATTTTAATACTTGGCATAAGGTACTTACTACTAGTTATGAGACAATAGATGAACGATAATTAAATTTGTATACTGAAAACAATCCAATAAAAATGATTTTGTGTATAAAAAGAGGCGCTAAAGTAGACACAAATAAATCTTATTAAATTGTCTGGAATTCAATCTCCATTATAAATTTAAAAAGCCATTTTTATACTTAATTGAATACATTTTTCCAGTACCGAGTCTCGGCAGGGGATAAGAAATTATTTGTCATTAAATGTGACGCGAAAGCATTTTCAGTTGATCCTCCTGTAATCTAGAGAGACAAGCTCGGGTCCACTTGGGATTTGGATTATTTGTTGAATGGATTATATTATATAATAGAATTGTATTATTGTTGCGAGGAGCGAGCGTGTTTTTGTTTAATTGCTGTTTGCATTTTAGATTCTAAACGCGAGAAGTTGTTTAATATGTACTCCGTGTGTTAACAAGGAAAAGGGGTTTTCGTACGAGAAAATACATTAAGTTTAGATGGTTCTACAATAGAAGTTGAATGCATTTGAATGTATTATACAATTGCGGTTTGTTCTAATTAGTTGTGTTTTCTTTTGTTGTGAGGAAAGGGTATAAAATGGGCAAAATGCCCCTATCGGAAAAGTCGATATTTTGGTTACTGAAGATAAAAAAGAAGGTATATACAGTCGGTTTTGCCCAAACCCGCTCCTAGAGCGATAAAAAGGAGGTTACGCGAAAACATTTTTTTTTTTCTCAAAAACTAAGAATCATTAGGAATTGAGAAAAATCGTACATATAGTTGAAAAGAATATCTTTTATCACAATTTATTTTCAAGTTCGCAAAAGGTCATTAACTTTGCGAAAAAAAAATCTCAAAAGTGAAAAATATAATTTAAAAAAAAAATCGTCCTCTATTACATTGTTTTTCTTTTCATAATTACATAGGTATTTATGTATACTTTAAGTCGTACAAACATTTTTTTCTCTAATTTTATTGCGCCATGACGAAAAATCCCATTTTAAAATTTTTAATGTTTTTTTTACATTTTATGTGAATAGTTTGTAGGTAAAAAAATACAAATTTTTTGAATTTTGTTTGAAAAAAAAATTAAAAATTGATCGAGTTACAGCTGTTTAAAATTATTGGCCATATGCGTTATACACAAAATATGCTGGATGACTGAACAGTTTTCTCCTGTTTTCGATATTTCGACATTTTTAAACTAGCAAAACAATTATGACACACAATATCACCGATTTGTACAAACAAATTATATTTAGCACTAAATTCCTCAACATTTTCATGGGAACGAACGATTTTCTTATTTTCCTTTCCTTTATTACGCAAAAATTGTTTACATTTAATACATTTCTTTAAATCAGTTTTTTGACTTTAAATAATAAATAAATAACAATATAAAAAACAATAAAAAAAAAATTAAAGGAATTCGTTAGAAAAATGTTAATTTTGAATTTCCATAAAACCTCATTTCTGTTTAAAAAAAAAATTAAAATCGCTTAAAAATTAAAAAAGTTACAAAGATTTCAACTGTTATTTTTTCGAACAATTATTTAAAAAAATTAAATAATTATTTCGAGTTAATCCCCGGCAAACTTACCTTAATAATTGCTATTTGTCGAATTAAATGATAAAAACACTGTCACTTTATGAAAAGCAATTAAAATATGCTTTTAATATATTTTAAATATTTTTAAGAACACACTCCACGAAACATGATGGTCCTGTATTTTAAAATCTGCCCGGATAAACTTTCGTTTTTTTTTATGAAAAAAAGTGGGGGAATTTTTGAATACATAATGATAAGTTTTTTGACTTTAAACAATTTTATTACCTAAAAATACAAAAAAATTAAAGCAATTCGTTCAAAAAATGTTCATTTTAAATTTCTATAAAAACTCATTTCTGTTAAAAAAAAATAAAATCGCTTAAAAATGAAAAAAAGTTAGTTATTTTTTCAAACAATTATTTAAAAAAATTAAATAATTATTTCGAATTAATTCCCGGCAAACTTACCTTAATAATTGCTACTTGTCGAATTAAATGATAAAAACACTGTGACTTTATGAAAAGCAATTAAATTATGATTTTAATATATTTTTAATATTTTTAAGAACACACTCCACGAAACATCATGGTCCTGTATTTTAAAATCTGCCGAGATAAACTTTCGTTTTTTTTTAATGAAAAAAGTGGGGGAATTTTTGAATATAATGATAAAAAAATCCACCTTTTTACTTTCATCGTTACGAAATACGAGAAAGTATTGCGATCGTGAAAAAATTTTCAACATTTTTTTTTACGGAAATATCCGTTTTGGGGTGCAAGATGCAATTTCAACAATTTTTTGGAAAAAAAAAATTGTGTCTGTGTTTGCGCGCTGTATCTCAAAAACTAATAGAGCAATTGATATGAAACTTTGAACATACGTCTTATTTGATAATCCGAAGAACTGAAAAGCTTTTGGTAAAATTTCGTACACCGAAAGTAGGTGTTTACCTTAACTGTTTTTGGTTTTTTGCCAATATTTTCCTAAATATGAAAAATATTACAAAAATCGTTAAACAAACAGTGAGGACAACAAATAAATGAACAACTTTTGCTTGAAAATATTTTTCATAAAATCATTGCTATTCGAGAAAAAAATCTATTAATTTTTTTTTCAATTTTAGGTTTATTATTATGAAACGATAATAGTTACAGCAAATTTGTGTGAATAATAATTGTAGATAATGCCAAAATGAACAACTTCTAAAGAATAAGTTTTTTTCGAAATCTCGTTAGTTTTTTAGTAAACCGAGAATTTGAAGTATAATTTTTCCGTTTCATAATTTTCCAATATTTTCTTAAATATGAAAAATATCACAAACATAGGGCGAAAAGACCTCGGTCGATAACCCGTCCAATAATAATTTAATATGTTAAATAAAACTTTTTTTAGATGGAAGAACTTTAATGTACATATATAGTTATTGAATAAATATGTTCTCTCTCTCTCACAAACATATTTAAGCAAATATTGAGGACAATAAAGAAATGAACATCTTTGGTTTGAAAATATTTTTCATAACATCATTGTTATTCGAGAAAAAAATTATAGTTATTTTTTTCATTTTTGGTATAAAATTATGAAAGCTAATAGTTGCAGCAAATTTAAGTTATTAATAATTGTAGATAATGCCACTTTATGAAGAATAAGTTTTTTTCGAAATCTTTCATTTTTTCGATTTCGGGATTCGAACTCCCTACCCTCGAGATTCGCATCCCGCATTTATTTTGTATATGTTATATCTGTATAATGCTATATACAGGGTGCGGCATTTAACCTGGACACTCGAAATATTATGGAAACGAGGATTAAGAAAAATAATGTTTTAAATTAAATAAAATTTGAAATTTTTTGCAAATGCAGCAGGCAAATATGTCATCAATTATACGTAGATTTTCAAGGTCAATTCAAGATCAACTTGTAATTTTCAAATGTAAACCTATAATTTTTATTATCATGTCGAAATCCACGAATTAAAGCAAATAACTTTTATTAAACACGTTTTTTTTTTCTTGAATTCAAAATATAACTGTGTATACATTATTAAGATACGCATTTAAATATTGAAGTATTCAAGTTGTATTCTTTCGGTAGCGGCTTACTTTTTGCAATATTTAATTTTTAATGAAAATCGTTGCTGATTTCAAAATTTATGAAGACTACTGTAAATAAATTATTTAAAATGGGTTATTAGGCATTTCTCAACACACCTGTATAATGAAGTCAAGTATAACTAGTGCTAAATGCCACTTAGGATGTTTTGTCCCGTGAGGATCCATGGCAGATCTCAAAAATTTAATTTGCCGCCAATTTTTATTAAAATTGCAATCAAATAGTTATAAAATGTTTAATGGATATACCCTAATAAAATTTATCCCGGATACATGCTGCACCCTGTATATTGCATATTTTGTATAGAACGCATATGGCCAATAAATTTAAACCGCTGTGACTTGGTCAATTTTCAATATTTTTTTTTTCAAACAAAATTCAAAAAATTGTATATTCTGATTTTTCTATATATACAGTGCGCGCCTAAAGTATGGAATATATTCAGTAAAAAAATACACATTTTTTAATTAAAGTCGATTTTCAGTCGTCATTTGTTTTTGAATTATGACGTCCGCCATTTTGTTTTTAAATGGCAATCCCCTATTTTTGTTCTTGATTTTCAGAGATCTTTTCATTGTCGAACTAGCAGTATAAAAATATTGCCATCTTACATAAGAAATTTAATTGAAATAATTGAATGTGACAACTTCATATTTAGAGATTTTGAAAAATGACTAAAAAGTGTTAATTAAATGTTGGATTCAACCTGTTTGCAAATCTATAAAATTCGGTCAGATTTAAAAGCAAATGTGATTTAGGATAGGTAGAATAATATTGTTGTTCTTTTAAAATTTAATCAATAAAGCATATTCCAAGTTTTTGTTACATTTCTTGATTAACATAAATTATTGTTTCAGACCGGTTTCTGGCTACTGGTAAACCATTGGTATTTACCATGGGTATTAAGCAACTCAATTATTTTAAGGAACGCCTACTAGATGGCGTAGCAAACCAATCCACTATTTCTAGATGAAATAATTTTTATATTACCTGATGAAGATGATGAAGAAGGTACAGAAGGGCCGACCTCTATTGCTCAGTGTGTGGCGCTCCTGGTACGGTGCTAGGAATCCCCGGTCCAAATCCGAGTTCGGGCATGGTTGTTGTGTTTGTCCTAAAATCGAAAAATCGATAAATTAAGAATAAATCATCGTTAGTGGCCGAATGATATATTTGTAGCCAAAAAAAGTACAGAAGATTTGTAGAATTGTAATTTAAAATAAAAAAATATTGACTTTACTAACAGTTTAAGGGGGCATATATAGTACAATCGCGCAGAGGTGACCGTGACTCATCGCTCCATGTTGCCTGAATTAAGTTTCTAGTAAACGTATGTCCATAAAATAATTCGATTCAGTCCAGGCGGGAAATTTAAAAATTCAGTTTTACAATAGAGTAAAAGTGTTCTAAATCCTTAAACCCGTTTTTCTCAAAACAGTGTTTTTCAAAATAACTTAAAGACGGCTTAACCGATCTGCCTATTCTTTTTTTAATTGATAGCTTATACAATTCCCTTATAGTTGACGGATCTGATTTTGAAAATTTATTTTTTTAACAAAGAAAAGTTAATTTTTTTTATCGAAAATTGATACTCTAACTTTGAAGGTTTGCCATTTTGTTGAAAATTCGAATTTAAAAAATCGGATCCGTCAACGACAAGGAAATACACTCTCCTTTAAGATGCCGTTTAAATTTTGCATTTCAGATTAACGGGCAGAGAGAAATTATTGTAACCGCGGAATCAAGCATATCTTGCGGAGGTGACTTCACGACGCTGAAAGAGGGGGATTTTATAACTGAATCTTTCTAATAATATATGAATACGAAGCACAAAACATGTCCTTTATAATGCAAAAAGGCCCTTTTTTATAATTTATCACTTCGCTCTGAAAAAAATTCATCAATTTTTTTGGGGCTCCAAATTTAAAAGGAAGTAAAAATGCAAACACTAAAAATTTCTTGGAATTATTGTCACGAAGGTAGAAACTTAGATTTAAAGGAGATATCGAAAGCGGTAATACCACTCTAGCGGCCGAAAAACTTGGCAAAACTTTGACAATTTATTTTGGGGGTTTGGAAAAAAGAATGAGATTTCTTGTTAGAAATATGGAAAAAAAACATTTGTATTATCATTTTAATGCAAAATGGCGGCGACAGAGCCAATCTTTGAAATCGCCGTTTTTTCAACTTCTAAACGTAGCGGTTTTTCTGAATTAAAATTTAGAAATGGTGCACGTTTGCAATTTTTTTTAGATTTTTGGCCAAAAAATAAGCAGTAAATTAATTCAATACATTTAATACAACGAAATGTAGCCTGAATATATGAATATTCAACGTTGTATTGAATTTATTTAATGCTTTCTGCAACAAGTAACGTTGTTTCTAATTTATTTAAGCAGTAAATTGTTTATGATTTTGGATAAAATTTATTAAATGCGTTATACGTAAATGTCTACGTTAATTTAGAAACAAAATTCGCATCAACCATTCTTCCTTAAAAAAATCATAAATTATGTCTTAAAAGTTACTTCAGTGAATCAATTAAGATATTAAACACATGTACCCTTTATTAAATTCGATCTGTCCCTGATGGGTCTTGTAACAACTAAAAGCCAAGATTCCGTCGCACAAAGGATCCCCGGGTCCGCACATTGAATAGCTCTCAAGATATTTTCTATCGTGGATATTTCAACGATCCAAATTTATCAAATGGAGTAATGGACGCTGCTTTAAATGATTAATATCACCATCGGCCAGATTTATCGAAAAGCCTCGGATGCGTAACCCGATAAATGCTTACGGTGCTTAAAGTGCAAGCGCAACCCTTGCGCTGTGAAGATTAAAGATTTAATTAGTTTTGGAATGCTGCGGCGCATATGTTTACTCGTAGTTATACAGGTGGAGTATAACATTTTATGTTGAAGTTTATAATACGGTGATTATTCGCGAAGGGCTCTTATTTAGAGATATTTCATTATTGCAAATTTATGGGCTTGCTATTCACGCTCAGTATAATTAAACTAGTTGCTAACTAAGTTCGACAACTCAAGTTGCTTTTAATATCATTTGTAATTACTCCAAACTTATGTACAAATATTAATGGATTTGGATGAAGTACCCCCAAATAGTTTATCGTTTATCTCTTTTATGTTTGCGATTTCTTTGCAAAATTAATGTCTTCGATATTATGCACTGGTGAACAAAAAAAAATGAAACTTCAAATTCGTGAATTTTTGATCATTTTCAAACCGCCATAACTCGGCGTATTTTTAATCGATTTTATTGAATCTTTGAGGGCAAAAAACTTTGAAGTGTCTTCTTTAAAGTCATGCATGCGGACTTAAGCGAAACCCCTTCCGCCCCCCTCTAGCGCCCCTGTGAAAAAAAAGTTTTTTCTGGAAACCATGTCCAAATTTGGCGATGTGTACGGAGTTGGAAAAAATTGGTCTACACGATCCACCATAAAGACATTAAAATTTGATCAATTCCCTATGCAGGACTCAAAGAAAGAAGTTCCTACGATGATTTGGCACCAAGTTATGGGTGTTTGAAAAAAAGTATATTTTGAGATTTTTCGCACGTAACTCAGTGACTTTTCAACCAAATTTGATGATTATTTCAGGAAAAATTCCCATTTTGGTTCTACTTTAAAGGGGTAAACTCGGATTGGAATGGTCCCTTTTCGAACCCTTCAACCCCGGAACAAAAAAAAAACACATTTTTGGGCAAAAAAAAACGTGCACCGAGTTGGAAAAAAGTGTGTCGACTCGATCCATCAAAAGGGCATTGAAATGTGTTGCGCAGGACTTAAATAACGAAGTTGCTACGACGATTTGGTACAAAGTTATAGGTGAAACTAGTCGAGCATTTTATAAAAGTTTTTATTTGGTAGAATTTATTTCTATTTCATATTACTATCCTTAAAAATTAATAGGTTAATCGTGAGGGAGTGTAAATATTTAAAGGCTGTTGTTTGAATTACCAAATATAGAACACAATCCAAGGGGCCGCGGTGGCCTAGTGAGTAGAGCTTCGCTCGCGGTCCTTGTGGTCGTGGGTTCGAATCCCATCAATGCGGTCACTTTTTCGAACCGAAGTGGCCGTGCGGGTCCATGGATGTCCAGTGTATCCCCCCCCCCTCGCCCCATTAATTTTATAATATAAATAATGATTATATATAAATATACTTATAAATCAATATATACAGTTTAATGGTACCTCTGACGGAATGGACCAGTTTCCAATGTCAAAAAAAACATAATCAAGTATATTCTCCCATCAGGGAAAGGTTTGATTATCCTGAGGTCTGGATTTAATTACCAGTTACACATGATGATTGATATACAACGCGACTATGTTAAAAATAACAGAGTTCAACGTCGACGCTTTTTTATTGTAATTTTTTAATGCATTAATTGAATATAAATACGTAATCTTAACATAAAGACGTCGTAAAAGTTCATATTTCATCATATTTCCATCTCGGACAAAATGTCCTTATTTCCCTTCAGCGAGCACATCTGAAAATATCCTGATCTTTGGAATTGAATTTTCACCATCGATAAGTTATGCATTCGAATATTGGAATAGAAAATCACACAGTATGTGAAAATGCATTTGTCATCCGGGTAAGACGAACTTTGTCATAGAGTCTAAGTTTGCAATATTGACACTGTTGCTTTTAAATAAAAGTCTGAAGCAGTGAATTTATTTTTAATTTACTTGCGGATACTTAGTGATAAATATAGCACGTTTTACTTTGGTGTGCTCACTTTTTTGATGACAATTCATGACTAGTTTTCACTAATCAGCAAGTCGTGCGTAGGCTCGATGATAATTCACTAACGAGTCTTTAATTATTAAAATTTTTGGTCAAAAAAGTTTCTGCTAAGGAAAGTAGTAGTACCTGCTAACTGACGGTTTTGCCTATTTTGGTGGGTAATTTCAAAATAAATCGCCGAATTAGAGAATTCCCCTTTAGCGGTATTATCTAATGCCGATCAAATTATCCGACTCCTGCCAAACATTATTGGGAGTACCCATTCCCTTTCCCCATTTTTTTTAAATTTTATGATTAAAAAAACATTAAATGTAGTTTATAAATATATATGTATTAAAAAACAATATGTATAATAATGATTATAAAAATATGAACTTCTTATGAAACCATAATGTAATAAAATTGATCAGATTCAACGTGGTTTCAAACTAGTGATACCAGCCCGACCCAAAGTTGAATATTCAAAGCCCGACAAAGTTTAAAAATTTTCATTTTAATTATACCATTTCGAAAATGTTTAATAACCAAATCAAATAATATTCTTTCAATATTTATAATTTTTGTTAATTTGTGAATTGAAAAAAGACCCAATTTTTTTTCAATTCATTTAGTTGTTACTTTCCAGAGTCTATAATAAATTTCAATTTACTAGTAATGGGATTATTCGATTATGAAAATAATCGATTATCTCGAGAACTTCTTTTTATAATTCGAATGATCATTCGAATGATCGGTGCTCGATCATTAATTCGAATGATTCATTCGAATAAATTATTCGAAACCTACAAAGTATTTGTATAATTTGGATTATTCGAATAATATTATATAAATGTGTATTCGAATAATATTATATAAATGTGTATTCGAATATATAATGTAATTCAAACTGAAAATGAGTAAAAAAAAATGTGTATACACTAAGAAACTAGATAAAAGATAAAAGTGTATACCGGGTGTAACTGAATTCTGGTAGACCCCAAATATCACAGGTCAATGAAAAAAAAGCACTTTTTTTAAACACCCATAACTTTGTGCCAAAATCGCCGTAGGAACTTCGTTCTTCGAATACTGCACAGGTAATTGAACACATTCCAATGCCCTTTTGTTGGATCGAGTCGACACATTTTATCCAACTCGGTACACGTTGCCAAAGTTAGACGTTTTTTTTGTCCAAAAACGTGTTTTTTTGTTCGTGGGTTAAATAGTTCGAAAAGGGCTCATTCCAAACGGAGTTCGTATGCATGACTTTAAAGAAGACACTCCAAAGTTTTTCGCCCTCAAAGATTCATCAAAATCGATTGAAAATACGGTTTGAAAATGGTCAAAATTTCACGAATTTCAAGTGTTTATTTTTGTTCCTCCAGTGTATCCTTATTAAATTTGGTATGGTGTTTTTAGGAAATAAAGTTTGTCAACATGTGGACTTTTAATAAAAAAATCACTTCCGGTTTAACCGGAAATTACCTTATTTCAAATAGAACTGTAATTTCCTGTATATTTTTAAATAAATTTAATTCGTCTCTAAATTCTGAGTTTTTAGATGTAGCATAAGTGACCTTTTAAATTTAAATTAAATTTAAACAAAACACAAAGTTAAATCTAATGAAAAAATTGTCATGATTTTAAGATCGAATGTTCTTTTTTTTTTTCTCTGTTTCTAGTTTGTAAGTTATCCAATGTATGTATTGTCGACCTGTGTAAAACGTATGTTAACACACCAATAATAATAAATAAATAAATAAATAAATAAATAAAAGATTTATAAAAATAGGCTTGTAGTGCTCTCCTCAAGGTACATTCTGAATAAGACTAACATTTTTTTTGTGCGATGAGAAGCTTTTCCGAATGAATTGAATTTCCCCAAATAATTATACCATATTCTAGATAGTGGATATTTACAAAAATTCGACTCATAATTACAAAGAGTCGACTCTTTACCCCACAAAATGTTGATGAGCAAAAAAATAAATAAAGCAAATTTTATATTTTATCCTATAATGATAAAAAAGGTCCTCACTTATAAAACTTCATGACTCATAATAAGTCACTTGACTCCTCGACTCTTTTAGTCGACTCACTCATTAGTTACCCATTTGTAGTTCCGACACGTTCTGAAAAAAATCAAGAAAATAAATCCTAAGTCCTAAAAAAAGTTCTATAAAAATTGTCCTGACACCCAAAAAGAAAAAAGGAAAAGCCCTCAAAACAAATGGAAAAAATGTCCCGAAAAAAAGTCGTTTTAAGGAAAAGATATTTTAAGGCCTTATTTTCAAAACTTTATTTCGTGATCTTTTCCAAACTTTTTTCAGGTTCTCTTTCAGGACAATTTTCAAGAATTTTCTCAAAATTTTGTTGTAAAAAATTTTGCAAGAAGCGTTCTAAAAACAGCCTTGAAAATTCTTGATAAAGTTCTGACAAGAAGTCTGAGAAAAATTTTAAAGAGCTCTAAAAACAGCCTTGAAAATTCTTGATAAAGTTCTGACAAGAAGTCTGAGAAAAATTTTGAAAGAAGAGTCCTTAAAATAAAGACTTCAAAAAAGCTCTTGAAAAAATTGTCCAAAAAAGATCCTTAAAAAATACCTGAAAAACTACTGGAAAATAATCTTCTAAAAACAGCCGTGAAAATTCGTAAAAAAAGTTCTGACAAGAAGTCTGAGAAATTTTTTGAAAGAAGAGTCCTTAAAATAAACTCTTCAAAAAATCTCTTGAAAAAATTATTTAAAAAAGATCCTAAAACAATACCTGAAAAGCTACTGGAAAATAATCTGAAAAAATTGTTCTGAAAACAGCCTCGAAAATTCTTGAAAAAAGTTCTGACAAAAAGCCTGATAAAGTCTTCAAAAAAGCTCTTTTGAAAAAATTGTCCAAAAAAGATCCTTAAAAAATATCCGAAAAACTACGAGAAAATAAACTTCTAAAAACAGCCCTGAAAATTTCTGAAAAGGTTTTGACAAGAAGCCTGAGAAAAATTTTGAAAGAAGAGTCCTCAAAATAAAGTCTTCAAAAAATCTCTTGAAAAATTATTTTAAAAAAATCCTTAAAAAATACCTGTAAAGCTAATGGAAAAATATTTCTGAAAACAGCCTTGAAAATTCGTGAATAAAGTTCTGACAAGAAGTCTAAGAAAAATTTTGAAAGAAGAGTCCTCAAAATAAAGTCTTCCAAAAATCTCTTGAAAAAATTCTTTAAAAAAGATCCTTAAAAACTACCTGAAAAATCTACTGGAAAATAATCTGAAAAAAACTGTTCTAAAAACAGCCTTGAAAATTCTTGAAAAAGTTCTGACAAGAAGTCTGAGAAAAATTTAAAAGAAGAGTCCTCAAAATAAAATCTCTTGAAAAAATTATTTAAAAAAGATCCTTAAAAAATACCAGAAAAAGTACTGGAAAATAATCTGAAAAAAATTGTTCTAAAAACAGCCCAGAAAGTTTGTGAAAAAAAGTTCTGACAAGAAGTCTGACAAAAATTTTAAAGGAAGAGTCCTCAAAATAAGTCTTCAAAAAATCTCTTGAAAAAATTATTTTAAAAAGATCCTTAAAAAATACCTGAAAAGCTATTGCAACTGTCCGCCTGAATTTTTGTAGACACGTATTTTTTAATTATTTTATTCCTCGCGTATTTTTTTTATTACGTTATTCTGTATATCCTGTGGTATATTCTTGCGTGCACTGCTTTTACACTCTTCGCCAGTTTATTGCGTTTGAATTTAATACTGTATTCTTTACCCATATTGCTTCTTTAAATGCACAATTCTCAAATAACAAACTAATAATGAATATTCACGAATTGAAGGTACTTCGCGTTTTATGACCTGAACATCTCCCAACCCCCAGCGTCTATCTCGCTCTGCACTTTGTTGAGTTACGCGGGGTGGAAGGGGCGAGATGCTTCATTTTATCTACTTCGCTTTCACAGGCGAAATTTCAATAGTGATTAACTCAATTATTTAACAATAAAATATTGTTATCTTGATATCATATGAAAACTACCATTTTAATGTTCGGAATGACATATTACAAACATTTATTTTTCGTTCAATTAGTTATAAAATGGCTAAAATATCATGAATTGGGAGGACAACCGATTTAAATTAATTAATGTCTCCGTTATTTTTTGATGAAAAATTATGAAAATTTCTGGCACCGTACATAATACTATTACCAACAATTATTGTAAAAATCAACTTCGTGTTTACATTACTTTTCGAAAATAACACTATAAACCTAACTTTGATGTTAATGGGAAATTTCAGTTTTTCCAAAGATTCATACATTTCCGAATAACATAAAGTAAATGGAAGAATTTTGAGTAATTTTTTTTTTGTGATATCTGATATCTCCACTTTATTTGCAACTATTAATTCAGGAACGGAGGTTCAGAAAAAAATCTTCAACATTTTTTTCAATAAAACTGAAATAAAACGGCAAATGATTTTGTTGAGTTTTGATGCTATCAGTAGGTGGATTTCTTTAGATTGTCGATTTAAATTTGTAAACAAAATTGACTGTGTCACCCTCTTCGTGTATATACTTTATGTATGAAGGGCCTGAGGATGGAGATTGCGGACCCACGCGAAGCGGAGACCAGGGCCAAACCCTATTTTACGCCTGTGGTTTCTGTTATCATTAATCTTTAATTTATACAAAATTAATAATGTAAATTTATGCGAGAGAATAGAAATAATCGTAAGTCCTAGAAAATTAGTGCTAAAATGTGGACTTTAGGACTGTTACTATTGTGGCCTTTATATAATATTTGCAATGAAGTGTAATAAATAATTTATAAAGAACTAAAGAACGTTCCATCAAAATTCCAAACTCCAGTTATTCAGATATAAAACTTTAACACATTGGCTGCCAACAAGTTTTTTTGTAAAATGTCAAAAATGTTTTCTTTGTTTTTAAGTTTTATTCTATAAAATGTGTAAGAATATGCTTATTTCTTTCATTTTCGTGACTGACAAAGCTAAATAGTAAGATTAAAGTAGGCACTCACTGTCAGTCATCGGTGACTGACATGGCCCCACTTGGATACTTCAGTGTCAGTCACCGGTGACTGACACGGTTAACGTAATCATGATCCTTAAATAATTTAATTCGACATATCAGCGATCGGTTTTAGAAATAGTAAACAGAAGAGAAATACTTTTACTCGATAACCTATTGACAGGAATAACATCATTTTCATTTTCAATATATTTATTATAACATATACTTTATTTCGCCATAAAGATCTGTATCTATCCATCTCATATTTCATAAAAAGGGCATGTTGAACTTAAAGATAGCCCCTTTTTACGCTCCCAAGGCGACTCCGATAAATAATTTATTAAGACATTCTCCACCATAAAACGCCACCACATATTTCCATCCAAGTAGCTGTTAACGGCACAGTTAGGAGCGCCGCAGCAAATTAACATGTTATCAAGTAATTGGTCGAAAGTTAAATGACTTTAATACGCAATTACAAATTTACAATTAATTACGAGCGAGGCGAACTTTGTCCTAATTCCGCGCCTTGAAAGAGTTGAAAGAGGAGAAAACGAGTAATTACGAAGGAGATAAAATGGCACCGCAATTATGTTCCGGAAGCGCCTCCCCATGTTCAAGCCGAACACACTCGGAGAATTTTAACTGGTTTCGTGTGAAATGAACAAAAAAATTACGAGTGTGTCTATGAAATGCGAAATACATTTTAATTTGTATTCTCTAATGGAGTACATACTAGAGACCGGTGAATTGTGTTTATGTTCCTGACAGATTGAAAACGTGTAGTTTTTAAATTAATGTTCGGTTTTAACTTTCCTAACAAGCATGAAAATTACTTTTTAAAACAGGTAAATGAAGTAAAAATATCACCACAAGGCCGTTTAACTAAAAGTGGTTTTTACGTAAACGGGCAGGAACAAACCAGGAATTGAATAAAATTGTCTTAATTAGTTAATAGCATTAAGAAAAATTGCATCAAAAAATATCTAATGCTAAAGGTAAAATTGATTTCCTTTAAAAATCGGGTGTATACAATAGCCAGTGCACTTAATGCAATAGCGTGTTATAGGTCAGACAAGGCGAAGTGCATCAAAACATTTTTTAAGTTTTTCGTGCTCTTCCTCTTAACAAATTACTGGCTGATGACTCGTCTTCTGTAAAATTGTCTCTAACCATTGTCTCCAACTTCTGTTTCATTTGCGATTATGTTAAAAATAATATAAATAGTAGGGATGAGCGATATTTCACGTATTTCACTGGTATTGAAAAATTACAGGTCGTTACTGTTACTAATAGGCGAAATTCACTGCTACTTAAAATCACTGCTACAGAAAATCACTGTAACTTAAAATCATCCTTCCTTTAAAAAAAAAAAAAATTCAAAAATTTATATCTCCGTTAAAAATTGTTGAATTTACAAAAACCAAATTAATTTTGAATACACGATTCTTTGAAGATATTGTTTTAAGATATTTTTTCTACGCGTTTTATATTTTCTTCTGCGATGTTTTTATTCAAGTGCTCAAAAAAATAAAACAAAAATCTTCAAAAATCCATATTTCTATTAAAAATTGTTGAATTTACAAAAACCAAATTGATTTCGAATTAGCTATACTTCAACCATTAGGGATATGTTTTATCGAATTTTGTCGGAGCGTTTTATATTTTTTCTGCGATCTTTTCATTCTAGTGCTCAAAAAAATAAAACTAAAATTTTAAAAAATTCATACATCCGTTAAAAATTGTTGAATTTACAAAAATCAAATTAATTTTGAATAAGCGATTCTTCGGGAATTGAAGATATTGTTTTAAGAATTTTTTCTACGCGTTTTATATTTCTTTCTGCGATGTTTTCATTCAAGTGCTCAAAAAATTAAAAATTAAAATATTAAGAAATCCATATCTCCGTTAAAAATTGTTCAGTTTACAAAAACCAAATTAATTTTGAATAAACAATTCTTCGGCCATTGAAGATATTGTTTTAAGAATTTTTTTCTACGAGTTTTATGTTTTTTTCTGTTATGTTGTTATTCAAGGACTCAAAAAATTAAAACGAAAATCTTCAAAAATCCATATCTCTATTGAAAATTGTTCAATTTACAAAAAACAAATTGATTTTGAATTAGCTATACTTCGGCCATTGAGGATGATTTTTTATCGAATTTTGCCGGCGCGTTTTATATTTTTCTCTGCGTTGTTTTCATTCAAGTGCTCAAAAAATTAAACGAAAATCTTTAAAAAGCCATGTCTCTATTGAAAATTGTTGAATTTACAAAAACCAAATTGATTTTGAATTAGCTATACTTCGGCCATTGAGGATGATTTTTTATCGAATTTTGTCGGCGCGTTTTATATTTTTCACTGCGATGTTTTCATTCAAGTGCTCAAAAAATTAAACGAAAATCTTTAAAAAGCCATGTCTCTATTGAAAATTGTTGAATTTACAAAAACCAAATTGATTTTGAATTAGCTATACTTCGGCCATTGAGGATGATTTTTTATCGAATTTTGTCGGCGCGTTTTATATTTTTCTCTGCAATGTTTTCATTCAAGTGCTCAAAAAATTAAACGAAAGTCTTTAAAAAGCCATATCTCTATTGAAAATTGCTGAATTTACAAAAACCAAATTGATTTTGAATTAACTATACTTCGGCCATTGAGGGTGATTTTTTATGGAATTTTATCTGCGCGTTTTATATTTTTTCTGCGAAGTTTTCATTCAAGTGCTCAAAAAATTAAACTAAAATATTCAAAAATCCATATCTCCGTTAAAAATTGTTCAGTTTACAAAAACCAAATTAATTTTGAATAAACAATTCTTCGACCATTGAAGATATTGTTTTAAGAATTATTTTCTACGCGTTTTATGTTTTTTTTCTACGACGTTGTTATTCAAGGACTCAAAAAATTTAAACGAAAATCTTCAAAAATCTATATCTCTATTGAAAATTGTTGAATTTACAAAAACCAAATTGATTTTGAATTAGCTATACTTCGGCCATTGAGGATGTTTTTTTTATGGAATTTTATCTGCGCGTTTTATATTTTTTCTGCGATGTTTTCATTCAAGTGCTCAAAAAGACAAAACTAAAATTTTCAAAAATTCATATCTCCATTAAAAATTGTTGAATTACCAAAAATAAAATTAATTTTAAATAAGCGATACTTTGACCATTGAGGATATTTTTTTAAGAATTTTTTCTACGCGTTTTTATATTTTTTTCTGCGATGTTCTCATTCAAGTGCTCAACAAATTAAAACGAAAATCTTCAAAAATCCATATCTCTATTGAAAATTGTTGGATTTACAAAAACCAAATTTGTAAAACCATTGAGAATATGTTTTATCGAATTTTGTCGGCGCGATTTATATTTTGTTCTGCGATCTTTTCATTCAAGTGCTCAAAAAAATAAAACTAAAATTTTCAAAAATTCATATCTCCGTTAAAAATTGTCGAATTTAAAAAACCAAATTAATTTTCAATAAATGATTCTTCGACCATTGAAGATATTGTTTTAAGAAATTTTTTCAACGCGTTTTATATTTTTTTGTACGATATTTTTATTCAAGTGCTTAAAAAATTAAAACGAAAATCTTCAAAAATCCATATCTCTATTGAAAATTGTTGAATTTACAAAAACCAAATTAATTTTGAATAAGCGATACTTCGACCATTGAGGATATTTCTTATGGAATTTTGTCGGCGCGTTTTATATTTTTTTTCTGCGATCTTTTCATTCAAGTGCTCAAAAAAATGAAACAAAAATTTTCAAAAATTCATATCTACGTTAAAAATTGTTGAATTTACAAAAACCAAACTAATTTTGAATAAACGATTCTTCGACCATAGAAGATATTGTTTTAAGGATTTTTTTCTACTCGTTTTATATTTTTTTGCGATGTTTTCATTCAAGTGCTCAAAAAAAATAAAACTAAATATTTCAAAAATTCATATCTCCGTTAAAAATTATTGAATTTACAAAAACGAAATTGATTTTGAATAAGCGATACTTCGACCATTGATAATATTCCTTATGGAATTTTGTCGGCGCGTTTTATATTTTTTTCTGCGATCTTTTCATTCAAGTGCTCAAAAAAAAATAAAACTAAAATTTTCAAAAATTCATATCTCCTTTAAAACTTTTTGAATTTACAAAAACCAAATTAATTTTGTATAAACGATTCTTCGACCATTGAAGAAATTGTTTTAAGGAATTTTTTCTACGCGTTTTATATTTTTTTCTGCGATGCTTTCATTCAAGTGCTCAAAAAATTAAAATTAAAATCTTCAAAAATCCATATCTCTATTGAAAATTGTTGAATTTACGAAAACCAAATTGATTTTTAATAAGCAATACTTCGACTATTGAGGATATTTCTTATGGAATTTTGTTCGCGCGTTTTATATTTTTTTCTGCGATCGTTTCATTCAAGTGCTCAAAAAAATAAAACTAAAATTTTCAAAAATCCACATCTCTATTGGTTAATGCTTTTGTTTCAAAATAATCCTTCGAGCAAATAATCTTTCGAAAGATGCGTTTTTTAGAGGTAAAACCAAAATAGAAAAACATTTTCTACATACCTAAAACTTTCCAACTTTTCAAATTTACTAGACAAACATTCTGTTTTTCTGCAAAAATCTCCAAATACTTCTCGAATTTTGAACTGAATCAAGGATAGTCGTATATTTTTTTTGGTATAGCAGATAATATAGCCAAAATATGACCTTCAGGTCACAGGTATAATATCAAAAAGAACTCTATTTAAGTGACCGGGTGGACAAATATTAGCAGAATTATATCGAAAACATTTTTGAGAAACCATTAACAATTCCAGAAGGTGTTACGACGTTTACTAACCGTGATCACAGTCACAGTTTAAAATCACTGATATTAGAAAGTAGCAATCACAGGTAGCAACGTGATTCAAAAGTAGCAGTTTTGCCCATCTCTAATAAATAGCACAACAAACCATATTTCTCGGGGTATATTTTATTTTATATTTTGTTTTATATTTCATATTCGATTTAATACTTAAATGTACAGGAAGAATCCCGTAAATATATATATTATTATATTATTATAAATCAGAAACATTTTAGGGGTTACTGGTGCAACTAGCCTGCCTGTAAAGTGTTAATGAATACACCAAGGTATTTTTGCTCAAATGGCATTAATGGAATGAATGCCTTCGTGCAGATTCTAGTTTTAGTACAAGAAATGTTTCGCATTTAAAAAGTGAGATTAGAAAGTCGCAAATAGTTTGCAGCACATTTTCAGAAAATGGGGATAATAATTCACCTAACATTATGTTGGCTGCCTGGATCAGTGCAGTATATAAGAATTTTGTTTATTTTGACGTCTTGTGGTTTTTTTGAAGTTACTTATTTTAACCACTTCGCGCCCATGCTGCTTTGATTTAATCCCAGGTTTGATTAAAAATTACTTCTTTGTTGTTAACTTTTTCTACTTAATATGATTTCACTGTCACAAACTTTCCCATTTATGCAAAAAAATATGAAAAAATATTTCACAGATACCGCTAAAGAAGTAATTTTTTTTGTACAATGTTTTTGTTTTCATTTTTCGCTAGTTGCCACATGTGGCGAACCCGGGCATGAAGAGGTTAATAGTATATTTTAAAAACGAGTTCAATAAGCACGATTTTTTCGCACAAGTTTAGAAAACGACGAGTGTAGCGAGGAGGTGCGAAAAACGGCCTTATGAACGAGTTTTGCACTGAAATAATTCAGGCAGCCAATTTCAGATTACTTAAATTATTGAAGGGATGTTCAGAAAATGTGCTAACTATTTTCGACTTTCTGATCTCAGTGTACATTCTGTAATGTAATAAGTTCCAGATGCACTAACTGCAATCATTACCACCGAGTTTCCAAAGTCATACATAGTTGTATAAGGATGGGAGTTCCCAAGATGAGTCTAAATTGAACGAACCTAAGGAAGACCACAAAGGCCATATTCAATTATCCCCTCGTGAATTTCTCGCCGGCTATCCAGACACCCTAAGCTTATCAAACAAACTAATGGACATCACCTTAAATGATTAATGCATTGCAGGGAACTATGTGGGTCGCTCGATAAATACCAAATTACTGGATAAATGTGTGTTTCCGACATAAATAAAATTCATAATAGGACCCGCCGCTCCGGTAATGCCCACTTACCCTTAATTTTTACACTAGTACGGGCGGAAGTTGAGATAAATACATATTATTTTCGTCTCTCTAAAAGTAAAGTTACATACTTTCTTCCATTTCGTATTTCAAACTTGTATTTATCTACTGAAATTAAGTTTATTTTTCTGTGAGTTTGATCTAAAGACCTTATTTTAGTTCACAATAGAGTAACAAGATTTATACCTTGTATTTTTTCCGATAACATGAACAGCTTTTGTCATTCAAGTTGGCTGATATTAAACATCAAATTTAATATTACAGTTTCCACTTGAAATTTCTTATTCTCTGATAGGAATATGCTTATGCCAGTGAATTTAGGAAGATCCGAAGAGCCCACCCAAAAACATATACATATGACGCCTTATAACAATTCCAATTTGATATTACAATGTGTGCAAATTGACGGTATCATTTAAGTTTATGGAGGTTTATGGGGCAGGAATACAAATTTACATCGCTGTCAGTTTACGGTCTAATGTGGGATAAGGAAATTAGTTTCGGGAACGTCATAACTTAAAGGCACCATTAAAGACGTCCTTTTTGTTTGCATAGCTAAGCATGTTTGCTACGGAGGGAAATATTAAGGGCTCACATTATTTACAGATAATCTTAGCCCCTCGACCCGCGGGGTACGAGGAAATGCATTTTTCAGGCGCAGTGAATGTAAAAAGGAAGGCGACTCGCCTCGATGGCTTTGAATGTCACCACTCGTGACTGATCCGCGGTCTCAACTCTATCTATCATTGAATTCCCAGACATACGTTTTACAAGATTCTACTTTTAGGGATCCGGTATCACTCTTATATCCTTAAAGGTGGAACTTTAAGGACGTATATTTTAGAATACTCGGTGGTGCCTTCATTTATACAGTAATTGTGTTTAAAATGGGACAAAATGTAGAATGTTATTGTTATTTCAATGAAAATAAATTAACTCATTGTCTATCTATAAACGTTTTTTGGGATTAATTTCTTGTTAGTTTACTGTGGAGTATAATAATCAACCTATACTATATAGTGAATTGCAGATCACAAAAAGCTAGAATTTTATTATTTGTTACAACAAAAAATACTTATCAGTTATTTATGTATATACTAGAGTGGTCCTTAATTTTTTTAAATTTTCTTTTTGGGCTCCCACCCCCTAGATTTATTCTTTGGGCCAAAAAAATAGGGGGGAACGTGGTCCAGAATTTTTTGGAAAAGATCACTAACCGCTCTAGATCAAAAATCAAAAGATCAAAAAAAATGGAATTTGCGCAATAATTTGTATTTAGTTCGTGAACTTTGGTGTTTTTGGACTTGTTTTCGATAGAGAACTTCTAAATCAATATTTTAAGCCCATCCCGATCGATTTCCATCACCCCCTTCCACTTTCAACCGATTTTTAACGACCAGAAAATCGGAATTATTATTATTTATTTTTTTTAAAGGAAGGATGGTTGATGGGATTTCGGGTTAAGGAGAGTGAATGATATTAGGGAAATTGGCGTAAGCTACTTGGCTATTCTGCCACAACCGATTCTTTGTAATAAATTCATATATTGATATGAAAGACAACCACTAGACATCCATGGACCCTTGCGGCCATTTTTCATTCAGAAAAAGTGACCGCCCGGATGGGATTCGAACCCACGACCACGAGGCCCAGAAGCAGGAGCGCTACCCACTAGGCCACCGCGGCCCCCGGAAAAAAAATAATTTCCCCTAATTTGTGTTTAGTCCATAAACCACTTCGAAATCGACACTTGAAGCCTATCTCGAGCGATTTCCATGGCCTTCTTTCGGGTTTCACCGTATTTTCAACGACCACAACAATCTCTAACAATTGAAATTCTTATTTGGTTAATCTACGGGGTCTTTAGACTTGTTCTTGGTGAATCACTTTCAAGGCAAGATTTCAAGAGTTTCAGCACATCTCGATGCAATATGGTTGGTATCAAAATCTTATCTTTATCTTATCAAAATCTACAATAAAACATTAATAAAAGTAAGTGACCATGAAGAAATTTTTAAGGCACTTGTGGTACCTGACTCCTGAGTGTGCTGCATTATCCTTCTTTGATAGAGGTTTGTCAGTTGAGACTAAACGCAGAATGGTGGCGAAATTGAATGGGGAACCCGGGGCTGAATATGAAAAGAGGTTTTTCTACTCCCATCTCTAAAATGTCATTTAGCGCTTATGTTTCCATGACGCTAAGTGATTCTTTAAATACACCTGTGACTTTGTGCATTTCAGTCATGGGCCTGAAGTTAGCTCCAGATCTTTAAATCGCTAAAATTAATTGAAACTCAAAATCAAGTTAGTTGTCACTTATCAACAACTGGTCAAAATAAAAAATAAATAAATTAAACAAGGAATGCTTTCAACTTCAATCAAATAAATAATACAAAACATCAAAGAAATTTGGGAGAATTAATAATTTCCTTTAGCAACTGCCATAATGTCTCTAACGGAACTGATCATGTATATTTATCCAATTTAATAATATTGTACTAGGTATTACCATGTTCATTTAAGATATTAAAATAATTTCAAAATTTTACCAATTTAGTCGTAGAAAAAGTATAGTATGCAATTCGTGTTATAAACTTCTCTAGACACTCGTTATTAAACACTCGCTCCGCTACCCTCAGCTCGTGCCTAATTAACTCGTGACTAAAGTGCCGTTTATAACACTTGTTGCATAATATACTATTATCATACACTTCGACGGAATTGAAGATTTTGTCCAAAGAGACATTGACTATTTTATCAATTCACAGTCTATGAACTTTTTTACAAGGTTTTGCCTGGATACTGGTTTCTTGAATACAACTCCTGATCATTTGGAAAATAATCCTATGTGGAATCCAGTACAATAATGAAGACTTTGAAGGTAGTTAATGATACCGCTGAAAGAAATCTGAAACTCATCCAGGACTACAATAACTGCTTCTCGCAAGAAATAGAGCAGAAAAAATATATCTTACAAGTGCTGGAAGACTACAGGACAAATTATGGAGACAGCAAAAAAGAAACGCTACTCAAAAACTATTGAACAATTTATATGTAACAGACTTGATTTTGTAAATGATACTTTTGTCAATAAACCTACTCTTTTCAATACGAAGTTTATATGCAAAATTTATTGGCTCATTCATACGGATTCCTATTTTTTCCACCCACCAAAGTGAGATCGGAAATAATTTTCTGAGAACCATTCTGGGCGCAATTGTTGTTGAAGAGCTGAAAAAACTTTCTCATATGTATCGGGATGATCTGGGTTTTTTAATTCCTCAGGATCCTGTCTGGGCTATTGAACCAATTTAAGCATAACACCGGTATTTGAGTCAACTGTTGATAATCATTCTTGAAAACATGGGCTGTTGTCTGGCAGTTAGAAATCGGTTAACACCTAGAAGGAACGGTAAAAGTCGCTGGAGGTGCGCTTGAAGTATCAATTCAGAAGTGATACCAAAGTTAAAAAACCAAAACGGAATTATCGGCCAAATTACAATTTTTACCGGTGGTCCGGTTCGTCAAAAACCGGCTAAAGTTGGTTAAAAAAGATATGGTGAAAATCGATCGGGATGGGCGATTTCGAAGTGGTTTATCGAAAACATGTCCAAAGACACCAAAGTGCATGAACTAAACATAAATTAGGGGAAATTAATTTTTTTTTGCGATTTTCTGGTCGTTAAAAATTGGTTGAAAGTGGAAGGAGGCGATGAAAATTGATCGGGAAGTATCGATTTTGAAGTGCTTTATCAAAAACATGTCCAAAGACACCAAAATTCATGAACTAAATCTAAATTAGGGGAACTTGAAATTTTTTCCGATTTTCTGGTCGTTAAAAATCGGTTGAAATTGGAAGGGGGTGATGGAAGTCGATCGGGATGGACTTAAAATATCGACTTAGAAGTTCTTTATCGAAAACAAGTCCAAAAACACCAAAGTTCGCGAACTAAATACAAATTATTGAGCAAATTCCAATTTTTTTGACAAAAATGGCGTTTTGGACTTAGAGCGGTCACTAAATCTTTTCCAAAAAATTCCGAGCTACGTTCCCCCTATTTTTTTGGCCCAAAGAATAGATCTAGAGGGTGGGAGCCCAAAAAAAAATTAAAAAAAATTAAGGATCACTCTAGTATATGGGGCAGTCCATACCAACCTGGTGCACTAAAAAAATTTTGTCGAGAAAACACATGAAATATGTTCTATCAAGACCCCTGAGTATTTCAGAATTTTTTCAGATTTTTTGGAGCCATATTGACGGAGCTGTGGCTCCTAAAAGACATGTAAAAATATAAATTTTGCAAATATTGCATTTTTTGAACTCATGATTCTGTTAAAACGATACACAGAATCAAAAAATTGATAGAGACATTTTTTTAATTAAATTTTACGAACTTTCGGTTGATGTAGTGCATTTTCCCTTATTCGCCCTTTTCAGCCGTTAAAGGGCAAAAATAGCTCTCTTAGGGTGGGGACACTTTTTATCGTTCTGAAAGTATGATTAGTCGATTCCTCGCCAAAAATTACAAGAGAGACCTAAATTTCAGAATGGGCGGACCATTTTAAGGGGCGTTAGTGGGATATTCTTAAAAAAAACATTGTTTCCTCAAAAAACGTTTTTCTCAAAATTATTGTCTTTTTGAATTAATTATTACCATTTTACCGTTCTTGCTGTGATCGTGCATCCAGATAAGAAAAATATACTTTCGTTAATTTCTCAAACATAGCTGCTGCACAGAATTTGAATATTTTTCTTTAAATCTCGTAATCTTAAATAAAATGAAAACCGAAAAAAATCAAATGAAAGTAATGATACAGCACTCAATACATAATATAAGTATTTTTTATATTATAGTAGTACAATTTTGTACAGAAAATTTCCTCAAAATATTTTTTTGACAGAGGTATTGCGCAATAAATTTATACTAATTGTATGATATAAAAAAATTACTTATTCCGTGTTAAATGTTGTGGAATTATTTATATTTTATTATTTTCCAGTTTTCATATTTGTCAAAACTAGATAAAAAAATTCCAAATTTGGAATGGACAAACCGTTTTAAGGGGCTGTGCAGAGAGATTAATGAATACATTTTTACATTTGCTGTTTTTTGCTAGATTCAAGGAACACAGTAATTACAGATCCGTACCGAATAAAAGTAGATAACGATATCCTTGAATCTCCCACTGTTTTTGAACCAGTCATGATGTTAAAATTTGTTTTTCCGACGGAAGTTGCAGACTAGCGGAGGCAGCAGCTCGTTTGGTAGTGCCAGCAATTCCACCACATGCAAGAATGGTAATAATTAATTCAAAAAGACAATAATTTTGAAAAAAATATTTTTTTGAGGAAACAGTGCTTTTTTAAGAATATCTCTGAAACGCTCCTTAAAATGGTTTGCCCATTCTGAAATTTGGGTATTTTATGTAATTTTTAACGAGAAATCGACTAATCACACTTTCAGAACGATAAAAAGTGTTCCTGCCCTAGGAGGACTATTTTTGCCCTCTGAAAGGCAAAATAAGGGCTGAAAAGGGCGAATAAGGGAAAATGCACTACATCAACTGAAAGTTCGTAAAATTTCATATAAAAAATGTCTCCTTCAATTTTTTGATTCTGTGTATCGTTTTAACAGAATCACGAGTTCAAAAAATGCAATTTTTGCAAAATTTTGATTTCTACGTGTCTTTTAGGAGCCACAGCTCCGTCAATATGGCTCCAAAAAATCTGAAAAAATTCCGAAATACTCAGGAGTCTTGATAGAACATATTTCATGTGTTTTTTCGCAAAAAAAAATTTGAGTGCACCAGGTTGGTACCGACTGCCCCATATACATATAGTAAAAAATACATTCTGCTTTTTCTATATCTGGTCCATTAGTAATCATTGCAATTTATTTTTGAGAGAGAGAGAGAGAGAGAGAGAGAGAGAGAGAGAGAGAGAGAGAGAGAGAGAGAGAGAGAAAGAGAGAGAGAGAGAGAGAGAGATATGTATGAAATTCATCTGTAATTGTTAACGATACTCATTGCATGTTGTAAAGTTACGTTTGCATTTACTCGTACATAAATATCCTTGTATAATGGCTATTGTGTATATTGGAAAATTGTTGTTAATTACAACGTAATTATATGCAAGTCCACATTATATAAATTCGAATTTATTGCTATCTCTGGTTTACCATGTATCAGTAATGTAAAAGCAAATTGTTAATTAATGCGAATGAATTGTTTTATTATTTACGCGTTGCTGGTTCATATAATTAAGGAAAGTAAAATGAAATGGAGGACGGGCGGTTGGTGTAGCAGGTACAGGCGAGCGTTTGTGCCGTGTGGATTCAAATCCCAGCCCGGGCGAAAGATTTTTCGGGGATCGAGAGGTATTCGCTCGGGTCCAGGGTTGTTGTGTATACGTCTGACATTATTCATTTGTTCATTTATTTACCAAATATTGTATATAAATAGTAGCCGCCTTCAGTGGCGGCTTGTGGAACATGTTGATGGTAGAGCCTCTTATACAATACATCCCCCCCTTTTGAAGAAACAAAGAACCATCTTCCTAGAACAATCAAATATTTTGGCCAAAAAATCAAAAATTTGGAACATTTGGTTTGAAAATTAAAATGCAGACCAAAAAATTGAAAATGCAAGCAAAACAAAAATAATTTACCATTTTCAGCCCCAAATATAACTCTTTTTAGCTTAAAATAAGTTCCAACGAGAAATTCCAAAATAATAAAAAAAATTCGCATAATAAAATCAATAATTCAAGTTAAGAAAATCTAAAATATGGGACAAAGACTAAAAATCTAAAATTCGTACCCAAAAATCAAAGTGGTAGACCAAAAAATCAAAATTTTTAACAAAGGAATCGAAAATTTAAGTCGAAATAAAGAAAATTTCGGCAAAAAGACCTAAAATTGAAACCAAAACAATCGAAAATACAAAATATAGGCCAAAAAGTAGGGCCTAAAAAGGTGAAAATTTAGACAAAACATCGAAAAGGGGCGTAAGATAAAAATTACAGGCAAAAAAATCGAAAATTTCTACAAACCAATCGAATATTTTGGTCAAAATAAAGAAAAATAAAAAGAATTGGAACAGAAAAATCGAAAATACAGAAATCTAAAATATGGGCCAAAGAATCAGGAATCCTGATCTAAAAATAAAAAAAACGTAGACAAAAAATTAAAAACTTAAGTAGAAGCAAAATAATTTGCTAAAAATAAGTTTCTGATCAGAAATTCGAAAATAATAGCAAAAAAAAACTCACGAAATGACATCAATAATCCAAGTTAAAAAATCTAAAATATTGGATAAAAAAATAAACTAAAAATCTAAAATATCCGATACAAAATTTAGGCATAAAAATACAAATGGTGGACCAATGAAAGAAAAATTTTAACGGACAGATAAAAAAAAAAATTAGGGCAAAAGATAAAAGAAAATAAAAATCTACAATGTTGGCCAAAAATCGAAAATGTTGACAATAAATTCGAAAAGTTAGGTAGGATTAAATAAACGAAATGAAATTAAAAATAAAGATTAAAAAAATAATAATAAAAATTTGTAATGTTGGCCAGAAAGTAGAAAATTTTGACATTACATAGAAAATTCGGTCCTAAAGAAATAAATTTATTTTTGGTTTTGTATTGCTGTATTTTGTGTTTATTTATGTAAAAGGGGTTACCCGTAAATAAATTATTATTATTATTATTATTATTAAAGATAATAAATGCAGGCTAAAAAATCGAAAATTTCAACAAACAAAACTCGAAAATACCGGAAAAAAACTTAAAAAAATCTTGCATATAAATCAATAATTCAGGTTATAGATATTTTAATCAAAATAAAATCAAAAATTTGGAACTAGAATTAAAATTTCAGCCCGAAAAATAAAAAATGCGGACCAAAGAATAAAACATTTTAACAATGAAATCGAAAATTTAGGTCAAAATAAAGAATTATTAGAGATTTATTTATTTACGGGAATTTCCCTTTATAATATACAAAATATCTCTAAAAATATTGTACAAAAATTTAGACCAAAAAAAAAAAAATCGAAAATACAAAGATAAAATATTTTGGCCAAAAATATCGAAACTACAGGTCAACAATTTAAAAATGAAAAATTCGTGGGGAAAAATAAAAAATGCAGACCAAACAGTCGAAAATTTTAACAATTCAATCGAAAATTTAGGTCAAAATAAATAATGTTTGGGCCTAATAATCAAAAATTTAGACAAAAAAAATCGAATATACAGATCAAAAATTAAAAATACGGACCAAAAAATCGAAAATTTTAACAATTAAATAGAAAATTTATATCAAAATAAAGAATATTTAGGTCAAAAGATCAAAAATTTAGACCCAAAAGAATAGAAAATACAGATCAAAAGTCTAAAACATAAAAATTCGGCGGAAAAATAAAAAAATGCGGGCCAAAAAGTCGAAAATTTAAACAATTAAATCGCAAATTAAGGTCGAAGGATATTTAGGACTAAAGATAAAATATTGTGACCAAAAATATCGAAAATACAGATCAAAAATTTCAAAAATGCGGACCAAACAGTCGAAAATTTAGGTCAAAATAAAGAATATTTAGACCAAATGATCAATAATTTAGACAAAAAAAAAATCGAAAATACAGGCTTAATAATAAAAAATGCTGGATATTCTAGTAAGAAATTGGTTTAAATTAGTCTCAAAAATCACTCAGTAATTTTCTAATTTTTTTTTCATAGGATTTTTTTTAATTTTCGCTTTAATTGTTTAAAAATGAGAAACTAATTTGAAAAAGAATTCAAATAAAACCATTACCTTTGTTGGGATCGCCTTGTTGTTTCACCTTTTGCGCCGGCAGTTTCGACAACTTTAGATTTAGTAAATACATTTTGAATAATTTAAATAAAACAATTCATTTGGTTAGTATGATAATATGGAGAGGCCCCGCCTTTTTTAAGAAAGAAAGAACGATTGATCTTCATGGTCCAAGGTTATTTTGAGTTGTAAAGTAAAGGTTCATAATTTCAAACAAGCTGAAAATATGATTTATGTGAACTTTATATTTTGTCCCAGACATGAAAACAATACACACGGAAAACAAAAAAAGTTTCATTAAAGTTATGCAGGCGTTTTTTAACATTTAAACTGGCGAAAAAGTGTTTTCAGAATTAATTAAAAATTCTTGCTGAGCTTGAAACTACAGGTAGCGCCATGGCTCCTTGGCTCTACATAACGAGCCGCCCCTGGCCGCCTTGAGCTGCCCATATGGGCTACGTTCCCGAGACAAAAAAAAAGAAATGGATATTACTTCTACCAAATAATTTATTTTAAATATTACTCTTACAATTCCAGATTCCTTATTTAGTAGTATCTATTTCATGTTACTATTCTTAATATTAATAATAAACGTATTTATTTCCACATTCGTGGGTTAGCCAAGAAGTGTATGAATTATTTGTTGGTAGATGTAAACTTAAGTATTAATAAAGTTGAAATTAAAATAATATTTAATGCTAATTTTACAAACTATATTTTTTTTTATAAAACAGCAACGTAATTTTCGTAAATAAAATTTAAACGCCTGGCGTGGGGCTCGAACCCGCAGCGCTAAACCACCCCGCGCCCCAATTTAAAATTAATGACATTTTTTATTCATACTATTAACTATTATTTTTGATTCACCTTCAGAATTAAAGTTATTCTTTATCAATTAAAAATTAATGATTCAAGATCATGACTTGGATATAACGTTATTAATTTTAATTAATTGGATTATTATGTCATTCGATTGGATACACTCAGAGCACTTTTAATATTATTATTCATTTATTTAAATTGCCTAGTTAGTATTTGGCGTAATGGAAATTTGAAAATTTCGGTTGAAAATTCTTTCCATCGTTTATATTAATTGGGATGCTACATACAGGGTGTATTTGAAATAACGAACAGGCATTCAAGGGCACATACACAAAATATTTGTAAACCCATTTCCGTCAAAATTTATTCGAATTTTTTTTTTGAATTTTCTTAGTTTTTCGAGGTTTTTTAAACATTTTGAGAACCGATGCTTTTCTCATTTAATTAGGTCTGCATGGAATGTGTGTTTGTTTATTTAAAACGCGAGATACGATTTCTTGCCTCCGAAATTTGAAGTGTTATCGCAACGTTTTTTTTTGTAAAAGGTAAACAGTCCTCAAGTTCATTGACGCTTAAAGAGCACTCAGACATTTCCTACGCGCTTGTTGTAATTCGATATCTAAAGCCGATGCCGTTTAAAAATTAGGTCACATTACCACTGCCTCCAAACATGTTGCGTATTTTCACTCATTAACTTTAATAATTAATTACAGTTATAAACAAAATAATTGCGAATATTGTTTAAAAATAATATAATCTCTTTGTGGTTACGAGCCTCTTCTTTGTTTCAAATACACCCTGTATACGTGTATTGTAATTGAATTGTTACAAATAATATATAAAATGCAACCGACATAATTCGTTATTTTTCTTCTATCTACATAAGGATCTATTTATAAATATTTTAATTTTACTGATAGTTCGATCACTTTTGAATATGTTCAAAGATTTTAAGTCCTGTAGCCATTCCTCGGGGAAATATAATATTTTAGTTTACAAGAAAACTTTTGACGTGCGGTCTGGAAAGTTTTAAAGTTTAAAGTGGAGGATTTGAACATTGGCCTGCCGCATTAATAACTATAAGCATTAATAAAATACAGCATCTCGGAAACGTCACAACTTTTGAAAATAGTAAATGACATTTATTCAAAACGTTTAACGTTCTGTAAATATCACGTTGGTAAATTTATGGGATTTCGTATTTGAAGGATATTATACTTTGATCAATGGATCTTTGCATCATATAATAAATATAGATCAAATTGTAACTCCTGTACGAAATTCCTGAATGGAATAAAATGCATTTGGTTTTAGAAATATTTGATTCAAATTTTTAAAGTTCAAGGATTTTAAAATCGCGAATTTAATTTTTCAAATTGATGTGCCCAATTTAGTGAAATTTAAAGACAGTTTAAAAAAATGTCTTGATGAAATCAACACAAAACATCAAAATTGAATGTTTTCAAAGTCCGAAAAATTTATATCGCAATTTTTTTTTATTGCCCAATTGCGTTGTTAAATTTTGATGATTTAAACGTTAAAATATGGTAAACTAAATGTTATTTTAAACCGCGTTACGAACATTTCTCGTGAATTAACACAAAATGCTTAACTTGCACTTTTTTAAAGTCGAAGATATTATAATGGTAATTTTGATTTTTTAAATTTAACAACTGCTGAACGTTTTGTTCGGTAATATTGATATTAAAGATTTTGATGATTCAAACATTAAAATATGGAAACTTTGCAATTTTAACAGTACTCTTTTGAAAGTTCGAGTATTTTAAAATTTTGATTTTTTAAATCGCACCGCGGAACGTGCCGCCCGATTTCAATGATTCTAACGTCGAAATGTGTCGAATTTGGAGAAATTTAAATTTAAAAACTGTCTTTCGTGAAATAAACGCAAAATGTCAAAATTGAATGTTTTGAAAGTTCGAAGAATTTAAAATCGCACTTTTGTTTTTTTTTTTAAATTGCACAACTGCCGAACGCGTTGTTAGATTTTGATGACCCAAACTTGAAAATATAGCGAATTTAGTGTAATTTCGAAACAGATTACAAAATCGCGAAATTAACACAATATGGAAAATTCACACTTTTTTTAAAAAAGTTCAAGGATATTAAAATCGCGAATTTAATTTTTGAAATTGATGTGCCCAATTTAGTGAAATTTAAGGACAGTTTAAGAAATGTCTTGATGAAATCAACACAAAACATCAAAATTGAATGTTTTCAAAGTCCGAAGAATTTAAATCGCTATTTTGTTTTTTTTAATTGCTCAACTGCCGAACGCGTTGTTAAATTTTGATGATTCTAACGTTAAAATATGGAAACTTTAGTGTAATTTTAACAGCACTCTTTTGAAAGTTCGAATATTAAAAAAATTTGATTTCTTAAATCGTACTGCAGAAATGTCAAAATGTCTCGAATTTAGAGAAATTTAAATTTAAAAACTGTTTTTCGTGAAATAAACGCAAAACGTCAAAATTGAATGTTTTGAAAGTTCGAAGAATTTAAAATCGTACTTTTGTTTTTTTTTTTGAAATTGCACAACTGCCGAACGCGGGGTTAAATTTTGATGATTCAAACGAAAAAATATGGTAAATTTAGTGTTATTTTAAAACGGGGTACGAAATTTTCTCATGAAATTAACACAAAATGCAAAACTTGCACTTCTTTAAAGTTTGAAGATTTTTAAATCGTGATTTTGACTTTTGAAATTGGACAACTGCCGAACACGTTATGCGATTTTATTGCTTCTAACGTCAAATTTTGTGCAATTTAAAAACTGGTTAAAAAATCTTTCATGATATCAAAGCAAAATGTCAAAATTGCACGGTTTTAAAATTCGAAGATTTATAATTGCGATTTTGTTTTTTGAAATTTTACAAATGCCGAACATGTTGGATTTTAAAGTTTAAATCATTATATATACAGTGCGCGCCTAACGTATGGAATATATTCAGTAAAACCGATATAAAATATTTTTGAAAAAAATCCTCGAACAGGTCGATTTTCTTTTATAAAAATACACATTTTCGCATGAAAGTCGATTTTCAGTGGGCATTTGTTTTTTTAGTTATGACGTCCGCCATTTTGTTTTTAAATGGCAACCCCCTATTTTTGTTCTTGATTTTGAGAGATATTTTCATTGTCGAACTGGCAGTATAAAAATATTTTGAATATTTTGAAAAAAAAAAACGAACTCAATCGTTTTTCTTAAACGCTGAAACACTTCTGTTTGATTTTTTTAAATACGCATTCATACGTTTCGTTATGTTTCGTTTTGTTCTACTACACCCTGTATATTTACACCACAGAACCGCAAAGTGAATAGCACGTAATAATTATGTTAATAAATCAATGCGGTCACTAATCTTTTGCTGAAATATCCACATTAATTAATCTTGACTTAACTCTATACATTATGTAGCTTTCACTTGACATGAATGAATAATGGCAATTACGATTTACGGAAAGAAAGTGGAACATTTACCGGCCATTAGGGAAGTGTTTTTGTATATATTTTTTTTTACATTAATGGCTTTTTTTTATATGAATACCTCTTCTTTACATTTAATCGGACTTCTTTTGTTCGCACAAAGCCATCGTTATCCAAGCGAAATGAAAAGAATTCAATTAACATTCATGTTTTCTAAATAATATGAATAATATTTATTTAATATACAACTTTCATTTGATAAAACCTTAGCCAACGAGCTGTTGTAAACATCATTTAAGAGACAACATCATTTCTGGTGGATGCGCCGGGAATATAAAATATACGTTATGCGCTCGATCTTGCAATAATATATTTATTGTCATAAATACGGCGGTATTAGATTAGGGAATATTTTTTTTCATTGTTGCAAATACGTTGGCATTCGTTAGGTAAGGGTTAATGTCTTGGCAAATACCGTAGTTTATTGGTGCTAATGAAAAATAAATATAACATCAAAATTCTGAATGATTGTTTTTTACTTTCTCAGTTACGAAGTAAGTTTTGTGATCGTGATTTTTTTTTCAAATTTTTTTTTTACGGAAGCGTCCGTTCCAATTTCTGAAAAAAAAAATTGTCTGCGTCTGTATGTGTGTGTCTCTGCGCGCTGTATCTCAAAAACGAATAGAGCAATTGAAATGAAACTTTGAACATCCGTCTTAGTTGACAATTTGAAGAAATGAAAAGCTTTTGGTAAAATTTCGTACACCGAAAGTGGGTGTTTACCTTAACTGTTTTTTGTTTTTTACCAATATTTTCTTAAATATGAAAAATATCACAAAAACATTTTAACAAACTTTGAAGACAACAAAGAAATGAACATCTTTTGCTTGAAAATATTTTTCATAAAATCATTGCTATTCAAGAAAAAAATGCATTATTTTATGTTTTATTTTTGGTTTATAATTATGAAACGATAATAGTTACAGCAAATTTTTATTAATAATAATTGTAGAGAATGCGAAAATGAACAACTTATAAAGAATAAGTTTTTTTCGAAATCCTTTCAGTTTTTGAGTAAACTGAGTTTTTGAATTTGAAGTATAATTTTTCCATCTTTCATAATTTTGACGTTTTAAACGTCAGTTTCATCCGAGTCTATACAACGCTCGGTGTACATTTAAAATATGATTTAAATTGAAAATAAACTAAAAAGCGTTAATATAAATGACACAATCAAGTCGGAGAAAGTAACATGATGGCCACATCACCATTTTTTTAATATGTAATATAATTAGACCGATCAGTTTATTTACTCCACTTCTAAATAGTGTATTAAGGTTTATGAGACTACTAAATAGTACAGTAACCGGACATAAACTTATCTTAACGAGTTTATATGGCAGAGAGTAGAGTATCTCGAATGTGCCACGGCGAGCAGAATTAACAACACTTCAATGTTTCAAGCTCTCGGGCTCTCGGTCAGAGATGCAAATTAGACACAAAATATTCACACATCCGAAGCATCTTTATGTGGGCGGGCAGCTGTTTAGCATACCCATTTACAATTCCAATCATATTTAACAGTTTACTTAAAAAGGGTTTTAAGGGAATTAAACCTATTTAATTGTACAAGTTCCATTCGCTCAAGAGTATAGCTTTAAAGCCGTAGAAAATCACAACGTAGTTAATCTTAAATGTACTTCTTTCAAAGGGTCTTCCAGATTATTCAACGAACGAACATCCGGTTAAAATCCCTTGATTTATAAAATGGAGCACCTGAGGGTGTATAAAAAAAGTTAATCTATTTATTCAATTTCCGATACAAAGTTATTTTGTAGTTTTATCGTTTATTTTAATTTAAAACATGTTAACGTGAGCATTATGTACCTTTCTCCGATTTAATAGTATACAGGGTGAATGTTTAAATTTGCGAAAAATTTTAAATATAGATTCTTTGGTTAAAAATAAACAAAACAAAATCCTATAAACGTGTGTCCGGAGATACAAGGTGTTGATTTTTCATTAACCGCTTAAAACGATGAAGTTTCATGAGACGAGAAAAATGGCAATGCATTTATTTAAGAATTTATCTTTTGAACAAATTAGCAGATTTGAAAAATTCTTCCAGAATTGTGTTTTGTGTTGTTATCTTGAAAACCAGTGATGGGGTATTTGGAGTTTTTTGAAGGTTTATTAAGATTAATGTATTTTGAGTAAATTTGAAAAGTTTCAAGTGTGTTACTGTTGTTTTTGTATTTTTTTTTTCACTCCGAAGAAGTGAAACTTAAAAAATCTTAAGGGCTGTTCTCGGTCGGTTATCTTAAAAACTTGTGATGGGGTATTATGGGTTTTTTAGAGGCTTATTATGAACAATGTATTTTGAGTAAATTTGGAGAGTTTCAAGTGTGTTGCACTCGTTTTTATAATTTTTTTCACTCGGAAGAAGTGAAACTTAAAATCTTGTAAACCAGTGATGGGGTTTTTTGAGTTTTTTGATGTGTTGTTAAGATTAGGGTATTTTTAGTACATTTGGAAAATTTCAAGTGTGTTGCAGTTGTTTCTATAATTTTTTTTTCACTCGTGCAAATTAAAAAAAAATCTGAAGCGCTGTTCTCGGTCGGTTATCTTAAAAACCTGCGATGGAGTTTTTGAGTTTTTGGAAGATTATTATATTTTAAGTAAATTTAGAAAGTTTCAAGTATTTTAGAGCTGTTTTTATATTTTTTTCGCGTCAACAAAAAATGATTATAATTTTTCATAAATTTACATGAAAAATCGCAAAAGCAATCGACGGAATGTATTGAAATTTTCTACCAAATCACTCTTGAATTAATATTGAGTGACTTTGCGAAGTTTCAAGTGGATAGCAATTATTTTTATATTTTTTTCGCGTCGACGAATTTACTGCAATTTTTTTTTAAATTTTATCTCCGTTCACATTGAAATATTCTAAAATTTAGAAACAATGCATTTATAATTTTTATGGAAATGAAGAATTACATGTGGTGTTCGTTGTTTTGGAAAGTTTCAAGTCGATGGCGATTGTTTTTATATTTTTTTTCGCGTCGACGAATTTACTGCATTTTTTTTTAAATTTCATCTCCGTTCACATTGAAATATTCTAAAATTCAGAAACAATGCATTTCTAATTTTTATGGAAATGTAGAATCACATGTATTGTCAGTTGTTTTGGAAAGTTTCAAGTCGATGGCAATTGTTTTTATATTTTTGTCGCGTCGACGAATTTACTGCAATTTTTTCTTAAATTTCATCTCCGTTCACATTGAAATATTCTAAAATTTAGAAACAATGCATTTCTAATTTTTACGGAAATGTGGAATCACATGTGTTGTTAGTTGTTTTAGAAAGTTTCAAGTCGATAGCAATTGTTTTTATATTTTTTTCGCGTCGATGAATTTACTGCAATTTTTTCTTAAATTTCATCTCCGTTCACATTGAAATATTCTAAAATTTAGAAACAATGCATTTCTAATTTTTACGGAAATGTGGAATCACATGTGTTGTTAGTTGTTTTAGAAAGTTTCAAGTCGATAGCAATTGTTTTTATATTTTTTTCGCGTCGACGAATTTACTGCAATTTTTTCTTAAATTTCATCTCCGTTCACATTGAAATATTCTAAAATTTAGAAACAATGCATTTCTAATTTTTACGGAAATGTAGAATTACATGTGTTGTCAGTTGTTTTGGAAAGTTTCAAGTCGATGGCAATTGTTGTTATATTTTTTTCGCGTCGACGAATTTACTGCAATTTTTTTTTTAATTTTATCTCCGTTCACATTGAAATATTCTAAAATTTAGAAACAATGCATTTCTAATTTTTACGGAAATGTGGAATCACATGTGTTGTTAGTTGTTTTAGAAAGTTTCAAGTAGATGGCAATTGTTTTTATATTTTTTTCGCGTCGATGAATTTAATGCAATTTTTTTTTAAATTTTATCTCCGTTCACATTGAAATATTCTAAAATTTAGAAACAACGCATTTCTAATTTTTACGGAAATGTAGAGTCACGTGTATTGTCAGTTGTTTTGGAAAGTTTCAAGTCGATGGCAATTGTTTTTATATTTTTTTCGCGTCGATGAATGTAATGCAATTTTTTTTTAATTTCATCTCCGTTCACATTGAAATATTCTAAAATTTAGAAACAATGCATTTCTAATTTTTGTAAAGCAATAACTATACTGAAGTTTTTTTGTTTTTGTTTCAGAGAGCAAAAACAGTGAGCCTCGTAGAATGGTGGACATAACTCGGGACAAACCGATTAAGGTTGCTGTAAGGGTTGTAGTGCCAGTGCGGGATCATCCTAAGGTAAGGAAGTTGTATATTCTGGATAATTTAAAACTTTCATAACATCCCCCGTTCGTTACTGAACTTATTATAAGACTCTTAACTTTTAGTACGGATGTATCTCAGTCTAGAATTTCGATGAAATTTGGTTGAAAAGTCGCTGAGTTATGTGCGAAAAACCTTAAAAAGTACATTAACTTGGTGCCAAATCGTCGCAGGGACTTCGTTCTTTGAGTCCTGCAAAGGGAATTGATCAAATTTTAATGCCTTTATGGTGGATCGAGTCGACAAAATTTTTCCAACTTCGTAGACATCGTCAAAGTTGAACATGGTTTCCTGAAAGAACATTTTTTTACAGGGATGCTAGAGGGGGGGCGGAAAGGGTTACACTTAAGTCCGCATGCATGACTTTAAAAAAGACACTTCAAAGTTTTACGCCCTCAAAGATTTATCAAAATTGATTAAAAATACGTCGAGTTATGGATGGTCAAAATTTCACGAATTTCATTTTTTTCTTCCACAGTCATTATAATAACACAACAATTCAGAAAATGTAACTGAATCATTTTAGTGAGTACAGTTGTAATTAATGTAACGTTAATTAGTTTATTCAAAATTCTGTTGTTATTTCACTATATTTATGGGCAAACATGTAATTATTTCATCCGAACAACCACCTAATTGATTTGTATTGATTCCATCGTAGTCATTATTTACTCTAAACAAATTACTTCATTATTGTCATGTGGGTAGAATTAATTGCTTACGGTAAATTTTACTCCACCGTAACATTCATGCATGAACGATTATAAAATTCAATTTCTAGCTGAAAACGTGCCAAATTTCGCTGAAATACCTTGGGGAAAATCCGTTCCAGAATAGGTCAGTCGGTTCATAAACAGAAGGAAGTAATAACAGCTCGGTTTATGTATCACGCCACTAAATTGTTATTAGTATATTTTCCCGAAAATATTATTGCGATTTCGTATTCGTTACGTTGCTTGTATTTCTATTTTAAGTCATTCCTGGTGCAGTTTCGCATATAACTTATTCATATGTAGGGAATGGAAGTAATAAGTGAAATTCTAAATTCACCGCAAGATTGAGAAAAGTAGTTTTAAGTTATAAGCGAAGTTGCAATTGAAATATTTTCGTTTAAAAAGCAGCGAATTGTGTGATTACTTTTTTTTCTAAATTCTTGCTTTCTATACCTACACACGCCGTTTTATCAAAGTAATTATTATTTTACGAGTTCTCGAAGCCATAAAAGTTATCTGGTAGTGGAATAAAGAAAGAAAGAAAAATAATAATTTTCAGTAAGCTGGTTGAGATTACTTAGAATTTTTTTTTTACTTAGGCATACACGGCTGTAATTTTTGTATTATATATTTACGAAACAATTATATCTCTCAATTTTTAATTTTTACTAAATGTTACTTTTACAATTCCAGTGCATTCAGAAACACAATTACAATCGCACAAACGACAATGCCATTACACGGGACCTCAAAAGAGTTTTAATTTTTTTTAATTAAGGAGTCGTGGCCAGAAGATCCCCGAAATTACAATGTTTGATTAAAGTAATTTGAATAAAACTAATTCCGTGTTTAATATTCCGCTGTAAACAAGTTTCTTTTCCTGTGCGGAATAATTTGTAATTAATAAACAGGAACGAAATAACGAAAAGGTATTAACTTCGCTGATTTTCCATTCTGATTTCTTAATTATTCCACACCGAAGGAGAAATCATGTTTTTAATTTGTTAATCAAGTATTATTTAACTTGGAAACAACATAATATGTTTTCCTGTAGTTTTTATGCATTTTTAATGATAAAATTAAATAAGTATTTTACTCAAGGTTTCCGTTTTATTCAAACTTAATTATTGGAAAAGTTTTTGCAGCGTGATTTTTCATAAAAATAAAACAAAATGCGAAATATTTTGCTATCCACAACAGTCAGTCTAAGAGAACTTTAGATTCATTTTTTAATATTTCATATCTAATAATATTTTTAACTACGAGTTTAATCGCTATCTGTTAATCCGGCTATTGCATGATTTATTTAAACATAAAAATATTAGTTTTTTTCATTAAATGGTTAAAACAAAAAGGCAAAATTATATTTTTTATTAAATTTGTTAACCTTTTATTTGGTTTAGTATTGATGTAATTTTATCAGTATTTTTAGTGTAAATGAAGAAAGCGTTTGAGTTCTTCATACTTGTTTAGAGGTATAACATCCGTAAATGGTCAATCACCGTTTGCGTTTACTGTTTATTTAACGACGGGAGCTTATCCCATCCTGATGACGGGAGCTTATCAGTTGAATCAATCCAAGTCAATTTAAATCGATTTAAATCAATCTGTCGGCATATGTCTACATTCGCCAGTCAATAAATAACGTCGCGTTTCGAGACAGAAAACAGTGAGTCGATCAACATGTTTATTTTAAATATGACATAGAAATTATCTTACCGAATGCCCTTCGTGGAATAATAAATCCTTACAATTTTGACAAAAATACCCTCAAATGTGTTGCTTTAAGTAAAAATTTTCAGCACTTTTTGTCAGTAATTATCACTAATTTTTCGTGAATTACAGCTGAAAATAATCCTGAATAATTAGTTTCCTGATAATAAAGGCGGTGATTTTATACTCCACAGACATAATTGGATAAATCGCTGGCACAAAAAACAAAAATCCATTACCAGATGAGAATTTAGAGTAGTGAGGTCTGCAAATGGGATTATCTGCATATTTCCTCGACTAGTCAAGTGATAATTTACTAAAAAGTTCGCACAAAGTGGAAACAAGTCCGCCGACAAAGTTTGCATTCCGATGCATATGGAATTGAACTAATAATTCAAACATTGCGGAATTAACTTTTAATTGGTTAAATTAAAAATTACTGCGATTCCGTCCGACAAACTTTGATTTAAATCTGATGCGAGCATTAACTACTATCCGTTTCAAAAGTTCTGGCCCTTGTCTGTCGAGGGATCGACAGACCAAAAAATAAATTTATAAAAAATGGTGATGTGGCCATCATGTTACTTTCTCCGACTTGATGGTATCATTTATATTTACGCTATCATGGTTTATTTTAAATGTACATGAAACGTTTCGTAGATTCGGATGAAACTGACGTTTATAACGTCAAAATTATCAAGGCTGGAAAAATTAGAATGCAAATTTATAAACTAAGTTTACTCAAAAACTAAAGAGATTTTGAAAAAAACTTATTCTTTATAAGTTGTTACTTTTGGCATTCTCTACGATTAGTATTAACATCAATTTGCTGTAAATATTATCGTTTTATAATTATAAACTAAAAAAGGAAAAAAAAATATAATTTTTTTCTCGAATAGCAATGATTTCATGGAAAATATGTTCAAGTAAAAGATGTTCATTTCTTCGATGTCTTCAATATTTGTTTGAATATTTTTGTGATATTTATCATATTTAAAAAATATTGAAAAAAAAACGGTTAAGGTAAACACCCACTTCCGGCGAATGGAATTTTACCAAAAGCTTTTCAGTTCTTCGAATTATCAAATAAGTCTTATGTTCAAAGTTTCATATTAATTGCTCTATTAGTTTTTGAGATACAGCGCGCACAGACATACAGACACACAGACCCATAGGCCCACAGACACACAGACACACACACACGCACACACGCACAAACACAATTTTTTTCCAGAAATTGTTGAAATGGTATCTAGGGACCCCAAAACGGATATTTCCGTAAAAAAAATTTTGGAAAAATGTTCACGATCACAATACTTTCTCGTACTTCATAACGGAGAAAGTAAAAAGGAACATCCTGCATTAGTTTTTGAGGTACAACACGCATACACAACACCCAGACATATTTTTACTTTCTTCGTTACGAAGTACGAGAAAGTATTGTTTTTTTTCAAAAAAATTTTTTACGGAAATATCCGTTTTGAGGTCTTTAGATGCCATTTCAACAATTTCTGGAAAAAAAATATTTTGTCTGACCAGACCCAGGACCTTTATTTTCAGGATTTCGTTTCAAAATTTAATTAACAGGATATTTTTTTCGGGATTTTTTTTTCAGGAGACATTTTCGGGACTCTCAAGAATCCTTTGCCGAGGACTTATTTTTGGGATTTTTTTTCTGGGGACTCTTTTAAGAATCCTTTGTCGAGGACTTATTTTCGGAATTTTTTTCAGAACAAATTTTTCAGAATTTTCTACATAACAATTTTTAGAATTTTTTTAATGATCTTTTTTGGATATTTTTAAGATATATTTAGTATTTTTTTCAAGACTATTGCAAAACTTATTTTTTCAGGAATTTTGTTAAGGACTTATTTTACACGCCTTTTTGCAGGACTTTTTTCGGGATTTTTTTCAAGACTCTTTTTGGGATTTCTTTTTCAGGACAATTTCTTCAGATCTTTTTAACGACTTTTTACAATGCTTTTTTTTCAGAATCAGAAAGATGTTATTTTCAGGGCAATTTTTAGAAATCTTTTTCAACGCTTTCTTGTTCAGGGCTTTTTTAGGTTTTTTTTTAACTTTTTAATCAGGACTATTTTTCCTGAAATGAAATCCATTTCAAGACTTTTTTAGCATTATTTTTAGTTTTTCAGTAAACTTACGGTAAAGATTTTTGGAATTTGAAACATAATTTGTCATTCGTGGCTTTCATAATTTTGACGATGCAATCATTCGATCATGTGAAACGCTCGATTTAAAATATGATTTAAATTGAAAATAAATCATGAATCTATAAATATAAATAACTATTACACCATTAAAAGCAATGCTTTCAATTAGTTGTCTGCTATATATTACTTTGTTTATATCACTAATATAAATTGTATTACTTTTATATTCACGCACATATTATATACATACTTTTACATGATTTAATAACCTTGGCGGTAGAATTTTGTAGTTTTTTTTTTCACACTTACAAATTGTATTTTCTTTGTAAAAAGGGGTTTCCCGTATATATTTTAAATAAAATAAAAAGTAAAATAAAATAAATCGGAGAAAGAAATATGATAGCCACATCACCATTTTTTAATTCCAGAAATCATTGAAATCGCCTCCAGGAACCTCAAAACGTATATTTCCGTTGGAAAAGAAAATTGTAAAAGTTTTCCCGTTAATTGGGAAAGTAAAAATATAAAATATTGATGAAGGCAAATATTTCTTATATAAAACTAAATTTAATCATATTGAAGACTCAACAGCAATTTAAATAATTTAATGCGTCTGGCACAAGCGTGGGTTTTCAACTTCAACGAATTTGCTCCAAAATAAAAATTCAATTGCGGTAATGGACCAAACTATTCGGGTTTTTTTTAAATATTCAATCTCTAAAATGGCTTTATATTTGCTAGCAATTTCATCAAACTGTAAATAATTCTATGGAAACTATCAACAAATGGGTATCAAAATTGTTAATTATTTTTATTAAATTGAATTATGTTAATTCGGGAGAAGGGAGTAGAGCTCCTGCCTCGTGGTCGTGGGTTCGAATCCCATCCGGGCGGTCACTTTTTCGGAATGAAGAAGTGGCCGTTCGGGTCCTTGAATATTAGTGTATGTCCCATTCATTATTAAAAATGAAAAATTTCAACTATATATATATTGTTAGTGGCCGAATAGCCTAGATGCTTACGCCAATTCCCAAATCATCAGCACTTTCTCAACCCGAATTCCCGTCAACCATCCTTCCTTAAAAAAAAAAAATCGGGAGAAGGAGGACAGGAGGTGAGGGGAAAGGAGATGCGAAGAGCAGCTCGTGAATGCCATGTTGCCAAATGTGCATTTCTTTTAAATGGCTCCTGATGGCCTATGAGGCATGGTAGAACATTTTTTCATCGACGTTTTCTATTCTGAATTTTAGGAAGAACATCGCCACGTGTAGATTATCCGCCAATTTATACACATCCGATATGTGTATAGATTATTGGAGGAGATATTGTGCTTATGCTAACAAAGGTGTTTTTTTTTTCTATAAGCGACGGCTCACATTATCTCTTCGGTAATTATTGTTTAAAATTTCTCGACTTAAATTCCTTATATACAGATTCTAAAAAAATGAACCTTGAAACATAGAACGAAGACTGATTGAAAATAAAACTGGGGAAATAATCTATTATTATTTCGTATAGATATGCAATTAAATTAAAAATAGTACTCACATCGAGAAAAATAACAATATCCTATAATTGGATTACCTTTAATAAATTTAACCAGTGCACTATTCTATCCATTGTCTATTCTCCTGTAACATTACTTGAAAGGGTCCTCGATACGAGCCGCACCATTCATCACCTTATTGTTCGGGGTCGTTCAGGAAGGTAAGGGAAATAGAGGATTTGAAGTCCGGCGGAGCTAAAAAAATGACCCTATTCCTGACCAGAGCAGATTGGAGGAATGGGACAATAGCCCTCGGACTTATCGACACGTGAACGTAATCCTTCTCAATTTTGACATCCCTAAATGATTTCAACTTTGTCCTCACTGTTTAAGTTAGATAACTTTCGCTGTGTACTTGCAAGACTGCCGGTTCCGGTGTTCTTTGTCGATTATATCCTTTTATTTTCTACTTGGGGTGGAAATAAATTGTTAAGTAATCTGGTGACTTTTGTACGGATTGCATTCATCTCAAGTTGGCCGATTATTACAGCTGGACAATCACAGGATCAGGTTACTTGAAGTTTAGTCGAGTTGACTTTTATATTAATACTAGCTGACCCGACAGGTGTTGTCCTGTCTTAACTATGAATATTGAATTCGAATTGGTATAATTTATAAAAAGAAAATATTCAAAAACATAGTGTTTATTATTGTAATGCTCTATGAGACACAACATTCTTCGTTTTATTTTCTGCCAACGTATTAAAATCGATACCATAATCATGAATTGAGCAAAGTAACTACTGCGCTGCGCCGTCGTCCGTGCGTAGCCCTTAAAAATCAAGCAAGGTAACTGGTGACGAACGACGGCTCCGCTGCGCTGCGCTGTCGTCCGTGCATGATCCATATATATTTATATATATTAAGGCAGATAACTGGTGACTGACGACGTCCGTGTGTGGCCCGTTAAAATTAAGCAAATAAACTGGTGCGTAGACCTTAAAAATTAAGCAAGGGTGACGAACGACGGCTCCGCTACACTGCGCCGTCGACCGCGAATGGTCCATATATATTAAGGCAGATAACTGGTAACAGACGACGGCTCCGCTACGCTGCGCCGCCCTTAAAAATTAAGCAAGGTAACTGGTGACGAACGACGGCTCCGCTGTGAAGCGCCGTCGTCCGTGTGTGGCCCATTGAAATTAAGCAAATAAAGTGGTGACGATAATGGCCGAAAACAGTTTAGGCTCTAATTTTTGAAATTCACGATCGCTTTAACGTGCATTTATTGCTTCAAAAATTCATAATTTTTTTAATAATCAACGGATTTGAACTAAATAACAAAATTATTAAAGCTTAAGAATGTAAGAAGAGTATTGTTAATAATAAAAACATCTATCGCCAGTTGAAATATTTTTATCGAATTTTTGAAATTCATGATCGCTTTAACGTGCAATTATTGCTTCAAAAATTCATAACTTTTTTAATAATCAACGGATTTGAACTAAATAACAAAATCATTAAAGTTAAAGAATGTAAGAAGTGTACTGTTACTAATAAAAACATGTATCGCGAGTTGAAATATTTTTTTAGAATTTTTGAAATTCATAATCGCTTTAACGTGCAATTATTGCTTCAAAAATGTATAACTTTTTTAATAATCAACGGATTTGAACTAAATAACAAAATTATTAAAGTTAAAGAATGTAAGAAGTATATTGTTACTAACAAAAACATGTATCGGCAGTTGAAATATTTTTTTTAGAATTTTTAAAATTCATGATCGCTTTAACGTGCAATTATTGCTTCAAAAATTCATAACTTTCTTAATAATCAACGGATTTGAACTAAATAATAAAATTATTAAAGCTTAAGAATGTAAGAAGTGTATTGTTACTAATAAAAACATGTATCGCCAGTTGAATTTTTTTTTTTAGAATTTTTAAAATTCATGATCGTTTTAACGTGCAATTATTGCTTCAAAAATTCATAACTTTTTTAATAATCAACGGATTTGAACTAAATAACAAAATTATTAAAGTTAAAGAATGTAAGAAGTACATTGTTACTAATAAAAACATGTATCGACAGTTGAAATCTTTTTTTTAGAATTTTTAAAATTCATGATCGCTTTAACGTGCAATTATTGCTTCAAAAATTCATAACTTTCTTAATAATCAACGGATTTGAACTAAATAACAAAATAATTAAAGCTTAAGAATGTAAGAAGTGTATTGTTACTAATAAAAACATGTATCGCCAGTTGAAATATTTTTTTTAGAATTTTTAAAATTCATGATCGCTTTAACGTGCAATTATTGCTTCAAAAATTCATAACTTTCTTAATAATCAACGGATTTGAACTAAATAACAAAATTATTAAAGCTAAAGAATGTAAGAAGTGTATTGTTACTAATAAAAACATGTATCGCCAGTTGAAATATTTTTTTTAGAATTTTTAAAATTCATGATCGCTTTAACGTGCAATTATTACTTCAAAATTTCATAACTTTCTTAATAATCAACGGATTTGAACTAAATAACAAAATTATTAAAGGTAAAGAATGTAAGAAGTGTATTGTTACTAATAAAAACATGTATCGCCAGTTGAAATATTTTTTTTAGAATTTTTAAAATTCATGATCGCTTTAACGTGCAATTATTGCTTCAAAAATTCATAACTTTCTTAATAATCAACGGATTTGAACTAAATAACAAAATTATTAAAGGTAAAGAATGTAAGAAGTGTATTGTTACTAATAAAAACATGTATCGCCAGTTGAAATATTTTTTTTAGAATTTTTAAAATTCATGATCGCTTTAACGTGCAATTATTGCTTCAAAAATTCATAACTTTTTTAATAATCAACGGATTTGAACTAAATAACAAAATTATTAAAGCTAAAGAATGTAAGAAGTGTATTTTTACTAATAAAAACATGTATCGCGAGTTGAAATATTTTTTTTAGAATTTTTAAAATTCATGATCGCTTTAACGTTTAATTATTGCTTCAAAAATTCATAACTTTTTTAATAATCAACGGATTTGAACTAAATAACAAAATCATTAAAGTTAAAGAATGTAAGAAGTGTATTGTTACTAATAAAAACATGTATCGCGAGTTGAAATATTTTTTAGAATTTTTGAAATTCATAATCGCTTTAACGTGCAATTATTGCTTAAAAAATTCATAACTTTTTTAATAATCAACGGATTTGAACTAAATAACAAAATCATTAAAGTTAAATAATGTAAGAAGTGTATTGTTACTAATAAAAACATGTATCGCGAGTTGAAATATTTTTTTTAGAATTTTTGAAATTCATAATCGCTTTAACGTGCAATTATTGCTTCAAAAATTCATAACTTTTTTAATAATCAACGGATTTGAACTAAATAACAAAATTATTAAAGCTAAAGAATGTAAAAAGTGTATTGTTACTGATAAAAACATGTATCGCCAGTTAAAATATTTTTTTTTTAATTTTTGAAATTCATGATCGCTCTAACATGCAATTATTGCTTCAAAAATTCATATTTTTTTTTAATAATCAACGAATTTGAACTAAATGGCACAATTATTAAAAAATTCTCAACCGCGCACAGAATCTTCCGCAGAATATTTTAATTCGTAACACCACCGCGAGCGACATTCCAACCACCAAGAGATGGCGCGCGTATTATAAATCAATCGTTATCACCAATTTATGTATTTAAAGCCGACTTAATTGTTCATCGGATGCAAGTGTTGCAATTGAGCTCAGTGTAGCATTTGCTGTTATTATTTTGTTTATATTTTTTTTTATAATTTCAGCTACTTATTTATTTACATTTATCGATACGAATCTACAGGGTAGGCCCATTAAAACCCATTAATAACCGTCGGCTCAAACAATGGAAAAGGAATACAATTGATCGAGCGGTCGATCGCCGAGAGTAGAAAATTATTAAAGTACTAAAATCGCTATTAAAAAATAAGGGTTCGTGGTAGAAGGGTGAAAATTTAGGGTTGTATGTATTTTTTAATGCTGAATCATAAAAAAATAAAAATAAAAAATTTTGTCCAAAAAATAAAAATAAAAAATTTGCGGTGGACCACCCCTATCATTTAGGGGTATTAAAAATAGTTTACGTCCTATTCTCAGACCTGCTCAATATACACACAAAATTTCATAAGAATCGGTCAAGCCGTTTCGAAGGAGTTTTGTTACAAACACTGTGACATGAAAATTTTATATATTAGATATTTTAGTTCTTTATTGCAGAACAGTGAAAATACTTGCGATTAAATTAAATAAATAAAAACAAGTGTATTTTGTAATTACAAAATACCAGTTGCAGAGTTACGAACAGGTTGAATATTCATATATTCAGGCTGTATTTCGTTTTATTGAATTTTTTAAATACCAGTTGATTTAAATTATGGAACAATTTGCCTGAAATTTTTTTTCGGTTAAAAATAAAAACATTATAATATAAGAAATTGAAATGATCTATATATCTATAAGAGCTGCTCTCATTTGCATGCAGAAAATAATTAATGATTCAGGCATCGTTAATAGGTGTGCCAGGCCAGGATGAATGGTGGTGGCGATGGATTCGTGGAAAAAAATGTCAACTGATTTGCATTTTGAGGAGATACACGATTCCTGCGATTAAATCGGGCGGAGCGCTTAAAGAGATAATTGGATTCCAATTGGCGGGATTGCTGTCGAATATGAGTGGTTCTATTGTAGACAATCTCCCCTTAAATTCCTGCTTTGTCCTTAATCGCACTCTAAAGTTCACGATTTAACGGACAACTTTTAGGTCATTAAATCCTGCCCCCGCAGTTTAATTATAATTGATTTTCTATATTTCTCCCAAGTCGGTCAACAACTTTTGTCTGCATCGATTAACCCATTTAATCTTTCATCAAAATCGATCAGCGTATACAATACAATTATAATTTAAAGGGCTTGATTGTTTAACGAAATTACATAATATATTACGGTGTTAACGCTGCCATCATTATCATTAGGGAAACAACGCAGCGAGGTTTTTAAATGGACCGAATTGATGCGGAATTTAATAATTAAAGCCAACTATTTTTTTCTGTAATCATTTGACTTATTCTCGGTGGCGGATTTTCGCACAAGACGCAATACAAGGGGCCTCAAGGCTTACCTCTCAAAATGAAAAAAAACATTCTTGTGATAATATTTATTTAACCGAAATATTCATTTTAAAGTCTTAAAAAGTTTTAAAGCTTACCTCTCAAAATGAAAAAAAACATTCTTGTGATAATATTTTTTTAACCGAAATATTCATTTTAAAGTCTGCGCAGTATCTCAAAAACTAACGTGAAACTTTTAACATTAGCCTTATTTGACAATCCGAAAAACTGAAAAACTTTTGTTAAAAAATCAAACGGACACAGATAACATGAAAACATTAATGTTTTTTTTTGCTTTTTAGCCTGATAAATTATGAAAACGTTTGATTGAATTTTTGTGGATAGAGTAAAAAAAATAGAAATTTGAAGCTCCAATCCATGAAGCATTTTGGAAATTCGAGAGAAAATAATGTCTCCTGCTCGTTGGGTAAATACAGAGAGATTTGAAATGAAATTTGACTTTCAATTAGGGCTCGACGATTACTCCGTTTAAACGTGTAAACGTTTGCCGTTTATTTGACCGATGTGAAGATAGCCACGGATTTCCCGGCGCGTCCATCACCAATTAAAAATTTCTTCAATTTAAATGATTTACAATAAATCAAACGCTGAGAATGTAATTAACATTAGCCTATAGATGTACAGTCCATCCACAATTTCAATTATTTTTTCTCGACTCCACGGGAACTCTCTTTTTAAAATGACAAGAATTCAAGAAGTCCAATATGGCACTGTTTGACGCGTTTCAAATTTAATTTTTTAACAACAACGTGTAGATAAGAGTCCACTTAAACGATTTATAGCATTAAATTTTGGGTAAAATTGTTTATAACTTTTTTATGATTTTTTTTTCTCGGGCCCACCCGAACTATACATATAATATAGCAAACTTTTAAAGTCCAATATGGCACTGTTTGACGCGTTTTAAATTTAATTTTTTAACAACAACCTGTAGATAAGAGTCCACTTAAACGATTTATAGCATTAAATTTTGGGTAAAATTGTTTATAACTTTTTTATGATTTTTTTTTCTCGGGCCCACCCGAACTATACATATAATATAGCAAACTTTTAAAGTCAAATATGGCACTGTTTGACGCGTTTTAAATTTAATTTTTTAACAACAACCTGTAGATAAGAGTCCACTTAAACGATTTATAGCATTAAATTTTGGGTAAAATTGTTTATAACTTTTTTATGATTTTTTTTTCTCGGGACCACCCGAACTATACATATAATATAGCAAACTTTTAAAGTCCAATATGGCACTGTTTGACGCGTTTCAAATTTAATTTTTTAACAACAACCTGTAGATAAGAGTCCACTTAAACGATTTATAGCATTAAATTTTGGGTAAAATTGTTTATAACTTTTTTATGATTTTTTTTTCTCGGGCATACCCGAACTATACATATAATATAGCAAACTTTTAAAGTCCAATATGGCACTGTTTGACGCGTTTTAAATTTAATTTTTTAACAACAACCTGTAGATAGGAGTCTACTTAAACGATTTAAAGCATTAAATTTTAGGTAAAATTGTTTATAACTTTTTTATGAATATTTTTTCTCGGATCCACCCGAACTATACATATAATATAGCAAACTTTCAAAGTCCTATATGGCACTGTTTGACTCGTTTCAAATTTATTTTTTTAACAACAACGTGTAGATAAGAGTCCACTTAAACGATTTATAGCATTAAATTTTGGGTAAAATTGTTTATAACTTTTTTATGATTTTTTTTTCTCGGGCCCACCCGAACTATACATATAATATAGCAAACTTTCAAAGTCCTATATGGCACTGTTTGACGCGTTTCAAATTTAATTTTTTAACAACAACGTATAGATAAGAGTCCACTTAAACGATTTATAGCATTAAATTTTGGGTAAAATTGTTTATAACTTTTTTATGATTTTTTTTTCTCGGGCCCACCCGAACTATACATATAATATAGCAAACTTTTAAAGTCCAATATGGCACTGTTTGACGCGTTTTAAATTTAATTTTTTAACAACAACGTGTAGATAAGAGTCCACTTAAATGATTTAAAGCATTAAATTTTAGGTAAAATTGTTTATAACTTTTTTATAAATATTTTTTCTCGGATCCACCCGAACTATACATATAATATAGCAAACTTTCAAAGTCCTATATGGCACTGTTTGACGCGTTTAAAATTAATTTTTCTAACAACAACGTGTAGATAAGAGTCCACTTAAACGATTTATAGCATTAAATTTTGGGTAAAATTGTTTATAACTTTTTTTATGAATTTTTTTTCTCGGGTCCACCCGAACTGTACATATAATATAGCAAACTTTCAAAGTCCAATATGGCACTGTTTGACGCGTTTTAAATTTAATTTTTTAACAACAACGTGTAGATAAGAGTCTACTTAAGCGATTTAACGCAAAAAAATTATAAAAAAGTTATAAACAATTTTATCCAAAATTTAATAAGTTATATCGTCAAAGCGGACTCTTATCTACACGTTGTTGTTAAAAAATTAAATTTGAAACGCGTCAAACAGTGCCATATTGGACTTTGAATTCTTGTCATTTTAAAAAGAGAGTTCCCGTAGAGTCGAGAAAAAATAATTGAAATTGTGGATTAACTGTACATCTATAGGCTAATGTTAATTACATTCTCGGCGTGATTTATTATAAATCATTAAAATTGAAGAAATTTTTATTTTGTAGTGGAGGCGCCGGGAAATCCGTGGCTGAAAAATCCGTGGCTATCTTCACATCGGTGTTTATTTGTAACGAATAAAACACGTTAAGCTTAGTAAACGCTTATAACAAGTTTAGCTCATAAACTAATAATAACCCGTTTTTGGATTTTTCTTTTGTTTTATAGCTACATGTGCCTGGAATCTTTCCTACAATTTTTAATTAAATTCATCCAAGGATTTTTGAAAAATTAAAAAAATCAAGTCGAAAGTGAGAATTTTGCAAACTCAATTTTTCATGAGAAATTCCGGAAAAACTATTGATAACCCATTTTTGGATTTTTCGTTTGTTTTATAGCTACATGTGCCTGGGCTGTTTTCTTAAATTTTTAATTAAATTCATTGAAGGATTTTTGAAAAATTTAAAAAAATCTAGTCGAAAGTGAGAATTTTGCAAACCTTCAATTTTTCATGAGAAATTCCGGAAAAACTATTGGTAACCCATTTTTGGATTTTTCGTTTGATTTATAGGTACATGTGCCTGGAATCTTTCCTAAAATTTTTAATTAAATTCATCGAAGGATTTTTGAAAAATTTAAAAAAACAAGTCGAAAGTGTGAATTTTACAAACCTGCAATTTTTCATGAGAAATTCCGGAAAAACTATTGGTAACCCATTTTTGAATTTTTCGTTTGATTAATAGCTACATGTACCTGGAATATTTCCTAAAATTTTTAATCAAATTCATCGAAGGATTTTTGAAAAATTTAAAAAAATCAAGTCGAAAGTGAGAATTTTGCAAACCTACAATTTTTCATGAGAAATTCCGGAAAAAAATAATAATAACCCATTTTTGGATTTTTTGTTAGTTTTATAGCCACATGTGCCTGGAATGTTTCCTGAAATTTTTAATTAAATTCATCAAAGGATTTTTGAAAAATTAAAAAAAATCAAGTCGAAAGTGTGAATTTTGCAAACCTGCAATTTTTCATGAGAAATTCCGGAAAACTATTGGTAACCCATTTTTGGATTTTTCGTTTGTTTTATAGCTATATGTGCCTGGAATATTTCCTGAAATTTTTAATTAAATTCATCGGAGGATTTTTGAAAAATTTAAAAAAATCAAGTCGAAAGAGAGAATTTTGCAAACCTGCAATTTTTCATGAGAAATTCCGGAAAACTATTGGTAACCCATTTTTGGATTTTTCGTTTGTTTTATAGCTACATGTGCCTGGAATATTTCCTGAAATTTTTAATTAAATTCATCGGAGGATTTTTGAAAAATTTGAAAGAATCAAGTCGAAAGTGAGAATTTTGCAAACCTGCAATTTTTCATGAGAAATTTCGGAAAAACTATTGGTATTTGGATTTTTCGTTTGTTTTATAGCTACATATGCCTGGAATGTTTTCTTAAATTTTTAATTAAATTCATTGAAGGATTTTTGAAAATTTTTAAAAAATCAAGTCGAAAGTGTGAATTTTGCAAACTCTCAATTTTTCATGAGAAATTCCGGAAAAACTAATAATAACCCATTTTTGGATTTTCCGTTTGTTTTATAGCTACAAGTGCCTGGAATGTGTTCTTAAATTTTTAATTAAATACATCGTAGGATTTTTAAAAAATTTAAAAAAATCAAGTCGAAAGTGAGAATTTTGCAAACCTGCAATTTTTCATGAGAAATTCCGGAAAACTATTGGCAACCCATTTTTGGATTTTTCGTTTGTTTTATAGCTACATGTGCCTGGAATATTTCTTAAAAATTTTAATTAAATTTGCCGAAGGATTTTTGAAAAATTTAAAAAATCAAGTCGAAAGTGTGAATTTTGCAAACCTGCAATTTTTCATGAGAAATTTCGGAAAAACTATTGGTAACCCATTTTTGGATTTTTAGTTTGATTTATAGCTACATGTGCCTGGAATCTTTCCTAAAAATTTTAATTAAATTCATCGAAGGATTTTTAAAAAATTTTAAAAAATCAATTCGAAAGTGAGAATTTTGCAAACCTGCAATTTTTCATGAGAAATTCCGGAAAAACTATTGATAACCCATTTTTGGATGTTTCGTTTGTTTTATAGCTACATGTGCCTGGAATATTTCCTAAAAATTTTAAAATGAAGAAAGGGCGTTTTCGAGTAAAATTGAAATGCAACAGAGGGTGTTGGGTGAGCCGTATACCACCCTCCAACCTTTTCAACACTCCCCGAAGCTTCTATATTAATATGTTTGTCAAAAGTAAAAAAAAAAAACGTTAAATTCTGTCCTTATAAATTCATTTACCCTTGTTTGTGTTCTCAGGATTGGATGGTGGGATATGGACCACCCACCTCCCCTCACTACCCCGTTAACCTAACCTAGAAAACACAGTTTGATGGATCTAATTTCTCGATCGGATCACGAGAATCGTAATAGTTTCAAAAGCATAAAGAAAGAGCGTTTGTGGGGAAAAATTAGATGACACAGAGGGTGATGGGCCTTATACTAACCTTCAACCTTTTGAACACGCCTATGAATGTATGGCTCTATTGTGATGGGTGGTTAGGCCCCATGGTAGTGGGAGGGCTCTATGGTGAATGGGTGGGCCATGAAATTCAATATTTCAATATTTTATTTCAGTTATGTGTTGATGCGAAACATTATTTTGAATATTGTTATAATTCTTTTATCGTTCGTTTCTGCGATATCTGAACTAAACGAGAATCTATTCCTGCCACACTTCCTAAGATAGCTGAAGTAAGTGCCTAATGAAGATAAATGATGGATGGAAATGGCGTCTGCGACTTAATGGCGTTAGCCGCGGGGTCTCATTCAAACGCTAGCTTGATAAAAATCCGGAAAATCAAATCGATCCTCAAAGCGCGGAGGGTCTTTATATCGCCTTTCTGCAACTTTAACATTTCCATCAATTCAGCAGATTACGTCGTCGGCGGGAACCGCATGAGTGGAACTTGTATTGTTGGTTGGTTTTGATATCTTGTATTAATTTCAATGGATGATTTATCATATATTATTTTCTGAAGATGATGGTTGCGACCGTTACTATGTGGTAATCCGTCGAAAGTTGTTTAATTCAAAGTTACCTATATATTTGATATTTTCTGCAACAAGTAAGGTTGTTTCTATTTTATTTTTTATTTTATCTATATTATTGTCATTTTTGTACATTTGTATTTTTATAACGCACGCAAGTTTCACAGTGGCGTATCAGCGCCGTCCCGGATCTGGGATTTGAATTTCTATTAGGAAATATTTACAGAGAGTATCGAAAATTAGGGCCACCATATGAAATTCCGGGATCGGTGTGCACTTCAAAGGATTCTAGAAAAGTCATTTTGCATTCCTTTTACGGATACTGCATCCTTGTTACTGCAGAGGTTTTCTCGAATAAAGTGTTTTGAAAAGGTCGATTGATCCTCTAAATGCAGTTGCTTCAGGCCATACACACGTTAAGCTTGATATTGAAAATATATATTTAAATTAGCCTATACATACATTCTTATCATTGGAATACAAAGGAAAAGAGGCAACTAATAGTTATTTACAGAAAATTCAGGAAAGGCATGCTTTACCTAACGAGGTGGAATTTAAAGTACAAGATACTTTAGTTTTGTAAACTATTTTTTCGCATCTTATTAAATAATATAAACGTTGTTAAATCGTTTTTGATTGAGAAAGTTGTCCATTATTCGGCCGAATCATTTTCTCCACAGGTGACGTCCAATCAAATGATAGCGGTTTCATTGCCCAACAGGTGACGGCCAATTAAATGATAGCGGTTTCATTACCCAACAGTTTAGTTGTTGCCATGGTTACGATTTGTTTTTTGTCAGCAAACTGCCGCAATTTCCAAATAGAAAAATTATTCGTTATAATTTAATACAAACAGAAAAATCTTTAGGCAATTATTTAATATGATGCGAAAAAGTATAGTATTAAACTCGTGAACAAGTTGGCCATTGCCACTAGTTTAATAATATACTATTTTCTGAAATAAAATGATTGAATTTAAAAATCGAATTTTATGATTTTAAGTTCATATTGATAATAAATAAAATGAAACGAATTGGGTCATGTTTTGTTGTTTCCATAGTGATATCAGTGAAGTAAAATTTAATTTGGTACATTTTGTATTAATAACCGTTGTCATTACAATTTTGGATGAAAACTGTGATTTCCAAGAGACTATCAGACTGCGGCTGCAAATGCTGCGATAGAAAATTGGTAGCCGGACAGATACAATAATTATTTTATCCAAAATCGAGCGTAATAATCGAATTACAGTGGTCATTTGAGCCATGTAATGTTGCTCATTATCCCCTGGTGAGAGAATAAGTTTCTATCACGGAATGAATAGATCCTTCATGGGATTTTTGAAATATTTCAAATCGACACCACGTACGTCAAAATTTAAAACATCATTTTATTATTTAATGCAATTACAGACGATTTTGGATAAAATTTATATTATACTCATGTGGAATTCCTCATTAGTCCCTTAAGAAAATTACTTTTTCTTGCGGGACTAATTACGTACATTCCACATTCGTATAATAAATAACTATTAACCCTTTCGCATGAAATATAAAAAGTAACTAACTTTGAAAGTCCGCCATTTTGTCCCAGATCAATATATCAACAAACTGTTCGTTCACTCACCAGTTACTTTAATATATACTACCTCTGTTCCATAATAAGTGAGCCATTATAGATTTTTATTTTTTCCATAATATGTGAGCCATTATCGTTTTAAATTTTTTCGATAATGATTGAGCCATTACCGATATTTATTTTTAACAAAATAAGTGACCCATTTTCGTTTCTAAGTACTATATATACCGTGTGTGGAATAGGGGGCGAACATAGAAATTTAACAAAAAAAAAAAAATCTGTTATTATTAGCTCCCCTATTCAATTTAGAGAAAAATCGTGAAGGAATATTTTTTAGAGAATTAAAAATTGTATATGGATAATCCATTTAATTTACGTTTGTGCCAGAATACACCTTAGAAATAATAAAAATAATAAAAATATGTTGAACAATGTTCCATTTAATAAAAACCATTGCCATGAGTTTGACAAGTTTCAGTAAAAACTGAATAATAGCCATTCGGTTTTGGTTGATTAAATTTGGTCTTCTCATAGTTTGAAACTTCCGGCGTTAGAAGACTTTCGTTAAAAAAATCGAATGTTAATTGTTGCTTTTGCAAAATTAAACTGTCAAATATTTTGGCGTCCATGGCACATGTGATTAAGAATTTGGTGTATATTAAGAATATCAAAATAGAAATTAAAAAAATAACTAAGTGTCAATAAGTTTGAAAGAAAACTCGAATGGCTCACTTATTATGGAACAGAGGTAGTATATATTATTACAGAAATTTTTGTTTCTTTTTGATTTCTGATAATCCAAATCCGAGCAGTCACCGCGAAACCTGTTTTTTCAACAGCCTTCAGAAGGATGACCATATCTTTTTTATTACTAATATTTTTTCTTATAAAATTTATGTTACATTCATGAAAATACGTGCCACCACATGGATCAACTCAATATTTTATTTTATTTTTATTTACATTTTAAGCAAAAAAGAAATCCCAAAAATCACCAATTTTTCGGCTTCTTAACTAGGCATGATCGTTTAAACAAAGATTAAACATTTGTAAATAAATTTTAGAACCTGCGATGTAACATATTTCTATAGTTCAAACTAGCTTCCTACCCTCAAAAACAGTGGCGGCTCGTGGAAGATTTATCTACGGGAAACCCCAATTTACAATAATGTAACACAACAATGAATACTTAAAATACCTTAAACTAAAATATACTAGATTAAATTATTAAATTGATATCACCAAATTAAATTAAATTAAAATTTGTAATTTCATTGATGGTAGAGCCACTTTTACAATATACCCCCCCCCCCCCTTCCTTTTTTGAAGAAAGATAGAACGATTTATCTTCCTAAACCAAAATAACTGGCGGAAAAGTTAGAATTAGTTAAAAATTCTTGCTGAGCTTGAGACTACAGGTTGTACCATGGCTCCTTGGCTCTATATAACGAGCCGCCCCTGCTCAAAAATGTAACATTAAAAAAGTTGATTTTTATTCAAATAAAATCTGGTAATTGGTAAACTTTTTGCTTTTATAAAGTTATTTTGAAAAGTATCCTGGGTGGACCATTAAATCTTTAAAGTAGATGTCATAGAATGCTCTATTTTCATTGAAGTTTTTATCGTGATCCTATTTTACGAGAGTAAGGTGTGGCTACATGAATAGGCTGATCCAAAATGTAAATTGATTTTGGAAGTATGAAGCTTAAATGTTTTCCGATTAAAATCCAGTGCTATATCATGATTTAATTTTCAAAAATTCATTCCACACTGGAGGAAAAAAAATGAAGCACTTGAAATTCGTGAAATTTTGACCATTTTCAAACCGCCATAATTCGGCGGATGTTCAATCGATTTTGATGAATATTTAAGGGCGAAAAACTTTGAAGTGTCTTTTTTAAAGTTATGCACACGACCTTAAGCGTAACCCCTTCTGTCCCTCTCTAGCACCCCTGTAAAAAAAAACGTTTTTCCAAAAAACCATTTTCAACTTTGACGATGTCTATGGAGTTGGAAAATTTTTGTCGACTCGATCCACCATAAGGGCATTAAAATCTGCTATGCAGGACTCGAATAACGAAGTTCCTACGACGATTTGGCATCAAGTTATGGCTGTTTGAAAAAAAAACTGCATTTTGAGGTTTTTCGCACATAACTCAATGCCTCTTCAACCAAATTTGATGATTCTTTCAGGAAAAAATAGTTATGGCTCTACTTTAAGGGAGTAAACTCAGATTAGAATGATCCCTTTTCGAACCCTTCAACCCCCGAACAAAAAAAAAACACGTTTTTGGGCATAAAATGCCCAACTTTGGCAACTTGTACCGAGTTGGAAAAAATGTGTCGACTCGATTCAATAAAAGGGCATTTAAATGTGTTCAATTACCTAAGCATGAGTCAAATAACGAAGTTCCTACGACGGTTTGGCACAAAGTTATGGCTGTTTGAAAAAACTGCATTTTGAAGTTAACATAACTCGGCGACTTTTCAACCAAATTTGATGATTCTTTCGGGAAAAAATCTCTTTTTGGCCCTACTTTAAGGGAGTAAACTCAAATTAGAATGATCGCTTTTCGAACCCTTTAACCCCCGAACAAAAAAACATATTTTTGGGCAAAAAAACGTCCAACTTTGGCAACGTGTACCGAGTTGGATAAAATGTGTCGACTCGTTCCACCAAAAGGGCATTGAAATGTGTTCAATTACCTGTGCATGACTCAAAAACGAAGTTCCTACGACGATTTGGCACAAAATTATGGGTGTTTGAAAAAAGTGCATTTTGTGGTCTTTTAATTTTTTTGTTTGGAGGGGCGTAGAGTCCTCTCTTTGAGTGGGGGATAAACCCTCTAAAAAAGAGACACATGTTGCTTTTTATTTCTCAAAAGATCGTCGAAATCGGTTGAATAGAAGCTAAGCTATGGTCATTTGAAAATTACCTAAATTTTTACAAATCTCAAGTGTTTAATTTTTTTCCGTCAGTGCAATTTGTTTGTTTTTATTGGACGAATAGAAAAATGGACGAATGATGGTGAGTTAGGCCCTCTTTTTTCCGATCCTACAGATATCGGTAAAGTAAGCCTTTTTCGACCTAAAATATTTTTTGAAAAAAGTGCATTTTCTGCTCTTTTTATTTTTTTGTTTGGAGGGGCGTAGAGTCATCTCTTTGAGTGGGGGATATACCCTCTCAAAAAGAGACATATGTTGCTTTTTATTTCTCAAAAGATCGTCGAAATCGGTTAAGTAGAAGCTGGCCATTTGAATATTACCTAAATTTTTACAAATTATTTCAAGTGTTTAATTTTTTCCGTCAGTACAATATATTTATTTCTACTGGACGAATTGAATAATGGTTGAATGGTGGTGAGTGAGACCCTACAGAGATCGGTAAAGTAAGCCTTTTTTGACCTAAAATATTTTTTTTTTGTTAATGTAGTTCTAAGGCACAAAATGCTATATTCATGATTTCGCGCAAACAATTAATTTTCGTGCATACCTCAAAAAGAACATGCAAATAAAATTTCATTCGTGAAAACGATAACAATTTCGGACTTATGAGTCAAAAAACCACAAAATTCGCTTTTTTTCAAACACCCATAACTTTGTGCCAAGTCGTCGTAGGAACTTCGTTATTTAACTCCTGCGCAGGCAATTAAACACATTTCAATGCCCTTTTGTTGGATTGAGTCGACACATTTTTTCCAACTCGGTACAAGTTGCCAAAGTTGGGCGTTTTTTTGCCCAAAAACGTGTTTTTTGTGTTCGGGGGTTGAAGGGTTCGAAAAGGGATCATTCTAATCTGAGTTTACTCCCTTAAAGTAGAGCCAAAATGGGATTTTTTCTTGAAAGAATCATCAAATTTGGTTGAAAAGTCACTGAGTTATGTGCGAAAAACCTCAAAATGCAATTTTTTCAAACACCCATAACTTGGTGCCAAATCGTCGTAGGAACTTCGTTCTTTTAGTCCTGCAAAGGGAATTGATCAAATTTTAATGCCTTTATGGTGGATTGAGTCGACAAAATTTTTCCAACTCCGTAGACATCGTCAAAGTTGAACATGGTTTCCAGAAAAAACTTTTTTTTTCACAGGGGCGCTAAAGGGGGGCGGAAGGGGTTAATCATAATCTAGCATGCATGACTTTAAAGAAGACACTTTAAAGTTTTTCGTCCTTAAAGATTCATCGCAATCGATTGAAAATACGCCGAGTTATGGCGGTTTGAAAATGGTCGAAATTTCAACTCGGTACAAGTTGCTAAAGTTGGGCGTTTTTTGCCCAAAAACCTGTTTTTTTTTGTTCAGGGGTTGAAGGGTTCGAAAAGGGATCATTTTAATCGGAGTTTACTCCCTTAAAGTAGAGCCAAAATGGGATTTTTTTCCTGAAAGAATCATCAAAATTTCAACTCGGTACAAATTGCCAAAGTTGGGCGTTTTTTGCCCAAAAACCTGTTTTTTTTTTGTTCAGGGGTTGAAGGGTTCTAAAAGGGATCATTTTAATCGGAGTTTACTCCCTTAAAGTAGAGCCAAAATGGGATTTTTTTCCTGAAAGAATCATCAAATTTGGTTGAAGAGTCACTGACTTATGTGCGAAAAACCTCAAAATGCACTTTTTTCAAACACCCATAACTTGGTGCAAAATCGTCGTAGAAACTTCGTTCCTTGAGTCCTGCAAAGGGAATTGATCAAATTTTAATGCCTTTATGGTGGATTGAGTCGACAAAATTTTTCCAATTCCGTAGACATCGTCAAAGTTGAACATGGTTTCCAGAAAAAACTTTATTTTTCACAGGGGCGCTAGAGGGGGGCGGAAGGGGTTACCCTTAATTTAGCATGCATGACTTTAAAGAAGACACTTCAAAGTTTTTTGCACTTAAAGATTCATCAAAATCGATTGAAAATAAGCCGAGTTATGGCGGTTTGAAAATGGTCGAAATTTCACGAATTTTTTGTTTCCTTTTTTCGAAACTGAAACGTACGATATTTAACATCGCATTGTGTTCTAACGTGTCACAAGCTGACCAAAATATGAAGGTGTCGTTTAATTTCCATGAAATTTTAGAAAATGGAATTTTTGATGTCGCTGATTTCAAAAGTAAAGTAACATTTTTGAAACACAAAATAACGGACCGCTATCTGAAAAATAATAGGATTCCAGCGAAATTGAGTATTTGGGGATTTTTGAGGTCATTGATTACAAAACTGAAGTCAAATTTTTCAAAAACAAAATTTCGAACAGTTCAGAGTCTAGAAGTTGTTTTAAGGCCATCCTGGAATTCCTCAGGGAAACGGCATTTCCGCAAAGACATTAGGGGTAACGTACCATGCTACAATGCTGAGTGCAGTGTATTTTCAAACTGTTTCCTTTTTATTTATTGGTTGGGATTTTTACACCCAACTGCTGCGTCGGTTTGAAAATTGTGCATGTGTTGGAAACATTGACACTTAAAAATAGTTAGTTTGTTTATAAAAATAATCAATCAGTGTGAATGTGTACTCTGGCGGGAGAGAAACTGTGTGGCCTCTGTGGTGCAACTGGTAGCATCCCAGACCGGAGTTCTGAAGGTTGCAGGTTCGATCCCTGTCGGAGGGATGTTCACACTTTTGAATTTTCGTTTAATATTTATTTAATTATGTTAATACTCCGTAATTCGGGAAATCATCCAATAAATTTTTATAGTATATGGAATGAATACATTATTCATTTCCAAAATGCTTAATTGAAGTGGCAATTTGAATATAAAAATTCCCTCCTGTAAAAAGTCAAGGGCTGCGCGTAATTCTGGATTATAATTAATGGAAAACAAAGTGCCCGTCAGCGCGCAAAACTGTCAAAACACCTGGGCATATTGATGAGGATACATGAGTGGTCTTTGCGAGGGACAAAACCCAGCACATGAGGCGAACAGGTGAAGCGAGATTTTTTTTAATTAATCGTGGGATAACAATCAGTTTGCGGAGTTAACAGACGATGCGCAAAGAACTGTTTTATTCTTAGTGTCAGCGATTCTATCGAAACAATTAGAGAGTATTAGTGTTTCATTTGTCAAACATTTCTTATGAAATTGAAAAGTGCTAAAATAATTAATAATTAAGTAGAGCATTGCTTTCTATAGAAGGCGCACGTTCATTTTAGCACCGTGTGTACAGGACGGCAAACGTAACTTGCCGTTACGCAGTGGCAAAATTGTGGGCGGAACCTTCGAAGAGCGCTCTCGATAGATTTCGTGAAGAGTTCGCACGCCTGGTACATTCATTTTCAAAACTGACAGTGCATTAATGCTTGCTTATTACAGAGGCTGTACTCGGCCGGCTGTAGAGAGAGAGCTTTCGCTTGCTCTCTGCGCGTCTGGCCAACTTACTTTTGCCGTCCTGTATGCCTAACTTTCCCACGCAATTGAACCCGAACAGCAATCGGAAAAATGATCGCAAAGGATTTGGAGGTTACGCATTACGTAATATGAACATAATGACTTTAATATTTTTAATCGTAAAGAAATGTGTGTGATACACACATAAAGTGCATTTTATTGAAAAGTTCCTGAATTCCTGAATCAAAATGTATCACAAAGTAATGGCTTCCACCATCAACCATATCAGTAGAGAAATGTAGTGAAGAGTTTTACTTGAAATAATTATACGGTCCGTCCGATTTAAATATTCATTGCATGTCACTTACGAAATCATGATCATTATGATTATAAATTACACCACACACACCGTCAAAATGCGGACACCACAATGTCTATTATAAATGTCAATTTTTGTTTTACTTGGCTACCTACGAAATTTTTACAAAGCTACCTGTGATATGTTGATAGAATTAAACATATTGAAAATTATTGCATTGCAAGTTATTATTAATTTCTCCTGAACAATCCGCGAAAAAAATATGTGCTTAACACGGCAATAAAGCTTGGATTTACAGCCGCGTCCGTAAATCAGTCACTTTATTGCCGTGTTAAACAAATAACTATTATCTCCACATTTCTATAACACTATTCTGCAATTTACAAAGAAACAAAAAGTACATAAAAAAAACATGTATTATAGTATCTTGACTACAAAAATTAGATTTGCATTTTAATTAAACGCAATAAACTGAAACAACCCTACAATGAAGTGGCAAGTTAGATGTAGGATAAGAAAACTCCGTATGCGATAATTGCGAATTTACAATTTAACGCTGACGGCGCAAAAAAAGAACTGGTAATAGCTACACGTAACTGTTTCAACTGGAACTCTTTGCTAATCTAAGTTATCTAGAGAGCGGCGGAAAGTGGTGTATTAGAATCGCGGGTTTCGGAAAGGCGGTGTGTCGTTACAGTTTTACTTAAGTTTGAAGGAAATTCGAGCTGGGAATTCCGGAAACAAGAGGGAGATTTATGGTGGTTCGGCGTAATCAGTTCGGAATTGACCGGCTTTGTTGGATGTCGAATGTCTTGAGTGCTGCGTCGCACACAACGACTTGCTATACGCACGTATTTTCTGATTGACGCAAATCTAATTTATTAGCCCATATTTTTTTTTCTTGAAGTTAATACATTGACTTATAGGACTACAATAATACAATTTGAAACAAAATTTATTCGCAAATCTGAGTCCATATAAATTTATACGAATTGGTGCAGCAATTGATTTCCAAATTTAGAAAATGCAACTTCAGAAAAACAAGGGGTTATTACAGTTTAGGAAATTGATCTTTTAGAATTTTTAATGTGTCACATAGTAGCAACCATTCTAAGTAACTTCAGAATGTTTGAAGCTCGTAGCAATTGTTTTTTCATTTTTTTACCGAATTTGGCAAAATGCATCTTCATAAAAAAAAACAAAAGGGCTTTGGTTTGAGATTATCTTGAAATTAAGAAAATTGACCTTTTAAAACTGTGGTGGTATCACATAGTAGCAATTAGTCTAAGTGACTTCAGAATATTTAAGGCTTTTAGCAATTGTTTTTTTCAATTTTTTTGTCGAATATATAAAATTAGAAAAAACAAGGGGGTGTTGAATTAAAATAATATTACAGTTTAGGAAATTGATCTTTTAAAATACCTAAGGTGTCACGTCTTGGCAACTATTTTAAGTCCCGTCAGAATGTTTCAAGCTCGTAGCAATTGTTTTTCAATTTTGTTTTACCGAATTAAAAAAAAACAACCTCGAAAAATATCAAGGGGGTGTTGAATTGAGATTATATTACAGTTTAAAAAAATTGATCTTTTAGAATGTTTAAGGCGTCACATGGTAGCGACCATTTTAAGTAACTTCAGAATGTTATAAGTTCGTAGCAATTGTTTTTCAATTATTTTTTTACCGAATTGAAAAAAACAACTTCGGAAAATATCAAGGGGGTGTTGAATTGAGATTATATTACAGTTTAAGAAAATGATCTTTTAGAATGTTTAAGGCGTCACATGGTAGCAACCATTCTAAGTAACTTCAGAATGTTTTAAGTTCGTAGCAATTGTTTTTCAATTTTTGTTACCGAATTCAAAAAAAACTACTTCGGAAAATATCAAGGGGGTGTTGAATTGAGATTATATTACAGTTTAAGAAATTGATCTTTTAGAATGTTTAAGGCGTCACATGATACCAACCATTTTAAGTAACTTCAGAATGTTTTAAGTTCGTAGCAATTGTTTTTTTTACCGAATTTAGCAAAATGCAAAAAAACAAACGGTTATTGGATTGAGATTATCTTACAATTCAGGAAATTGGCCTTCTAAATGTTTTGTGGTGTCACATAGTAGTAACTACTCTAAGTGACTTCAGAATATTTCAAGATTTCATGATAATTTATATTTTCACGTCATTTCATTTTGGTCCTATAAAACCAAGGTCACAAATAGATAAATCATGGTGCGAATTACAGCACCCTTTATTTAACAGATCAAGGTGACATGGAAGTAACAACAGTAATGGATGCTAACAATTATTCAGATTTCTTAGCAATTGTTTTTCTATTTTTTGTCGAATATAAAAAATACTACTTCAGAAATAACAAGGGGGTGTTGAATTGAGATAATGTTACAGTTAGTAAATTGATCTTTTAGAATATTATTGGTGTCACGTAGTGGCACTTCAGACTGTTTCAAGCTCGAAGCAATTGTTTTTCTATTTTTTTTACCGGATATAAAAATGCAACTTCAGAAAAATACAATTCCATTAGAAATATCCTCAATGGTCGAAGTATAGCTAATTCAAAATCAATTTGGTTTTCGTAAATTCAACAATTTTCAATAGAGATATGAATTTTTGAGGATTTTCGTTTTAATTTTTTGAACACTTGAATGAAAACATCGCAGAAAAAAAATATACAACGTGTAGAAAAAATTCCGTAAAACAATATCTTTAATAGCCGAAGAATCGTTTATTCAAAATTAATTTGGTTTTTGTAAATTCAACAATTTTCAATAGAGATATGGATTTTTTAAGATTTTAGTTTTAATTTTTTGAGCACATGAATAAAAAAAAAACATCGCAGAAAAAAATATAAAACGAGTAGAAAAAAATCCTTAAAACAATATCTTCAATGGTGGAAGAATCGTTTATTCAAAATTAATTTGGTTTTTGCAAATTCAACAATTTTTAACGGAGATATGGATTTTTGAAAATTTTAGTATTATATTTTTTGAGCATTTGAATGAAAACATCGCAGAAAAAAATATAAAACGCGTAGAAAAAATTCCTTAAAACAATATCTTCAATGGTCGAAGAATCGTTTATTTAAAATTAATTTGGTTTTTGTAAATTCAACAATTTTTAACGGAGATATGGATTTTTGAAAATTTTATTTTTATTTTGAGCACTTGAATGAAAACATCGCAGAAAAAAATATAAAACGCGTAGAAAAATTCCGTAAAATAAAATCTTCAATGTTCGAAGAATCGTTTATTTATAATTAATTTGGTTTTTCCAAATTCAACAATTTTTAACGGAGATATGGATTTTTGAAAATTTTAGTTTTATTTTTTTGAGCACTTGAATGAAAACATCGCAGAAAAAAAAATTCGACAAAAATCCATAGGAAATATCCTCAATGGTCGAAGTATCGCTTATTCAAAATCAATTTGGTTTTTGTAAATTCAACAATTTTTAACGGAGATATGGATTTTTGAAAATTTTAGTTGTAATTTTTTGAGCACCTGAACAAGGAGCATTTGGAGAATTTCGCAGTTTGGTAAATTGTTTTTATAAATTTTTTTTCAGTTCATGAAGTTTGCAATTTCAAAATTAGTTTCGAGGTATTATTTTAAAATGCATGTTTAGATATTTGCACTGAATGTTAAATTAAAATGAATTTTGAGATATTTTGGGTATATTAAGTCATCGGACTCATTACTTTAGATCACAGCGAGTTTGTGGTTCAATTCCGTGCCGGGCAAGATAATTTTTTCGTTTTTATAAAATCTCAATTAATTAATTAATAATTTTTAGTACATAAGTTTTTTATTGGTACACCATGGCATTTTATAAATATCTGTCTTTTTTATTAAATATTTATTCAAAATTTAAATATAAAATGGGAGAATAAAGTAATGAATATTAAATAACATTTAGAAATGCCACCTTGTACTGTCTTCTTACAATTATGTTTTAAGTAACAGTCACAGTTTGTGACAGTTCAAATAGCAGTGATTTTAAGTGGCAGTAGTTTAAAGCAGCAGTGATTTTAAGTAACAGTGATTTTAAGTAACAGTGATTTTAAGTAGCAGTGATTTTAAGTAGCAGTGAAATTCGCATATTGGTAACAGTAACGACCTGTGATTTTTCAATACCAGTGAAAAATTGCAGATACGTGAATAATTAAACATGACAAGGAATTTGTTTGGTTGCTAAAATTGAATTCAGGTACATTAGAACCACTTTGTCAGAAAGATGAAAAAAAAGAACAATGCAAAGTCATTTGCACATCTTTATATGACTTTGACGCAGGAATTTCTAAAGTGGTCTTCATTTCCTTGAAAAATTTCCAAAAATATTTCTGTTTGTGGCTTTTGCCATTTGTAGCAGTGAAAATGTTCTCTTTTTAAATATTAAAAAATTCCATTTTTGATACTAAAAATCGCTGCAAATTTCTTTATGTGCCGTTTGTGGTGGCAGAAAAACAGAATTTTTGACAATTAGAAATCGTCATTTTTGACGTTAAAAATTTATCTTTTAACATAAAAAAATCCCTTTCTGACAGTAGAATTGCACAATTTTTGACAATTTATAATTGTTACTTTTGGCCGTCGGAAATTTCCCTTTTTAATATTGAAAAATGGCGATAGTGATAGTAGAAATGCTCAAATCTTGACAGTTAAGAAAATTTGACATTTGGAATTTTCCTTTTTAGCAATTTTTGACTGTCCTGAATGGTTATTTTTAGTAGTTGAAATTTGCTTTTTCCTGCCAACGTGCCATTTGTGATGGTAGATATGTGCGATTTTTGACAGTTCGAGGTTGAAATTTTCTTTTTTTTTTAATATCAAAAAATGCCGTTTTTGAAAGTCAAATTCCACAATTTTCGGCAGCTGCAAATTTCCTTATTTACCGCTGAATCGTGCCGTTTGTGGTAGCAGAATTTTTGACAATTCGAAATTGCCATTTTTAGCAGTTAAAATTTTCTTTTTGTTTTATATTAAAAATGCCGTTTTTGTAAAAATCCACAATTTTTGACCGCTGCAAATTTCTTTATGTGCCGTTTGTGGTGGCAGAAATGCATTTTCATTTTTGACGTTTAAAAATTTATCTTTTTACTATTGAAAAATGCCGTTTCTGACAGTAGAATTGCACAATTTTTGACAATTTATAATTGTTACTTTTGGCCGTTGGTGGTAGTAAAAATGCTAAAATTTTGACAGTTAAACATTTTGGGCAGTTGGAAATTCTCTATTTATTGTTGAAACTTGCTGGTTTCAGTAATGAGCAATACTTGACAGTACTGAATAGCTATTTTTGGCAATTGAATCCTTTTTACTGCTAACGTGCCGTTTGTGATAGTAATGCGTTTTTTGACAGTTGCAAATTGTCATTTTTAGCAGTTGAAATTTTCTTTTTTTTTAATATCAAAAATTTTTAACAATACAAAAATGGCATTTTTTTAATATCAAAGTGCCGTTTTTGATTGTAAAAATCCACAATTTTTGACAACTGCAAATTTCTTTAAGTGCCAAAAATGCAGAATTGTTGACAATTCGCAATTGTCATTTTTGACGGTTATTTATTCGAAATTTCTGTATGAAAGTTTCTTCCCCTCTGGAAACATTTCTGCGGACGCCCATGCTTATTACAGTCAGAATCGTTGAAGAAATCGAATGAAATCAAATATTGCGAGTGGCGCTCTCAAAACGTTAAAATTGTCGAAAATAAAAATGATAAGCCAATCGCCCCAGGCCTCCTCGTCGTATCGATAATTTCCTTATTAGAAACTGATCGCGAATAGAGCCCTTAAATTATATTCGCCGATAATAAATGGGGACTGTCTGACTGATACACTTTCCGCCCTTTCCGCCGGCCCATTTTTTTTTTCTCGTTGCCAATTTAAAACCTGCCACGCAAATAGAACTGACAGTTAATTTCTAATCGGTTCTAAATAAACGCAAAGCGATCGTCCTATTCGTACACTCAAAGTGCATATTGCGCTTTTAATCGGAAATTCAACGTAATCCGAACAGTCAATATTAATTAAGAACTGTTGATTGGGACTCGAGGAATGCGCTTTAGTAATCTCTTCATCAGTGTATAATGTTGAATCTGCTTAGAACTGCTTGTCTTGCCGGTTTAGATTACACCGTGTCGCTCGAAGAACGTAATCAACATGATTGTGGATTTTCGCAGTTTTTGGGTCTGGATTGAATGAATTTTGGGTTTAAGGTGCATCGACACTGTTTGGGGTCTTGATGATGTATTGCCTCAGAAGTGTACTGAAAAATATTAATTCATCTGTGGTGAAAATTCCGAACACATTATTCGCACTATTGCTGTAGCCGATTTACTTTCTCCGTTACGAAGTACGAGAAAGTATTGTGATCGTGATTTTTTTTCAAAAATTTTTTTTACGGAAATATCCGTTTTGGGGTCCCTAGATACCATTTCAACAATTTCTGGAAAAAAAATAATTGTGTCTCTCTGTGTGTGTGTGTGTGTGTGTGTCTGCCTGTGTGTATGTGTGTGTCTGTCTGTCTGTGTGCGCTGTATCTCAAAAACTAATAGAGCAATTGATATGAAACTTTGAACATACGTCTTATTTGATAATCCGAAGAACTGAAAAGCTTTTGGTAAAATTTCGTACTCTGGAAGTGGGTGTTTACCTTAACTGTTTTTTGGTTTTTTGCCGATATTTTCTTAAATATAAAAAATATCACAACATCAACATTTAAACAAACATTGAAGGCAACAAAGAAATAAACATCTTTACTTTTACATTTTTCATAAAATCATTTTTATTCGAGAAAAAAATTTATATTATTACTGCAAATTTATGTTAATAATAATTGCATAGAATGCTAAAATGAACAACTTATGAAGAATTAGTTTTTTTCGAAATCCCTTAAGTTTTTGAGTAAACCGAGTTTTTGAATTTGAAGTATAATTTTTCCATCTTTCATAATTTTGACGTTTTAAATGTCAGTTTCACCCGAGTTTACACAACACTCGATGTACGCGAATGTAGCGAATTTAACACATTTTGAATAATCATTGTAAAATTTCCATCTTAAATCAACGCAAATTGCCAAAATCGCAAATTTTTAAATCAAAACAAGAAATCGTATTTTTTTAAAATTATATAACTGTTGAATGCGTTGTTAGATTTTGATGATTGAAAATGTAGCGAATTTAATACGTTTTAAAAAATCATCGTAAAATTTCCATCTTAAAACAACGCAAATTGCCAAAAACGCAAATTGCCAAAAAACGCAAATTTTCAAGTCAAAACAGTTTTTTTTTAATTACGTAACTGCTGCACGTAAAAGTGTAGCGAATTTAATACGTTTTGAAAAATTGTCGTAAAATTTCCATCTTAACAACGCAAATTGCCAAAAACGCAAATTGCCAAAAAACGCAAATTTCCAAGTTAAAACATTTTTTTTTTAATTACATAACTGCTGCACGTGTCGTTATATTTTGATAATTTAAACGTGAAAATGTAGCGAATTTAACACATTTTGAAAAATCATTGGAATTTCCACTTTACATCAATGCAAATTGCCAAAATCTCAATTTTTTTAAATCAAAACAAAAAATCGTATTTTTTTATAAAATACGTAACTTCGTAAGTGTTCAAATCGGTAATTGGGTGGACTATTTTCATGATTTTTTTCAGAATTTTTCATTAACTCGTTCGTCGGTAAAAAAATAATTTTTAAAAACCGATTTAAAAACTGTTGGAATTTTTCTAGTAACTAAATAACCTTGAGTGACTTTGGGAAAAATTGGTCAAATGGGTATGTGGGTAGACTATTTTCATGAATTTTTTCAGAATTTTTCATTCACTCGTTGGCCACTATAAAAATAATGATTAAAAAATCGATTTAAAAAGTTATGTTTGAAAAATCGATTTAAAATCTTTTAATTTTTTTTTTAGTGTCGAAATAACCTTGAATGATCTTGGAAAAAAATTGTCAAATGGTTAAATGGGTGGACTATTTTAATGAATTTTTTCAGAATTTTTCATTCACTCGTTCGTCAGTGAAAAAGTAATGTTTAAAAAATCGATTTCAATAACTTTTGCAAGATTTTATTGTCTAAATGGCCTAAGATGACCTTGAAAAAAATTGGTCAAGTGGGGAATTGGGTGGACTATTTTCATGAATTTTTTTCAGAATTTTTCATTAACTCGTTCGTCAGTAAAAAAATAATTAAAAAAAAACCGAATTTTTCTAGTAATTAAATGACCTTGAATGACTGGAAAAAATTGGTCAAATGGGTAATTGGGTGGACTATTTTCATGAATTTTTTTCAGAATTTTTCAGCCACTCGTTCGTCAGTGTAAAAATAATGATTAAAAAATCGATTTAAAAAGTTATGTTTGAAAACTCGATTTAAAACCTTTTAATATTTTTTAGTGTCGAATTAACCTTGAATGGCCTTGGAAAAATTGGTCAAATGGTTAATTAGGTGGATTATTTTCATGAATTTTTTCAGAATTTTTCATCCACTCGTTCGTCAGTGTAAAAATAATAATTAAAAAATCGATTTAAAATCTTTCGAAATTTTTTCAGTGTCGAAATAACCTTCAATGACCTTGGAAAAAATTGTTCAAATTTTTTTCATATTTTTATTTCAAAATTTTTCATCCATTCGTTCATCAGTAAAAAAATAATGTTTATAAAACCGAATTAAAAACTGTTGGATTTTTTTTTATTATTGTCGGTCTATATGACCTTGAATTACTTTGGAAAAAACTGGCCAAATTGAGCAATTGATATGAAACTTTGAACATAAGTCTTATTTGTTAATCCGAAGAACTGAAAAGCTTTCGGTAAAATTTCGTACACCGGAAATGGGCTTTTTGTTTTTTCCAAAACATTTTTAAATATGAAAAATATTACAAAAACATTTAAACAAATATTGAAGACAACAAAAAAATTAACATGTTTTGTTTGAAAATATGTTTCGTAAAATCATTGCTATTCGAGAAAAAAACATTTTTTTAAATTTTTGGTTTATAATTATGAAACGATAATAGTTATAGCAAATTTATGTTAATAATAGCTGTAGAAATGAACGATTTATAACGAATAAGTTTCTTTAGAAATCCCTTTGGTTTTTGAGTAAACTAACCATTTTCATCTTTAATAATTTTTAAACGTCAGTTTCTTCCGATTTTACAAAACGCTTGTTGTACATTTAAAATATGATTTTAATTGAAAGCGTAAATGTAAATGACTGTGATACCATCAAGTCGGAGAAAGTAACATGATGGCCATCACCATTTTTTAAATAAATCGCCACCGCACAAAACAAGTTTGAAATAAGTTTAACTTCAGAATTTTCATTATAATAATGATTTTTGAGTTCGAGGATACTTTTTACAATCTCACATTTAAGCCGACAATCAAAATACCCTTCAAGGTAATTTCACATTCGGGAAGAAATTTCAACAACGAGTGCGCATACGAAAAAGGGATCCGAGGAATTCCAATTTATCAAATCCACCGGTTGATATGGGATGTCGGTAAGCCGTTCATCCCATCTGACATCTAGATATCCAGTGTACCAAGAAGTAGTCTTGAGTTTAGGGCACGTACTTAAAGCATAAATCCCAATCCTATTAATTACTTAATCCGCAGTAAATGGGACGATAAATTTGAATTTAGAGCATATAGAAATCCATAAAAATAAGCCGGCATATTGCGAACTTTAATGGTCGATCGTATAACTTGCGCCGAGACCGTTAAAAGTTACTACGTTTTATACATATAATTAAAATTGTCTTAATGGCAATTTACAATGTAGTTTAGGTATTAAAGCCTGCGATAGTCATATCCTCGCCATATTTCACACTATAATTATTCGAAATTTAAAACAGTTTGGGAATTTTATACACGTATTTTTACTTTCTACGTTACGAAGTACGAGAAAGTATTGCGATCCTGATTTTTTTTTTCAAATTTTTTCTTTTTACGGAAATATCCGTTTTGGGGTCCTTAGATGCTATTTTAACAATTTTTGAAAATTGTGTCTGTGTGTGTGTTTGTGTGCGCATCTGCCTGTGCGCGCGGTATCTCAAAAACTAATTGAGCGATTGATATGAAACTTTGAACATACGTCACATATCACAAAAACACAAAAACAATTAAACAAACATTGAAGACCACAAAGAAATGAATATCTTTTGCTTGAAAACATTTTTCATAAAATCATTTTTATTCGAGAATTTTTTTTTTTTTAATTTTTGGTTTATAATTATGAAACGATAATAGGTACAGCAAATTTATGTCATTAATAACTGTAAATAATGATAAAATGAACAACTTGTAAAGAGTAAGTTTTTTTCGAAATTCCTTTAGTTTTTGAGTAAACTGAGTTTTTGAATTTGAAGTATAATTTTTCCATCTTTTATAATTTTGACGTTTTAAACGACAGTTTCATCCGAGTACACAGCGCTAGATGTGCATTTAAACCACGAAAACGTAAATAAAAATGGCTATTATACCATCAAGTCGGAGAAAGTAACACGATGGCCACATCACCATTATTTGATTTAAGGACGAACCACTTTATCTCGTCCGTTGATATATACATTTTTTTAATTCAACTGTTTCTAGATTATAATAATATTATAATATAATAATATTCTTTAACAAAATCTCCTTTTAAAACGTTTATTGATATAATTGAAGACATTCTAAACATTGTCTGGGGAAACTAAATATGCATACTACGAATTTAAAAGTTGTAAAAAATGGATTAAAATTTCAACTTCCATGTAAAAAAATAAAGATTTTTGATTTCTCAACTTAGGCTAAAACAAAACAGCAATTTTCCAAACTGAAAACAGGAAAACAAAAATTGCATGGATGGATCGAAAAAAATTATCAAAGGAGAAATTCGTTTCAAGAGTTTCAAATTAATTGAAAAAATTATAGATTTCTGATTTCGAATAAAAATGAGTGCCAAATCCGAGATTGAAAAGAAACAGCAACACACCAAAATCGAAAATTGTACGATTTAAAAAATTAATCATTGAATTAATTTTTTTTTTAATTGGTTATTTAAGCTCGAGAAAATAAATCCATTCGATGGTGAGAAAACTAACTGCAAGTGGTATTTGATAAGAAGGTAAATGTAATTATAAGATTCCGTCAATGAGCTATTGACCTGATGGTCTCTCTACTAATGCAGTATTTTTTTTTGTGTACATTATTGTAGCATAACATAAATGAACCATTGACCTGATGGTCTCTACACCGTTATTTTTGTATTCAGATATTATTAAATCGCATTATTGTGAATAATTCATTCAATGAATTTTACATAAATGAGCTATTGACCTGATGGTCTCTCTACTCCTATCGTTATTTGTGTTGAGAGATATTATTAAATCGCATTGAAAAATTCACAATAAATTATTCATTCAATAAAGTTAAAATTAATTTCATTCAATCGCTTACCAACAGTAGGGACAATCTTCATAACTGATAATCCATTTCCATTATTGTAATTTTAAATATTCTGCACACACTAAATCACGCGAACACTCACTCACTCGGTGGAAGGTAAACTGCCGAATCGAACGGTTTTCAATGACTAAAAAGAGATGTAATCCGGAATGCGTTCATGCACCGTAGATAAGGATTGATAATAGACGACGAAATATTGTGTTTTTTGCGAACATCTACGCCGGATATTAATTGCCTCCGAGGAGAAGGTCAAATGATTCGGCGGTTCGCACCTGGCAAAATATTCCAATTCCACCGATGAGTTTGTTCGGTGTTTTTAACAGCGCGACGGAGTGTTATTATTGAATTTTAATTTTTGTGTTCACTGGAATGTTTTTTAATAAGTTCTGATAACTTCGCCAATTCGAGAAAAATAGAATAACCATTGCCAGCGTGTTAAACTTTCTAGAATAACTAGAAATGCATTCGAGATTATGATTTCGTGAAAATCCACTTACACTCCTCCGCTGGATTTTGAAATACTTTCATTTGATCAGGCGGCGAAGTTGTGAAAATTTCTAATAAGTTCGCCGACTCGAAAAAAATAGAAAAATAATAGCCACCGACGTTAAATTTTCTAGAATAACTGGAAATGCATTCGAGATTATGATTTCATGAAAATCCATTTATACCCCTTCGCTGGATTTTGAAATACTTTCATTTGATCAGGCGGCGAAGTTGTGAAAATTTCTAATAAGTTCGCCGACTCGAAAAAAATAGAAAAACCATTGCCACCGACGTTAAACTTTCTAGAATAACTAGAAATTCATTCGAGATTATGATTTCATGAAAATCCATTTACACCCCTTCGCTGGATTTTGAAATACTTTCATTTGATCAGGCGGTGAAGTTGTGAAAATTTCTAATAAGTTCGCCGACTCGAAAAAAATAGAAAAACCATTGCCAACGACGTTAAACTTTCTAGAATAACTGGGAATGCATTCGAGATTATGATTTCGTCAAAATCCATTTACACCCCTTCACTGGATTTTAAAATATTTTTCTCTATGCGCAGTTTTCGCGTGAGCAGTCTTCCTGAGCGGATATATCACCGAATAAATGACATTAAATAGACCACTTTTAAAGTGAGTAATCATGTTTCTTATGTAGCATTTTTGATTTGTTGAGTTTTTCACCATGATGTACCACCACGATCGCCTCCAATTAAATATATATTATACATGAGTATGCAGTGATGTTACATATGAGACATGATGATGGTACCTCTATAGGGTGTTAAAAAAATCGCGTTTTTTGAAAAATTATTATTTTTTGGTTACCCTATAGATGTCGAAATAAAATAAAAAAATATTTATTTTAACCCTGATAAGATATCCAACATCCGATTTTTTCAAAATTTTTGCTTTTCCCGTTCCGGAGAAAAAAAATATTTTTGTTATTTTTTAGTTTAAAATCATAACTCCGAAACCTCGTGGTTCCAGAAGATAGGTATGATGGGTTATTAAGTGTTGGGTCATGAAGGATCTTGTAAAAGAGTAGGAGGGCATCCAATTCATATGAAAACTGGCTACGGCTTTTCCTGAATTGGCGACCAGACACAAGAATATAATCGAATTGAATCAATTGGTTATTTGCGAGAAAAGCTATTTTTTTGCATTTATCGATATTGAAAAAATATTATTATTACAACACCAATCATGCACTGACTTTAAGTCATTTTGCAAAAAGTTAATAATTAATATTTTTATATCATAAATTGTGCTATTTATCTACTAAAACTGTGAATAACGTTTAGCATTTTACTTACAATAATTTGTTCGGTCAATCATATACATTTTCTCTTATATAAAAATTATTCTTATTACCAACATTATTCTCAGAAATATACGCCATTTATTAATAACGTTCCTTGGTCGGAAATATTATAAGCATTTACTTATTAATATTTCGACATTTCTAAGATATCTCGGGCAAATGGCTCCGGGATGTTTTCGCGAGGAAACTCAATTATCAGGTCCAGTAATAAGTTGAGGAATTTGTACGGAGCATGACGTGAATTGATTAAAACAACAAAAAGTCGCCCGTCCCACCGGGAGGGAGGCGAGGAGGGGGGCAATAGAAAATTAATACGAGGGCGCGAGAAAAAAAACAACTGGTTATTCGATGTTGTGTGTTCCGCATTCGCAAAAAAGGATGCAACATTAATTATAAAACTCACTGTGCGGAAAATGTGGGAAACGCCGTCGCGTTTTTTTTGCGGTGGTTAACGTAAATTAATAGAGTATAGGGGTAAACTATGGCAGCTGAAAAAAATTTACATACATTCAAACTCGATTGCCTGCAAAGGAATATGTAAATTTGCAGGCTTTAAATATTTTTTTTTGCGGGGACGCGACAACTCTTAAATGGTAAAGGGTAAAAAGCTCACACATTAAATACGTCTGTGTGAATCATTTTTTACTTTCTCCGAGTACGAGAAAGTATTGTGATCGTAATTTTTTTTCAAATTTTTTTTTTACGGAAATATCCATTTCAACAATTTCTGGAAAAAAAAATTGTGTCCGTATGTGTTTATCACAAAAACTAATACAGAAATTGATATGAAACTTTAAACATACGTCTTATTTGATAATATGAAGAACTTAAAAGCTTTTGGTAAAATTTCGTACACCGGAAGTGGGTGTTTACCTTAACTGTTTTTTGTTTTTTGCCAATATTTTCTTAAATATGAAAAATATCGCAAAAAAATTTAAACAAATATTGAAGACAACAAAGAAATGAACATCATTTGCTCGAATTTTTTTTTCATAAAATCATTTTTATTCGAGAAAAAAAAAAATGTTTTTCTAAATTTTGGTTTATAATTATAAAACGATAATAGTTACAGCACATTTATGTTAATAATAATTGTATAGAATGCTCAAATGAACAACTTATAAAGAATAAGTTTTTTTCGAAATCCGTTTAGTTTTTGAGTAAACTGAGTTTTTGAATTTGAAGTATAATTTTTCCATCTTTCATAATTTTGACGTTTTAAACGTCAGTTTCATTCGAGTTTACACAACGCTTGATGTACATTTAAAATATGATTTCAATTGAAAATAAACCATGAAAACGTAAATATAAATGGCTATGATACCATTAAGTCGGAGAAAGTAACACATCACCATTTTTAAAGTAATCATACCTTTGGCTACTATTATTATTCAAACAAACTTTTTTAAATATGCAGGGCATCAATACTTAACTTGATTCTACCAGCGGCGGCTCGTGTGATGGGACGCGTCTTCATGACGACCGCTCGTGCTGCACTTACTTTTAAATCCGGCTTTATGGGTGTATGGATTGTTCGATGCACAGGGCCTCGCACCAAGCCCTTAATAAAGTATTCTCATACAATACATACATACAGTTACCAACTGTATGCTTTTGGGATGTACAAACACGTTCTCGTAATAAATGCATGTGTACAGTGTACGGTTGCTTCAATAGAATTCATAGTATAGGTACGAATCTGATCATTCCGAGCTGGTTAAATATAACTATTAAACAGCATACAAATTTTTCATTAATTGATGTTGTTTTAGTGAATATACGTTGCGACTAGAAGTTAGCCATGAATTACCAGCCACGGATATTTTCCCGGCGCATTCACCAAATTGGCGCTCTTTTATTGGCTCGGTTTTAATTTTTTTAGTAACCTATTTTATCATGAATTTTATAGTCGAAATAAATATTTACTGTAATTTCAAGTCTGTGTTTCTATTTTCTATTGGCTCTTCTTATATTAAAAATCTGTAAACTTGTAAATAAACATTATTATTATTATTATTATATTATTCATTGAAAGAAACGTGTTGTTTGAGGAGTGATAAGTTCAGCAGTGCTCAGTTACTACGCCAGAAAACATCTTTAGTCGTTAAAGGGTTAAGGAAGTGAACCATGGCTTGCAAATAAGTCTAAAAGGGCGCTAAAATGTTTTTATTTTATTTATGCAGTGCCTATCTAGTTATGTATTTAACAAATACAAACTGTCAAAAAAAAACGAGAAAATATTGGGAAATATTTTTTTTAACATAGAGCAGCTCATAAATCATTGGCTGGCACTTAAAAAATCATAAGGCCAAAAAGGAGTTAAAGATTTTTATTTTATTCAGTGCAGTGTTTTTTGTAAGTATTTCTAACAACTAGAAACTGTTAAAAATCATTGTTCAAATTGTTGTATTCAAGGCTTTTATACAGGGGTGTCCCATTTTAAATTTCCACCCCAAATATTTCGAAACCTAAGCAACATAGCAAAAAATGTTTCAGATGAAAGTTGTAGGGTTCGGAAGCGAACATATGCTGGTGATCTTGAAAATGACCTTGGCATTAATTTCCAAGGTCAAACGAAGGTCAACTTTAATTTTTCAAATAGAACCCCCTATTTTTTATTGCGGGATCGTATTCTACGGGAAAAAATACAAACTTTTTGTGGGAAACGTTTTTTTTTAAAGAGTATATTTTAGATATATTATCTGCTATACCAAATAAATATACGACTATCCTTGATTCAGTTCAAAATTCGAGAAGTATTTGGAGATTTTTGCAGAAAAACAGAATGTTTATCCAGTAAATTCGAAAAGTTGGAAAGTTTTAGGTATGTGGCAAATGTTTTCCTATTTTGGTTTTACCTCTGAAAAAACGCATCTTTCGAAAAATTATTTGCTCGAAGGATTATTTTGAAGTAAAAGCATTAGCCAATAGAGATATGGATTTTTTTAAATTTTCGTTTTAATTTTTCGAGCACTTGGCTAAAAACATCGCAGAAAAAAATATAAAACGTGCAGGAAATATTCAATAAAAAAATATCCTCAATGGCCGAAGTACCCCTTATTCGAAATAAATTTGGTTTTTGAAAATTCAACAATTTTCAATACAGAAAATCCTCAAAAATCATTTTGAACATTTTCGTTTCAATTTTTTAACACTTGAACAAAAACGTCGCAGAAAAAATATAGAAATACGGGCAAAATTCCGTATGAAATCATCCTTAATGGCCGAAGTATCGCTAATTCAAAATCGATTCAGTTTTTGTAAATCCAACAATTTTCAATAGAGATATGGATTTTTGAAGATTTTCGTTTTAATTTTTTGAGCATTTGAATGAAAACATCGCAGAAAAAATATAAAACGAGTAAAAAAAATTCCTTAAAACAATATCTTCAATGGTCGAAGAATCGTTTATTCAAAATTAATTTGATTTTTGTAAATTCAACAATTTTTAACGGAGATATGGATTTTTGAAAATTTTAGTTTTATTTTTTTGAGCACTTGAATGAAAACATCGCAAAAAATATATAAAACGCACCGACAAAATTCCATAAAAAATCATCCTCAATGGTCGAAGTATAGCTACTTCAAAATCAATTTGGGTTTTGTAAATTCAACAATTTTTAATAGAGATATGGATTCTTGAAGATTTTCGTTTTAATTTTTTGAGCACTTGAATGAAAACATCGCAGAAAAAAAATATAAAACGCGTAGAAAAAATTCCTTAAAACAATACCTTCAATGGTCGAAGAATCGTTTATTCAAAATTAATTTGGTTTTTGTAAATTCAACAATTTATAACGGAGATATAGATTTTTGAAAATTTTAGTTTTATTTTTTTGAGCACTTGAATGAAAACATCGCAAAAAAAATATGAAACGCACCGACAAAATTCCATAAAAAATCATCCTCAATGGCCGAAGTATAGCTAATTTAAAATCAATTTGGTTTTTGTAAATTCAACAATTTTCAATAGAGATATGGATTTTTGAAGATTTTCGTTTGAATTTTTTGAGCACTTGAATGAAAACATCGCAGAAAAAAAATATAAAACGCGTTGAAAAAATTTCTTAAAAAATATCCTTAATGGTCGAAGTATAGCTTATTCAAAATCAGTTTGATTTTTGTAAATTCAACAATGTTCAATAGAGATATGGATTTTTGAAGATTTTCAATTTAATTTTTTGAGCACTTAAATGAAAACATCACAGAAAAAAATATAAAACGCGTTGAAAAAATTCCTTAAAACAATATCTTCAATGGTCGAAGAATCGTTTATTCAAAACTAATTTGGTTTTTGTAAATTCAACAATTTTAAATGGAGATATGAATTTTTGAAAATTTTAGTTTTATTTTTTTTGAGCACTTGAATAAAAACATCGCAGAAAAAAATATAAAATGCGTAGAAAAAATTCCTTAAAACAATATCTTCAATAATCAAAGAATCGTTTATTCAAAATAAATTAGGTTTTTGTAAATTCAACAAATTTTAACAAAGATATGGATTTTTGAAAATTTTAGTTTTATTTTTTCGAGCACTTGAATGAAAACATCGCAGAAAAAATATAAAACGCGTAGAAAAAATTCTTTAAAACAAAATCTTCAATGGCCGAAGAATCGTTTATTCAAAATTAATTTGGTTTTTGTAAAGTCAACAATTTTAAATGGAGACATGGATTTTTGAAAATTTTAGTTTTTTCTTTGAGCACTGGAATGAAAACATCGCAGAAAAAAATATAAAACGCGTAGAAAAAATTCCTTAAAACAATATCCTCAATAAACGAAGAATCACTTATTCAAAATTAATTTGGTTTTTGTAAATTCAACAATTTTTAATGGAGATATGGATTTTTGAAAATTTTAATTTTATTTTTTTGAGCACTTGAATGAAAACATCGCAGAAAAAATATAAGACGCGCAGACAAAATTCCATAAAAAAGTCATCCTCAATGGCCAAAGTATAGATAATTCAAAATCAATTTGGGTTTTGTAAATTCAACAATTTTCAATAGAAAAATGGATTTTTGAAGATTTTCGTTTTAATTTTTTGAGCACTTGAATGAAAACATCGCAGAAAAAAATATAAAACGCGTAGAAAAAATTCCTTAAAAAATCCTCAATGGTCAAAGTATCGCTTATTCAAAATCAATTTGGTTGTTGTTAATTCAAAAATGTTTAATAGGGATATGAATTTTTGAAAATTTTAGTTTTATATTTTTGAGCACTTGAATGAAAACATCGCAGAAAAAAATATAAAGCGCACAGACAAAATTGCATAAAAAATCATCCTCAATGGCCAAAGTATAGCTTATTCAAAATCAATTTGGGTTTTGTAAATTCAACAATTTTCAATAGAGATATGGATTTTTGAAGATTTTCGTTTGAATTTTTTGAGCACTTGAATAGAAACATCGCAGAAAAAAAAAATATATAAATAGCAGTGATTTTAAGTAATAGTGATTTTAAGTAACAATGATTTTAAGTATCAGTGATTTTAAGTAGCAGTGATTTTAGGTAGCAGTGAAATCCGCCTATTAGTAACAGTAACGACTTGTGATTTTTCAATTTAAAAAAAAAAACATAAGTCATAATAATTATATCTCAACGAATATTGTCAAAACGCTTTACAAGGTTTTACACGTTTGTTAGGTATATATTTATATACAATGCAAAACATGGAACCAAGGACACCAAGAGAAGCTTCAGGAGAGGCTTCAAGAGGCTTCAATACCAGTGAAAAATCACAGATACATGAAATATCGCCCATTCCTAGTAGATACATGTCTAGAGGACCTAGAAAAAATGTTACTAACAATATTTCTGTAAATAATCACTAACGGCTCTGATAGTTATAACATGTACAACAATTTTGAGCAGGAAAATAAAAAAATCATCAAAAAAAATTGTCGAATTTTTTGCACAAACCTTTTTGGGACACATTCGCAAAGAAAATAATGAATTTAGCAGTAACAATCAAACGCGTGAATCCCTTAATTGCGTCCGGGAAAGGAGGATTAAGTCCGGGGCAAATTGCCGACTTCAACCGAAGACCCGTAATACTGTTATATATAAAAATGCCGGTAAAGTAGCGAACAATTAAGAATTTCGGGGCGTACGTGTGGAAATTGCGCCATAAAGAGAATATTTCGTCTTGGCTCTCCTTTGTGTTCCCCTTGTACAAATACTGATTGTGTTGGCTGTTAAACCAATTACACTTTCAATCTTCTCGTATCTATCCGCCCTCCAAGTTCTCTCTTTTAAATTTACAAGGGATCCTTCTTTATTTGCAGTTCAACTTCGTGGGCAAACTACTCGGACCTAAAGGCAATTCACTCAAGAGGCTACAAGAAGACACTATGTGCAAAATGGCGGTGCTGGGCAGAGGATCGATGAAGGATCGGCATAAGGTGAGTGCTCGATAGGGGCTATTGCAATCTTAGTATTGTGCTGATTCCATTTCAATTTTAGAATGTTTGTGTTGTGTAATTTATATTAAAATAAATATTCACTTCAAATCATAAAAGAAATTTAAAAAGATCGTTAGAATCATTAATGAAATTGCATTACAAATGAATATTTTCACTTCTGATCATAAAAGAAACTTAAAAACATCGTTCGAATCACTGATAAAATTGCATTACAAATACAAACTATGGCCGCGGTGGTCTAGTGGATGGAGGTCCTTTAGACTCCGTTGGTGCGGGTTTAAGCCCCATCCGGGCGGTTACTTTTTTCTACACGAAAAATGACCGTACTGATCCATGGATGTCTATACTCGGCGCACCGAATCGGTGGTGTAATGGGTTTGCGTGATTTTCGCGTGATGTTCGCTGAATGGTCAGCGCAAACGAAATTTTTAATCAGGCCCGTTGTATACCATGTGTTCTCGTTTTTCTGTCTTATTTAAATGTAGTGATTACGTTCTATCCATAAATCAGCCTTTTTCAATTACAATTAATCAGGAAGTGGTAAATACCTAGTTAGATTTTGTGGGTTAAAGTAGAAAGATTTATATTTCCAGCACAGAACTAAAATGTGGCAAGGCTGTATGAATCAGGCTTTTCATAACGTCTCGACGAACCATCACGAGGACGCGGGGTGAACGCAACGTGATCATACCACCTAGTCAGCGCGCCGAGTATAGTGTTAAACATACTACTCATCGCGTTTTAAACTAAATCTATTGATTATACTCGTAATATTAAAATACTAATACACATTTTAAAATAAATTATAATTATAATTTTTCTTAATTTCTATTTGTATTAATATGAAATCCAACTGTTTACCTGTCACTATCTCACTGTAAATTACGTTCATTTTACGCCGTTTCTCGTAGAAACGAAACTTCAGCGTAAATCGAGTCCTGTCTGTACTTAATAATTCATGTATGAGAAATGTCTTTGAGTCCGCAGTATTTGATCAGCTTGATTTTCTCCGGTTGTATTGATTTTGATATAATTACTGTTTGCCTGCTATTTCTGAAGTATCGATTGCTTTTGAATTATTCATAATTCCCGCAGTAAATATGAGAGAATTGAAATGTTTGATGCTAACTTAATTAATAATTAAATCGGAATATTGGGATCAATAACGAAAAATTAGGGACTGGCCCAGTGCTCACTTTATTGATTGAATTATATAATGTTACATTGTGTCGAGATTTAGTACATTTTAATGGTTGTATTATTTCAATTTATTAAAGACGAAAATATTTAATGCTTCTGCAACAAGTGAGGTTGTCTCAAATTTAGTTATATTATTTATTTAGCGGTCGTAAAAAAATGTATGCCAATGCATTAATCATTCTGAGAAACATGTGCCAGTGTTCCGTCACTTTAGTGACGGAACACTGGCACTTTAGTCACTTTAGTCGATTTTAAAGAATATGATTCATCTTCAATGCCTCAAGTCTTTGACCTGGCTGAATTTAATGACCTAGTGAACCATTCAAAAGATGCATTAGAATTTCTGGATTCTCTAAACTCCATTAAAAGAATCTGCGCCAGCGTACTAAATATATTACTAAGTCTACGACGAAAAAAAAATCTTTTCTTTATGGCATGGTCCTTTCTGCCAGAGGTATCATTTAACTATTTGTATTGATTAAATACCACGACTTGGCACACTTTACTGATATATTTAGCAAACTATATAAATCATATTTGGCTAACAAGGAAAAGAAGTCAACATTTTTCAAGTAAAAGATAAACTAGTTGCCTTAACTAGAAAACTTTAAAGTTGGATTTCAGCTGTGGAGCAAGATAATCAGGTGATTTTCTTGAAGAATATGAAGCGTTCAAATTCACTTCATATTCTTCAAGCAAAGTCTCTTACGATATAAAAACATATCTGCCTAGTTTATTGAAATCACTAAATTATTACTTTCCAAACTTGAAGAACCACAATTTTTGGGTACAAAAGAAAAATAAAAATTTAACAGAAATGAGCTTAAATAATTAATTGGAGGCGACATTTAAAAAATGTATTTGATGAATATCCAAATTTAGCAAATTGCACTTATTTGTGCGAATCTGGATTTTTAAAGTGCTTACCTTGCAACAAAAACAGAATATAGAAATCTGAATTGGCGCGCATATTCAACATAACCCCAAATTTTAAGAGGATTCATGTTTTTATATTGTTTTTATTACTTTTATTTGTTTTTATGAATATTGTTTGAATGATCGTTGTTTAATCCAGGGGAGGCTCGTTATATAGAGCCAAGGAGCCATGGCACTACCTCTAATTTCAAGCTCAACAAGATTTTTTAATTAATTCTTAAAACACTTACTTTGGTCTAGGAAGACAAATCGTTCTTTGTTTCTTCAAAAAAGGAGAGGGGGAGGGGGGTAGACATTGCTCTACCATCAACATGTTCCACGAGCCGCCACTGGTTTAATCTACTGGCAAGAGGAAAGAAGAACGCTAATCATTTACTTATATTTATTTATAATTATTTGTAACCATATTGATAATAAATATTTGTTACACAGGGTGTTTTTGAATTGATTTGAAAAATTTTAAAGGATGAATTTTCTGCAATAATTAAAGAAGTTCTTTCATATATTTTTTTGTTCAAAACCCCTTCCTCTCCAAGTTACATCCCTCTATAGTTAAGGGATAAAAATGGTTATTATTTAATATATCCACTATAGAAGAATTCAAAAGAAGGAAAATTGGCAGAGTACTGTTCCCAATAGCAATCTTTGACGAATTTTGTAAGCCTGAAATGTTATTAGTAAGGGGTGAAAAAATAAACCCCTATAATAGTTTGCATCAGTACTTTTTAAAGCATTGAGCACACCGGCGCAACGATAGTGCTGGCGGTACTTAATTTAGCAAACACAGGAAACACGTTTTAAAATGAGTAGTTTACAACTAGAAGAAACTCTGCTGCTTGCAGTATGAGATAGTGATAGTTTTTTAATGCTAAGGTAAGCAATATACAGTGCGAACGTTGGCTGTGGAACGCTCCAAATAAAAAATTCCCCGATCATCTGCGGCCAAATTCCTCCGATACATCAACCTTATTTTTTGAACGCGCATCTTTTCTGATGGTTGTGTATTTTCCATACCCCCACCCCTTTGCGTAATGACGGCGCCATTTTATTTTTAATGGAAACTATTTTTTTTTTATTTCACTAAATTTGTAGCCCTTTTTATTCTCTTTACGACTGTGTACAAATATTTTGTTTTTTTTTGTTTTTTTTATTTAAGAAATTAAATTAATTTAATTAATTATTATTTAAGGAATGAGACAAATTCCACCAGAAATATTTCAAAATGTAAGGGATAGGTTTTATCACCGATTGGCTTTTTGCCAAGAGAGGAACGGTGCCGTATTTTAAACATTCGATACATTAAATAAGTTTTAAAAAAATCAATTTCTGAGATAAAAAAACAAAAAAAAACAATTTTTTTATACAGTCGTAAAGAGAATTAAAAGTACTACAAATTTAGTAAAATAAAAAAAACTTGTTTCCATTTAAAAAAATGACGATGACGTCATTACGCAAAGGGGTGGGGGTATGGAAAATTGACAACTATCAGGAAAGATGCGCGTTCAAAAAATAAGATTGACGTTTCGGAGGATTTTGACTGCAGATGATCAGGGAATTTTTTATTTGGAGCGTTCCACAGCCAACGTTCGCACTGTATACATATTTACAGGGTGTCTATTAAGTCTGACCCCGGGTATTTTTTCGGAAACGGTTGGGTAGATACGAAAACTCGTAAGCCATTGTTTTTGGAGGCACACTTCGAGCGAAAAATTTTAGGTGTCAACTCAGAAATTTCTGAATAAAAAACGTTGGTCTCAGGTCGATATACCCAACCAGTCATAAAGGGCATGAGGGTTGCATCCCTTTCTTTACAAAAATTCCCCATACACAGGTACCTAAAATACCGTTACATGTTCGCCGATTTTTCGATTTACCCAAACGTTTTTAAAAAAGTGACCCAGGGTCAGACTTTGTAGACGCCCTGTACGTATTGTAATTAGTACTCCCTTCGTTCCAAAATAAGTGTCTGATTCAGGAATTTGATTTGTTCCAAAATACCTGAACGTGTTTTGACAAATGTCAAACTAATGCAATTATATCGCGGACGTCCTGGCGATCGATCGCCGCAAATGGGTAAACATAAATCGTTTTTTGAAGCAGAATTACCCGCACTTTTATAAGATGTTTCACTAGATATTTGATGTCAGGCTAATTTCATGCATGATGAAGCTCCAACTCATTTATTTCAGCTTATTAGCGAAAGAATGTCTTCGCTGGATTGGAAGAGGAGAACCAGTAACGTGAGTGCAATCCACTTGATACCCATCTTAACAGTATCTATGATGCTCCAATTAATTCTAATGGTAAAAGAATTTCAGCAACGTTTGAGTTTATTAGGATACTCTAGGAACATTTCGTAATTTCCAAAAATAGATGACATTGTTGACATTTTCATTGTTTTTTTTTGTTATGTTTTCGGTCAGAATACTGTCATAACTGCGTTTATGAAGCATGGACCTTACGACATCAATACATTCACGAAACTTTATAAAATACTGTCATGTACAACGTACAACAGTATTTGAAAATATCAAGTTACGACAGTATTCTTCTGGGGGTGCGATTTGAAAGAGTGCTACAATATTTTCGAAGACGTTGCGAAAAATTTGTCATAAACAAAGAGCTCACTTTTTACGTCTAATCTGATTGTTTTTTTTTTCAAAACGTAAAGTTAAGCAATGCAATTGTTCCAAATAGTCGGAGGACTAAAACTGGTTTTCATCTTTTTTTTTTTTTAAAGGAAAGATGATTGACAGGAGTTCGGGTTAGGGAATCGAGGATGATGGGGATTTGGCTTAGCCAGCTAGGGCATTAAGCCACAACCAATTTATAGTAGTAATATTCATATTTAAATTAAATGGGGACAAACACTAGACACCCAGGGACTCGTACGGCCATTTTTCGTGTTGAAAAAGTGTCCATCCGGACGGGACTCGAACCTTCACCAACGGGGTCCAGAGGCCGGACCTCTACCCACTAAACCACCGCGGCCCCTTTTCATCTATTAATCTAAGAAATTCGTGCCTGAAGTTTTGGCCATAGAGACACCCTGCATATGCATAATATTTCCTAGACTCGGTTATGAGAAAATAGAAGCTGATGTTTTTGATTCCACCATATTAGAATATTAATCTAAAAGAAGCATTTGTCAAGGTATTAATGATGTGTAAAAATAGAAAAAGGTCAGTCGTGTTTTTCTATGAGTAATGCGTACTTAATAGATAATAGATTTATTGGATACCAAGGTCAGTTATGTTTTCCGGTAAGAAATGCATACTTAAAAGAAATTAGATAATAGATTTATTGGATATCCCCGACTTGGAAAGTACGAAACCGACAATAAATCCGGCCCTCAAGATAGAACTTATTGTACCAGTAATTTATTTTGAACTGCAATGCTGCATTTAATTTGTATTATTGTGATCATTCTAATTTAAAAGCAATCCTCGTTTATTTAATGAGTTGAGAATAGCGGTTAAGGCAAAAGCAATTATCGTTTCTAAATGATCCCGAATACCACCTTGGGCGTTGTGCCTCAAAAGTTCGCTAATCCGTTATTTCGTGAACCTTCTAATTAATTTGGAAGTTTTAACTCAAGGGACCATAACGTTATGATTTACACTGTACAATTCAAAAACAATACGTTTAATAATCAGTTCTACTTTATAACCGATCACCTAGTTATTTAAATGATTGGTTGGATTTTATGTATAATTGCATCCAAAAGAGGACATATCGTATGTTCATTAAAAAAAAAACCTCAAGTGTGCCATGATTTTTTCTTAAAAAAAAAATTAAGTTGGCTCACATGTTAGGAATTGACATACAAAACGTCAGATCGTTCTAAAAGTCACAATTATTCCGTGCTCACAATGGTTTACAGCAACCAGCAAAAACGTTTCTAGTTGAAAGTTATTTCCGAAATGGGACTAAAGTGGACGGAAATTGGGTGTATTCATTCGACGCACCTTTAGCAGAGTTTCAGGAAGAATTTCCTAACGTTCTCATTATTTATGATGAATTTAAAAATACCTTATCACGATATGTTCTATTATTTCATGAAACGAGTAGTATTCTCCGTAAACCAGGAAGTGGTGGACCAGTCAAACGTACTTAGGATGATATTAATACAGCCCAAGGAATTTTGGAAGGTGAACCTAGGTCTTCTCTGCGTCGTTTATCACAGCAAATTAATTTATCGGCAGGAACATAACCTCAATTTGTGTTACCAACTTAAATTTTTCAAAATAAAAAACATAAAACATGACACACTTGAGGATTTTTTTTATGAACTTTATGTGCTCATTTTTATACGTTTGATGTAATTGTATTTTTTCGAGAATAATAGACGATTCTTTTTGCATTAAGTAATTGTTATATTTGCCTATAACTAACCACGTAAACAAAACCATAAATAATACTCCTAATATTTATTATAAGTTTCCTATCTACATATACAAATATACAGAAATAGCATGAAGTATTTATGGTATGGTTCTAACAATGGCAATGCTCCGATATGATCATCATCTTCGAGAACAGCCGTTTTGCAGCGTAAAGACAATTGTGTACCTTCCTTGCGTGACGCAATTGCTGATTACACCTTTTGTTGTACAGGCGATAAATAATGAAACATTGTTTGTAATGGAAACGGATGTGTCAACGCTTATCTCTTGTTAAGGGAATACTTGATTTATCCGTATTTTTAATTTCAATTATGATAGATAGAGATAGTATAGTATTGCGCTCCAGGGTCGGGCAATCCGGGAAAGAAGACCCCGCGCGAAACAGGTAGGCGGGGTGCAGAGATATTTGTTTGAGATTAAGATACAATGACCTCTCGTCCTAATTCTGGCAGTGTAAATGTAAAATGGAAACTTGAAATTCTTTAGAAAAATATTTAAAGAGATAAAATTACGAAAGATAAGGAACAGTTGTGTGTTCAAGATTTAATAACGTTAGCGGAAATTACGGACGTTGTAAGAATACAGTAGCTACAGTGAATTGAAGTGTTGTGACAAGAGTCCACGTCTTCATTACACGGGTGTGAAGTTAGCAATAGATTTTAAAATTCATTTTTTTGCCATAAAAAGTACCTTCTATAAACAGGGTGGGGTTACTACTAAAGAATATACATGAACCTCCCCCACCCCAAAATTTCAACCCCCTACAATTTTTCACACTATACAGAGTATCTCAGGCATAACTCCCCAGGCCTATAACTTTCTTATTTTTAAAGATAAATATAAAAAACCATATATATTTTTAAATGGGAGCAAATTCTCTTTAAAATTATAAGAATAAAATTTTCAAAAATTTCTGCTCATATTTCGACAGTGATGTTCAACTTTTTTTTTCAAATGGCACTGGACTTGTTTTTTCCATATTATAATAGTATTTTTTATTCTCTTTACAATCATGTAAATCAATACGGTTTATTACATTAGAAAAAAATTGAGAAAAATGAGATTAAAGGTTGATTTTTAAATTGATTTTTTTTTAGTTGGTTTTGAAATATTTGATTTACAGAATGACATATGTGACAATTGTTCTTTTCAAAACTTGTTGCACCTTGTCTAAAGTTATAAGAAAAATGAATTACAGAAACTTGACATGATCCTTCTTTATGGTTTGTGCAAGAAGAATGCGAGAAAAGCTGCAAGGTTGTATGCACGAAGATATCCGGAAAGACCACATCCGGATCATAAAACAATTATTAATTTGACGAAGAATCTTTCTGCGCATGGCTTATTATAATAAGAAAAAATGGGGATGTGGCCATCATGTTACTTTCTCCGACTTGATGCTATCATAGCCATTTATATCTACGTTTTCATTGTTTATTTTCAATTGAAATCATATTTTAAATATACATCGAGCGTTGTGTAAACTCGGATGAAACTGACGTTTAAAACGTCAAAATTATGAAAGATGTAAAAAATACCTTGCAAATTATACTTCAAATTCAAAAACTCGGTTTACTCAAAAACTATCGAGTTTTCGAAGAAAACTTATTCTTTAGAAGTTGTTCATTTTGGCATTCTCTACAATTTATATTCACATAAATTTGCTGTAACTATTATCGTTTTATAATTATAAACCAAAAATTAAAAAAATAATAATAAATTTTTTTCTCGAATAAAAATGATTTTATGAAAAATGTTTTTAAGCAAAAGATGTTTATTTCTTTATTGTCTTCAATGTTTGTTTAAATGTTTTTGTGATATTTTTCATATTTAAGAAAATATTGGCAAAAAACAAAAAACAGTTAAGGTAAACGCCCACTTCCGGTGTACGAAATTTTACCAAAAGCTTTTCAGTTCTTCAGATTATCAAATAAGACGGATGTATAAAGTTTCATATTAATTGCTCTATTAGTTTTTGAGATACAGCGCACACAGCCAGACACACACACACACACACACAGACACACACACACACACACACACACACACACACACACACACACAGACACAAAAAAATGTTTTCCAGAAATTGTTGAATAGGCATCCAGGGACCCCAAAACGGATATTTCCGTAAAAAAAATTTTTGAAAAAAAAATCACGATCACAATACTTTCTCGTACTTCGTAACGGAGAAAGTAAAAAATAAGTCCAGTGCCATTTGAAAAAAAAGTTGAACATCACTGTCAAAATATGAGCAGATATTTTTGAAAATTTTATTCCTATAATTTTAAAGAGAATTTGCTCCCATTTAAAAATATATATGGTTTTCTATATTTATCTTTAAAAATAAGAAAGTTATAGGCCTGGGGAGTCATGTCTGAGACACCCTGTATAAAAAATCTCTTTTTTCGCAAACTTCGATGAATGCTGAAAAAATGTAATTATTCTACATAATTAGACCTACTGATACAATAAACAAAAAAAAACGTACCGGCCCCTAGATCATTAAAAAAAAAATAGAAACTTGTCCGCCCCTTGCACCGTGAAGAGGTGCGCGGCCACACTTACTAAAAATTTTTACGATGTTCGATGTCCATCTCGAAAAAGTAAAAAATACAAAAACAATCTAGATATAGAGGTCTAACAACGTGATAAATAAACAAAACGCGCCGGGCCCTGGATCACTTTGAAAAAAAAAACAATCCGCCACACTCTCCGAAAATGCGTAAGCCTTCACATTAACTGAAGTTTCTTTCAAAGTTCGGTGACCGCCGTAAAAAAGTTAAAAATTTATAAACAATCTAGATATACAGGCCTAATACTAGAATAAATAAAAAAACGTGCCGGGACCTGGATCACTTTGAAAAAAAATAAACAATCCGCCACACTCTCCGAAAATGTGTGCGCCGTCACATTAACTGAAGTTTTTTTAAAGTTCGGTGATCGCCATGGCACACGATCAACTATTATTTTTAGCCCTCCTTTTCATAGAAAACGAGTTGATCACCAGTCTAGGTTTCAGTGATCTGATAGAAGAAAAAAAGTCGCAGAGTTACATTTTAATGAAGTGCAGTAGAAGTAAAAAGTAATAGAGGCTGTCTCTGTCTCTTACTTTGTTGCACTTAGATATCTCTCTTAACAATTTTAGTTTAATATCTCTAAAATTAAAATGTCATTCATGTAACGTTCTCACTACTGCTATTGCACTAGATGTAGTCTATACAAGTGATGGCGAACATTTTTGAGAAGTGGATCAAATTTTGTTCATTATTATTTTTAATACCAGCTCATGTGTCACTAAGTCGTTGACGACATTTGGAAAAAAAGGAGAGGGGGAGGGTGTTAAAAAGGGTACCAATAATTTTAAAACACTGAACCTTTTTTTGCTAAAATCCTCCTTCCTGGAAACACCCCTTTAAAAACCATCCCTACACATCGTAGCGTTGTTTAAGTATTTTTCACGTATTGCTTGTTAAATTCTAAGGCGAATCTATAGGTTTAATATAATATAATATGTTTAATATAATAACACCTTTTACATGAAATTAACAACAATTCAAATAGATTACTTAAACAAAAAAAAATAAAAAATACAACATAAATTTGAACAACATGTGCGTATTATGATAGTGGTTTTATAAATGAATAAACAATTTGTGTTTAAAACCTGCGGTTGCACTGTTGAATAGGTCAAACCAGTGATATTTATAATATTCGTTTTATAGATTTGCAAAATTTTCGAAGTGAAGACCTGTTTTTTGCGAGTCACTTTAGGAGCCGACTCCTTTTAATCGGCTCTTCACGATGAGTCGACTCATAAAAAAGAAATAAAAAAGAAAAACTACTACTCCTTTTTTTAAACTACTTATCACATATTTTTAGGCGAATTATTGTTTCATATTTTTTTCGAAAAAACAAACTTATTTGCAGACCTTCAAACACTACCCCTGCACATCATTAAATTTTTTTGCTAATTTTCACGCGTTCGATACCGCTCAAATAAAGCAGCACAAGCGAGCAATTATTTTTGACATGTGCCAACACTTCATTACTTCATAAATAAATTATTTAAGAGCAATCGTTATCAAGACTGGAATTTCCATTTTCGAACGTTCGCTGCCTCGAAAATTCGAAGATTCATAGAAAATCTTTGGAGATTATAAGTTTCGAAGATTCATAGAAAATCTTTGGAGATTGAAGTTTCGAAGATTTGAAATTTTAAGTTTCGAATTTCTCAAGTTTGGAAATCTTATTTCGTGAATATTAACAAATGAAGAAGTAGTTTATATCATTATTATTATTATTTCAAAAGTAATAAAAACGAATCATTTTGCAAGATATGTTATTGCTTCTTGCCTTACCAATACATCAGTTTGATATTAATTTATTATTTCAGCTACTCTGCATGCGCAACATAAGTTTCATCGTGGGTTTTCTAGGTAAAAAGTTTGAAATCACATAAACGGTAAAATCCCAAACTGTTTAGGTTTTGGGATTGAAAAATCGAAAACTTCGAAACTTTACAACTTCGATTCTTCGAATAATTCGAACATTTCGAAAGCTTCGAAACTTCGACAACTTTGATATTTGAAGTTCTCTTCGGATTCTTCTAAGCTTTGAAGCTGCAAAGCTTCGTATTTTTAGGGCCCCCAATCGTTACCAATCCCGAAATTCATAATGGAAACAATAAAATTATCACGAAAGAAGGCATTATGTGGAATATTTTTTTAACAAACTTGTTATTACATTAACTAATATGTTACATTAACCATACACATAGTAGGGATGGACGATATTTCACGTACCTGTGATTTTTCACTAGTATTAAAAAATCACAGGTCGTTACTGTTACTAATAGGCGAATTTCACTGCTACTTAAAATCACTGCTACTTAAAATCACTGCTACTTAAAATCACCGCTACTTAAAATCACTGCTACTTAAAATCACATCTACTTAAAATCACTGCTATTTAAACTGTGACTTAAACTGTGATTGCTCCTTAAAATCACAACTGCTACCTATAAACGTGATTGTAAGAAGACAATGGAGAATAGCATATTATTTTATATTCGGTACTGTTTACTCCCATTTACTCTTATGTTCATGTTCCACTCACGATTTTCATCAATTTAAAAACAAATATACAAAAACAATTTCTGCAAATGGTAAACCTAAAATGACTCAAAATTCATTTTAATTTAAGAATCAGTGCGAATATCTAAACATACATTTTGAAATAATACCACGAAACCAATTTTTAAATTGCAAACTTCATTAACTGAAAATTAAAAATACAAACAATTTACAAAAACCAAATTGATTTTGAATAAGCGGTACCTCGACCATTGATAATGATTTTTTATGGAATTTTTCCTGCGTTTTTTATATTTTTTTCAGCGATGTTTTTGTACAGGTGCTCAAAAAATTGAAATAAAAATGATCAAAAATCCTTATCTCTGTTGAAAATTATTGAATTTACAAAAATCAAATTTATTTTAAATAAGCGATATATCAGCCATTGAGGATGATTTTTTATGGATTTTTTTTTGTTTTTTATATTTTTTTCAGCGATGTTTTTGTTAAGGTGCTCAAAAAATTAAAATAACAATTTTCAAAAATCCATATCTCTGTTGAAAATTATTGAATTTACAAAAACCAAATTGATTTTGAATAAGCGATACTTCGGTCATTAAGGATAATTTTTTATGGATTTTTTTCTGCGTTTTTTATATTTTTTTCAGCGATGTTTTTGCTCAGGTGCTCAAAAAATTTAAATAACAATTTTCAAAAATCTATCTCTCTGTTAAAAATTATTGAATTTACAAAAACCAAATTGATTTTAAATAAGCGATACTTCGGCCATTGAGGATAATTTTTTATGGAATTTTTCCTGCGTTTTTTATATTTTTTTCAGCGATGTTTTTGTTCAGGTGCTCAAAAAATGTAAATAACAATTTTCAAAAATCCATATCTCTGTCGAAAATTATTAAATTTACAAAAACCAAATTGATTTTAAATAAACGATACTTCACCCATTGAGGATGATTTTTGATGGAATTTTTTATGCGTTTTTTATATTTTTCTCAGCGATGTTTTTGTTTAGGTGCTCAAAAAATTAAAATAACAATTTTCAAAAACCCATATCTCTGTTGAAAATTATTGAATTTACAAAAACCAAATTGATTTTAAATAAGCGATACTTCGGCCATTGCGGATGATTTTTTATGGAATTTTTCCTGCGTTTTTTATATTTTTTTCAGCGATGTTTTTATTTAGGTGCTCAAAAAATTAAAATAACAATTTTTAAAAATACATATCTCTGTTGAAAATTGTTGAATTTACAAAAACCAAATTGATTTTGAATAAGCTATACTTCGGCCATTGAGGATGATTTTTTATGGAATTTTTCCTGCGGCTTTTATGTTTTTTTCAGCGATGTTTTTGTTCAGGTGCTCAAAAAATGTAAATAACAATATTCAAAAATCCATATCTCTGTTGAAAATTATTGAATTTACAAAAACCAAATTGATTTTGAATAAGCTATACTTCGGCCATTGAGGATGATTTTTTATGGAATTTTTCCTGCGGCTTTTATGTTTTTTTCAGCGATGTTTTTGTTCAGGTGCTCAAAAAATGTAAATAACAATATTCAAAAATCCATATCTCTATTGAAAATTATTGAATTTACAAAAACCAAATTGATTTTGAATAAGCTATACTTCGGCCATTGAGGATGATTTTTTATGGAATTTTTCCTGCGGCTTTTATGTTTTTTTCAGCGATGTTTTTGTTCAGGTGCTCAAAAAATTAAAATAACAATTTTCAAAAATCCATATCTCTGTCGAAAATTGATTTTGAATAAGCGATAATTCGGCCATTGAGGATGATTTTAATGGAATTTTGCCTGCGTTTTTTATATTTCTTTTCTGCGATGTTTTTGTTCAGGTGCTCAAAAAATTAGAACAAAAATTTTCAAAAATCCATATCTCTATTGAAAATAATTGAATTTACAAAAACCAAAATGATTTTGAATAGGCGATACTTCGGCCATTGAGGATGATTTTTTATGGATTTTTTTGCGTTTTGTATATTTTTTTCTGCGATTGCACTGGAAAACTCAGATGTCTCCATCTATTTTTAGCCTATTACGATTGATCAAATTTTGTTTAGCTTAAAGCTAAATAACTTGTTACTTCCTTGAAACAAATGGTTGCATAACTGATTCCCAGCATTTTGTATTTGCAAACCTTATTCAATCCTCGTTCACAGAATCAACGATATCCCAGTATAGTTTTCTAGAAATAATTCACAGCAAAGACCAATTACATTTTTGAATAAAATTTCGTCAGAGTATGTCCCTTACAGAATGGTAGATGTATGTAGTTGAAAATTCTTCATAATCTAGTTAACGCCAAAGACCTGAATTATAAAGAGATTTCAGCTAGACGTACATTTACCATTCTTAGTAAGGAACATATCTTGGTCTTAACTAGATTATGAAGATTATGAAGACTTCTATGTAGAACATACATCTATCATTCTAGGTAAGGGACATATTACCTAGAATGATAGATGTATGTTCTTTCAAAAAGTCTTCATAATCTAGTTAAGACCAAGATATGTTCCTTACTAAGAATAGTAGATGTACGTCCAGCTGAAATCTCTTTATAATTTAGTTAACAACTCTAAAAATTAGTTAACATCAATGACCAATAACTTTTTAGAATAAAATTACGCCAGAATAATTTCCTCACCAAGAATGATAGATGATAGACAGCTACAAACTCCAATATTTAATACATAGTAGTAATTTAGTAAAACAAGTTTTATCAAGTAAAGTATAGCCTAGAGTTGGGATGTGTAACCTAGGCCATAAAAAAATGAAGTAAGATTCATGATATCGATAAATTGGCGATTATAAAAATTACTACTACTGTAAATTTGAATTTTTTTAAGTCAATATAAATAAAACATGATTTATGTTAAAAGGGCCAACCCTGCAGAAATCGGCATTATGTTTTTCTGGCCTCCAGCTGAAGCTAAAGTGAACCGATTCTATTAACCTAGACCTCATGATTTATTGGATTATTGGTTTTTCAAGGACGAGATAACTACACACTGAAACCCTTGTCAACTTTACGTATCCAATGTAAATAAGTACGGTTTAAAAATTCTGCACTCTATTTTCAATTAAGGGCCGAAATATATTTTTTAAAGATTAAATCCTATTAAATCTTTCCTAAAGGCTGTTTTTTTTCTCAAGCAGTTCCGCTTTTTGTAGCCGCTTAATTTAATTAGGCCTCGGGGTTTTAAAGTGAAGAAATTAACCTTTGATATTTTGCTTGCAGGAGGAAGAATTAAGGGCGAGCGGCGATCCCAAGTTTCAGCATTTAAGTGAGGAACTTCACGTGGAAATTAGCGCATTTGCTACACCGGCTGAGGCTCACGCTCGTATCGCATATGCATTGGCGGAGGTGCGGCGGTTTTTAGTGCCGGTAAGTTTAATCCCCGCCTCTTGGATTACGTATGAAAGATTGAACTTGAAAAACAAAACTCCAACAAAAATAAAATCCGTTTGTGCGGGCTTATATATGTGCACGTGATTTATGCCACACATTTAAATTCATCAAGCACAACTTTTTGCATCTCAACGAGGTGCTTAAAACTTGGGAAAGTATTTGTGCGTCGGGATTTAATTTAATAATATTCAATCAGGAATGTTGTTATATAAATAACAAGTATGGACGTAACAAACGAACCGATAATTCCCAATTATTTGAATATTATAATAGCAAATTTAATTGCGTATTTATACATTGGTAATAAATCAATCTCGTCCTAAATAATTATTATATCCAGATTTATAAACAATATTGTGACATAACATTCAGGTTTACATGCTATCTGGTAAATAACATCATTATATATGTTTAATTAAAATCGTACAAATGTTTTAAATACCGCTGCGTGATTTACATTACTTGAATATTAATTTTGTAGCTTTACGATTATCCAATATACAGTAATTGTTAATTAATTATTTCCATGCCAAGAATTTCCCCAATTATAGTAACAAAATGAATACTTAAAATTATAAGCAAAGAAATCATCAGGAATTAAAGGGACCTTTCTCTATGATTTTTTTTCTGTTGTCATGAATCAGTTGTATATGTATTCAAAAATATCTGCGAAAAGTTTGAGGCCGAAATTGATACATTTTAAATATATTGCTTTCTTTTTTTATCACGTCGCGCAGCCATAGCCTATTCTTTGTTTGCGCCGTCGTATCTGGCGCGCACTTTCAAAAAATGCCTCGAAAAGTTGGAAATACAAGTTCTTATCGTATTGTACTTTCCAGGCATAAAAACTTTAGACGCGATCTTTTCGCAAACACGTTTGTTAAACTTGCGTGCACCATAGCCCAAGAATGGCTTGACCGATTCCAATAAAAATGTTATCTTATTAAAAAGGATAAAATTCTATAGGGACTGACGAAGCCAAAATTTTTGTTTGTATTATTTTTTTAACAAATTAAAAAAAAAACAAGTTTTTATAAAACGTGTTGTAATTTATATAAAAAAGAGTTAAACAAAATAAAACTAACCGTCAATCCCTTAAGAAAATAATGAACAAAAAACAACACTTTTTATTCGAAATTAAATTCTGATGGCCCTACTATGTACGCAAATTGTCCCTTTGAGTACTCAGATCTCGGAACTGAGACATACTCTCGAGAACCGAAGATTAAGTTAATGGAGAACTACAACTGTCTTAAATTTAATTCAAGGTCTTATAAAAAATTATTCTATTTATTATTAAGTACGCAATAAATACACAGACACTTAAATGAGCGCAAAAACATTGTTTGAAACGATGGCTTTCGTCATACATTATATTAACACACTTCGAGCGGGAGCGTCTATTTGTAGACACTTTGCGAACTGTGTGCTATAGGCGGGCCGTCTATTTTTAGACGCAAACATGCAGAATGGGTTGCATACAGTTCATCATACACGGCGGCGCACAGTGGTTCAGAATTCGAAAAAGTTGGCCAAAAGTCTAAATCTTGTTAAATTTTGACATAAACGGGTACTAATCATAGATTATGATGTCAAAATTGAAAAATTAAAAATGGCGGATCCAATATGGCGGACATAAATGATAAAATTATTATTGTCCGCACTGGAGAAATCCAATATTTTAGAATAACAATGATCTCAGCTCTCTGGTAATTATTTTATAATTTAGTCTCGGTGTGTAGAAGACCTTTTTTATGCCATAAAATTGTATAAATTTCGAGTAAATTTTGAAAATTTTAAGTCGGTAATATTTTTTTGGCAGCACTGAAGTAATGCGCAATCTCAGTACTACAATTAACTCAGTTCTCGGGTGATTATTTTGAAATTTAGTAAAGATGTGTTTGAGATTATTTTTAAACCATAAAGAAGAATCAATTTTTAGTAAATTTTCAAAATTTCAAGTTTGTATCGTTTGTTTTTACATTTATTTGGCTACACTAGAGAAATTGGCAACTTCCGTATAATAATTTACTCGGCTATCACATGATTATTTCTAAAGTTAGTGAAGGGACTTGTTAGATTTTTCTTAAATCATAAAGCAGAATCTATTTTGAGCAAATTTCAAGTTGGTCACAATTGTTTTTACATTTATTTGGCCATACTAAAGAAATTCGCAACTTTAACAACAATTTAATGATTATTTTCAAAATTAGTGAAAAATTTCCAATATTATTTACACCTATTACCATTGTTACGTAGAGAATAAACGTGTCATAAAAATTACGATTATTTCTATTCACTCGTATAAATTTTAGTTTTAATTTTCTATAAATTAAAATTTGATGATAATAAATAATACCTATTACCATGGTTACGTAGAGAATAAACGTGTCATAAAAATTACGATTATTTCTATTCACTCGTATAAATTTTAATTTTAATTTTCAATAAATTAAAATTTGATGATAATAAAAAAAATGTACCAAATAATCACCATGGCCGTAAAATGATTTTTGGCCCTCGGCTTCGAGTCGGTGAGCACTTTCCACCATCGGGTCAAAACCATAACTATAACTTATACCATACAGGGTGTGTACAAATTGACGGGAAACTATTGTGATCGTAAAAAAAATCTTTTTGCGGAAATATCCATTCCATTTCGTCGATTCCGACAATTTTGGTAAAAAACCGATTTTTTACTTAATCCGTACAAACTACGGAAAAGTGTTCTGATAGTAAAAAAAATTCAAAATTTTTTTTTTGCGAAAATAATCATTTCGTCGATTTCGACAATTTTTGTTAAAAAAAATGTGTGTCTGCCCTTGTGTCTGTCTATCTGTCATATTGATTTTTACTTTCTCCGTACAAACTAAGGGAAAGTGTTGTGATTGTAAAAAATTTCCAAATATATTTTTTTGCGGAAATATCAGTTTCTTCAATTCTGACAATTTTTGTAAAAAATATGTGTGTCTGCCTTTGTGTCTCTCTGTCTGTCATATTTAGTTTCTACTTCCTCCGCACAAACTACGGGAAAATATTGTGATCTTAAAAAATGTACATTTTTTTTTTGCGGAACAGCCGTTTCGTTGATTCCGACAATTTTTGTGAAGAAGAAAATGTCTGTGTGTCCGCCTTTGTGTCTGTCTGTCATATTTATTTTTTATTTTCTCCTTAAAGACTAAGGGAAGATATTGGGATCGTAACAAACTTCCAAATATTGATTTCGTCGATTCAGACAATTTTTGTAGAAAATATGTGTGTCTGCCTTTATGTGCGTCTGACTGTCATATTTATTTTCTACTTTCTCCGTACAAACCACGTCAAAGTATAGTGATCGTATTTTCCAATTTTTTTTTGCGGAAATAGCAATTTCGTTGATTAAAACAATTTTTGTGAAAAAAAATGTGTCTGTGTGTCTGCCTTTGTGTCTGTCTATCATATTTATTTTTTCTTTCTCCTTACAAACTAAAGGAAAATATTGTGATTGTAAAAAATTTCCAATTTTTTTTTTGCGAAAATATCCATTTCGTCGATTCCGATCATTTTTGTAAAAAAAAAATTCACATTTGTTCTTTTTTCACTAATTTGACTTCTAAAATGATCAGGGAAGATAATATTCCAATATAAAAAAATTTGCATTGAAAATCCTATGTTCCGTTTTTGTTCATCTACACCATGTATACATATAAACATTATAAATACAAGATTTTCAATTAAATTATAAAGTCGAATTTTTCAACGATATTGCACATCAGCAATAAAAATAATCCCACACTGAGGAATGCAAGTAAATGCAGCTAATTGTTGTTTATCACGTTAAAGGACACTATAATACATATTTTTATTGTTATAGCAACACAGGCATACACAGGCAAAAAATATTTCCATGAATGTTTAAAATGTATCTATCGTCTTTATTATTTGATATTATTTTCAACTATATGTATGAGTTAATGATTTTTAATTTTTGAGAAAAAAAAAACTTTTTCTCGACTAACCTCTTTTTTGTCGCTCTAGGAGGGGAGAGGGGGTTTGGACAAAACCGACTGTATATAACTTATTTTTTACCTTAACCAAAACAATGTAGACATTTTTTTAAATTTTCCGATAGCGGCATTTTTCTCATTTTATCCGGAGATACGCTTTCTATACATGATTTTCTTCTAATCCACTGGATTAAAAAAAGTGTTTATTTTTTAATTGTACTGTTCCTTTTAGAATAAATATTTTAATTTTGTTTCCTTCTCCTTCCAAGGATAGTGAAAAGTTTTTAATTTTTGAACGGAAATGTATATTTAAATGTCACAAGATTCCGACAATTTTTGGAATTTTTTTCTTGTTTCAACGTGCCTGGTGTATCTCAAAAACCCTTGATTATTTTTGTATGATACTTTAATCTGCCCTAGGATGAATATCCTGTTCAATGTCCAATACACCACTCGCAGAACCTCAAGTCCCCTTTTATCAATATTTAGGTCTGCGAATTCGTATTGTAAAAATATTGATCTGTTTAATATTTCTCTTAAAGATCTAGTTAGGCAACTTGTACAAATCATTCGTGTTTAATGTATTATTATGTCTATTTTGCGCCATTATGCTTATTACACATTATTTTTTAGTTCGCTTTGTCAATTTTCTCTATTTATAGTAAGAATTATTTTCTATTTTAAATTGTGTTAATTTGTAAAATTGTCCTGTAATTAGTCTTTATACTGTTGGATAATAAAGTTATTATTATTATTATTATTATTATTTAACACATTTGCTGCCACTACAATTGGGAAGTATAAAGTTGGACGCACTAGCGCGTCGGTGGCAGCGAACGTGTTAAACATAAGCTTTATTTGACAATCCGAAGAATTAAAAAGCATTTAAAACTTTTTATTATATCTCATACACAGAAAGAGGGTTTTTACTATAACCGCTTATTTTTCCGACATTTTTGTAAATATGAAATAAATCAGGAAAAACCACCCGCTTGTTATAAATACGTTTCAAAACTCCTGGATTTGAAAAAAATTAAAATTGAATAATTTTGATATTTTTGGTTTAAAATTATGTAATTATAATAGTTGCGTCAAATTTACATCAACATTAATTACAGAGTATGCTAAAATTAAAAATGTCTGAGGAATAAATATTTTTCTAAAACTCGCCGATTTTTGAAAAATCAACTGTTGATTTATAGATTTATTTTTAATTGAACTGTATCCTTATTGACGGGATGTTTAAAATTAAACTTTTGCTTTATAGATGACACATTTTTTAAATTAATCAATTAATTTTCTTTAAATTTAACTTTCATGAATAATTTTTTTTAATTAAACTTTTTCTCTAGAAATTTTTTTTCGAGATGAAATTTTGTTAAACTCAACTTTATTTATGTACATCAACTTGATTTGTACATTAAATTTTTAGATTGAACTTTTTTTTTAAATGTATTTTTAACTATCTTTTATGAGTAATTAAATTGTTTAAATTCAACTTTATTTTTATAAAGAAATTTTTTTAAATCAGATTTTACTTTTTGTACATATGTTTTTTTTTAATTCCACTTTTAATAGCAGACTTTTTCTTTATAGATGATTTTTTTTAAATTAAGGGGGCAGGATGGTTTCGCAACTTCGAAAAATCAGTTTTTTCGATAATTTTTTATATGAAAGTACAACATCTCAGGAATATCCTGTGAAAATTTTAAGTCGATCGGAGTGAAACTCGCTGAGATATCGGTTATTTCATAATCGTGTTCGGAGGCCGTCGAAAGCGCTCGACGCAGGTGTATAAAGCGTTTTTCTCAAAACTACTTTTTCGAAGTCGGTGCGTAACATAACTCAAAAAATAATGCACCGATCTTAATGAACTTTTGCAGACATCTTTTATATGATAAATACTGGCGGATGAAGGAAAGTTTTTATAAAAAAAAATTGTACTATTTTTTACGGGCAGTAATAGGCTAATGGTACCTCTAAATTCAAAACTGCGCAAAAAATCGAAAATCGCATATTTTTTAATATAATTTCGTTCATTCGCCCAAAAAACTAATATATTAAATAAATCACTTCGATTTTTTTATTTCAAGTAACTCCACGAGGCCAGGAATTACGCACCGCACGACGCCTTTTTTTTGCAGCGCCTCCGACGAACCGCCACCATGGGAAAAATAATGAATATTTTTTTACAAAAAAATTCTAATATCTTGTTCAAAGATAGTTCTTTAATGTACAAAAGGAATGAAATCATTATAATCACTCAGAACTGAGTAAAAAAATCGTAAAAATCTGCCTTTTTTCGGCCTCTGAAACCATCCTGCGCCCTTAACTTTTTTATAGATGAAATATTTTTCTATAGAATAAAACACTTTTTTACTTTGTTTGTATAACACTTATTTGTTTATTTTGTTTGACTGCAGTTTCGGCAACTCAGCTTGCCATTATCAAAACTAAAGTCTTTAGTTTTGATAATGGCAAGCTGATAATGGCAAGCTGAGTTGCCGAAACTGCAGTCAAACAAAATAAACAAATAAGTGTTATACAAACAAAGTAAAAAAGTGTTTTATTCTATATAAAAAGCATGTATAACGAAGTAGAAGCTTCCTACATAACAAAAAAAAAATATTTTTCTATTCATTTTTTTTTTAGAATTTGTTTTAACTGTATACAGGGTGTCCACAGATTAATTCTCAACATAGGGATCTTCGTTATCATAAGAGATAGTAGCACTGCTAATTACTAGATATTGATTGGCATTGCTGGTGAAACCCTGCAATAAAATATTCAAGAACTAGGTTGTTAATTAATCTAATGTAGTCTTAAATTGATTTCTTTGTTGTCAGTGACTATTGTAACACAAAGCGGGCAACAATTTGTAAGAGTAGCAAACAAGATAACCCCGCGAATCCGATTTAGTCGAGTTTGAAAGTGCCGTAAAAATACGTGAGTTGCGATCCGGGACGATGGCTCTATCTCATCCGATATAATTAAAAAATACTTTGAGAGATTTACAACTCCTGACGTTCCGAATCGGCGAAGTGGTTATTATCCCACAGTTAAAACCATTGAAAGACCACCGAATGATTGATTGGATTACATTTGCGCGGAAATAATATCCTTTTTCTTCTGGCGGAACGTCCGGAGGAGAGTGATTTGATAATTGATGCCTCTTTTTAATATCGCCAGACCGCGCTAGTTTTTGCTAATGGTCAAGTCTATTCATCACAGGCACGCATCACTGCACTCGACTGGGAGATATTTATTTTTAGAGGGGAACTCGCTAATCAAGTTAGGAGATAAGGTGCGATGGAAGTTGGCACTGTCGTCGTCAACAGAACACAGCACATGAAGCAAATGAGAAAGACGGATACAATTAGGGAAGTTCAGTCGGTCTGAGGGTTCATCTGTAATTACACTTCCAAATGGATAAGTTAGATTCTACGTTTGAGGCTTTTAGTCAAGTTAATACGCTACAGGATTAATAAGTTTAACACTGGCCTAAATATTAATTACCGCGATTTACACACGATTATGTCAACAACTTAATTTCATGGTATATGGAGTACAATTTATCAGCGAATAACATACAAACAGCACGGTTTTACCTTCTGTAGCTCCAATAAACTTTGTTGGGAACAACGAGCGGATACAGAGCGAATACATTGTGGTTTTATATTCTGATGCACCTTCTCTCACTCTCAAGACTTTCATTCTCATCTATATAAATTTAATGTGAAAAGTTACAGATCTGCGCGCTCGATGGATTGCATATTTAACTACTCCCACGTTTGCCGTGTGCCAGTCTATGGCTGCTCTTAAAATGGCTTCGAGAGTTGTATTTTATCGGCTATTAAATAAAACCCTAAAGTGATCCAAATCTTAAATTAAATAATCTCTTTCATGTATTTAGATTAAAAAAAAATCATATTTGAAAGTAAAACAAGTCCACTTTTGTATTGCAAAGCAGACTACAGGGATTTACATGTAAAATTTAAAATGTGCTAATATTGGCTCCCCTAATTATTTGACATTATTTGTGTTCTTACATTATTTTTAAAGCTCTTTAGGCTGAATTATTTGGTACCTTACTCAATAGTTTGAAAATGACAAGCTGAAATTGCCGAAACTATAGTTACTACTCCAATATTGGTTTTATTTGAATCAATAAATTCTGCATAATATTTACCGAGATATTTGCAAAAAAACTTTACAATTATTTTGAATTGTAAATAAAGGTTTGCCATGAAATCATAATGGCGGCTATTCCATTTTGTTCTAAAAAGTGACGTTTGCTGTCGCATTACGATTAAAAATCGGCCGTGTATTCTAAGCAAGATTTAAGAAGTGAACGTGATTTGTTTGGTGTTGGATTTTTGGAGAAGGAAATACCCAGCAGAAGTAGTATTGAACGAGTTTTAAAAATAATGTAAGTAAACCAATGATTAAAGGAGCCAATTTCAAAGTGAAGTAGTAATTATTCTTTGGAAAGTACTTTAGCTGGATATTGCCTACTCCGGAGATTCACGTAAAGTTCTTAAATAGTACCTGCGTAAAGCCATTTAATTATAAATACATTTTCTTGTCTAAAATACACGGCCAGTTGCAAATCTTAATGCGCACAGCAAACGTCACTTTTTCGCCATTATGATTTCATGGCAAACCTTTGCTTTTAATTGAAAATATTTGTAAAGTTTTTTACTTTCTCCGTTAGGAAGTAAGAGAAGGTATTGTGATCGTGATTTTTTTTCAAAATTTTTTTTTACGGCAATATCCGTTATGGGGTACCTAGATGCCATTTCAACAATTTCTGGAAAAAAAATAATTGTGTCTGTGTGTGTGTGTGTGTCTGTGTGTGTGTCTGTCTGTGCGCGCTGTATCTCAAAAACTAATAGAGCAATTGATATGAAACTTTGAACATACGTCTTATTTGATAGTCTGAAGAACTGCAAAGATTTTGGTAAAATTTTGTACACCGAAAGTGGGCGTTTACCTTAACTATTTTTTTGTTTTTTGCCAATATTTTCTTAAATATGAAAAATATCACAAAAACATTGAAACAAACATTGAAGACAACAAAGAAATGAACATCTTTTGCATCACAACATTTTTCATAAAATCATTTTTATTCGAGAAAAGAAATTATTATTATTTTTTAATTTTTGGTTTATAATTATAAAACGATTAAAGTTACAGCAAATTTATATTAATAATAATTGTAGAGAATGCTAAAATGAACAACTTATAAAGAATAAGTTTTTTTCGAAATCCCTTTAGTTTTTAAGTAAACTGAGTTTTTGAATTTGAAGTATAATATTTCCATCTTTCATAATTTTGACGTTTTAAACGTCAGTTTCACCCGAGTCTACGAAACGTTCGATGTACATTTAAAATATGATTTAAATTGAAAATAAATGATTTATAAAAACATTTTTCATAAAATCATTGTTATTCGAGAAAAAAATTTATAATTTTTTTTTCATTTTTGTTTTATAATCATGAAACGATAATAGTTACAGCAAATTTATGTGAATAATAATTGTAGAGAATGCTAAATTGAATAACTTATAAAGAATAAGTTTTTTTCGAAATCTTTTTAATTTTTGAGTAAATTGACTATTAGGATTTGAAGTACAATTTGTGATTATCATCTTTTACGTATAATTTTGACGTTTTAAACGTCAGTTTCATCCGAGTTTACACAACGCTCGATGTACATTTAAAATATTAATTAAATTAAAAATAAACCATGAAAGTATAAATATAAATAACTATTATACCAGTGACGGCTCGCGGGGTGACTCATGGTACCGCCGAGATAGCAGAGGTGATAATATATTTTTACTCTACATAACATACTGTCTGTGTGTTTTTAGCACTTTTTCTTAGAACTTTTTCAGCCTTTTTGGGACTTTTTCCAGGACAATTTTTTTAGAACATTTTCAGGTTTTCTTGAGGACATTTTGAAAAGAACTTTCTACGAGGATTTTTTTAAGAACTTGTTTTAGGACTCTTTAGATGACCTTTTTCAGGTCCTCTGGTATTTTAAATGAAGACTATTTTTCAGGACATTTTTATGACTAAATCGTTGTTTTTTCAAAGTTTGAAACAAGTACGGACTCAACTTTTACAGAATTTTTCGCAAATCACTGGGCTTTCATATTTTAGAAAAATCCAGGCTCATTAATCGCATAGTTTTCCAAATAACCACTGTCAAATTCAAGAATGACCATTTTATGCGCTAAGAAATAGAAAGATCGTTGTTTTTTTTTAAATTTGAAATAAGTACTTACTCTTAACATTCATAGAATCATTAATAAAACACTGGGCTATCATATATGAGAAAAATCCAGGCTCATTAAGCGCGCAGTTTTCCAAATAATCACTGACAAACTCAAAATTTACCATTTTATGCGCTCGAAAATCGAAAAATCGTTGTTTTTTCAAAATTTGAAACAAGTACGGATTCAACTTTTACAGAATTATTCGTAAAATACCGAACTTTCATATTTTAGAAAATTGAAACTCATTAATGGTCAAACTCAAGAATGGCCATTTTCTGCGCTCGAAAATCGAAAAATCGTTGATATTTCTAAAATTGAAACAAATACGGACTCAATTTTTACAGAATTATTCGTAAAACACTAGGATTTCACATGAGAAATCCAGTCCCATGAAGCGCGCAGTTTTCCAAATAATCACTGTCAAACTCAAGAATTGCCATTTTCTGCGCTCCAAAATCGAAAAATCGTTGTTTTTTCAAAAGTTGAAACAAGTGCGGACTCTTAACTTTTACAGAATGGTTCGTAAAACACTGGACTTTCATACTTTAGAAAAATCCTGACTTATTAATCACGTAGTTTTCCAAATAATCACAGTCAAATTTAAGAATGACCATTTTCTGCGCTTTAAAATCGAAAAATCGTTGATATTTCTAAATTTGATTTAAATACGGACTCAACTTTTACAGAATTATTCGTAAAACACTAGGATTTTACATTTTAGAGAAATCCAGTCCCATGAAGCGCGCAGTTTTCCAAATAAACTCAAACTCAAGAATTACCATTTTCTGCGCTCCAAAATCGAAAAATCGTTGTTTTTTCAAAAGTTGAAACAAGTGCGGACTCTTAACTTTTACAGAATGGTTCGTAAAACACTGGACTTTTATATTTTAGAAAAATCCAGACTTATTAATCACGTAGTTTTCCAAATAATCACTGTCAAATTTAAGAATGACCATTTTCTGCGCTTAAAAATCGAAAAATCGTTGATATTTCTAAAATTGAAACAAATACGGACTCAACTTTTACAGAATTATTCGTAAAACACTAGGATTTTACATTTTAGAGAAATTCAGTCCCATGAAGCGCGCAGTTTTCCAAATAATCACTGTCAAACTCAAGAATTACCATTTTCTGCGCTCCAAAATCGAAAAATCGTTGTTTTTCAAAAGTTGAAACAAGTGCGGACTCTTAACTTTTACAGAATGGTTCGTAAAACACTGGACTTTCATATTTAAGAAAAATCCAGACTTATTAATCACGTAGTTTTCCAAATAATCACTGTCAAATTTAAGAATCACCATTTTCTGCGCTTAAAAATCGAAAAATCTTTTTTTTTTCAATCTAACTTTTAACTTTTACAGAATTATTCATAAAACACTGGGCTTTCATATTTTAGAAAAATCCGGGAATATTAATAGCGTAGTTTTCCAAATAATCACCGTCAAACTCAAAAATGCTGCGCTCGAAAATCGAAAAAACGTTAAGTTTACAAAATTCAAAACAAGTGCTGACTCTTAACCTCTACCAAATCATTCATAAAGGAATTATCCGGACTCTTTCTTCAAAATTTTATTTCCAACATTGTTTCTCCAGGACTATTTTTTTTTTGGAATTTCTTAAGTACCTCTTGTTTTTAAGACTTTTTCTCGGTATTTTTTTCCAGAACAACTTTTTCAGAATTTCTTCATGACATTTTTTTCAGAATACCTTTTTCATGAATTTTCTTTCACGACCTTTTTTAAATTATTTTTAGGACTTTTTTATCAGGACTTTTTCAGAATTTTCTTAGCACTTCTTTTTCATGTTTTTTTTTTTTTTTTTAATTAAAAGGAAGGATGATTTGATTGACGGAAATTTGGGTTGGGGAATTATGGATGATATGGGGACATTGGCTTCGACAGCGTAGGTCATTCAGCCACAACCGATTATTTATAATTTATTCATATTAAATGAAAATAGACATCCACAAACACCCATGCCCTCACCGGGATTCGAACCCAGGACCCTCCGCATTAGTTCTGGCGCGCTAACGCACGCGGCTAGTGGGCCGGCCTTTTTCATGTTGATTTTAAAAACATTTACTTTCAGGCATTTATTTAGTACATCTTTTTCAGGCCTTTTTGCAGGATTTTTTTATAGGACTTGTTGCTAAGGACTTTTTCAAGACTCTTTTTGGGATATTTTTTTTTAGACAATTTCTTCTGAACTATTTCAAGATTTATTTTCAGTACTCTTTTTTACAGATTTGGGATATATGATCAGGACTCTTTTCGGAACTTTTTTCAGAACTGTTGAGCAAGAAATTTTTTTCTCAGGACTCTTTTTTTAAGACATTTTTATCAAGACTTTTACTAGTTTATTTAGGACTTTTTAATTAGTACTATTTTTAGAAATATTTTTCAGGATTTTCTCGTTTAGGACTTTTATTGGGTTTGTTAGGACCTCTTAATCAGAACTATTTTAGAAATCTTTTCTAGGACTTCAGGATTTTTTGTTTGTTTTTGAGTAAACTTACGGTAAAGAAGATTAGAATTTGAAGTATAATTTGTCATCTTTCATAATTTTGACGTTCTTGCGAAACGCTCGATGTACATTTAAAATATGATTATAGTTAAAAATAAACCATGAATGTATAAATATAAAACAATTATACCATCAAATCGGAGAAAGTAACATGATGGACACATCACAAATTTTTTGCAAATATCTCGATAAATACTTATAATAATAATAATTAATCGTTTAAAATTCCAATCATCTGGAATTTAGAGAGCAATTTGTGGAAAATGTGTAGTTTTATTGATCAAAGTTTTCGTTCTGGTTCATTTTTGTTATTACAAAGTTCGAATAATTTTTTTGAGGCATTTATTAATCGATATACCATTTATAAAAAGTTACACTAACAAGAAATATTAATACAAAAAGAAAAATTATAATAAAGACTAATCTAACTTGAACTTAATATGGTTAGGACAATACATAAATTTAAGTGTAATTGACACACAGATTTCTTTACTTGCGTGATCCACCTCTTTGTCGCTCAGCGTATATTAGAGGTTTTTTTTATATTATTCGTGAAACCACTGCAAACAAGGGTCGGATAATACAGAACTCTTTTTTTTTCATCAGACCCTTGTTTGCCGTCTATGCCACAGTAATAAAAAAATCCTCTAATTAACAGATATACTCTGAATGTTTACGACCGTCCCTTTAGTGAGGTTTTGGATAACCGGTCACTAATCCACGCTGGTAAACACACATTTCATCCGGAGCATCTGCCTGAATTAATCCAAAAATTCTATTTAAAGCTGAATTAAGTATGGCACGTTCCGCATAGAAGTTTTCATCGCAGCGATGCAATTCGAAATTGCAAAAGTTTAACTGCGCAGACACATTAAACGCAGATAATTGCAACTGGTGGCGTTTAATGGGCTCTCTATCCGGTTTGATTTGTACTAAGGAATAATTGGACAATTATAGCGACCGCAGATATACGAGCCATAATGAAACGCATATTCCCGGATACTTCCTGGTGGAATTGAAATGGACCCGTAAATTATTTTCCGACGCACGAACACAATACTAATGGGACACTACACTCAGCTGGACATCACTTTTGATGCCGCTGGTCTCGCGATCAATAATTCTACATGCAATTATGCAAATATGTTCGGCGAAAATTGCAATGTCAAATATCTCCATCAAAATATTATAATCGTGCGTTAATTATGGAGTGATTATCAAACAAAGTTCATCTCATAAATATTGCATTAGGCTATTAAATTACAATATCAACACGATCTATCTGATTGGTCTCTAATAACTTCCCAATAATTGAGCTAATGTGTGTTATGTTAATTATACATCTATCGGTTGTATGCACCCATGATATGTTAAGGTTTACCGCGGAGGGAAATCAGTGGGAAAACAATTTTATCGACCGACTAGCACCGCCGCAATATTGGTTTTGATAATTACTAATTAACAATTACCATTAATATGGTATGCATAAGAATATTTACAAATACAAACACACACAGTTATATTAAATATAACACCTTACTTTGTAGTATTTTTTTTTACTGGTAGTTAACAAATAGCAATAGTAATAACGTAAAATGTAAGTTAAAAAATAAGATTTTTTTTCTAAATAGGCCAATATGGCGTATCTTAAAAAATAGACCAAATCTAACGGCTATTTTTGGATTCTGCACCCTAAAATTACCCAGAAACGCAGGCACCAAAACGACTGTTGAGCAGTGCAATTTTTGGAACCGATTTATAATTTACAAAAATTGAGTAGTCATTATGCAATACTTTCTAGACACCCTTTAGAAAAAAAAAATTAAATGGTAGAAACAAGTAGAGTTCCGGAAGCAGATGCAGATAACGCTCAGAACAAAGATACAAATGATAAAAAGTAATGGAGTGTTTTTTCCAACAGCTTAACACTAGAAGATTAAAATTTTAAAGATAGAGATAACAATACAAGCAATAATTATACTAAAACATAATTGGTATGTTGCCGCCGGGGTGCATGGAAAAAATAGCAGCCCCCTTTCGATGTGAAGAGGGCGGTAGCAGCGGCGGCTCGTGGATGTTCGGCGGTGAGGCAACGGAAGAAAATTTGACCGAAAAAGCAACGGAATATTTGCTTCCTCTATTGGAGTAAGTGGTGCAGCACGAGTGGCATCTTTGTCTTTGCCTCCCTTACGGAATCCACGAGCCGCCGCTGAGCGGTAAAGAAAATTAATACCACCAGTGATCGGCGCGTCTCTGAATTATTTAGAAAGAAAGAATTTCGGTATAAAAAAAGAGATACGTTCATGGATTTTGCGCAAAGAATAAACAATCATCTCCTATTTCACGAAGGTACAGTCAGAGAAAATACAAATGCGAAACTCGCTCAGCTGCAGCATGTGGGTGCTTAGTTCGGTCGAATCCCATCCCCACTTAAAATACAATTATGCGGTAATAAAATGTACAAGCCTAGTTCACTTCTCGCCCTTAAGTGACGGAAAATTTTATTTCGTTATACGATTTCTATCAGTTAATACCATATCTGTGATTTTTTCAACTTCCAATTTTTGGTGCGTCATCTTCAAAAATTCGAATGTTCATTTTGATATTTTTTTAATATATTTATCAACAATTGAACAGTAATTTTATATAAAATTATTGGTAATATTTTAGTATGTATAATTTTCTTTTCAGTTTCGTATAAATATGTAACCCCGTTTTTGCCAAGATATGACCTTGAGACCCTCGAAAAATAAGATTTAATTTTTTTAACTACTAGAAATTATTATAATAATCTGAAAAATTCACATATATTTTTTACCCAAATAAAAGTTTATTTAGGGTATTATTTTTTTTAAGTTTAACCATTTTTTTCGCCCTTTCTAACCTTGAAATAAATTTACTTAATTTGGTATTTGGGATAAAAATATTTATGATTTTTTTTTAGATTTTTATAAAAACCCATTTTTCGAGGGTTTCATGGTCATATCTTGACAAAAATGGGGTTCTTTATATGAAACTGAAAAATATTAATACTTAAATACTAATTTTACATAAAATGACTGTTAATAATAATACTGTTCAACTGTTGATAAATATACAAAAAATATCGTAAAAATATTAGTTATTCGAATTTTTGAAGTTGACGCACCAAACGTTGAAAGATGAAAAAATGGTGATGTGGCCATCATGTTACTTTCTCCGACTTGGTGGTATCATAGCCATTTATATTTACGTTTTCATGGTTTATTTTCAATTGAAATCATATTTTAAATGTACATCGAGCGTTGTGAAAACTCGGATGAAACTGACGTTTAAGACGTCAAAATTATGAAAGATGGAAAAATTATACTTCAAATTTAAAAACTCAGTTTACTCAAAAACTAAAGGGATTTTGAAAAAAACTTATTCTTTATAAGTTGTTCATTTTAGCATTATCTACAATTATTATTAACATAAATTTACTGTAACTATTATCGTTTTATAATTATAAACCAAAAATTAAAAAAAATAAATTTTTTTTTTCTGGATTAAAAATAATTTTATGAAAAATGTTTTCAAGCAAAAGATCTTAATTTCTTTATTGTCTTCAAAGTTCGTTTAAATGTTTTTGTGATATTTTTCATATTTAAGAAAATATTGGCAAAAAACAAAAAAACAGTTAAGGTAAACGCCCACTTCCGGTGTACGAAATTTTACCAAAAGCTTTTCAGTTCTTCAGATTATTAAATAAGACGGATGTTCAAAGTTTCATATTAATTGCTCTATTAGTTTTTGAGATACAGCGCGCACAGCAGACACACAACACACACACACAGACACAAAAAAAAAATTGTTGAAATGGCATCTAGGGACCCCAAAACGGATATTTCCGTAAAAAAAATTTTTGAAAAAAAAATCACGATCACAATACTTTCTCGTACTTCGTAACGGAGAAAGTAAAAATCACATAGATGGTATTTATTGATAGCAATCATATGACGAAATAAAATTTTAAATTACACTTTTTAGCATTTTTTAGGGATAATTTTTTTAGTACTCTTAAGACTCTTTGACAATTTTCTTCCAGTACTCTTTTTGGCATTTTATTCAGGACAATTTTTTCCAGTACTCTTTTTGGTATTTTATTCAGGACAATTTTTTCCAGTACTCTTTTTGGCATTTTTTTTAGTTCACTTTTTCAACACTTTTTAGCATTTCTTTGGGACAATTTTTTTTAATACTCTTAAGACTGTTTGGCATTTTTTCCAAGACAATTTTTTCCAGTACTCTTTTTGGCATTTTGTTCAGCACAATTTTTTCCAGTACTCTTTTTGGCATTTTTTTTCAAGACAATTTTTTTCAGTACTCTTTTTGGCATTTTTTTAGACAATTTTTTCCAGTACTCTTTTTGGCGTTTTTTTTCTGGACAATTTTTTTCAAGACTAGTTTTGGCATTTTTTTTCAAGACAATTTTTGTCAGTACTCTTTTTCAAGACTCTTTTTGGTATTTTTACTTTCTCCGTTACGAAGTACGAGATATTGCGATCGTGAAAAAAATTTCAAATTTTTTTTTACGGAAATATCCGTTTTGCGGTCCCTAGATGCCATTTTAACAATTTCTGGAAACAAAAATTGTGCTGTGTGTCTGTCTGTCTGTCTGTGTGCGCTGTGTCTCAAAAACTAATGGAGCAATTGATATGAAACTTTAAACTTTAAGAAAGCATACTACAGCTGGGATGAATTTTTAAACTCAGAAATAGATTTCACATTTTAGGTTCTGATATTTTAATGTGTTTTTTAAAGTTTTCATTTATTTGTTATGCGTACTGTTCATATTTATTTGTTTTTTTAAATTATTTATTGCTATTTTAAACCATCTAGTCTTAATTTTAGTCAACTTTGATTTTATTTTATTCAATTTTAATTTTAATGTTTTATTTATTACAAATTTTATCCACTATCAGCACTAGTGAAAAAATCAAAAACAAAATGCTATACCATTACATCAGATGTATTATCATCCTATCTTTTAATATAATTGAATTTTAATTAATATAAATGTTAGTATAAGTATAGTAGTAGGTAATAAATGTAACTGACAAGTGTAAAGCTGCAAAGCTACTGGCACAATAAAGATTATTATTATTATTATTATTATTATTATTATTATTAAACATAAGTCTTATTTGAGAATCTGAATAACTGAAAAGCTTTTGGTTTAACCTTAACTGTTTTTTGTTTTTCCCAATATTTTTTCAAATATGATAAATATCACAAAAACAGTTTATAAATATAAATAGCTATACCATCAAATCGGAGAAAGTAACATGATGGCCACATCACCATTTTTTTTATCATTTACATCAAAAGACCCAAATTTTCAAAATATCTTTTTAAACGATATGTTTGCAAAAAAAACAGAAGAAATTTTGATTTTTCCAGTGCGTGTATTTTTTGTAAAATTTTTAAAATAGCACGCACGGCTTTTATCTTCACGTAATACTTTTATCCGTCACCTTAAAAGTCTCAATTTTTTCAAAAAGTTTTTGCAAAGATTATTTTATGAAATTACCGGAAAAAATTTAAAATTTTCCAGTGCGTGTATTTCTTTAGTAAATGTTTGAAAATCGCAGGATTTTCAAGTCACGCGCGGCGTTTTAACTTCACGGAAAACTTTTATCTGTCAGCTTGAAAGTCTCGATTTTTTCAAAGAGTTTTTGAAAAGATGATTTTATGAAATTACCAGAAAAAATTTAAAATTTTCCAGTGCGTGTATTTCTTTTGTAAATGTTGGAAAATCGCAGGATTTTCAAGTCACGCGCGGCGTTTTAACTTCACGGAAAACTTTTATCCGTCACCTTGAAAGTCTCGATTTTTTCAAAGAGTTTTTGAAAAGATGATTTTATGAAATTACCGGAAAAAAAAATTAAAATTTTCCAGTGCGTGTATTTCTTTTAGAAATGTTTGAAAATCGCAGGATTTTCAAGTCATCCGCGGCGACTTATCGTCACGTAAAACTTTAATACGTCACCTTGAAAGTCTCGATTTTTTCAAAGAGTTTTTGAAAAGATGAATTTATGAAATTACCGGAAAAAAAAATTAAAATTTTCCAGTGCGTGTATTTCTTTTAGAAATGTTTGAAAATCGCAGGATTTTCAAGTCACGCGCGGCGTTTTAACTTCACGGAAAACTTTTATCCGTCACCTTGAAAGTCTCGATTTTTTCAAAGAGTTTTTGCAAAGATTATTTTATGAAATTACCGGAAAAAATTTAAAATTTTCCAGTGCGTGTATTTCTTTAGTAAATGTTTGAAAATCGCAGGATTTTCAAGTCACGCGCGGCGTTTTAACTTCACGGAAAACTTTTATCTGTCAGCTTGAAAGTCTCGATTTTTTCAAAGAGTTTTTGAAAAGATGATTTTATGAAATTACCAGAAAAAATTTAAAATTTTCCAGTGCGTGTATTTCTTTTGTAAATGTTGGAAAATCGCAGGATTTTCAAGTCACGCGCGGCGTTTTAACTTCACGGAAAACTTTTATCCGTCACCTTGAAAGTCTCGATTTTTTCAAAGAGTTTTTGAAAAGATGATTTTATGAAATTACCAAAAAAAATTTAAAATTTTCCAGTGCGTGTATTTCTTTTGTAAATGTTGGAAAATCGCAGGATTTTCAAGTCACGCGCGGCGTTCTATCTTCACGTAAAATTTTTATCCGTCATCTTGAAAGTCTCAATTTTTTCAAAGAGTTTTTGCAAAGATTATTTTATGAAATTACCGGAAAAAATTTAAAATTTTCCAGTGCGTGTATTTCTTTTGTAAATGTTGGAAAATCGCAGGATTTTCAAGTCACGCGCGGCGTTTTAACTTCACGGAAAACTTTTATCCGTCACCTTGAAAGTCTCGATTTTTTCAAAGAGTTTTTGAAAAGATGATTTTATGAAATTACCGGAAAAAAAAATTAAAATTTTCCAGTGCGTGTATTTCTTTTAGAAATGTTTGAAAATCGCAGGATTTTCAAGTCATCCGCGGCGACTTATCGTCACGTAAAACTTTAATACGTCACCTTGAAAGTCTCGATTTTTTCAAAGAGTTTTTGAAAAGATGAATTTATGAAATTACCGGAAAAAAAAATTAAAATTTTCCAGTGCGTGTATTTCTTTTAGAAATGTTTGAAAATCGCAGGATTTTCAAGTCACGCGCGGCGTTTTAACTTCAACGGAAAACTTTTATCCGTCACCTTGAAAGTCTCGATTTTTTCAAAGAGTTTTTGAAAAGATGATTTTATGAAATTACCGGAAAAAAAATTAAAATTTTCCAGTGCGTGTATTTCTTTTGGAAATGTTTGAAAATCGCAGGATTTTCAAGTCACCCGCGGCGTCTTATCTTCACGTAAAACTTTTATCCGTCACTTTGAAAGTCTCAATTTTTTCAAAGAGTTTTTGAAAAGATGATTTTATAAAATTACCGGAAAAAATTTAAAATTTTCCAGTGGGTGTATTTCTTTTGTAAATGTTTGAAAATCGCACCAGAGCGCTTTTTACTTTTTCCGTTACGAAGTACGTGAAAGTATTGTGATCGTGATTTTTTTTTCAAAATTTTTTTTTACGGAAATATCCGTTTTGGGGTCCCTAGATGCCATTTCAACAATTTCTGGAAAAAAAATAATTGTGTCTGTGCGTGTGTTTGTGGCTGTGTGTGTGTGTGTGGCTGTGTGTGTGGCTGTGTGTGTGTGTCTGTGTCCTTGTGTGTGTCTGTCTTTGTGTGTCTGCCTGTGTGTGTGTATCTGTGTGTGTGTGTCTGTCTGTGCGCGCTGTATCTCAAAAACTAATAGAGCAATTGGTATTATTAATTAAATTATTTATTTTTTTTATTTTTAGTTTATAATTATAAAACGATAATAGTTACAACAAATTTATGTTAATAATAACTGTAGAGAATGCTAAAATGAACAACTTATAAAGAATAAGTTTTTTTCGAAATCCCTTTAGTTTTTGAGTAAACTGAGTTTTTGAATTTGAAGTATAATTTTTCCATCTTTCATAATTTTGACGTTTTAAACGTCAGTTTCATCCGAGTTTACACAACGGTCGATGTACATTTAAAATATGATTTCAATTGAAAATAAACAATGAAGGCGTAAATATAAATGGCTATGATGCCATCAAGTCGGAGAAAGTAACATGATGGCCACATAACCATTTCTTCTGTTTGATAATACGTACATTTATTTACCTGTTATATTGCAAATTCATTAGTCGTTCTCAATTAACACTGTTTGCTGGCGGTACAGTAGTCGGTTACATGCTACTGAGTTATCTATAAATTAGTTGCTTGAAATGCATACATGTGATTGAAGTTTGATATAATTAATTACGTAATTTCAACGCAAGGTATTCAAAGGGTCGCATTCACGGGATAAATTTATTTCACCTTTGTTCGAACAAATATGAAATCAATTTAAGCCTAGCATTATTCCATACTATTACAAGCATGCAAAACCAGTCAAATTAACATGTATTGGCAATAAATGAAGGAACAAGTATGCAATATTAACCTCAATTGCAGTCTTACCCCTAAAATTACTTCCACTTAAACGTATTCGAAATAACTCTACAACGGCATTGTTTGTGCACGCTACCTGAATATAAAATATTTACTCGGAAAACCAACATTATCAATCAAAACAATAACATTAATTCTGAAGGGTGAAATGGCGCGGAAAGACAAAGTCGCTCCCTTATCTCGCCAGTTCATAGATAGAGGCCGCACGAGCTACTGAATTGCAGATAAATTTTAGAGCGATTTTTGGATTACTTCTCGACGTGGAAATGGATCGATACCTAAAGCGGAGCCAAAGGGTGCGAGGGCTGCGGGCTGAGGGCACAGGCTCTGTTTTTATAGTCGCGTTCTCCGGCGAAAATTGAAATTGCAGGAAGGGCTAAACAACGCGCGGATAGTGTGATTTAAATTGAAACAAAACACTTTTGTTGCAAACATTTTTATTGGGATTTCTCGTTACTGCCGCGCTGGGACGTGTTTTGTGATTTACACACAGAAAAAAAATGTTCCGAATGCGCATTTAAATTTATACAAATGTATCCGGTTGGTCTCGACTGATCCGCTACTACTGTTGGGAAATGTAACTACATCCCATTAACTTAATCGTCTCCAGAGCTTAGAACTGTTTATAGTTAATAGAGTGATTAGAGGAACAAGCTAATATTTCCTATCCAGTTCAATGTAGTTATGTCTGTAGTTATTAAGTAAAATGTACAAATTTAAATTAAATTCTGCGTAACCGTTATCATCTATAAGTCTACTTGTAAAGCTATAGACCGTGTAACATAAACTCTAATAGCATGAATTCATGTGTACAAAGGAGGTAAAATGTCAGATTTCGCGTTAGTAATCCAGTTAAAATCTTTTGGCACTTCGCAGGTAAAAGAAACGTATTACGGTGCGGCAAAGGATGGCTAACGAGCTAGTTATGCATTCCCTGTGTGATACTGGTTCACTTTACCTTCGTCTTTTAGCGACTAAAAAAATAAAAGATTCCGCACACACAATTGCACTCGCGAAACTTCTGTGCTATAAAGACATACTCGTATATGTTACACAGCCGAGTGCGAATCAATACGAATAGCGAAGGAGAGAAATACTCAGTTACATCGCATAATATGTTCAAATACCGCAGCCTAATGCAATGGAACCACACGAGGATGCTTAGAATTATACTACACCAGCCATTTAGCGCCAATCTTGCAGGGTGATGTAGTTTGCAGAAAGTTTTTCACTGATTGCACCAATATAATTATTTCGGATGTTAATTAATAACTAATATTTACAGATGCACCGACGAGAAGTTAGCCATAAAAATTCCAGCCATAGATTTCCCGGCGCATCCCCCATTTCGGTGCAATTTTTAATTTTTATTTGTGTAGTGCCTTTCTGTGTGTGTATTTATCAACTACAAACTGCCAAAAGGCTATGAAAATTAAATTGAAAAAACAAAAATTATCTAACAGCTCATAAATTCACGGGTGGCGTTTAAAAAAATCGTAACTCAAAAAGGGCATTGCAAAAAAAAAGATTTTATTTTCGCAATGCCTTTCTGCAAGTATAGTTAACAATAATAAATCGTCAAAAAACCGTGATGAATTTTTCTTATATTTTTTATTTAACATTAACGGAAAATCGTGGCCGGCCCATAAAACAACAAGGGCTTTGCAAAAAAAATTATTTTATTTTCGCAATGCTTTTCTGCAAGTACAGTTAA